>OX424451.1:11873026-12490866 GCA_949152495.1 Lasius fuliginosus
TCTCTCTCTCTCTCTCTCTCTCTCTCTCTCTCTCTCTCTCTCTCTCTCTCTTCTCTCTCTCTCTCTCTCTCTCTCTCTTGTCGGGAAGGAAAAAAATCTCTCGTCCCGAACGAGATCGGCGACGACGATTAAAGCGAAATGTACCCGTCGAACAGCGATTACGCTTCTTTATAAGCAGCCTCTGCGATAAGACCGGCAGCGGTCCTTCTCGTTAGAGAGGTCTAATGACGGGAAGCACAGGTCTCCGCGCGCGCGGCGCCTGATCCTCCAGAGTGTTGTAAATCGGAGACACTCTCTCCTCTCTTTCTCTCTTTCTCTCTCCTCTTCTCTCTCTCTCTTTCTCTCTCGAGGGTCTGGCGCCGGGCGCCCGCGTCCAAGCCGACCACCAGACCCGGACACAGCACGGTCCGGTCCGGTCCGGTCCGGGCCTTCTGGACTTTCTCGTGGCTAAGAACAATGACCAAATGGCTCGTGGATGCGGATGTCCAATGTACATGTACATACTTGATGTGTGACAATCTTCGCTTCCTGTGAAAAACGTACACCGACGCCGATCTCTCGCGCGAGCAACTGGCATCTCCTTACTTTCCGATCTCAATTTTCAATTCCTTTTGACACTTTAAGTTTGATACTTTAATACAGTCGGATCATTCTCTTTTGAACTATGTAATCTGCAATTGTTTTGCTCGAAGCTCCTCCAAGTGAGAGAGACTGTTTATTTGTTACCTATATAAAAATTGAGGATTAAGTTGGGAGTGAAATAAAAAATAGGGGCAAAATAATCGATTCATGCAGTGCGAGACGTTTCTATCTCGGGAATCAATTTCTTTTTTTCTGCCTCATCAATTTTTCCCTCGATTCCGGCATCAATTTCTTTTAACGGTAACTTTTCGATTAGAGCGCCAATTTCAGTTTATCACGTGTCTGTCACGTGAACTGGAGCGTTGAAAGTTTCTGAATTCGGTCCGGTTTTGGAATCACCGTTTTCGAGGAAACGTCACACACGACGACGAACCTTCAAGATCCTTATCGCGTATCCGCGATTAATCAATCGCGACCGCGCGATAAGCCGCGAATGTCTTATCGCGAGCGGCGGCGCCTTTGATCCGTAAAGGAAACGCACTGATTTTTCGTTGTACTCCGCGAACAATCTTCCCCGATCGCAGATAACTTTGTGTACCGATAACGATTGCGTCCCTCCACTGACATACGAGGGACAATACTGCTCCTTCGTTTATATCGATACACCGCAAATACGATACTTGCCGTTGTCGATTTTTTTCGATTCGCCGTTTTCTCAGCGATAACAAACGAGAATCCTTGCCGACATTTTTTGTCTCTTTAAAACTACCGATACTCCTTCGATGTATTTCTGTTCTGTACGAAAGCTCATAGCTATATCTTTCCAGGAAACGTTAAACAAGTTTAGCAACCCTATCTCAATGATATCACTTCGACAGTAATTGTTTTCTGACATTTTTATATTCGGGGAAGATTAAAAAATCGACAGGCGGATAGATTTATAGCTTAGAATTATAATAATCCTTTTAGGGGACGCACAGAAATTCTGAAAGTATAATGAAGCTTAGCGCGCTTGCCGACGAAAAGAATAATATTGCATTATTTTAGAAAGAGAATAAAAAAAAAATAAAAAAAGAAGAATATTATAATCAAGGAGGCACAAATAAATAAAATAAGAGAAATAACATGAGAAATGACAGAGAAACAATTACAAATCTCTGCGATTCTTCCTTCTTTATATATATATATATATATATATATATATATATATTATATTTATATTATATATATATATATATATATATATATATAAGTAACCGTGCAAAAGAATGACAATATCAGGTGCACGAGTGACCTCGTCAGGTATAACGATGATCTTTTTCTAGACTTACGTACACGAAAAGAAGATATAACGAGTTTAATGTCAGAGAGAGAGAGAGAGAGAGAGAGAGAGAGAGAGAGAGAGAGAGAGATAGAGAGAGAGAGAGAGAGAGAGAGAGAGAGAGAGAGAGAGAGAGAGTGAGAGAGAGAGAGAGAGAGAGAGAGAGAGAGAGAGAGAGAGAGAGAACTAGCGTCGAGACACTGATATATGTATGTCTACGCGCTTCGATAGAAAAGGTCCCGCATCTAATTCAATTGCAGGCCGCCGTTCCGCAAACACTCATGATAATTCAATCAAGTCTACCCCCCTATGACGTTATATCCACTTTCCGCCGCCCTCGTCGGCCTAAAACCCCCGCGTGCGTATGTGTGTGATGGCACCGTGCGTAGGGTAGAAACTCGCTCGTAATCTCCGTACGAGAACATCTGCACTCTAATCGGCTGATGATTTCCAACCGAAGCCCGCTCGTTCCCCGATTCTTATACGACGCGCACACGCGTCGTCTCTCCTCTCACGCGGACGAAATAAATCGCTCGTCGGGGGCAAACGATCGGGATTAGCGAAAACTTGGCACGGATGTCTTATTTTACAGTTGATAACAAGTTAGCAGCCGATGTCGTTCGATAGACATTCGGGATGGGATCAAGTTCAGTATGTATTTAAAAATCCGAGTCGAGTCCAATAATATCAAGTTTCATTTTCTAGAATTAGAATAATATTCATAAGAAATAATATTTCATATATTGTACTTGAACTGCGAAGTAATCGAATCTACAACAGTTCGTATATTCGAATTTTATATTACCAATTATAGAATTTTTAATTTATTATAAAATTTTTCTCGCGCCCTAAAATTTAAATCCTTTATTCGTGACAGCTAATTATAGATATAATTTCCGTCTATATTGTAGATTTTAAAAATCTACTTTCGAAAATGTCTGCTCGCCACATGTTTTTCAATTCAAGTCATATCAACGCATAAAAAAACTCGATCGAACTTTTCGATCTTTACATCTTTTCAGACGTCATATCAACTTTTAGTGATAACGCATTATTAACGAATTATCAACATTATACAACAGCATCTGTACAAGATTGCGTTGCGGCTTGCGTTGAGAAGGTTTATATTGTCATCGCGTCAAAGAAAAGTTACCAAGTAGACAAAGCGCACGTCGCGCTAATTATAACGCGCTAATTATTACCGCGCTTGCATAGGTGCAGGCGCATGTCCACGGAGAGTATGCGAAGGAAAAAAAAAAAAAGAACGATCATTTAAATATTTAACGTCGACGTCGTCGACATAAGAGTTATACGCGTCGGGGAATCCCCGGCGTTAATAATGTCGCGGTCGTTTTCGACTGCACATTGGAATGCTTGATACCGCGTATATAACTCTACTTTACGCACGGGATCTAATCGATGCAAATGCACGAGCCGTTAATTAAAAACCGCAATCGTAAAACGTATTTCGCCGGATCGAATAGAGAAGGATCAACGATCCTTGCATCGCACCCCATATTATCGTCCTGCAATAATGCGAATTTTTGTTACGCTCCTCGAACGAAGTCGCACGCTAATTGGGAAAATTGAAAAAGTAGTTGACGTGGATCATACAACATTATACGCGTGCTTTTATATCGTGGAAAGATCGCAATGATGCAATCATACGGATTGACAATACTTTCTTATACGGAATGTTCCGTTTTCACCGCTTCGAGAATCTTAATGACTCGAATACTTCGAATTTAAATTCTTGGAATAATTTAAAGAAGGACGGTATTTTCTAAAATAATATTTCAAACCTGATATAACTTATATAAAAAATATATATATAATATTAAATATTAAGAACAATATAAAAAATACTAAATAATGAAATTAATCCATTGTAAGAATTAATAAATATTAAAAAATTAACAGATATATATAATTAATAAATAAATATATTCTTTAATTAATATTAATGTATAATAATAATATATATATGTGTGTATACATTTTATATAATATATTTTTCTTCCCTCTCTTCTTCCCCCCCCCCAAAAAAAAAATTATGTACATCGGTTTTTTGGACGGACACGCAGACTTGTCTTTTTTTTACCTCTTTAATTACTCATATAAATTTTAAAAAAAATCTCAGTCTTTAAAAAAGACTTTAATAACTATTTTCTCTCATGTCTTGATTATTGCAAGCAGTCACTATTAAAACGTAGAAGACGTACATGTGTGAATCAAAATTGGCCGAGTTTATTCTCGATCAACGGTGAAAATAACCGAATTCGCAGAATTCCGAGCGTAAAGTGATCGTCTTTCAAGATGCCTTAGATAATTGTTAGAATTTTGGATATAGTCGTCCGATCATTAATCGCAATTAATTAATCTTAAATTATTCAATATGTAAGATCGGCTATTCTTCACACAATTTCAAAATCTGATTATAAAATGTCGCAAAATTATGATGTAATTCAATGAGAAAAGATTCTAGATTAAATTTTGCGAAAGATTATTATTTAATTGCGACTTTGTCGAATATTTAAGACACTTGGATTGATAATTTGCGTCGGAAGGATATTCGCGAATTTAATTATTCTTTCTTCTCATATAGTCAGCGGTCGTCAACTTAATTATTCATAATTCAACTCATCGAACATTATCAAATTAATCGCGAGCGTGAATTAAAGACCGCGATGCACGCGCTGGGCGGTGCGAATTGCATTCTTACTCGCGAATAATATAGCGTCACAATAATTATGAGCGATAAATACGGTAGATATTAATGTCGCCTCGTGATAATTGCGAGCGCGCGCGCGAAAAACGCGTGTTAAACGCAATACTGTAACATTTAATTACAGAAAATCATCGGCGAATCGTTTCGCATCGTTAAATATTCCATGTATCCAATTATGAAAATGCGATAACTCGAGTTATTAATAAATGAGCTCGCGAGCGCCGACCGTAGAGAAGCAAGCCGACTTCTGCATCGAGCGCATCGTCAACTGCAGTACGGACGTTCAAAGGTGATAACACGATACAATATATGTATATGTAGGTATACGTATACATCGTGCTGCTTTTTACGTCAACCTTTTGTAAGAAAATCTATGTTATCAGGTATTTTTTCGCATAATTTTTATAATAAATTAAAGCACGTGATTAGTGTGCTTCGATATTAATATTAAGAAATTTACAAAGAATGGAATTCCGAGAGGCTCATGACACTCATGACACTTGGATGTAATTGTTCTTGATTCGAGAAATTTAAAACTATAGCACTATAAAAGCATCTATTAAAAGCATTTATTAAAAATGGCATTTGAAATGCGATAAAAAATCTCGTGCTCCTGCTGCTGAGCAAAATGCTACGGCAATTTACATCTTACAATTAGATTAATATTATACTCTCTGTGCACGCGATATCAAAGTGATATTAGCGTTTACGGTAATATTGATAAAGGTTTCACCGAATCGACGATACGATCGGTACTGACATAAATTAGGCTAGAAATTATCTAGATTAGAGTTTCTCGTTTCGGTATTTTTATAATCGTTTTCTTAAAGAAAATGAAAATAATTTACGCCGTCGATCGCGTATTTCTATATAAACGCATTACAACTTGTAATTTACAAGTTTCGTTGCCGTTCTGTTCTACTTCGGTAATGATGTTACGGTTCAATATTACTATAGATACGAGAAAACGCGTCTTTTCTGCAATAAATAGCGGTTCAAAGTTTATAAATTCACTTAATTAATTCTAAATTATTCGAAAAAATATCCGCGATTCGATCAAACGTGATCGTTGCAACGGTTTTAAATACGACAAAAAGATTTTATTTACTTTCGACGATTAGATATCTAGCATACGATATCTATCGAGCAATTACAAAGCGAATAACATAAATTCTGTAATTTATTTGAACTCTACGTTAAGTACGCGCTTGATTTTTATAATCTTTCTTCAGATATAAAAGTTCCATTACAGACAAAATTTACGAAAAGTTTTCGCCGACGGTTCCTTTATTTCGCTTTATTTCGCGATTTCAAATCTGAGATCTACAATCGTTTAACAGATAATTATAAAGGAGTTGCACACGTTATTATACATATATTAAGACTCTACATTATTTACATATCTATGCTGATAATTATATAAACGTTTAAAGACATTAAGAAGGCAATCTGAAAAAAATAGAAACCGGAGTACAAATGACGGTCAATTTATTTTGACAAAAATAAATCGTGAAAACAAAATTAGCGTTCATTTTTCTCCGTCCATGTAAGCACAATTTAATGATGAGATATGTAAAGTTGATCGAGATTGATTCGTTCTCATCGTTAATTCCGCAATTATTCCAGCGTATAAACCGGAGTAGAATATTATAGAGTTTACGCGGAAAAATAATTCGAAGCGAACCCCCTCGATTTTTATTCGATGCGTTCGTCTCGACATCACATATTACACGTAATACTTAATGTATACCTGTCCTTTGATTTAATGACTCTGCGGCAAAGAGTAGCGAATACGAGAAGATAATTATTTAAACAATCTAATTACGCGCCGCGCGCGCGCAATCAAGTGGCAATGAAATTAATTACCGGACGGACGGATTTTTTAAGCATTGATTAAACCAGCGACGATGTAATGAATTGCAAATCACCGTTAATTGATGGAAAACCATAGTTCGTCGTTAAATAAAAATCGATTTTGATGGACCAAAAATTAGCCGTAATATGTAGAGCCAATCAAAATTGCGACGAAAGGATAAAAATGTATATGTGTGTGTGTGTGTGTGTGTGTGTGACACCAGAATATCTTCTTTTTTATTTCTTTTTTTTATTTCAATTACTCTTATTTAATTAGGCACAAAGTCTTTGTTTGAGAAGCGATTATTCAATTATATACATTTTCAGAAATATCATCATATTTATTCTAGTATCGCAATCTTCTTAGATGATTCTGTTCACGTCAATTTATCTTCTCGGCGAAGAGAGAAGATAAAATTGAGATTTTTATTGCACGCGTATAATATACGAAAATTTCACAAATAAAAAGATCGACGAAAAATCAGATATATTTTGCAGTCGGCAGAAGCAATTATAAACAATTATAATATTTATATGTATATAAACATTCGTACGCGCAAAATAAGATCCTAATAAGCAAGTGAAAAATTCTGTGTCCGCACTGTGTGAAAAATAAATTCCTTTGTGAACTGTTACGTCACTTTGCGAGGATTGTGCGTGCTTTGTGTAAAAAAAAAAAAAAAAAAAAAAAAGAGATAATTGTCCTCCATAGAAAAAAAAAAAGAAGATCGAGATACTTACTCTGCGTGGGATCGGCGGGCTCGTCCTGTATGTTGACCGGTGAGATTTTCAGTGATCTCGGAGGGCCCTGGAAGCCGATGGGCCCGGGCCCCCCGGCTGCGCCCACCCGCTGCATTACGCCGGCACCCCCTATTTCCGCAGCTCTGCCACTCCTGCGCACGTCGCGCGACGGTTTTCGAGCAATCTTGAAGCCTTTCGTACCGGCCGTACCCTTTAAATTCGCGAAACTTCCACGGCGTTTTACCCCCTAACCGCCCCCTCCTCCCGCCCCCCCCCTTTCCGGAACGGCCGCAGAATCCACCCGGAGGAGAGAATCGAGAATCGCCCCGGAATACGGAAAATACGCACGAGTTCGCCTCCTGCCCTCACCTTGTGCTCAAACCGAATTCTCACGCGAATGGACAACTTGTGTTCAGAGAATGTTATTCAGCTCGAGGGTGTCCTTTCCCGGATACCCGTACATCGCGGGGATTCGCATTGTTATCTCTTGATTGAAAAACGGGGAGTTGACAGGTTGGCAACGAATCTCGTTCCGATAATATATTTTTCGAGATTCGCGGAGATCCAACCCGGATTCAACTTTGGCTCACTTGGTCGAAAATCGTTTCACTCTCGATCATTCACAACTCCGGCACTTGCGCGATTAATCTTCTCCTCCGCTATTAAGTCGAGTGATTATTATTCTTCCGCACTTTGTTTTTCTCCACGCGGTTTCTCCTCTCTCACTCTTTCTCCCTCCCTCTCTCTCTCTCTCTCTCTCTCGCTCTCCCTCTCTCTCTCTCTCTCTCTCTCTCTCTTTCTTCGCGATACCACACCCGTTCGGCTTATCTCGCGAGTTTTCTCGCGATTACCGAGACGAGAACGTCGATCGATACGATACGCGATCGACGTGTTGCGACGCAGAACTTCTGACGATATTCCTTGTACTTCGGGCGGTACTGATTCCTCTCGCTCTCACGAAAACGGAGCTGGAAGCACCGAAATCGTCGATCGGTCCATTCGCGCGAAAATGTCCGAGATCGCGACACTGAATAAATCGCGACGCGCGCCCTTTATCACTCACTGGAGGCGAGGAGCAAAAGGGAATTCACTGTCGAGATCCACGAAACACGAATGCTTCGCGCGACAACAGACAACGGCAAGGGCAAGCAAAAGAAACAACCATTCTGGTAGAAAACGGACAAGGTAGAAAGGTAGAAAGAGACCGCGGAACAGAGGAGAACAAACCCGGGGGGGGGGGGAGAGAGAGAGAGAGAGAGGGAGAGAGAGAGAGAGAGAGAGAGAGAGAGAGAGGTCGGTTCATGGAAAGAGAGAAAGAAAGGGGAGGCACCGAGAGAGAGAGAGAGAGAGAGAGAGAGAGAGAGAGAGAGAGAGAGAGAGAGAGAGAGGGAAAGAGTCAGAGAAAGAAAGAGAGAGACAGAGAGACAGGGAGAGAGAGAAAGAGAGAGGAGGAGGAGAGACCCACGAAGAGGTTGCACGAAACTACCCCGACGAGACTGACGACACAGGGCCCCGGGAGCCACTGACTGCCAGTTAGGTGTCTCGCTATAGTCTGCTCGAGAAGCCCGACCCAACCTAACCGGAGAGACCGTCCGCGATTCACCCCCCTCCACTTCACCCTCGTTCACGCTCCCTCTCTCTCTCTCTCTCTCTCTCTCTTCGCGGCCGCTGTCTACGTTCCGCCGCCGCCGTCGCCAGGCCGTCACTTCCTCCCTTCCTCTTCCACCTCGACAATCATCCCCTCTTTCGCTCACCTCCTCCCAACCCCGACTCTGATCTCCCCCCCCCTCCCCCTTCCTCCCCCCCAAACCATCTTCGGGCGTCCACGGTCTCGCGCGCGCGTCCTATCGAACGCGAGAGTGCGACGCGCGAGCACGATCGGATTCGTCGTCGTGATCGGAGTCGACGCCGTTCAACATCCACGCCTTCGCAACCCCCGGCGAGCCGGCAACAAAATGGCCGACCGCGCGCGCATCTAATCGATTCGCGTGTTGCCTACCCTTCTCTCTTTCTCTGTCATTGTTTCTCTCTCTCTCTCTCTCTTCTCCTCCGCGTATCCTTCGTCACTTCCACCTCCACGACAGGCGCTCTCCTCCTAACGCGATGCCCACGCGCGTTCTCCTTCTCTCTCTCTCTCTCTCTCTCTCTCTCTCTCTCTCTCTCTCTCTCTCTCTCTCTCCTCTCGCCGCGTCACTCCCGCGCCTTCCTTCTTCCTGCTACCACCCTTCTCTCGGTCGCCCTTCGTCGTTCCTTTGTCTCGTTGTCGTTCTTTCTTTTTCTCTCTCTCTTTTGCTACCGACACACGTCGTCGTGTTCCACCGTTCGTCTTCGCCGGCGTATTTTCCGTCTCTCTCTTCGGCGCTTTATCGGTCCTCAGGTTCCTGTATGGTTCTCGCCTCTCTATCTTTCTCTTTCTCTTTCTCTTTCTCTCTCTCTCTCTCTCTCTCTTCGTTAATCCGCCTCGCTGCTGTGATGCTACCCGTGATGTCGGCTGAGTGGTAACCAAACGGCCGGTATCTATGTCGTTCCTGTAGCACGCTACGTCCCGGTGTCCGCTCGACTTTAGCTCACTGATATTCCTCTCGTCTCTCCGCGTTTCTCCTCTCCTGTGTTTGCCTCTCGGCTACTTCGCGCCGATATAAACTGGCGTCCGATCCGCGGATCTCGCGAATTCTAGGTATTCGTGAGTCAGGAACGAAACTCTCGTCCGATGCTTTATTCGTTTTTTTTTTGTTTTAGTGCGTTTTACGCCGCATAAGATTTACCTGAGACATACGCCTAGATTTCATCGATCTTTCTCAAGCGTCGCGATAAATCGGTGAGAAAAAGTATTTATGCAAAAGTTTATGCAACCTAAAGTTCGTTGAATAATTTCGGAGAACGTGTACGCGATGTCGTGGAATAATATAGAGCGGATAAAAGGTGCAAGGTTAAGTAATTAACCGCGAAATCGTTTTACACATTAATACGGACAAGTCGTCAAAGATTGGACATGAATTTTTCAATCGATTAGAGAGATATGCAACGTTGCGATCGCGAGTAATTTAATTGCAATATGGCGGCCGGCGCGATGCGCAATTTTGCAAATTTGACAGACACTCGAGTCGAAATTCTGCTCCTATTTTCAGCCCTCAATTTTCTCACGTTTGTGGAGATTGTAGGAGGGATTTCGAGTTCAATTTATATGTATAGAAATTCAACTCCTACTTCTCGTACCTCGAATAGGCACGTTAAACGAACAGTCTTCAAATTATGAATTAAACAGTTTAAATGAAAAAGAAGTTGATCCAACTGCTTAAAATATCGAATTGCAAAATTGAGATCGAGAGGAAGGGAGAAAAATTTCGACTCGAACGATGTTTATTTCCATCTTATATTTTCGCGAAGCGAAAGCGGCATCTTAAAATTATTCCAACTCGACTGTTTCCCTTCATCCCTCGTCATTTTTCTCTTCCTGCGAGCATTACTGTGTTTAAAGAAATATTCGCGAAAACACTTTGAACGCGCGTGTCTCCCGTGAAGCGGCGGGAGACTCTCTCTCTCTCTCTCTTCCTGCTCGAGGTATCGATTAGGTCGATTTCTGCGCAATGTCCGACAGAGATTAGAAACATCGCGCATCGAAAAGTTCGATTCAGAAATTCCGTCAGGTGAAAATGAGAAGGTATAACGTAGCCTTTTAATTTCGATGTACTCTTAACGGATGGAACTTGTTAGAATTGAGCTGGAAAGGATTCGACATACATACGCGAGGGAAGCGAATCTGGAAGCCCCGAAAGGAGATTTCCTCCATTAATCTCGAAAGTCTCTCGATTTCGATGGAAGGAGGATAATTTATACGTAATTTTTACGAAATGAAAAGAGAGGATAATGATGAACGGATGAGAGCGAGATTGATGAGGAGATCAATATTTTGAAAACACATAATTATTTTTAAGCGAAGAATAAAAGGTAGTATTTTTCGCGTTATTTTAACGCGATGTGCTTTGTTTGAACGAGAAAATTACAAAATGGCTTATGTACGATATATCGTATTATTAAAAACAATATTGCAGCTAAAAGTAACGTTTATTAACGACAAAATATTTGTATAAAATTAAATGTTATTTCTGAATGCTTTCGCGGTAAGAATTTAATTAAATTCGGCGCGCATGTAAAAACTCTTTCGACAATGGAGTCGAATTGTCCGTAGCTTGCAATTAACGTTTTTTAACGATGAACATATATATATATATATATATATATATATATATATAATATACATAAATATTTTTTTGTAATATTTTTGTTAATATACAATATATATTTCCATCTATAATGAAAATTTCTTACGACAGCCAAAATAATCTGATGATGTTACGCAACAAAACATTGAAATAATGAACGAATTCACCAGACAGTAGTTGAATTGTGTAAGTAAATTGAATAAGTTTATAATGCAGACTTTCTCGACTCTGCGTCGACTTTGCGTCACTGATCCATTTTCTCTTAAATTTTTCGGGTTAACTCACTCTCGCATAATCATCGTCTAATTAGCGATTCCAGATGTCTCTCCTCGAATATCACTTTATCGCGACGAGATACATCGGATTAAGTTCGACTTGATTTTTGCTCGGTCTTTTTTTTCGAAGCACGGCAGAGCGTGCGCGTTTCTCGCGGAAGTAAATATTTCCTTCGCGCTCGTCGGATCGAGCAATTCATTTTCGTCACATTATCCAACATTATGATTCGACGAGCGAGTTTTTCGCGCGATTTAGGTCTCGTTAAATCGTCTGGTCTCCATAAGATACGTCGCCGCTTTATCAATCTTTGAAAAGATCACGTCTGCGGAATGGCGGATTGGATATCTCGCGATATTTGTCGTTTTTTTCCAGTCAGAAAAAAACACGCGATTTCTATTATCTATAGATTATCTGGCTAATTCTCTTTCTTTTTCCTGTAACGTGCTCGAGAAAATAATTCTCGGCAGACCGATAATAGAATGAAAATGTATAAAAGGATTTTGTATTTGACAGTTGTTGATGATCCGAAATCAGCACAGAAACGTACGAAATAATTTTTAACAATGAAAAAAAAAAGAATTTGCGCACCGTTTATAGCGCTCGGCTCTTAATTAGCCCGCCCCTATAATTGTTTGTAAATATTTAATATCAGAGCCTTCTACTTGCCTTCAATTTGTATAAAAAGAGATGATTCTTTGCATAGAAACATTCATCGAGAATGCAATTCGACAAATGTCGAATTATCGCCAAAAAATCTATTATACCTGATTGGGAGAGATACGCGAAATAGGTTTGCGATAATTTACCTACAAATGCATTAAAGTAAAAAAAAAATCGATATCTCAATTCCGTTTAACATTACTAAAAAAATATCGATCCAAGATAGATATTAACGAAAGTGAAAGTTAATGTCATTAGACCTCGACACTATAATTCTAAAGTGGCTGAAGATAAGATATCGTCATTTGCTAAATGCGATCGTTTCGTTCCATGTAAAATATTCAATGTTATGATAATTTGTAAGAAAAAAAAGCTGCCCTTTTTCCGCTATACATACATATACTATTAGATGTACGGCAAAATTTTCGATCAAATTATCAAAATAGTTAAGGAAAATATACAGGCGAGATAAAGAAAACGTAATAAATTATTCTTGTAATAGTAGAAGCGATCTTCGCTCTTAGCAACTATTGCAATTAATGCAATGTTATTGCTTCGCTTAACTCTCTGCTTGTGTGTGCGTTTCAAGATAAAAATTACTTCGCAGAATTTAATAATATTGATCTCTTCGTAGCCGCGCGCGACGAAAAGGAATCGTTTGAATAAAAACTTGAACGCCACGGGATATACTTACCTATCTAGGCGCGGCTCTCTCTCTCTCTCTCTTTCTCGCGTGTCGCGCAACAACGGCGCGATTCAAGCGGAAGTCCCTTTCTACCGAGCCGAAGCGAGAAGGGAGCTTGCGAGAGGGAAAGAGAGAGAGAGAGAGAGAGAGAGAGAGAGAGAGAGAGAGAGAAAAGCAGCGGCTTCGCGGTGCGATTCTCGCGCGGCAAAAAACGGGGGGAGGGGGAGGGGGAAGAAGGGGAGAGCTTTCGCGGTTCGCTTGCGACGCATTAGCTAATCCGCACGCCGACGAGTCTCGATCGACGCGCGAGAGAATTCGGAAAAATATCGACTACTGGCCACACATACATGATCGGTCGGCTTGCTCGACAATAGTCGGCGCGCGAGGAAACTTCTTTTAAAAATAAAACGCAAAAAAAAAAATGTAGATAAGTAGATAAAAAATGCTAACGTGCGAGAGATGGAATGATGAAAGATTAAAAGAGTCGAAACTAAAGGGAGAAACGCACGCTCGTTAACGCTTAATGACTCTGATCATAAAGCAATTCATCCGTATTCGGTATAACACATTCATATTCAATAACCCGAGAGAAAAAAAACATACCGTAGAGTTGTAACACGGTAAAAAAAAAATACATTACGTCGCTTTAAACTATCTATAATTCGTGACAAAATTTTATTCATGATTTCATGTATTTTTTTAATGCAAAAAAACATGTGAGAAATTATGTATCAACATATACATAAAATAATGATATAAATTCAAGAATTCTACCTTGGATCGCCGCGAATTACAGACCGTTTAAAACGGATTTAACTTAGATGGCGGGAGATGAGGGGGGGGGGAGGGGGAAGGGTATAAAAAAAACAATGCGAAAAATTGCAAATATTATTTTCGACACCCCGTGTAAGTTGAAAGAAACGTTTCTCTACGAGAGTATCAAGTGTCGGGGAGGATCGTCCATCCATCTCTTAGCGACCGGTAAAGCGCAACGCGCGTTTCGGAATTACGAGATTTTACAACGGGAGGGGGCGGTGAGGGGGGGAAGGGGGAAAGGGGGGGGACTGCTTTGTGAAGTGTGGGAGCGCGCGTGGAGAGAGGAAGGCTTCTTAAGCGGCTCAGAGCGCGTAGGAGCGTGTAGATGCGGGAAGCGGGAAGCCGACAAAGCTATCAGCGCCGAATGCATTCCGGGCAGATGCTCTCTGTGTGCGTCTCTCTGCCCATCCCCCCCCCCCCTCAACCCCCTCACCCCCTATCCACTCTCCTCTTCCATATTTTCTCGCTCGGACCTCTCGAGAGCGTGCGTACAAGGCATGCTCGACGGCCCGCAATAATTCACGCGAACTTCAAAAAACGCTACAAGACACACCGCTCGTAAAAATATATTCTCTATAGAAAATTATATGGAAAATTATTGGAGCATATTCTCAGTTATTTAGAATTATTTAGAAAAATATATTTTCTATATATTTATGTAGAAAATTATTGGAATATATTCAGTTATATATTTGGATCTCTCTTCATTTAATCAGCGTGTTTATTTTCGTTCCGAGATCGTCAAGTGAAGGGGTTTAAATAACAAGACTCCGGTTCGCGGTGTTTCAACGCAGCGGGAGTGGATTTAAGACGCGCGTTTAAGGGCGACGAGGGTGGGAAGAAACGGTAGTTGCGGAGAGGGCGCAAAACCTACGACGGATTAAGGCCTTCTTCCGCACCGAAAGAGAGAGAAAGAGAGAGAGAGAGAGAGAGAGCAGCCTCCGGGAGCACTGATTGACCTCCATATTCAGGACCACCCGTCGTATCGGGATCGGGAGCCGTTCTGAGCCGCTTAAGTAGGTAGGATTTAAGTTTCGTGAAGAGACGACGGCAGCGGAGCCTGTTGTGCGCGTCAACGTCGAGGCGCCACTCGCTTGCTCTTTTCACGCTACACCTTGTAAACGACGTCCAAAATTCCGATGACGAATCTACGGAATTTTACAGAAGCGCATTCCAATACGTCAGACAGAAGAGACAATCCACCGATATCGAGCCGATAGTGGTTTGTTGAAGTGAGGAGAGAAACTAATGTTTAGTTTGAATAGCAAAAAATTACCTTACACAAATATGTTTAATTTTTATTAAATATATTTTTAATTTTTTTTTTTTTTTATTAAAAATATATTTAGTAAAATTGTACTAGAAATATATTTTTAATTTTTTTCTATTAAAAATATTCGCTTTCTGCGCGCAAGAAAGAGTGAAACATATTTTCATTCTCTGGGTAGTGGAATTAGATCGTTAAAGATTTATCTCTGTAGGATAACATTAGATAATAAATTAGCTAGTTGTGATAATAAATCTTCTCACAATGAACGATACATATTTCTATGTCCGCAATTTAGACGATCACAGGAATCGGTTTCAAAGAAATAGATGAAAAGGAGTATCCTTTGTTTTTCAGATTTCTTTTCTTGAAAAGAGATAGTCGCGCTTGTAACAAAAAAAAAAAAAAAAAAAACCCAGGTTTCGACGATTCCGGCGCCGATAGATGTCCGAAAATTTTGGAAACTGGAATCCGCATGAACGCCAGTTATGTTCTCTCGGAGAGAAACACCGATAAATCCGTGCTAATGAGGGTAGATCCTAAGGGAGTCTATGAACACAGGTAACGTCGTAAATTTTGGGACACTTCAATGATAGCCTCTGTAATATTTTGATTTAAGAGATCCACCGCGCGCTCTCAAATAATGCTGTAATGTAAATAAATTAATGTGGGCATCAAGCAGAAGCGAATAGCGATCGAAATAATCATTTCCTTCATAAAATTCACGAGGATTACATTCGGCTTATATATAACTAAGTATTCTAATTTATTTTAAACAAATACATTCGCTTTCTACGCGCAAGAACGAGTGAAAAATATTTTAATTCTCTGAATGTAATTAGATCAGTAAATTAATTATTCTAATTTATATTCTAATTTAATTAGAGTAGAATTTAATTTTTTTATCGCAATATTTTTCAACTCCAATATTTCATGTAATTAAATTCCAATATTTGATGTGTAATTCAATTTGAATATATTTTTTTTTATTCGACACACAAAGAGTCTACATACTGGAAGAGTCAATGCGTAGAGAAGCTACAACAGTTATGCCTGCTTTTATCAGTTATGTCTGACGGCACGAGGATTTACCGCTGGTCGAAATTTTCTGTAACAGCCGGCGAGACTTACACGAAATTACACGTACAGCAACAAGACTGTAATAAGAGCGATATATGCTACTGCTGTGACTCTCTGCCGTACATATAAACGTAAACGTTAAGTGCGTCTCGTATCAACGTCGCTGGCGCCAGGCTTTTACGACGCGTGTCTCGTACAGCCTCTCGACGACCAGGTAGTTCGAGGGATCCTTCCGCTACCTTCGTAGAAATAGCTACGGTCGCGCGTATTTCGCGTTATGAGTCACGTCGTGTCATAATCCCTACCTGAGGAGAGATGCAAATTTACGCGGTTTTCATCGTCGACGACGCGCACATCGGCAAATGAACGGACGTATGAACGATAAGCTGCGAGCGGCGCGAGATATGCGCAAAGTCATTCATTAAACAATAATATACGATTCCATCGATCTGCGATGAGTTCCCCAGCCCTCTTATTTTAAGACGCAATCTTGATTTATACGAGCGCCAGTTTTACAGTTATACAGCTTACGCGCACTAAATTACCCATGATTTGCTTGATTTTTATTAAAAAAAAAATATATACATATAAAATGCATATGTCAAGATAGACGTATATATATTTTGATATGCGATATATACTTAAAATCATAAATAAATTTCTGGTCTTCAATTCTCGCGAATTATAGATCGTGGAATCGTCATAAAATGAGCTCGAAAGACAACGAGAGACGTTTCAATCTTCTTTGAATCGTGTGTGACGTTTATATGATTCTGTATGATTTTTATCGAAATTTTGCTCCTATTTTTTCAATCTCAAAATTTTCTCACGTTTATGGCTTCCAGAAGGATGTCAAAGAGATTTCGATAGGTTTAATTTATATAGAAATTGAGTTCTTACTTTGTATCTTAAATAGACAATAAAAAAAATAGTTTTCTACTTAGAGAGAAATTTTAAAAGAGGAGTTTTTGGCAAGAATATAAATTATAAATTCTAAATTACAGATTATAAATTCTAAATTACACACTATAAATTATAAAGTTTCAAAAGAGGGGGATTTGACTATGCGTGTTTAAAGTATCAAAATAAATGTCAGATTGAAAAAAAAAACTGAGATCTAATTCTATCTCAGTATATAATCCTGCCCATTGTGTATCGTCGAAGGAAAAACCTAGCTTTCCACCGGCATCGTTTCTCCGCAGCGTCGAAAAATGCAAAGTCTCCTCTCTCGTGATTATTTAACCGCTCGAAATTTCCGGGAGAAACATAACGTTACACGGAAGAAATCGACTGCTCTCTTTAGCGAAGGCCTCGCCGAAGATAGGCGAGTGCGCGAGACCGCGCGTGAGATGCACGCGCTCGCGCGCGCGGTTTTAGTATAGCATCTTCGCTATACTACTTACTGCGGCGCGCACTCTGCACTTCGACGCGCCGTTATCTCGGCACCATCTAGCCCGGCTAAAAGCTTCTCCCCATCAGCCTCCCTCCCTCCCTCCTTCGGTACCCTTACTACGGGGCCTGGAACCTTCTCTCCTGGCCGACGGAGCGGCGCGCGGTGTTGCGGTTCCCCCGCAATGTGTCCCAATTCTTCTACGAAGCCGACTACTGGCCCCCCCCCTCCCCCCCCCCCGTCCTCGTCTCGTACGAAAGTACGAGCCTCGCTCGACACATCGAGGATAAATCGCCGTGTTCTCTCCCACCATTTTCTCGCGTACGTCGGAAACGTGTGGCGAAACGAAACGTTCCTGTGCTCTGCTAAATCAATCGCGAAATAGTTCACCAAGTGTGTCCGTACATTTTTTTCCTCTTTGACTTTTTCGTGCAAAGTCGTATTATCCAAGCGACGCACGCGACTCGAAGATCCAGGAAGAAACAGCTGATTGCGAAACGTCTCTCTTTGCCTTTTTCGAGGTCATTTTAGACGATCTATATAATTCGCGAGAATTTTCAAGACAGAAAATATATATCGCATATCAAAGTATATGTCTATCTTGACACTTATTTTATATATGTAGAAATATATTTTATAATTTTTCATTATTATTTTAAATGTTTTCTAAATCGCTGAAAATTATGAGTGGAATTCTGTTCCGCAAATTTTATCGCAAATTATAGATGATTTATATGTATATATGTATATGTATAAAATAATAAAAAATAATAAATAATAAACAAAAGTAAATAAATTAAAAAAATAAAAACTTTATATATATTGTATACATGTATGTATATATAAAGTAGGCTTTACATTTTAAATTATTCATGAAAGTGTGCAACATTACAGCACACTTTCAAGCTTTTCTTATTGGACAGATAGTAATGATTTACAACTGTGAATTGCACGAACAAGTTAAATTAAACAATTCTGGATCGATGATTGGATTTTCTATTTGTATAATCGTACAAAATCTGAGGATCGGAAACGCGCGCTGATGAAAGTTCAAAAAGTTGGCAATTTTCGGCTCCGAAAACTCAACAATTTAGAATTACATTCAAGAACCGAGGAATTGGAAAGTTTGAAGATACAAAGCTCTTTGAAAATCCAATCTAAAGTTCTTAAAATTCAAAATATCGAAAATTTGAAGAAATTGGGGAAGCCCGAGAATCTCCGAAGGTAATGAGATAAAGTCTGAAGACTTTAGAAGGAAAACTTAATTTTACTTGGAAACATGCACTCGTCGTTTCACTCGAAAACACGGAATCGCGTTAATTATTTCATTTCCAGAATGTAGTGTGATATGATTTCTGTGTGATAAATTTCTCATTGATAATTGAGCTTCGCAGTAATTTGTGGAACAAAAAGTTACGTCGTTTATGTTGCGCGTAAAACAGCCAAATCGTAAAGTAAAGAAAGATATATATAAGCGAATCCTACACATAAGTATGTTAAGTACAAGAGTAAAGTAGTAAAGTGAATTTATTGTAATTTTCGATTATATCGAATTGTGTCGAAAACACTTTCCAAGTACGTGGTTCGAGCCTATTATCACGAGATGAACCGAGTTACGCTCGCGGGGGACACAAGGCTTCTACTTTCTCATATACAGAGTGTCCCAATATTTTCTCGTATTGTATAAAAATTCATAAAAAAAATTCGAAATGTCACGTTATTTAATTCTTATCTCTCAACAACTAGAGATTCAGATTTATAGAGTATAACATAATTCAAAGAAACAAAATTTCTACCTTTTCAGCAAGCATTTGTATTCTTGCCAATTTAATTCGCGGAATATCCTTTGCTTTTTCTAACATTAAATAACTCATTGTCAGCAGCACCGATAACACGATGATACGAGCGCCATTTTCCACAGTTCATATTCTAGATCCATTAGTAACTATATATATTTGAAAAGACATGGTGGATTGAAATATCGTCAATAGTCGGAGTAGTTTTCCTTCGCGGAATGTCGGCATTAAGTTTTCAAAAATCATAGAATTTTTATCATCAATTATCTTCGCGATTAAAGGGGATAAGAATAAAGCTCTATTAAAATAGAACCTTGCGATAAAGTTTCATTATTTCATTATATTTCTTCGAAAAACAAAAGGAACTTTTGTCTTCAGAGTCACTTTTGAATTCTCTCCGATATGAACTCAGCGAGGAGTCACATTTCCGACAAAAAAAAAAAAAAAAGAAAAAGAAAAAGAAAAAAGAAAACCTTTGTCTTCCATCATTCGTGATTCCGACTCCATCAGTCTTTCTACACTTTCCTGATAGAAAAAAAAAATCACCTCCATATCGGTGAAATATATTTTCGAAAAAGGAAAGAGGAATCTTCAGCTTCAATCACCTGTGTGTGATTCTCTGGGACTTATCGGGGTCCCTCTACTCTTTCCTGTCAACGAAGTCAACAGTCTCGCCTTCAATATCACAGTGAAATATATTTTCGAGAAACGAGAAAGGAGAAATTTCCTTTATCTCCCCGGTTACTCGTGACTCTCGGAGTCTATCGAGACTTTTCTCTACTCTTTTTTTTTTTTTTCTTAAAAGAATCATCGCGCCCACCATCGTACCTGCGGTTAGGAAAGAATCCCTAGAAAGTGACGCAATAAAGTCCGAGACATCCTGTATATACGCAGGTGGACGCTTCTGTATGCGCGCGTGCGTGTCTCCATGGCGCGGAGGTGGCTGGAGAAAAGAGGGTGGAAGGGGGGGGGGTAGAAGGGGGGTAGAAGGGGGAAGGGGAGAGGGGAGAAAGGATGGCACAACCGCGGTGGCCGCGTATACGCTACGTGCGTCTACGCGCATTTACGCGGGATGGTAAAAGCGAGTCCCGCGGACTTGCGCGGGCGCGCCATATCGATCTGCCGTTTCCAGGGCCGCTTAAACTCGCGACTCACGCCCGAGTATAATAATTCATGGATTCAATGGCGAGCCTCGAAACGGAATTCCGATGGGAGCCCGCCGCGCGGATGGATTCGCGTCTTCCGGCTGTTGGGGACCCCGCCTACGTAACGATATTAATCATCGAGATAATAGCGAAGAGAGACGCTTGCGCGCGCGCGCGCGCGCGAAGCTAATAAAATCGTGTAGTAACAACGCGCTGATAGCGTGTCTTTTTTTTTAATTCTGTTACGAATAAAGAAGAATCCGTCTTACGTATCTTATCGTTTTCGCGGTTTAATTTTCCGAAGATTCCGTTGAATAAGTATCATCTTCTTTTCTTCTACTAGATTAGACCTTAGATTGAGTTTGATGCGGGAAAATTAGGAACACGTCTTATTGATTATGCGTTGTTCGTTTATACGATGCGATAATTGTAAACGGGATGAGCGAAAACTTGTGAATCTGTCATCTCGCGTTATATTCGTAAACTGTCACGTATCAGCTGGAACGTTCTTACTCGTCCGTCGCGTAGCTGTCCTAAGCTTTCATTGTATGTTTATTAGTACGCGTCTCGTTTTTTTTCAAGACACCCTGTATAATATGTTACCTCGTGTCTGCGCACCGGGCGATGACGGGACGATGCGGCGTCGATCTTTGATCTACAATGGAACGTCACTTTTCTCTCTATCTCTCGTGTAGATCCCAAATCTCGTCTAGCGAGAGAGAGAGAGAAAAAGAGCAACACCTGCATTCTGCAGAAATAAAGACTTGACGCTTCGGGATCCCTCTGATCACTTAACGGACGTTTCTATCATTCACAATAAACAGGATCGCGCGCACCTTCGATTTATCTATAAGGGATCTACGCGACCGATACTTATCTACAGCGAATTCAATTGGCTCTGTGAAACCTTCACACACGGTATATAAATAGATACTACGGAAAAGATTTAGCTATAAGCTTTTTTTTTTTTGGACTTGACGAACCGGACGAGAAGTAAACGATGCTAATAACAGACAGATAAATTAAAGATTATTGGGTAAACATTTTAATTGTATATCGGTAATCAAAGGAATCATATAGTTGATATGCATCCGCACATTTGATATGCTTCTCTTCTCGAGAATATTTCTGCGACGAAAACTATCGAGCGCTCACTTTTATGCAATTTTCCTTGTTTAATTATATTTTTCCGTTTTACGATATTCCATTGATTACAAGATTTCATTAAATAAATCATCTTTTCTTCCACTAGATTAGATTTTAGATTGCGTTTGATGCAGCGTATCGACGGCTGTGCTTACAATGAATACACGAGCAGCAAAAATATTGCAAATGTAAATCCAACATGAAACTCTTGCAGGAATGTCTCTCGTCGGGGGAATTGAGTTACAAACTCCAAATTATACCGCTGACACGCATCGATATTTCAATTAGCAAGCTGAGCCATCATTACGCGAAGATGGAAAGAGAAGCAGAGAGAGAGAGAGAGAGAGAGAGAGAGAGAGAGAGAGAGAGAGAGAGAGAGAGAGAGAGAGAGAGAGAAGTGCACAGCTTCGACTTTATATCAGTGTGCGTGCATCGTGATGCAGCTATCCCGCGCGTCCATTTCTTCGGACTGAAATCGAACAAAACGAGAGAGGACGAGAGAGGCAAACGCTTACCGACCTTGTCAGCTTTTTTTTATCCGCGAGTGTCTTCGTGTTGCGAGCGCCGAGCTTATCCTCCCGAGACCCGTAGCTGCATTTTTAATGAAACTCGTGTATAATTTAGGAGGAATCAAAGATAGATAAAACTAGTATTCGAAATAAAAGAATAAAAATATTTACGTAAACGCGAATTGTTTCTCTCCTACTTTAAATAATTTTTTAATTATTTAATTTTAATTTTTCTTTAATTCGTTGTTCATTAAAATCTTACTTTTTTCCCAAAATATTTAGTTGATTTTACGAATCAGAAATAAATATATTTCTCGTTGAAAATTTCGAGAATGATCAATTAAGATAATTACTTCGTTCATTGTTTGGACAATAACTATTTAAATTCTCAGAAAATTATTTTGTTCATTTCTCTCTCTCTCTCTCTCTCTCTCTCTCTCTCTCTCTCTCTCTCTCTCTCTTACGTTTATTAAATTCGTTTTTGTTCATGTTTTATTAAATTATGTTTATTGCTTTCTTAGTTTGAAATAAATGCATTAACTGTTTTGTCTAATGATTCTCTTTATTATATAATATTTAAGATATTTGAAATAATTCAAGAGAGAGAAATAATATATGAAATAATATCGAGGTAAACTCGAAAATTTGAACTATTATTTCAAATAACAATTTCTGATATCCTTTTTAAAACATTAATTTAAATTAATAATTATAATTATATTGCATTTGTAATAAATATCTTCTTTTGCATTTATGCCTGCCGTTTTTACGAAAAAAAAATAAATTTTTAAATAATTATTTATTTATTCAAAGTAGTATATATATATTTAGATGATTATTTTCAATTGTCTGCATTTGAAATGTGCCCATCGCACTGTTTAGGATCTAAAAAATAGCGTCCAAACGTGTTAAAAAAGATCTTCGTAACGATAGCTAATCGACTATCGAAAAAGGCTCCTTTTACCTCGTCGGTTGTTTCTATTTATCGATGCATAAAAAAGAATGATTAGCCTCTGGGCGTTAGATGTATCCATTACATGCAGCGACGCGGACCGAAATATTAATCCCTCCTTGGCTGTAAAACGCCCGGGGAGATTAGTAACGTATAATATAAACCCCTTTTGCGCACCTCAAGTTGCGTGTGGCATCAATGTACGGAGACTAAAAGTTTCGTCCTCTAACGTCGTCGTCCTTTAACTGCGTTATAACATTTCGACGGTTTCACTCTTACGGAGAAACGCATTATAAATATATAAAGACTCGAAAAAAAATACGTATCGAAAAATTGATCACGAATCGGTCCAAAAAAATCCGACAGACGAGAAAAACGACGCGTATGGCTAGATTTATAAATATCCTCTCTCGCAAATCGATTTTAATTATAGGAAACGAAAAATATCGACGTTTCGCAATATTACTAACCTGCGGAAGTTGATTAAAAAGAAAAAAAAAAAAAAATTCGCGAAACGAAAAAAACAAAGCAGCCGCATGATGAATTTATATAAGTGTACTTTTGAATCAATTTTTTACCAGGAGAGAGAGAGAGAGACCCGAAAAAATGTCAACGTTTCGGATGTGCTTTCCGGAAAGGAGATACCGGAAAGAACGTGCGCGAAAAGATGTGTATAATACATATATATATATATATATATATATATATAATATATATAATATATATATATGCATCGTATAACTCGAGATGTAATCGATCATTTTTGCGCTCGATATACTCCATCCCCGAGAATGTGCGGGAAGAGGGGGAGGGGGTGGGGAGGAAAAGGGGGGAGAGGGACGAACACACACGGGCGGGATGCACCCTGTACAAAACGCCGCGGGGGTTAATACGTGTTTGATCGCGCGCGCGATCCCGTATGTAATGGATCCGTAATGCGAGCCCGATGATTATTTTCCGCCGCGCGCGCCATTATCGGTCCCGGTGTGTGTGTTGCCCGGTGACAAATTTACCAGCGATTCGAAAGCTTTTAGTGGTAAAGGTTTGGCGCCCGATCGCGCTTATATCATTACGGCTGCATTATGCATTCGGGCGATTTTTAGCGGGCGCGAATCCCGCCGCGCGGTGGGATCGAAATCCTGTTTCGGGAACCGAAGACGATGAGATATCGGCTGTTTTGTTCTGTCAGCGTTGCATCTCGACGCGTAAAAAAAATTGTCTCCTCGCCCGAATATCGAAGCTATTTTTTTTTTTTTTTTTTTTTTTTTCCGAGAGCTTGCCTCTGAAAAAATCGCCGATCGCTACGTCAAACCCCAATGTTTATCGCTTTAAAACTCGAGGAATAGCTCGTAAATTACGATCGTGCGATTAGCACGGTTAACTATGAGCTAACGATGATGATCGTATAAACGAAGGAAGGAGAGTTCTCGTTCCCAAGGAGACAAAGAAAAAGTACGCAAAGTTTCCTAAACGCGGCTTCCATCTTGAACAAAACAAGCCCGAGACCGACGACGGGGACCCTTCTCACAATATTGACTCTTGACCGTAAGTATTTATCCTTCTTTTTTTTTTATAGTTACATATTTATCCGTGGCTGCCCTTTTGTCGGGCCGGTCGGAGAAAGGTAGTCCCTTGGAACAGGACCTGGACGATATATAGACATAACTACTTTACTTATATAGAGATGCGCGCTCTTTCTCTCTCTCTCTCTCTCTGCATCCAGCTGCATCCTGCATTCGTGAACCAGAGCAACTGGTTTCCGCCATGTCTGGCGAAATAATAAAATCTCCTTCTCTCCGTTTCAATACTGACTGTAATGTACATTGTTCTTATTTCTTAAACACTTTGAAAGCTTATTATTTCAGAAATATATGATTCTCTCTCTCTCTCTCTCTCTCTCTCTCTCTCTCTCTCTCTCTCTCTCTCTCTCTAATAACACAGTTCAACAAAAAATCTACAACATGCAACTTTTATTCGGAAAATTTTTTGGTAAAATTGCATATTTTCGAAATATAATATTTCCCTGTTAAGATTAAAACGAATCCTGGATATATTAATATACCTATAATATTAAATTTTTAAAACAATTAATCTCGCGAGTAATAAAATCAATAATCGAAGAGAGCTACAGAGATGAGCCCTTATTAGCGAGTATTCAAATATATTTCATCTTTTTCATTATATTACGTTCTCCAAATGTTCTTAATTCAATTACTTCTCCTTCAGTTTCACGTTCTTGGACGACGATCCCGCTCAAATTGCCGACATGGCAAGTGGCTCGTCCTTCTCGCAAATGCATGTCTCCGTTATGTCTCGCCTGAGGTAGACCTCTGGACTGACTTACCGTCGTGGAACGACGGCGGAGATCGGTTAAAGGAAGCGTGTCGGGACAGCGTGAGCAGAGGGATGAGCAACGTTAACACGCATCGCGTACACACACATAGACGTATATATCTACGCATAACACGCGATCGCGTAATCGTCGCTCGCAATCGTGCGGCCCGAATCCGTACACGTATATGTATATGTGTACGTACGGTATTCATGGTGATTTTCCGTTAATTACGGGCGGCACGTGTCGCGGCGAATAAAAACGATAATCACTCACCGCGATGAGTGATTATGACAGTGATGTGCGCAAATACTATTTTTTATTTTTTTATTTTTTTTTTTTTTATTTTGCGACGCGTTGCGCGGGAACAGAGTTCGCTTATTCGGGAGAGAGAGTCACAGCCATCTGCTCCGTTAGATATAGACGATAAGCGGCGCAATTTTTTTCGGTATCGGGTTTTTACACTCGATTTGCTTCCGGATCGATACGAGAAATTCTATTTCTTTTTTTCTAGTTACACGTTATTTAGAATTTACTTTTGTTTATTTTAAGCAGCGTACAACGATTGATTTTTGATTTCTCGTTGTACAATATTCACGTGATCGTCACGCGATGAGCGAGAGTGTTAATGTCGCAATTTAGGAAAGATCGAACCTCTTCGGGGGGGGGGGGGGAAACTCAAATATCGCAGATGAAATTTATAAGAACGTAGATCGTGTCACCTGTTTGCGAAGCCTCGCTACCGTAGCGGGATCGGATTTGTTTGCTAACATAAAAGGGACCAAAGGATTATCTGTGCAAACAGAGTTACCCGTTACATTTTATCGCTCTCGCGAGTCTTTTATTTTTATTAACTTCCGGCGCACGCGACCGCGCGTTATCTCCGCTTTATCGTCACCGTACAACTGTTAATATTTTCGTTAAACAGAGAACACCTATCACTTCAAGCTTAGAAACTTTCCGACAAAGTCGCGAAGAGCCGCTGAATGAAACTTAAATTATAATACGTGACCGTACGCAAGTTTAGAGAGGTATTATTTAACGTTTGTATTTTGAGAAAAAGATTTTCAGCGAAAGAAGATATTTCGCGCGAACTCTCCGAAATATAAGTATATATCTTCGAGCTGTTTTGAGATTTCAAGTGAATTATTTAATTCAAAAATTTCTAAGCACACATCTCCATCTCTCTCGCGCTCGAGTCGAGACATTTCACAAAAATTTGACGTCTAATTGGAATTTCAAAGTGATAAAGCCGATTCTTAGCGATCCCTTGAACGCGGCACGATCGCCGCATAAATAATTGTGCCATCTGCAAATCAAGTGGAGAGACAGTAAGCATGAGCTGGCTTTAGTAGAGATGATGAGCACGCGATCCGATCAACAGCTGCCCTTTTTCTGGCCATATGGCATGCAACAACCGTACTTCGTACTCCGCCTTCTACCCTCGACACGAGTCCACCCCCGCGTGTGCATCCGATAAGAGATCGTACTGAGCGATAAGCGCGAAACAAGCCATATCGTCTCGCTCCGTCGAGAGAGCGATGGTCAATAAATCTTTCCTTTCTCCGATCCGTTCCTTTTTTTTTTTTTCCTACCCAATTTTTCGAGTTACACGCAAGCCGGGTTTCTCAACGGAAGGATTCTGGGAAGCGCTTGTAGAAGAAGAGAAGGATAACTTCGATATTATTTCTAGCGATGGGATGAAGTAGCTTACAAGTAAGGTTCGAATTTGCTTGCATGCTTTCGAACTCTCTATATGATTATTTCGAAAAAAAAAAAGATAGTTTTGAATCTTTTACGAGTAATTACGAAAAATTGTGGGGGTAGATCTTTTTTATCTTAGTACTCGAGTACTACTTGTAAAAGGTTCGATTCTTTATAAATGCTATTTCGAACCTTGCAGGTCGATCTAAAAAAAAATTGGAATATAACTCTTCTAGATTCGATTACTTCGCAAGTACAATATATGAAATATTATTTTTTATGACTATTATTCGAATTCTAGAAAATGTAATTTGATTATTGGACTCGGATTTTCAAGCGCATATTGAAGCTGATTATTTCCGCGTGCGACGCAAAAATGTTCAAACAAGCATCTCGATAATGCCAAGTTAAATAGAAATGGCGCTCTCGTGCGTCTCGCCGCGCAATAAAATCGATACTCCGTATCAAAGTAGCCGCGCGTATGTAGTCGGTCGTCGGTCTCCGGAAGGAAGGACTCCGGAGAATTTGAGGAAAGGCAGTTTCAGTACCCTTTGTGCGTCGAGCGTGTCGCGCGCGGGCACGAAAATAAATATTTTCCGGGAGAGTGGACGAGAGACGATTCTCTCTCTCTCGAATCATCCCTCGGCGTCCCTTCGTCCCAAGTGCGGCTTTCGATCGGAACCACGAAAACCTCGAAAGAGAGGAGGAAGGAGTCACCGGAAGTCGTGGACGATCGGCCGTACGTCCGGCCACGCGCTAGCGTAGGGCAATTAATTCATTACCGCCCTTCGCCACCCCTTTCTTCGCTCTTCCTCCCTCTCTTTCATCGATTGTCGTCGAAGGGATTGTCAATCCCTTTCCTTGCCGGAGATCGCCGGTGACACAGTGATATATACCGAAAGAGAAAATCAGAGCCTTTGTCTCAGAACAGAAACAGTCTTCTCGACAGAGGATACGAAAATAAAGTGATGGAGAATATAATTAAAATTATCTATAATTTATATTATATGCTTCTAATTTGTAAGGAATTGTGTCACTCTCATCCTCGATTACAAGTTTATATAATATAAGAAGAGTAAATGAACTCGACAAACTTCTTTCAATTATACTTAGCGAGAAATGTACGATGAAAATATACAGGGTGTCCCATTTTAAAAAATATGTTTAAATATATAAAAAAACATCGCGTTTTAGAAAACAATGTTTTGAACAAAAGTTGTTTGATTTTACGGTGAAAAGAAGTTGATAATCTTAAATTTTAATTCATTTTAATTCATTTTTCAACCTAGTTTCTTTAAATGGAATCATCCTAATTTTTTTATATAAATGAATTTGCCAAAGTGAATAGTTTGAGATATTTTATACTTTAATTTGACGTAATTTATGAAATACATAAACTATGAAATATCTCATAAAATATTCATTTTTCGGTGATCTTATTTCAATACATTTATGCACAAAATAATGAAAGGAATTAATTGGTATAAAGAGAACACATAATTGTTTTTAAGAAAAAGTGGGACACCCTGTATAAATGTACGGATTTTAATTTCGATACAGCGGTTCTGTGTGCAACAGTGTTTTCCGAAAAGAGCAGTATCGACGTCCGAAAACCAGGATACCGAGCTCGTTCGAGGCCGCTTTCGCATAGGTTTCGATGGTGCGAGAAGGATGGAGAGTTGAGGAGGGGAAGGTCTGACTTTTGACTATGTGTACTCCTCGGAAACGCGGGCTGGGCGAGACACGTGACCCCGACATACGAATTCATTGCCGCCGACACGTGACTTCCAATCAGCCCGGCATTGTGTCGGACATCGCGGAGTCGATCGATGATGTTAGTGGATATTCTTACACGATACGCGCATATACGTGCGTCGACGTGCGTGATACGCACGTGAATTATAGTGCTCGCGCTATTTCGAAAACATAGTTTTCGTTATTAATTAGGCGCGAATCAATTTTTTTCTCTCCTTCTAATATTGTTGAATCTCGTAATGGAAAATCGTAAACCTTTGTCCTACGCCTTTTTTTTTTTCCTTTTCATGTCCGTGCGATGAGACGCTTAAACATTTTGTCGAGAACGACACGTTTCATGAGACGCTCTATACATAAGCAGTACACGGATTGAATTATGTCCGTTGAAATTTTGTTTAATGAGTAAACTCTCGTTCGCGCGCTTCACCACTCATGGCTTTCAACTCGTCGGACATAATAAAGCCCACTTTCGACAATCTACAATTTCCGACGAAATTCAAGACAGAAATCTATTTTGTTATACTAGAGTATGTGTATATCCTAAGTATATATTTTAATTCGTCATACGTGTTTTTTTTTATACGATACATAAATAGATTTCTGTCTCGAATTTCTCCATGAATTATAGATCGTCTAAAAGTTTGAGAAACATGTATAATTACTCGCGAAATTGATCGAATGTCTTAAAAATTTTATAAAAGTTGTTAATGTGAGAAGGAGGGAGAAGAGAGAAAAAAATTCTTATAACTCGTATATATTATCAGGGAAGAGTATACAAAAATAATATAGTTATAAAATAACATATATATACATATATATATATATATATATATATATATATATATTATACATATATTATTTTCCACCTATATTTGTATGCTCTTCTCTGACGATATAAATTATAAGAACCTAAATATATTTAGAAGGGAAAAAGCGTATATATTTTTCTAAATAATTTTTTTTCAAACACTTGACTTCCTGTCTCTTTTTTAATTTCGTGAATCACTGTAAAGCGTTTTGCGAAACGAGATGACGTTATATGAGTTATACCGAGTCTCAATCGGAACGTCACGTAAATCTGCGTTTGACAGATCTCGTCAAAATGCGCACGCGATCCTACGCGCCGTAAAATGAGCGGTCGTGCGGCGAGACCATTCTTTCGGAGGAAGTCGTCGGTCCAAAGTGGTCCCGGAAACCGAGCGCTCGTTTCTCAGAGAAGGAGAGAGAAAGAAGGAGAGAGAAAGAGGAGGGCGGATCGCGTAGGAAGAGGTGGAGAATTTGACGTGTGCGTGTACATACGTCGCAGTATATTCAGTCTCTCTCTGTCTCTCGCGGGGACGCTGACAAATGACGCGTAGCGCCGTTCGGCCACGCGACGCCTAATTGACGCTACCGTGACGTCACGTGCCGCGTTATGTATCGCTAGCCAACTTTTCGGTGCACGCAACGTATAGGGCGAAGTACTCTCTCTCTCTCTCTCTCTCTCTAAACGTTCGTGCGTACGCGAGCGCGTCAGCGCATGCGATCCACCGTATTTTTAACGTCGCTTTATCCCTTTAACGACTGGGGTGTGCTTTCTCTCTAACGTTAGTCCGATGATTCTTATTCTGATCTCCGTTCTAATTTTATTTGAGAGCTGTTATAGATATAAATTCTAATTTCATATAAGATTTTAATATACATATGTATAACGAGAAGATGGAGAAGGAGAGAGCAATAATATATTTCTAAATAATTTTTTTCGAAACACTCGATCAATCTTGTCAGTATATCTAAATAACAATTTTCCTTCTTGTATATTATAAATGTCTAAAGATATTTTTTTGTATTGCAGATTTATAAATTATAACATTATTGTGTGCGATGTTTCATCGAGTCGGTATAATTTTGAGAAAAAAATAATCGACCACGCCTGTCTTGCAAAAAAACAAGAGATTTTATGTTGCCCTCTTCTAAAAACTCTCCGTAAAAAAATCGAAGAAGGAAACAAACTTTTCTCATTCCTTTTGAGTGATTCGAGTGATACAAAGACGCTTATATCCGTATAAGATCCGAGAAATGCGTCGAGAAATCAATTCGCAGGTGCGATCTGTGTACACAGACGAAAGTCAGCGCGAATGCGAAAAAAAAAAAACAGAGCTTAATGACAGCGACAGGGCGCGCGTTATCCAGCCAGTCGATCTACCGCGCTCACGAGGGGGATGAAGGGGGAGGATCAAGGATGTCACATGTGCGCGTGCGCGTTCTGAATATCCGGCGCGGTCGCGTGGTCGGTGAATAATTAGCCGATTGTCCCGTCCGCGGACCGGAACCGAACCATCAATATTTTTATTTCCACCCGTATATATATGTTATACGCCCCCGTGAAGAGACGACGCGCGACGCGACCCCTGCGGTCGCCTCCTTCTCCCTCTTTTTTTCTCTCTTCTTTTTTTGTGCCCCGTCGAGGGGTTCCCGCTGGCGCTAAGTGATATCCCTCGTCTCCGCAACGAGAGAGAGAGAGAGAGAGAGAGAGAGAGAGAGAGAGAGAGAGAGAGAGAGAACTCTCGGATGAGCTCTCTCGATCCTCTCGAGGATCCCGCGGAATACATCCTGTCGGACGAGAAATACACGCGCCGCAGTCGGCAGATTGATGGAACTCGCTGCGCGAGGGTAGGTCCTTTATTCGCTAATGGACGAAACGTTCGGATTTTTATTACAAGCATCTCCACGATTCTGGAGCAGGAGTCTTTCACTCTCTCTCTCTGTATTATTGTATATGAAGCTACCGAGAAATATGAAAACCAATATCATTTTTTTTTTTCGAAGGATAGCTCTCTGAAATCTAAACCTATGTATGTACATCTTGCTCGGAAAAAGAAAATATGATAAAATATAATAAAAATCTTGTCTAGTATTCAGAATGGAGGAAAATGTTAATAGAATCTTTTTAATAAATTTTGCACGGAAAAAAATATAATTATTAATAAAATATAATAAAAATCTTTTTTAGTATTCAGAATTGAGGAAAATATTAATAGAATATTGTTGCTAAATTTTGTACGGAAGAAAATATAATAAAAATCCTTTTTTAGTATTCAGAATTGAGAAAAATGTTAATATAGAGTCCTGTTAGTAAACTTTTTGTACGGAAAAAGTTGAGCGAAATTTTGATACGTGATACCACGCTATTTAGCGGTCACGTATAAACGAAGACATGATAAATCTCGATAATCGACGATCCGTTAGCTATACCAGGGTTAAGTGCTCGTTGAACAAAGCTTACACAATTTTTCACCTTCCGAATGATGAGCGTTCGCGCGCAGGTTCAATTTATCTATCCTTCTCCTTCGTCATACACGCCTTACAAGCGTCGACGCTTATCTCTCCGACGAAGATGTATCATTGTACACATAAGGGAAAATTGTCAAAAAAAATCATTCCTATATACGCTACTTATATTGAATTACATTCCAATGGAATCGTCGCACAGAGGGAAGCTCGTCGAGTCGCTCGCGACAAAACACAATGTTTCTTGGCAGAAATAGAAGATGAAGATGAAGATGAAGATGAAGAAGTAAAGATTTTGATATCACGTTATCGTAATAACGCGAGCGGGAGAGAAAGAGAGAAAGCTGTCAAGCATCATCTTCGCGAGAAGATAAACTGAATAACCGTTTGCGGTCTCACGGTTCACGTCGAGCACTTAATGGGCGACGATGCGTGGAATATGATCCACGTTAGGCAGCATAATGTCACGTTATTACTGCACCCTTTGTGCGTACTCCCCCGCGTACCATATATATATATATATATATAGTCGATCGTCCCGACTTATTTTCCCACCGGAACACCCCGCTTGAAATCGAAACCACCGAGGACGAACGCACGGTCACCGCGTAATTTCCGTAGATCGCACCGTGAGTAATTCGACGTAAAAGCGTACAGAACACATCGAAAGCGCGCGGATATATTATAGAAGCTGTCACAATTACACCGCATGTCCTTCTAATGACAGATCGGCGAGTTTCTTCTTAACGAAAAGAGGCATTGATTTTTTATTTATAATTTTATTTGTGATTTTTTTATTTATATATATAAAACCTTTTTTCTTTAGGTTTTAGAATATATATATATATATATATATATATATATAATAATTAGAATATTAATAAATAATGATCTCCTATTAGATATATTTCTTTGAGTTTATCTTCATAAATTCTGAAGAATAAAATAAAGCTCCATTTTTTTCATCGAAAATTATCATCATTATCACTTGTGACGATAACGATCGACATTTTCGCTCACTCGTAAATTCGATTTAATGGGTTAGAAACGCACGATCGGATAATTCGAACTTGACCGTATCGCGCAAAGCGTATAAGTGACTCAACAGCTTCCGCCTGTCTGGCGATTCCACGCCTCGAATGGAGCGCCAGATGATACTTGATCGTCGCGTTCCGGATGCGGAGGACTCTACCGCGTGTTTGTTAAGAGATTTCGCCACGGCGGGCTTCCCGTGGCGAAACGCTAAGTGCATCCCTCTATTATGCAAGCCTCGTCTTGCAGCGAACTCGCGTCACCGATAATGAAAACACCAAGTGCATCAGGTATGAAGGTATAACGCAATGAAATTGGATCGATTTACGCTCGTCGCGGCTATATAAAGGAGCAACGACATTCGTACAGATCGTGTCTTCCGATTTTGATGGAATTTTACAACTTTGAAAAAATAAATGAAAAGAATGAAAAAAAAATTACTCTTCGAAATATATTCTCAACGCTATTACATATCGGAAACAAAAAAGAAAAAAAATTATCCATGAACGCCTTATGATTAACTTAGACTACAATAAGAAGCGCTCATAGAACAAAAAAAAATTTTTTTTTTTTTTCATGACTCGAGAAGTCGCACGCGGCGTTCGTGACGTCATCGATATCCGGACGGACGGGCCTTTAGTGGAAATTCCGAGAAGGCGATGGCAGAAGAGGGTACAGTATCGAGGACTCGCATCTGCCACGTCACCCAGCCGGCCATTCTCTCCTTTTTTCGGAGAGTAAAAGAGAGAGAAAGAGAGAGACACACGCTTCTCTTCTATCTACCTACCCTTCTTCTTCCATCACTCCTCAGCATCTCGTTGCTCCCTCCCGTCTTATTGTTAATCTACCTGGCCATCTACATCCACGTTATCTTGCATCGCGGCCACGATGGCGACTACTAATTCGAGGATTTACTGAAAGTAAGACCTTAAACGCGCACAGCCTGTCGAAATTAGGCAACGATCGGATCAGCACCGTTCGATAATAGAGCGAAGGCTACGAAGGACAGCTCCTATCGTCGATCTTTCTGCCCCCCCCCTCCCCCCCCGATAGACTCGTCATAATTATACAAATTACCGCTGTGTGTATTAGAGCGCAGAACGAGGAAAAACGACGACTGACGAAAAAACGTATATGCGAACGTGCCAATAAAAATGTCCAGTTCAGAGAAATACCGTTAGATAAGTAATGATCTTTTTACGCGAAACAAGTTTTTTTTTTTTTTTTTTTTTTTGCGAAATAATAGTTCAACAAAAAATAATTTCTTTTCAAATATATAAAATACAGAATAATTATTTCCAACAGTTTTTTTTTTTTTTTATCGAATATGATTCCGGCTTTTAAATTGCGATTTGACGGAGCAATTTGGAAACGGAAAATCGGCATAAAAAAAGAAACTGTGGGAAATAATTACTCCGTATTTTCTATTCGGAAAATATAAAATTTATTATTATTATTATTATATAAATATAAAATTTTTTATATAAAAGATGTAAAAATATAAATTCTTCTATATAATAATATGGGAGAAATATTTATTCTCTTTCTTTTTTTTTTCTTTTTTTTATCGAATTGTGCAATCGCGAATACCCAGAGTATTCGCCCGCGTGTCACCTCCTCGAGTCGAATTTATCGCGGAGCGTCGCTGAAATTCTCATTGGCAGCGAACGCGGCGAACCGTCCTCGAGTAACGCGTTTTACGACGTCACCGCCCGGGCGCGTCTGCGGGTCCCTCGAAAGTAACCGGTCCGGTTCGATTATCGTCCGGTTAGATTCGATTAAGCCGCTGCAAACACGCCGCCGGTAGTAGTAGCAGCGGCGGATAATAAATTCGATTTCGGCGTCTCGCAAAAGCGCAACGAGCCACGACGTAAAGCCGTCACGTCGCCGAATTGCCGAATGTGTACGCGTTCGCCCCCCCCCCCCTCCCCCCTCGACGTAAGCCGCGCCGGGGGTCGAGTCGACGGGATAAGGGGATCGAAAATTCGGAACGACATTCTACGGAAGGGGGGAGGGGGAATAATATTTTTCTTTCTCTCTGTGCTCGTCTCGTATCGGACGCAAGGTGCAGCCTCGCTCGAGCGGAAGAGGGAGGAAATTTGTTGCGAAAAATGCGCAAATTTTTGTGTCACAAGCGCGAATAATAGTCGAGGAATAATTGATTTAATGAGTAAATGAGTAATTTATTCGTGAAGAAATTTAATTTTAAAAATTAAATTGCAATACATTTTAAATAATAAAAGTTGTCAAGTAAATTAAAATGTCAAATAAAAATTTGTTAAACAAATTAAAAATAATATTAATAGTAGATAATTTATTGATTAAGGTTTTTTTAAATCTTAAAATTGAATAGAAATTGGAGAATTAAATTAAATTAGAAGATAATTTATTGAAAGATGATGAAAAAAATAAAAAAAATATAAGTAAAGATTTTAAAAAATAGAAAGAAAAATAAAAAGGGAGGGAAGATGAGGGAAAGGAAAGGGAGCCTATAATAGCATCAATCGCAAATAGTTATAAAGAACTTTTGGTGACAGTTTTTTTTTGTGAAATTTTGTGAAAAAAATTTTGTAATAATTATATCGCAAGAAAATCATAGAGATGTATTAAATATTTATGGAGAAGATAAGGAGTGAATTAAAATGAAAATGTGATAATAATCGAGAATTTATCTTAATCCTTTTTCAGATTTTCCTGATTCCTTCCATTTGATTTATATAAAAACTTTGACTTTATGTAAAATGAAATATTCATTAAATAGCAACATTCATAAATAAAAAATCAAAGATAATATGCGTACATCAAAGAAGGACAGCACGTGTCCTATAACGCTGTGATTTTTTGTTAAAAAAACAGACCAGAAAGGTTTAAAAAAAAAAAATCTATTTTTAAAATAACATACTCTAGAACTTGTTTCATATTATATAACATTTTATTCGATTAATTGCGAATTTTCAAAATATTCGGATGATTTTCTCTCTTCAAAAGAGAGAGCTAGCATCTCGTGTCACTTGTAAAGAAGAATTCGAATCGGCTTGAAAAATTCGCGGGAAAGATTCGCCCTCCCCTCCCCCTGGATATATTTCTCTCGCATGTCCCTTTTCCGCCGAACGACCCAATTATTCTCTCACCGATCCCGATCTCGTCATCTCGCTCACTTACTCACGCACTCGGCGCGACATCAAAAGCAGACGACGTGCTTCTGACCGGCTGTTCCGCGCGCAAAGTGCAACATGCTCTCCCGTGTGTCAATTGAAATCGAAGCCCCGCGAGGGATCTCCAAAAGAGGGGGGGGGGGGGGAGGGGGGAGAGAACAGGGGGCAAGTCGGGGCACCTGCTAGTGTAACAGCGCGCGCTCTCTCTCTCTCGTAGCCCGAAGGATCGTGATTAAAGCTCCGCAACCCCCGCGTGGGGGGCTTGGATCGACATTTGGTGTCATTGTCGTGAGACGACTCGTGAGAAGGGGTGCAACACGAGAAAGTCCGCGGCAACGAGAATCAACCCCCCCTTCCCCCTCCCCCCGCTCTAATGCTGATTTAATCAGAATCACGATGTTGCCTTCTCTCTCTCTCTCTCTCTCTCCCTACAACCTATATATATGTATGTGTATATATACACAGGGGCGGAAAATGCGGTCGAATGAATTCAATCTTGCTGGCGTTAGGCTACCGATGCGTTACTGCCACTTATTAGAGATCATTCGCAGTTATTAGAATAGATACATCCGTTGACGACCTGCTGTATTTGTAAGAATTTTCATGGAATTAATATGCGAAATAGTCTGATGATAATATTTTTTGTAAAATTAAGAACAGATTATAAAATACCTATTCTTTTATTATTATGTATTTATTATTAAGTTTTTATGAAATTTTTATTATTCAGTTAAAGCAATCCTTTAAAATGGCTATGAGTGACATACATATAACATAATTTATGAATTTGAAATATTAAAATTTTTTACAACCATCGCGCAGTTTCTGCCTCGAGAGATCTACGTTTCTTTTTTCAAATATACACCAAGGATATATTTCTATATTATAATATAGAAATATATGTTTTATTATTGTATATTTTTATTTAAAAAAAAAAAAGATATTTCAGACCCGCGATTATAATATATTAAATTAGTATAATATTTTTTCAATACGTTTATATTTATAAACGTCGAAAGAGCGACATCTTCCTAAATAATATACGCGGACTCCGGACTTGCAGTCAGTATCCCCTCATCTGGATTATAATTCTTGGGCCTACATACGTAATGTAATAATCGGCCGTGTATACCAGCCATATGGGCCAGAACCGAAATGCGCCCTCGTGCACACAAGCATTGCGACGAGAGCTTGCGACAGAGATAGATTCCCTGCCCTCTACCCCCCCCCCCCTTTCAAATGAACACACACACACACACTTGCCTAAAACGGGGAATGACTCTCTGCCGTCAGCAAAAATACCTTAGATTACATTAGATTAAGGATCCCTTTGCAGTCATCTCTCTTCTGACAATGAGTCTGATGTCAGATTCATTTTCTGTGTTCAACGTTATCGTTTCTTTCCTATCTACCTTGAAATAACTATAGAAGAAAGGTATTTTTTAAAAAACTGACATACCACATTATATTTTCGGATTCTAGCTTCCAGCTGAAAGTTTTTAAAATAAAAAATTTAAATTCGTATATATTTGCTAGAGATTACTCTATTAGATTGCATCATAATTTTGACGATTTTGTGTTTCAAACTTTTTTTTTATAAGTGGATTTTTTTCGTGGAAGCGAGGAAAAATTGAGATCTAAGCAATTGATTTCGTATACACTTACTAAAAACCATATAGACGTACAATTAACGATAAAAAAAATAATGATACAGTTTCAGAAATCTAGAAACACGTGTAGAATAACATTATTAAAAAAATACTTCGTTGTTATGTATCGCTATTTACATTATATAATTCGCCAAAGGAAAAAAAAAAGTTTTAGAACTTTAAGAACTCTCGAGACAAGCAAGCAGCGAATGCACAAATTATAAGTATTTTGACGAACAAACTAACTAAGCGGACCAAGTTTACATCAGTTTTGATAAAGTGCAACACTTAATTATTAATGTTAATCAAAATATATAATTATATATGTATATATAAAATATATAAATATAAAAAATATATATATAATAAATATATATATAATAAATATATATAATAAATATACATATAAATATATCAGTTTTGCTATCTTCCCTTTATATTTATAATGAAACATAATTCGCAGTATCTCTTAAACATTAGACAAAAACAAAACTCGGAAAAAAGCCTCAACAACCGCCACTTCCCTCATCCTGTTGTACGCGACTCAAGAAGATTACGCGCCAACGCAATGAATGTACGTACATACATCCGTACGGAGAGCCGCGCTTTTCGCGAAATCTCTATACGATCGCCGCTAAAACGCGCCGCTAAAAGGAGCGCGTCTCGCGACGCGAGAGGAAAAGTGGAGCTGTCTGACGACCCACCGACCGAGAACCTTGAGGGGAGTCTCGCACCCTCTTCACCCTCTCGGCCTCGTTAGACCCCCCTCCTCCCCCCTCCACCCCCCCCGTGTGTATTCGCGAGACGAGACATAGATATGCTTTTAGCGCGAAGTGGGGCAAAGAGGCCGCGTTTCCGAGCACACGCATACGTGTCTCGTCCCGTCGTCGTGTTGTCGGCGACGCACACGTGCCACGACGGCGTTAAGACGACACGCGTGCGACGCTAGCTATGACAGCACGCACGAGAGCGGAGATCAGGGAGAGAGGCTACTCTCTTTCCCAGAAGATGGGAAACTTAAACTCTCTCTACATGTTCGAAGGACACACCAACGAGGCACTAGCTAATGAGAGGGGGGGGGGTGGGAAAGGGGAGGGTTTCGGCAAAATTATATTTTTCTTGCTATCACGCTCAGTTTTTACTTCAGGATCAATACCACAATCTCGGAGAAGCACCACCTTTATTGATTCCATTTGATTAATTTATTCTTATTAATATTCTCTAGCTGATTTAATTATACACACATCTCGATATTTTTATTATACTATTATATATTTTATTTTATATTATTTATCATATTATATTGAAAACTAATCGAGTATCGACAACCTTCTCTTCTGCGTCGGGTATTTTTTTAATACACGGATACTTTCACTTTCACTTGTATTAGGCGAGATAGAATTTATAACTCTCTCTCTCTCTTTCTCTTTTCTTTGGAATATCGATTTATAATTATACGCCGCGTGTATTGAACTCTATTTATGAATTTCGTAACATTCCGCATACGCGCATAAGCAGTTCCTTTCCATTTCAGGAATCGCGCGCAGAAACTTTCTCGCGACTCTTACCGCACCGAACACGTTACTCTCCTCTGGAAAGTTTCTTTACTCTTCGACTTACACGCACACGAGGGGGAGAGAGAGAGAGGGGGAGAGAGAGAGAGGGAGAGAGAGAGGAAGAGAGAGAGAGAGGGAGGAAGAGAGAGAGAGGGAGAGAGAGAGAGAGAGAGAGAGAGAGAGAGAGAGAGAGAGAGAGAGAGAGAGAGAGAGCTCTCCTCGTATCGTACCGATTATATTCGCCGACCACATTATTGATGTTTCATTATTATTACGACAGAGTCAAGTTCCCGGATGAACGTAATGCTCATTAAGAGCGCACACGCGTTGTTATCGGCGAACCGTGCATATCAACCAACGTGCATTGGGAGAGATGTTCCCAATCATAAATATTGACCCGCGGTTCTTGTAACCGCTCTCGCGGTTACACATCCCGTGGATTCACCCTTGAATTTCGGTCATAAATATTGATCGCGAATTATATACGCGGCTGTGTACTCCTTACGCTGGCGAGGCCCGATGGCCTCGGTCAATGACGTCCCGCGGGAGATCGCTGTATGTTTGCCGTCAATGATTGCGGTTAATTACAACGCACTATCCGCCTGTGTTTATATGTCAAACCCCGTATACATACGTTAACGATCCCCCGTGGGAGACGCGCACAGAACCACGACGTCCCGAGGAGAGGAAGACGCTCTCGCGTTATTCATTCCTACCTCGGCGCGTTTTCGCGATATCATCCTAATTTAATTAGGACGTAATTTTACGCGACATTATAAATGTCCACGTATACTTGTATATGTAGCGCGCGAGAAACTATGTTAGTAAGTTTATTTCCTACTTTTCTCTCTGTGTTCTCTAATTTTTAAAGTTCCTATATCTCTTCTTTTTGGCGGAAGACTTAAATTATTGTAAAAATTGTTTTTTAAATGGAACGATATTTTTTTTTCAATTGTATTAATTATATTAATTATAATCGTCGTGTAATATAATTAATGTCTGTTATAATATAATATCTATATTACACAGCTGTCTTGCGATATTTGAAAATTTGAAGTTTTATCTTTTTTTTTATATGCAGGATGGCCTACGTAAAGTGTTACAAGCCAATTTAAAAATATTTGTCGAATTAAAAAATTGCTCATGAGAAAGTTTCATGTACTGTGTGAATGTTCTTTAGACAACATTTTGTAGAAAGAATTAATAAGTATTAAAGTAAAAAAAAAAAAAAAAAAAAAAAACCGATGAAATCTAACACTTTACGGGGGCCACCTTATATAGGTGTGCGATCATGTTATGATTTTTCTTTATATTCTTCTTTAATTTTCGAGTTTCTTATTTTCTCGAATCGAGACAAGTGTACACACAGTGTCCAGGATGAGTGTTTCCTCTCCCCCCGCCCTCTCTCTCTCTCTCTCTCTCTCTCTCCCGGGAGATGATAGCACGAGGGCAGCCACGCGAAAAGTCTTGACGGAAAATGCAGTGCGGTCGTCCTCGAGGCAATCGAATCGGCCCCGTAGATGGGGCCGGTCCGATCCCCGGGACGGCCGTAGTAAACTTGTAAAACAATAAAAGCTTCCGGTGAGATCCGCCACCATGCGATGCGCCGAACCGTTACATCGAGTTAGCCGAGTCCAAGTTTTCACCGGATACCGCCGCAAAAAAAAAAAAAAAAAAAACAGGGATCGATCCCGTTGAAAAAAATTTTTCTTCCGATTATTCAACTCGACGAACGCGATATCGCGAACTCTTGCTCGTCGTCGAGAATATTTTTTTTTTTAATCTCGAGATACTCTATGATGATGTTAATGCTAATTATCTCTCGATGTGTCAATTATCAGAAAACAGATCGTCTCAAGTATTTAATTAGAGTTATTCTTTCGTCTTTCAAAATTTTGAGAATAAATAAGCAATCTTCTTACTTATTCTGTATTCTCTTATAAAAATATTGATAAAATGATAAAGTTATTATTTTAATTTTATAAAATATTAACAATGATTTAGAAAATATTATATTACAGAGAACGTCTCTCAATCTCTCGAGGAATATCACATCCATCTGCCGTTGCATTTATTTTGTGATATTTTAAAAATGGAATACACTAAAATTAACATTTTTAATCAATCATTTCTCAATTCACATTTCCACAAAGTCGATATTACGAATCGCATCAAAATCGACGATGGAGAAAAAAAGGGCATACAAAAAAAAATGCAGAGAGTTTGCAAAGTTTTTCAAGAGCTCTCTGAAAAATCTTGCAAATCATTTTATCTTTATGCAAAAGTCACGAGCGAGATTACAGCGTGTGTGTGTATGTGTGCCAATGACAGAAGGCAGAAGGGAAAACAAGAGACTGTCAATATTACGCGGCCCTCGTCCTCGGGAAGAGAATCTCACCCCGTCCAGGAAGTATTTCTTCCGAGCCGGTGGGCCGCGACGGAAATGAAAATTTCACATCTGAATTTTTTCGCATTCGTTCCCTCCCTTCGGTTACTGGTACCGAGCCAGGAATCCGGGGGGGGGGGGAGGGGGGACAATAGTGACGCCACCCCGTGTCACCCTGCATTAATTTCTGATGACGGAACGCGCTCGTTTTCTTTGCTCGCCCTCTCTATCAGGGCTGCTGTCATCCAGCCTTCTTCGGAAGGGACGATTTCTTCCAACCATTCTCTCTCCTCTTTGCACTCCCTTGCTTCGCTTTATTTCACAAATTGTGACTTTTATGATAATACGATAAAATTATTTGCGTCAATCTGTGCACCTGTGAACGGCTATTAATTCTAGCGAGCAGTAAAAATGAAAATAAATACAGTCCGATCTTTTTAAAATTTCTCATTATGACTTTTACGCTTATCTTTCTTTCATTGATATATCTTATTACAATAATATTATTTTGCATATTTATGTACGATTCACATTTTCCGAGTTCTTATAAATATTTTCTTTATATTATTATTTTAATTATAAATTTTGTCTCCATAATTAAAATCTGAATATCATATTTTTCAATTGATAATAATTTAATGAAAAAAAAATAAATTTAAATGTATTTAGATAAAGCATTTTGCATAATACATAAAATATTTAAAATATTGGGATATTATGATACTTGGATGATTAATACAGGAAGAGTCTAACAATGAAAACTTCTTAGTTTTTAAAAGTTCCACGCGTGAAGATCGATCCAATCAAAAGATTTAATAAAACTAATTATAATGGATAAAGTAAAATGTATTACTATATTTTTGCCACAAGATTTGAGAAAATTATCCTACGCTTTTTCCTCCCTAAATCTCTCTCTCTCTCTCTCTCTCTCTCTCTCTCTCTCTCTCTCTCTCTCTCTCTCTCTCCGCGCTCAAGCCAAAGTGCTCCTTTTCACCCTCTCTTCGTAGCTTTTTCCTTTCGCACATTCCTCGATTCTCCTTCCCTCCCCAGACTTTCGTTCCCATTATAGTCCTTCGAGTACATATCCGGTGACCCGATTTAAAGCCAAAGGAGGGCGATTTCCTTCGTGTGATCGGAAACGTGGGGGACACCAATTGAGTACTAGATGACCGAGGCAGCCATTTCGTCGTCGTCGTCGACTAAATGACGTCCTCGTCTGCAATTCGCGTCACTTCGTGCGCGTTAATTGCCGCAATCACAAGTACTTATATATATGCGCCTATTATAAAATATGTATATATATATATTTTTTTTTAATATTTATTATATAATTTATATTTATATTTATAATATCGTTTTATCTAGAATGATGCCTTTCCTAATTACCAGGATTTTTCTCCGCACTCTCTCGCAGCGTATATCGTCAAGTAATTTAATTTAACTTTAATTTAATAAATAAAAAAACCGCGAAGATCTTCGATAAGATCTCTGATCGTACGCGTTAAATTTTCAACAGATCTGCTTCGCGAACTATCCCGGCGGCATCCGTGCGCCTCTGTCATCCGGTTCACGATGATACCCCTAAATAGCGACCCCCGTAGAGACAATCAATCAGCCGATCACTGGACCTTGACTGTGTCCACATTGCGCGCTGCGAATGCGTGTGCACGAGTGTGTGTCTGTGTGTCCCTACTCTGGCTGTCTTTCCTCATCACCGTTGCAATAACGCGTAGCTTTCGTTGCTCGCTCCTCTCCCTATCTCTCCTATCCGTGTTCCTCCCTGCGTTCCATTTACACCGAACTCCGGTCTCGCCGTCCATTCGTGTTTAATACGCCACATCGGCGCAGCAGACACCATAAGGGGCGCGAGAGGCTATGAAATAAAATAACACGTAACCGTGAATGGGTCCGATGGTGCATCTGTGTCATTGAGCGGGCATCGCCGATGATAGATTTTAAGTAGCTTCTGTTATAATATCGAATGCGAACCAGTTCTCCGACTCCTCGCGGACGATAAATTTCAATACTCTCGCGTACCGCGCCGTTCGAAATTTTACCATGATTTCGTGGCTATACACAAGTATATGTAAATAGTAAATATTAAAATATATATATATATATATATACATATATGTGTGTACCATGAATTTAAAAGTCTAGAAACGAGACTCATGAATAGAATCATGCAACCAGTGTTTCGGTGAATTAAACAGTTACGTCAAATAAGAAACAAAATATTCAAAAACAATATTCAAATATTGTTTCAATTTGCTTCATCTTGAAGAAATCACACAATTGCAACAGGGTTTTGTGTACAGATAATCTAGTGTATACAATTACTCACGAAATTGATCAAGCGTTTTAAAAATCTTATAAATGTTTGAAGGACAAAAAGGAGAAAAGAACACATTTTTCTAAAATAATAAACTTTTGAGCAATTTTTTAAAATTCACGAAACAATTTCATGAGTCATTATGTGTATATCGATAACAATTATTCGTTTTATTTCAGCATAAATCGCAAAAAAAAAAAAAAAACCATCTTTTCTACGACAAGAACACGATTAAAGAAATATATCCGCGCAAACTATTTTTATATATTCGCATGACACACATCATGTGCGTGTGTGACGAGTATTAATAATATTTTCTACAAATGAAAATTTAATATTTGCCATTTTCGAAGAGCGAAAACATGCTGACGGCAACGTTGACGTTTCGTACTTTTTACTCCCGCTTAATCGAGGGGTTCCGAGAACAAGAAAAAGAAAAAGAAAAAAAAAAAAAAAAAGCGGACAGAAGGGCAAGGGCGTGTTTGGTGTTTCCGATTCTATGGACGCTTGACCCATTGTCTCTGGGGTTTAATTTTTGCCCCCTTTTCCCTCCCTCTTCTCTCCCCCCGCGCCACCGAGAGTCAGAAGCGTCTTTCTCCTCCGCGGTTCCTCCCACTCGTCATTCGTCGTAGTCGACCTGCCGACGTTATTCAGGCACGATGCACGCGGCGACAATGCTGTGCCTCGTCCTCGTTTGTGGAACGAGGCGATGTACAATGCGACAGCAATCAGGAGCCGCGCCCCTGCCAGCGGGCGATCTCTCTCCTCTCACAATTATTTCCTCGTCTTTTCTCTATTTTTTTTCTCCTTTTTTTTTTTAATTCAGTACCCATAGAACGCGAGTCTTCAATAAGAACTGACTCCTTTGGACTAGCGATGGGATTAAGTATCTCACAAGTTGGACTCTCGAGGACGAGGGAAGGCGCGAAACGTACGATAAATTACACGATATCGATACAATCGATAATAAGCTTTACGATAAATATATAATCGAAGAAATGAGACGATATGGAGAAAAGTGTGCCCGAATTCTCATCGAGACACGAACGCAACGCGACCTTCGGGAACCGAATATCGCTTTTGGGGTACCGCGGGGTGTGTTTGCTCGAAGCGATGGATGTGGATGGATGGATGGACGCTTTGCTTACGCGGGGAAGGGAACGACGCACTGCGTAAACAACGATCGGGTTTCGGGTGCCCGCACTCTTCCCGCCTGTCTCCGACTCGTCGATCCTCAAGTCGAAAGGGTGCTCTTCTCGCAGTCGGGAAAACCGATCCGATTTTAGGGAGGTAGACGAGAGGCGGGAGCAACGCAAAGAGAAAGAAGAGAGAGAGAGAGAGAGAGAGAGAGAGAGAGAGAGAGAGAGAGAGAGAGAGAGAGCGAGCGTAAATCAAAATTTTTTTGTATTTCGAGAGATGATTTTTCCATAAAATAATTATTTACCAATTTACTTTAAGGCAGATCAAAGGATCTGTTTACATTATTTCGTGATTTTATTTCTAGAGTCGAATAATAATATTTTATTTTATTTGCATTTGAATAAATCTCTTAATAATCTCTAAATAATCCTATATAATACATTTGCACATTTTGTATATATATATATATATATATATATATATATATATATATATATATGTATATAATATTTGGAATAATTTTGCCGCGATTAAACTATTATAAATTTCTACGTGTATCATATATATTATTCGCAATAAACGCAATGCAACAAAAATATATAACCACAACGCACATTGCGGATGCCAAATCCACTTGACAAGCATAAAGAAACTGCGTACAACGCGTTGCGGTTTGCATTTTGGGCAAAATTTTGGTATTTATTGCGTATGACGCGTATAAATATTTTGTCCACAAGAGAAACATTATATATCACGTTATATCACAAACATATCCGATTTCTTTATACACGCAGTTAATTCTTTGTACCTAAAGTATCTTCCGTATTTTTCTCTCCATTGATTATTATTAGCTCTAATCATCTTCGTAATTGAAATTAAATTTGAAATTATTAAAATAAAAAAATTATACAATTAAAAAATCAGAAAAACTGGACAATCTCCTATACAAGAATTGTGAAAAGTAAGTCCTCTCGTGACTCTATTCTGCGTAGAAATAATTTGCATATTTTCACTGGACAATACAATACTGATTTTTTTTTCACAAAACGCCTCGTTTATATTAATCTTCGCAGCAACAAGAGATCCAAAAATTAATCCTTCTGCCAATGAACGAGTATCCGAAGCAGCTTCAAATGTTAAAAATGTGTCGGAACTCTTCTCCGTCCGAAACAAAATACAAAAGGCGAAGTTTGTATTCGGAAATCTCCTAAAATACGTATAACGGGAAAGAATGTTGGATGCCCATAAGCAGCTGCTCTAAAGAAAATTGTCGCAGTGCAATATGTGATGGAAAGGTGAGAAAATTCTGCATCGACAGAAAAGGATTAGAATGTAGAAAAAGAGCGCGTTTTTTTCTCTCTCCGCTACGAGAAGAGAATATATCCAACCGCGACGCAACGGGTGACTCAGGAAACCGTCAGAAAGTGGCCCGGACATTATATCGAAGTTTCGACGTTCGGTCTAACCGAATTCGGGACGCCGAGAACGAGGGCAATTTAGTTACCTGGTGCGTTGACTGGCGCGGCCGACTATTCCAGGTCGTGTGTGTCGATCGATGTTCATCCACGTAAAAGGGTGGGTGGCGGGGCCGGATCGAGGGAGCGGATGGTTAAAGGACGGCGGCGGCGGCGGCGGCGGGTGGTCGGGGTTGTAATAAGCGTAATGGACATATAGCACCCTCCCTCTTCTCTCCCAGCCACACGCATGCCCTCGGTCCTCGCGACGCGTTCGCGCGGCAAAGGGTTGCTTCCTGTAATCGTGAGAACGCTCTTCCCTATCCGCGTCTCCGCTCCGCGTCGACGTTATTCTCGTCGAAATTGCACGATGATTTCGGACGGCGGTAGTTTTAGGGACGGGCTCGAGTTCAATATATGTACTTAAAAGTCGAATCTCCAATAATCAAGTTTCATTTTCTAGGATTCGAATAGTACTCGGAAGAAATAATATTTCATATCTATATTGCGAAGTAAGCGAATCTAGAACGGTTATATTCGAATTTTAGATTGAGGATCTGCAAGTATTGTTTTTTTTTTTTTTTTTTTTTTTTCCGAAGTAATCATAGAGAGTTCGAAACCATGCAAACAAATTGGAACCTACTTGTGAGATACTTAATCCCATCGCTAGTGGTAGTGTTTAAGATTAAACTTATTCGCGTAGATATATGCGCAAGTTCGTACGGTGTTATTCGTTAAGTGTAGCAGTTTCTTTGTGTCATCTGATTTCTCTGAACTTTTTCATGAAATTTTTTATTTTCCCCCTTCATGATTTCTGTTATGTTCTATTATTCATTTTAGTCAGCTATGAAAAAATTTTTGGCCGAAATTTTGACGCGATATTCAAGAGTGAATACATCAGTAAAAGTAGCATCTATCGAGCGATATGACTGTACCAGAAAAAATAATTAAAAGATTTAAGATTTAAATCCTTTTTTAAATCCAAGAAAGGGACTAATCATTCTTCGTAGTTTTTTTTTTTAAACTGGATATAATTCTGATCTTCAAGATGCTCCATCAATTTTGAGAAATTTGAAATTAAACTTTTAAGATTATTTTAACGTATGTATTTTACACAGCTACGGCATACAATGTGCCAGAAAAAGTTTAATTCCATTCAAAATTAAATATATTGTTAGAACTTTTAGTTCTAAACAGAAATTTTATGACGATTAAAGTTAATGAAATTTTCGTAATTAAATATTTGATGTAGATTTGTTGTAAAATAAATCATTCTCAGAGCGATCGAACATTTTTCAGATGTTTCAAACTTCAGGATTTTTCAGATCACTGAATACAAATCTGATATGTCATGACGAATATAAAATGGCGAAATCGATGTGACGGATGTCACAATTGAAAATTTCTAAATAATAAAATTATGATAGAAACAAACTTGAAGTAAATAAACAACCAAAATATGCAAAAAAACATTAATTTTCCAAATTTCGATAAAAATTCAGTGTTATGTGCCAAAAACAAAAATTACTATCGCATTTCTTAGGATATCTTGTGATAAGAAAAATATAATTTAATGATAGTAAAAGCCTTCCGAAGAATATCTCAAAGTATTTCAACTTGAAAAATACTCGCACGCAACTTAAATATACATACTTAAAGTTCGTCTTGCGATATTTCATGCAAAAAATATACGTTAAAGAATTTTATTTTGCATTTATTTATCAAAAAAAAATGAGAATTTTCTAATTGAATATATATATCTATTTGTATACGTTTTCTACTATTTCTTTTACTTTCGATTTTGATATAAAGCTATCGTCGTTATGCTATCTCTTTTTTTTTACAACCATTACATAATTCTATATTTTCAGTATGAAAAAAAGCCTCAAAACAATAGCATTTTCAACTTTCAATTTAATCTCACAGTCAGATGTATCACGGAAATAAAAGAGCAATTAATTTCGCAAGTAACGAGTTAAACAATGTTAATCACTTACCTTATTTGATGCTCCACCGTCACTGGACGTCTCTTTGGCTCTGCTCCTCCTCTCTCACTCTCTCTCGTTGATCCTTTGCTGTCTCTCCGCAGAACTCACTCGCGAAAATACGAATAATTAAGGTCACGCACGCACGTATAATCGCGCGTATACTTTGTAAGGCATTCCCGACATTAATCGCACGCACATTTTATTGTATTACGACGGAAAAATAACGCGCGACACGACAACTCACACAAGCTACGAAAGTCATTCGAAATAAATCGCGCAAGCCAATTTGCATGTGCTACTTCGATTGATAAATAGCATATTTTTAAGGCAATTTTATTCTCTCGCGCGTTATAAATGAATGAACATATAATTTGAAAAATTCCAAAAGAGAGATATCGGCAATTTCATCCAGATACCGCGCAATTAATTAATTTGATTCAATTTCTAATGAAAAAAAGAAAAAAACATGATATATCGATCTATTCATTAATACCCGAGTTCATTAATTCGGCTACTTAAGACGCAATGGACCATCTGAAAAATACAATCGAAATTCAGTATTTATTTCCAACGCAAAGTTTATTTCCAACAAATCATACGAAATCTACGTATTATCAATGAACGAGATATCATGCTTTTCTATTATTTGAAACAAATAGCTATTCACGATACTCTTACGTGTCGTTTACGGTACGAATTAATTAATAATCTCGAGTTATAATAATCGCTAATTCTAATAATTGTGAAAAATGATCGTGTTTCAGAGAGTAATGCGAAGATGTACGGAGAGCGGCTTTCTCTCTCTTGCATCGTCGCCTCTCTCGCTTGAATGTCGCCACGCGAATGGCAACAAGGACACGATATGTCAACAATAAAGCGGTAAAACGTCGCAAAAACAAGCGGCAAACTAACATTACGTACGTAAGTTATTTCTCGTGGTTGCCACGAAATATTTCACAAACTATAAAATAAATTCACGCGGAATATCTTATACTCTTCTTGTATTTTAAATTAATTATTTTATTAATAAAACGGTCTATATGTCACTATATTTATAAATCACTTTTATTTAACACATTTATATAATTATTTATGTATCATTTTCTTTTTCATTACTTTAATCGCTCGATCCTGCTATTCGTGTATATTATTTTTTTTGGAACTATAAATCCAAAAATAATAAGCGAAATATACATAAATCGGCGAAAAATTCAAAAAGCGCGATACCAAAAATACATTAGAGAGAGAGACTTCAAATATATTTAATTAAAATAGTCATCGCTTATAAAGATCGCATAATACGAAATATAATAATTTATAATTTTTATTCTCCAAGAATAGGAGTTATAAATTATCGTTTTTGCGATCTCTCTTTACGATCAATAAGTAATATTCTTTAACAATTGATTTTTTTAAAATCATCTTGCAATCAAATACATTTCAAATATGTCTCTCTCCTTGCTTTGAATTTTTCGCCGATTTAATTTGCCCATCATTTTCAGATTAAGATACGATTCAATAGGAAATTCAAGTAACTTAAAAAGCAGAGTAAAGTGACAGATCAATTATTTATTAATAATTAATTTGAAATTTAAGGGGCAGAATATTCTATATGTATTTTTATTGCGTTACTTTCGTGTGGCGGCAATAAATTATAAAACTATTATACGTATATATATACACGGTTATTATTAGGTATTTGGCGCTCACTTTTATGACGTATAGCGTGGTATGCATTGTTTACATACTGTGTCCTTGTCATAATTCGCGCGGCGACACTCGAGAGAGAGAGAAGGTAACTGCGTGTATTTATCATCGCGTTAACTTTCGAGACGCATAAAGCAGTGAAAAATAACGAGAGGCGCTAAACGCGATTATTCGTTACAATTAAAATTATCAGCTCGTGCGATTGATTAATAATACGCGACACGTAAATAAAGTTGTCACGGGACGACCAGATAACTTATACATATATCGAAGAATATATTGCATCCGTAAATATGTTTAGACTCGAATTAAGAGAACGCAGAAAGTAAGTCCGTTCTTTCCGTAAACGACAAGCATATTATCTAACCTAACCTAACCTTTTTGTCGATGAACGGTTACGCGGCTGGACATTCATGGAAAGATGAAAAATTATACGTCGACAGAAAGGTTAAATAGATGAAAAATTCAAAACGCGATGCCCAGATATATTCGCGACTCTAAGCATGCAATATTATCACTTGTATAAATAAATTATTCTATTTGTACCTTAATTCTTATGTACTGTAATATAACACAAGGATGCGAATAAACATAGCAGCGCGTCGTAGCTTTGCTGCTCGCGCGATAGATCTCGATCGAATGATGAACGTAGGAAATAGCGACCTCTATGTTTATGTTTATATACTCGATGGTACAACAGTGGGGGCCGGGGGAGCTCCCATCTTCCATCTTTTGGCGGTCTTCGATAGCGATTCCACTCATTGTCAGTCCTTTCATAAAACTAATTTTCCTTGCACAAAATTCTTGCGTAAAATATAACACGAAGCAACAAACCTTTTTTAATATACCTATTATTATTAAATAATTGATATATTATGTGTCTTTTTCATTAGTTCGGCTTAATTCGGCAATTTGTTTAATATTAACGCGAATTCGTGTATCTATTAATATATAAATCACCGGATGATAGAAGTAACGGAGAGGCGCGATATCGATCGTTTAATAATAATAGATGTATTTTGCACATTCTAGATAATTTATACGGAAATCTATCGCGTGAATAAAATATGTCAGCAAAGCTGTGACATCTTTTTCGAATATACATATAAATATAATTCTATGAAATTTTAATTTTAATTCATATACTTACATATTTACACACTTGGGTTAATATATATAATGATAATTAAAATTAAATAGTATATACTATTTGTTAGCGATAGACTTGTGACGCGTGAATTTAGTCGCTCGACTTTTGGATATTGATTGTAGCTTTGTGCGAAATCGTTATTTTCGCATATCGTTATTCTCCCATCGCGTTGTAACGAGGTTCGTATCGATCGATCAACGATAATGTGTTTCGATCAAAATCGGGAGTGCCGTGAAAAGTGCCACGCGATCGCTGATTAGTGCGCGCGCGATCTTAATTAATCGTGTTTTCGCAAATGGATGTCGAGTGCCATGAAGAAACAATAAAGGATCAACAAGAGAAGATGAGCAGATCCGGGGAGGAAACCGAGAGGTGAGCAATTTATATTTATATAATTTATTTAATTTATTTTAAATTATTTATTGCCCTCTGTGCGTGCGTGAAATTAAATACTCAGTATTTTCGCGATAATGATCCATTTTTTTATATAATTTTGTAATACATGTAAAATGTAACAGTATATATTTTTCTTTTATTTTAAGAATTTATTTAATATTAACAATTTAATATTTAAAATTAAAATATTTGTATAGATAAATGACAAATATTTCAGCATTGTGTTTAAGATATAGATACTATAAGAGATTATTTGCATTATTTATATAATAATTAAATTTTGTAAAAATTTGTATTTAAAAAAATTTTCTTTCGAAATTCTCCGTAACTTTCACGTATTAAATATCTATGTAAAAAAATGTAAAATTTTCACGCGTGCATACTAATTATTATATATATAAATTATTCCGGACACTCTTTATAATTTGGATATATTTGTGTTTTACAAAAAAGATCGCCGCTATATATACTATTATTTTTTATTTTAATCTCTGTAATGACAATTTGTGTGAATTTCTCAAAGGCCTGACATGATAGAACATTTCTGAGATCTAAATCGGATTAAGCATTAAAAAAAATTACAAGAAACGATTACTCCTTTTCTGAAATTCCTTTAACCGTGTTACATTGTAGCCGAGTCGATTTATATACCCTCATGGCGAGATGCATCGCGGCGCGCCGCAAGCGAAAACGCAATGCGTGCCGCGTCGCGCCGCGCCGTTTCTGTGCACGTGGCCGCGCCGCGTAAACGTCACATCGCAAGCGCGCTGCACGCTGGCCGTAGATAGGTGTGCGATGTAAAAGCAGCGTGATATATTATGCAGTCTCGCTAAGTGGAGCCCGGAGATGTCGAGCGTTAGCAGAGCGTAAGAGAGAGAGAGAAGGGAACAGCGTGAGGAACGAGCGGAACGACGTCATACGTTGAACGAGTGCATGTCCGGGGGGGAGGGGGGGGGAAGAGACGAAAGAGAGAGAGAGAGAGAGAGGAGGGGGAGGAAGGGGCGAGGTTACTCAAAACGAGGCGGCTGTATTAAGTGCGTCTATAGATTACGGCGCCGGAAAAAGTAGAGGCGCATCTTGCGCTAAAACGCTTCGGGAAAAAAAATTACCCTACGGACCCCATACGTCATCCTCGCGGGCCCTCTTCCGCGTGCGCGTACACGTGTGTGTGTGTGTGTGTGTGTGTGTGTGTGTGTGTGTGAGTGAGTGAGCGTTTCTAGTCGAGTACGAGAGGGCGAGATGCCGCCGTTTTTCACGATGGGAACCTCTCGTCGGCGCCTTTTTTCGATCCGACGACAGGCGTTTTTCTCTCTCTCTTTCTTTCTCTTCCGCCTCGATCCGTCTTCGATTACCGCAAAAACGGTAAAAGTATAGTTGGCGATTTATCTCGTGCACTCTATCCCGCGATATGTATTTTTTCAGGGACAAATTCCTTTATCAATCTTGAGATCGATTGTTTTTTTTTTTTTTTTCAGGGAAGAAATTCAAGAAATTTGAAAGATTGTAAAAATTTAACATCGAAGATTGAAATCGCTTTTCGGAGATTCGCCAGCTTTTTCACAGAAATTTACGCAGAAATTTTTTACAAATATTAACAAATAATATACATATCTTTTTAAATATAATTTACTGTTTCTACGTCGATCATAGATTATCCTAAGAGGGGGATTAAGCAAACTCCACACAGACGAATATATATGTATCGCAAAGCGCGTTATCTTTATTATGTTTAACATATTACATACGTAATATATCGGTTTATTATATTTTTTTTTCTGCGTACGCGCCAAATGTACGCGTATGCTGGGAGACAAAAATCTCGATGCGCTGATCAAGTATTATATACATGGCACTTAACATTGTTCGTGTGTTACAAGTATCGAAACTACTTTCTCCTGGCGATAAAATAATCGTGTCCTATGCGCATTTCCGCGAGCGCGCTTTAATTAACACGCGGCTAAAAGTCTTTTCCAACATTAATGGACCAAGATCAATCGGGACAATAAATGGACGCAATAACGTGTATAATACGTGTAAGAATTAAAATTAATTAATTGTCATACTTTTCAATTGCTCGTTGTAACGATTACACTCTTCGCCATTTATTTCAATAATTTTGTAACAACAATTAAATTTATCGCGGCGAAAATTCATCGTATATTCGTTGAATTCATTGTCTCCGATTTATTCTGCGGACTCAATTATTACCTTTCCATTCGAACTTACAATTAGCCGAGCTTGTCATAATCGCGACGAATCCCTGTGCGATATACGTGCGTGATATTCTCGCAAATGATGAGAGGAGACGCTTAAGTACGGATCGAATTAACGGAGGATCGCAGAGATTTCCCTGCGAAAGTGATGCGCATTTATACAAGTTATCGTAGAAAAATACCGCTTCTCTATCGTTTCTCATAACGCGCTCTCGCAAAGTCAGCAAAATTCGGCAAAAAAGCGACGCCGCTAAACTAGCTCACTAAACATTGCGATTTAATTCTCAACTATTAATCTAAGGTATATCTATGCTATATACGATATATCGATATATCGATTAGCTTGCGCGAAAACTTTGCCGAGATTGCTTCCTCTTAAGTGAAACTGCGAGTTCCATTTCGAACGACGAAATTTTCGCAGAAGAGAGATTCTATAATATAAACATTTTCTATTATTTATTTATATATTACTATTATTAAACGTATATTTTATTTAAAGTCGAACGCGCGAGACGTTTACGATTCTCGAGTTTCTCGTTCGACTCAAATTATTAGTGTTAAATATTTGCTGGATATTAAATATATTTTCTATTTGTGTATGCGTGTCCCCGAAAAATCGATATAATAATGAGCGAGGTAATATTTTCTATCAAATTTCGCAAGAAGATTAATTTGTTTTGTTGTAAACATGAACCATCTTGTTGCACAATTACATTTATTAATATTTAGGATTAGGAAGTTAGATGAATAAATTCTGCTTGCTTTGCAAGAACCTTCTTTGCGACAAAGAACGTCTTCACTCTTCAATCATATTTCAAATATATTTAATATATACATATATATTTAATATATGTATCTATTAAATATACATATATAATAAATATATATTAAATATATTAAATTTTCAATCACATTTCAAATATATTTAATATATATACATTTAGATATATTTAATATATTTAATTAATATATTTAACATTTAAATTAAATAAAGGCTCTGATAAAAATAGCAACGTTTCGATCTCTTTTATAGGCAATCTTCAGCGTGTATAAATATTTCGGTAACGAACAATAAGTCAATTAAATAAATTCCGTAGTCATCCGGTAAAATAAAATACAAAATAATAATATAAAGTAGTCAATAAAATTTTCCATATGTATCTCTCAACACGAGATACTTGTGATGAGAATCGATACAACGTGAGAGACACATATGGAAAATTTCATTGACTACTTTCTATTATTATTTTGTCTGATGCTTCCCAGGAAAAGCTACGAACGCATATATGCGGCCTTCTTCGCTTTATAATAACGGCTCTGTTCAGTATCCTAGTACTCACGTTCAGTTCTACTATTATTTTGTATTTTATTTTACCGGATGACTACGGAATTTATTTAATTTACTTATTGTTCGTCACCGAAATATTTATACACGCTGAAGATTGCCTATAAAAGAGGCCGAAACGTACGTTTTTATTAATACTCGATTCTACGCTTACGCGTACACCAGATTAATTTAATAACACGAGCGACGGGATCTTTCCGATTCCGTCTTCAAAGAATTCCGCCCCGGCTCTTCCATTCCGGGAGAGACGCTCCGATCAAAACGCATATTAATTTAATAAATTTATACGCGCGTTTCTGACTACGCTGGCTCTTTTCATGCCTTTTATCTATATTTATAATAAATTTAAATAAAAAAATGTGCAAGCTTGACAGAAAATATTGTCCCACAGATTATTACATTTTTTATACTCCAATTAACAGTCGTGTAGTACTTAAATATCAATTGCATTGACAGGACATTGCACGAATGCATCTGTTGTATAGTCACGAAAACGGGTACCTTCTAAGATTAACATTAGTATAACGATTGCGCTCGAGGTAAATAAATAACATAATCAACGCCGTTCTTGAACGATAAATAATATTTTTCGAATAATTTCGCCAGTATAGCCTAACTATAAAATTTCTCTAAACTTAATATCGGGAGACATTAGTTTAAAATAGTAAGGTAGATTCTTTTTTTTCTTGACTCTCGAAAAGGAAATCTGTTCAATGATAGATGCTATTATTTATACCCGGGTACACAGTTGACGTGGTTGTTAACATACGCATCTTTCTGCGTTTATCGGGCCATACGTTATCACGCGACGATTATTATTACGCGAAAAAGGCCCAGTTTGAAGACACATTCTTTGCACGACAGGATTGGCACGTGTGGAAACGAGGGGGAGAGGACGGTAGTACAAAATATAGTAGATACGCAGTGTGACGCTTGCAAATATACATATATATATATATATATATAGGATCTACTAACATTATAAAAGGACTAGATTCACAGATAGTCCGCGCGCGTTTCTCTCGATTATTATTACCTCCCGTAATTCGCGTACATCCTTCGGTATATTTTCTCTTAAAATGAGGTGTCGTGAAATTAATTTCTCGAGTTTTTTAATCAGTTTGTTGATCGAAACGGTATCTCTAAAAAAAAAAAACAAAAACAAAAAAAACACAATCGTATCCGCGCGCATCGTTTTCTCGCGTCGGACTTGCCTTTTAAAGGGGGGGGGGGGCAAGCCCCCTTAAATTCGTATCTTCGCTTGTTTACACTAGAGAACGTATGTGAAAATATAAATTATTCAGAGTGACAACTCACGGGGAGCGAGATGCGATAATTTGCGGTGTACATCTACTTAATCTAAACCTGAAGCACCGCGAAGAAGGGGTAGGAGGGAAAGAGGGGGGGGGGGTTGTGACATTTACTGTCATCATCCGTTCACCGAGGTGACAGGTAATTTCGATCGTAAGTCGTTACTGATGCGCAGGAATAAATTATTCTATCTACGTTCGACAAAGCAAGACGCGAGGATTTATTCACCGAGCAATTAATGGAAAGTATGAATTGTAACTTTACTTCTCGTTTTTTTTCCTTTCATTTCTAGATTCGGAAAATGTTTTTTTTTTATTCCGACAAGAAACGCCGCTTAAATCAGTATTTTTGACAAATTTCCAAAAAATTCCCCAAAGTTCTATAATTTTTTTTTTTTTAATTTTGCCAATAAAACTTATAGAACACACGCATTATGTATTAAAATATTGAAACAATTTATAATATATTCGCTAAAATGATCTATAATTACAAAATCCAGTAGTTTTAGAATCCCCTCTGTATAAAAGTTGAATGGTATAAATTTGCAAGCCTATATAATGCGTGTCTCAGCCATAAATAGGCTGAACCGAGATGGTTTGGGAAGCACCAGGGTTTAAATTAACTTACGTGCTATTTTTTTTTTTTTTTTTCGTTCGCGCGTTAACTTTCGAGTAAATTTAACTTTGTCTCCGCGCAAATTGAGTTTTATTCCTGGACTTGAAGAATCGCGAGCTTTCGACGTATTACTTGCTTAGCGGGAGGGGGAGGGGGAGGGGGGAGAGATTCTGTTATCGGGATCGTGTAATATCTAATTACGCGGCTACGCAAATTTTTAAGTTAAATTAGCTACGCATTCGATGCGATCTCTTTGAATATTCTCTTTACGCTCTTCTTTTTTCTCGCGTCTCATTAAACAGACGACTGTAAATTGACATAACGATATATCAATGATTTCGATACGCGCGGACTACGAGAGTCGCAATGTAATGAGAGAGCTCTAAGAAATGGAAAATTAAACTAATCAAACCTCTTGGGGCGGAAAACGTGAGGCAGACTAGGCGTTATCCTTCAGCAAACGCACCAAAGGATTCAATTTACCCTCGTCTGAATTTCTGTACTGCTCCAGCAACTGTAAAGCCAATTTGCAAATTTATTTCGTTTAAACGTTATTACTCGTAAAGAGAGACAATAATGTATAGAGAGCATGTAATATATGTAAGCGAAAGCGGATAATGAATCAATTTATGAATTGTATTATTTATGAATACGATACAGCTAACATAAGATAGAACTCACAGAAAATTCAGATAAAGTCGAAAAATTAAATTTAAACTAATTCGTATGAAAGATTGATCGAACGATATAAAATTAATATTATCACATGCTATAAAAGTATAGATATTTAAACTGATATATATATACATATATATATATATATATATATATATATATATATATACACAATATATAAAAATTTATTAAATATATGTATATAAAAAGTTTTTTATTTTAGAAATATATTATTTGTATTTCTAATATACACGTGTTAAGGAAAAATTTGTTTACGTACGTCTCCCCCCTCTCTCTTTTATATTATATTAAAAACTTTCATCAAGGTTTTAGCAAATATACATTTTCTATATTAAAAAAAAAAAACCATTAATATAGAAAATGTATATTTGCTAAAATCTTGACGAAAGTTTTTAATATAATAATAAAAGAAAAAGAGAGAGGCTGGACATTTCTAAAATAACAAACTTCTAAAAATTTTTTCCAAACATTTGTCTAATTTCGTGAGAATGATTGTAATTGATATATCTCTGTTGCATACAAAATTTACATTAAGTATCAATGAAGTTATCGTATATGACAGCGCGAGTCGCGCATTTGTAATTATTAATCTACTTACCTCGTACGACATTTCGCAAGACAATATCGCCATTGCCTCGGAATTATTATGCGTAGCGGCCAAAAGTGCCGGCAAAGTGTACGGTAACAATCTCGGATCTCCGTAAAAAGGAAACGGCAGAGTGCATAACTGCTGGAGAACGCTAGGACCCGCGCCAGCTGATTGGAGAACCAGCTGAAACAGAGGTAGTATTCCCCGAGATAGATAGTTACTTATCACTAACCTGTTCGACGTGGGTTTCTTTTCTTTAATATTCTAATAACTCTGTAAAATTCGTAACGTAATAAAGGTCGAAGAGAACCGGACTAGAAATCATCGAACCCGGGAAATTACCGAAGAATCTGCTGCTTTATAATTTTCTATTAAATATTATCTCCAGCCTTTGTTTTCATTGCTATAAAATATTATGCTCCGCAACGTAAACCGGATGAAGATTCTCTTGTAATTACAAATTACCCGCATATCGAACCTTCGTAGCCTCTCGATCGTGACGTGCGGCGACGAGGACGACTAATTAAGGCGGCGGAGTAATTTTCTTAAAGAACGTGAGAACCTATAGATGACCCAGGTGTCACGGAAGCGAGAGAGAGAGAGAGAGAGAGAGAGAGAGAGAGAGAGAGAGAGAGAGAGAGAGAGGAGAGAGCGTAAGAAGACATCACCGGACGTCTGCGTCTATGACAAGTGCCTTCTGCGAACAGGACGTTGTATTCCTGTGCACCTGCAGAAAACTCTTGCAGGAAATGCCCACATTTTACGCATCCCTTCCTTCCTCGGCGCCGCGTAACCCGTATATCTCGCTCATATTAAATATCGATTCAACCTTTGCGTGGTTATCGTAGTTTTCCGTGTAAAAACGCTTAAGGAAATTCGCGGGAATTATTGATTCGCGATGAGATGGATCAGTTCACAGAAAAAGAGGGAGAGAGTTCTCTTTATCGCAAAAGTAGCTTTTATCGTGGGAAACTATCCCATAAAAGTAGCCTCATCGATCCATGCTTGAAGGTTGCTTGACGTGTTTCGAGTTATGGCTGAAGCAAGGTTTCTTGTACGGCCTCGAAGTTCCCAATCTTTGCAAAAGGAAGACGAACAGTTTGCAGAATGGCCAACGAAAATAAGGAAGAAACTATATATTGTATTAAAATCATGAAAATTCTACACCACATGAAATGCAATCGAGGCCACATAAAAACCTTGCTTTAGCCATAATTCGAAAAACGTCAAACAGTTTTCCTGCATGAATCAATGAGGCTACTTTTATAAATATAATTATAAATATATAATAAATATAACAATATAATAAATTAATTTAAAGAACTCGTTCTCTCTCTCTCTCTTTTGTAAAATTTAATTTTTTCAGGGATGTTTAATGTAAATCTATAAACGCTATTTGATCCACGAGAACAAATAACAAATATCGATCAGCAAGAATAAGTGTGATTAACGACGAGTGATAGCGCGCGCTATATTCCAAAAGTTAATATTCCGGACTTAAAATAAGAGCGGAAAGGATGGTATATAAAACGCATACGCGCCACGGCGCCACCGCAAAAAAAAAAAAAAAAAAAAAGGAAAAAAAGAAAAATCCATTTCTCGAATTCGGTTACGGGCGCCGACAAAAAACGAGGATAGAGACGTGTTTATGATCGCGAACGGAGAAGGTGGATACACGTCGCGTCGGGCGCGATAACCGCAGATGCTTGTAGAGAGCTTTAAAAGCGTCTCGTTTCTCCCTCTCTCCCATTTTCTCTCTTTCTCACTTACTCTCTCTCTCTCTCTCTCTCTCTCTCTCTCTCTCTCTCTCTCTCTCTCTCTCTCTCTCTCTCTCTCTCTATTCTCGCGGAAGGCGATTTTCCCCGAGTCAGCTACTTTCGAAGGGTCGGTCTCGACTCTTCTCGTTCCTGCGAACGAGGCCCCCCTTAAAAAAGCGCTGAAAGACGAATGCGCGACATCGGCGGTGCACTCAGCACTTACATCCCGATTCACGCATTCGCGGGATGCAGGACCGCTCTTAGGCTCTAGGGCGTTGGATCGCAATATTTTCATCTTCAATTATTTGCGCGAGAAGTATTCTTAAAAAGCGTGCTCGTAAGGTTTCTAATTTTCTTTTTTTCAAATTATAATTAATTTCTAGAGTGTTAATATTCCAAAAAATTAATATACCCTATATTGGATGCTTTAATTAATTGAAATTAATTATCAATGTTCAATATTAATCAAAATTAAATTGTAGATTACTCAGATATAAGTGATAACTTTGCATCTCGAATAAAATATAAAAGCTTTTCAAAATATTTATTATATACATATGTGTTTCTTAATAATACACATATTTATATTATTTTTAAAAAGACGTTATGGTTTTCTTTTTATTTTTTTTTTTTTTTAGTTATTTAATTTTTTTAAATACGTCTAATTTCGTGTTCGATATTCTCACATTTTCCACGTCGTTACAATTATTTATTGGGAGTTTCGTATCGCGAACTGTGATGAGCCGGCACTGCTGGCGTGCGAGAAACGTATGGAACGGAGGCTGTAAATATATCTTAACGGCGTTCGGCCGTATATTGATAGGAGGTCCGCTGAGTGTGTTGTGTCTAACAGTTCCTTCCTTCTTCTTGGTCGGTAACGCCATTCAGCGCGTTCATTTTACGCGAACACGTACAACCGGGGTATCACAGTCGAGAAAAACCGCCACAACTCGACGAATTTAGAGCGATTACATGCAATGTAACATGAAAAGCGAGAAGATATTTTCGACAAGTTACGCTGTTATCAAATCTAATAATATATATCTATATGAAATTTAATTTAATTTAGTTCCGTTTCGTTTAGTTAGTTTTATTTAAATTCAAATTAAATTAAATTAAATTCGGGGGTTTTAGTTTAATTTTAATTTCAGTTTTCAATTTTCAATTTCAATTTTAATTGCAACGTCACTTCATTTCACTTCATTTTTATTTTTATGCTCACTTTTAATTTTAATTTTAATTTTCGAATGATAAGCTTCAAAATTTATTTGATTTGATTTATTTGATTTAATTGGTAACTCTAACTTTTAATTTGTAACTTTCAATTTAACCGTGTAAAGCCTTACACTTAACACTTATTCATACTTAAACATACAAATTACAGATACAAGTCATCTAAAGTCGCAAGGCATGGATTAAGAAATAAAAAAAATATATATATACAAATTCATATGAAAAAGAGATTTGAAATACATTTAATATCTTAAAAATAAATTAAAACCGATGAAGGCGTTACGATTTGCATGAAAAAAAAAATCCGTAAAAAGAACAAAATTAAAATTGATGTCAGCATCAAGAGGAATAATATGCATCTCTTTTCTAATTTTTTTCGGAATCCAAAATAAGATTCGTTTTAAAAGGACACTTTCAAGGGTATATTTTTACAATTTGTAGATTTATAAGAGTAGATTTTAATCCAACGCTGAAGAGACTCGCCTCCCCCCCCCTCCTTTATATTTCGAAATGTGATCGATCGTCGCGATATGTGAGCAATGCATACCTGATTGTCTGGGTTGTTGAGAGCAAAGTAGCCAAGCACCATAAACAGCTCCGAGAGGATGTGAGTGCCGCTTGTATCCGGCATAGATCCCGCTTCCAATTTGTCCGATAAAGAATCGCGAGACAGCCGGGTTATCAGATGGCTCGCTATCAATCGCCACTGCAGACTCGTACCTTCGGCGCCCAGGAAGCTCTGCGGCAAGAGAATCACACATATATATTTTATTAATATATATATATATATATATCATATACTATGTAGGAATACGGGTTTAAATAATGAAAATAAAAGAAAAAGAAAGTCGAGTCAACTCTTGTTCTATCTACTTAATAAAATTTAATTTTTTGAAATATCGATATAATTCCGCCGTTGAGCCTAAATTACCGATTGCCCCCTTTAATGCGCGCCCGTTCAAGCCCGTTGAAATCTAAGAGACGGCGGACTCGCAATCGCGGAACTTTGTCGGCGGCGAAACCGCACTCGGGAGAGGAGCCGGAGAGCAAAGAGAATGGATAATAGACGGTTTGGTTTTTGGCAAACCTCTCTCGTCGGGGCTCATCTGGACCGCGCGGGATAATCGACGGACGCTCCCGCGGGACCCCCGAAAGGGGGGTTGCGCGCAGCCCTCCCGCGGGGCACGGGATAGAGAGCCTTTATGGTTTCGCTCGTACGGGGGGCAAGGGGGGGCGAGGGGGGCGCGAGAGAGAGAGAGAGAGAGAGACACCGCCACGATTCAATTCGCGGTTGGCTCTCGCTGCGAGAGAACTTCACGGGAGGTGAAGTTCTCCCTTTGCGTCTTGACAGGGCACAGGCGAATAACTACCCCCTAACCCCCCTCCTCCCCCTCGCGATACATGATATCTCCATCATCCGCTCGATGCCCTTCGACGATAAAGCCGCATTGTTGGCGGCAACAAGCGGCATCGCTGTCATTCGGAGAGGCGATGCCCCAGGGGGGAGAGGGGGGGGCAGAGGGGGGCAGAGGGGGGCGCCCGACAAATCGAAGAGCGTTGCGAATTAAAGAGCAATGAATCTTACACAGCGATGTAATGAATATACACGCACGCGCACTCTCTCTCTCTCTCTCTCTCTCGCTATTTAAGTAGTCCGAGACCGGAATATTTCTAAAGTATAATAGAATGAAGTAATCTTCATCGCGTAATTTCACCCTTCTGTCTCTGATGCATAATTTTTTACCTTTCCATCAATTTATGGGTACCAAATGTGTGTTTTCGACACATTGCACTGCGACTTTTTTTTTTATAGCAGCTGATGGGCATCCAACATTCTTTCCCGTTATATTTTATTAGGAGGTTTCCGGATACAAATTCCGCCCTTTGTATTTTATTTCGGGCGGAGAAAAGTTCCAATACACATTTTTAACATTTAAAGTTCCTTTGAGTACCCGTTCATTGACAGAAGGGTTAAATGCTTCAAATTTACACTGGATACCGATTTCTTATTCTTCTTCGGGCGAGAGAAACTTCGAAATTAATGCATATTTTATATTTATATTAATTTTATATTTACAATTTATTATTCGGATAGAAATCGTTTTAATAAAGACGTAAAAGTGTACGTCGAGAATTTACAGGCGCTAATTTATTATCGGCAGTATTAGAAGAAGAGACGATCACAAAAAACCGACATAAGTCTTTTTCTCAGCAATTAAAAGCCGATAAAAACTTGGTCCGCTTAACTTAGTTTACTCATTAAAACTCCATAGTTTATGTATTCAGTGCTCCTCTGTATGCTAAATCACCTTGTATCGAGAGTTCTTCGAGTTTGAAAGTTTTCTTTTGCTACCGTTTCTTCTAGAAAATCTAAATCTAAATAACGACAAAATGACAAAGTACTTTTTTTTCGCTAATGTTACGTCATTCTACATGCTTGTAAAATTCTTTATCTGCTTCGCGTTTTTACTTTTATCCTTTTTATCATAATGTTTATCATGTCAATTTCGGTTAAAATCGATTTCTCAAACTTCAGTTTGAAACAATATTATCGAAAATGGGATACAATCTGTAGTAAAATCCGTGAATGTATCCGAATCGAAATTTTTCTCCTACTTTCTCCTATTTCAATGTTCAATTTATTATCTATCTTTGATACTTTCAGCAGTCAGGGCACTCTATTTTGAAACTATTTAATCTATATTTTTGCCGAAAATTCCTCTTTTAAATCTCTAAGTGGGAACTGTTCGTTTATGCTATTTGAGGTACAAAAGGAGTTCAATACAATTTTTATATAAATAAAATATATCAAAATCCTTAGAATTCATAAACGTGAAAAAAATAGAGGGTGAAAATAGGAGCAAAATTTCGAGACTCGGATAAACTTTTATTTTAACTCTATTTTAATTAAATGGGCTGGAAATGTGCCTTTAATATCAATTCTCGACAAAGAATGCTGCCAAATTCCTTCCCTTTTTTTCACCACCTCCAATTGTAAACTTCGACATTAGAAGCATAGAATTTGCTTTGAAACAAGGACATTTTACTGAATAGTTGGAATTTTATTTTTGCTCGATTCGCAGTATCATTTTAAGTATCGTCTCATCTGTTGCTAACAAATTTTTCGGATCGCTTATTTCTTTGAAACATTTCGCTCGCCTCGACATAATATTTCCAAGGATTAATCTACTAGTCATAAGCTTTCATTTGAGCCATCATTTAGCTAAATTCTCGAGAAGATAACGGAGATTTGGCCGCGCTCTTTCGTCCCTTATCTTATAAACGAGAAATCCCCGAGAGAAAGTCGCGCGAGCGAGACTCGCAGTTCGTGTGTAACATACCTGCAGTGTCCGGAGATCGAGTTCCGCGATCGACCTGAGGAACTTGAGACCGCGATCGGCCAGAGTCCGTACGGCGGTGGTGAACGTGTGATTTGGGGTTGGCGAGGCGCCACCTTTTTGATTCTGCGGCGCGAAGGCGACCGCCGCGTAAAGAGCGCCGATCGCGCCGGAGGCCTCGCTCGTCGACAAAGTCGACAGCAAGTGCGACTCGTTGCTTGTTTGCTCGACATTGTTGTTGTTGTTGTTGTTGTTGTTGTTGCCGCCACCGCCGACGCCGCCGCCCTCGCCGTTGACATTATCTGGATCGGCGGATCGCCTCAGATGGCCGCAGATACGCGCGACGAGATCGTAAGACGATACCAGCAACGGCGACTCGTGCTCCTGATCCAGAAAAAAATCCGTCTCGATCAGGGCCCGGCTGTGGCGTGACACGCGATCCACTAAGCCGCCGGCTACCAGATATCTGAAGCACACAAGAACACAGAGCTGTTGCTTGGTTAAGCGTCGACCGCGATCTGATGCCGCCGAATTCCCGGCGTAGGAATTCGGCACGATTCTCCGGAAAAAAAAAAAAAGGGCCACGTAGGTATTGACGATGGTACGATCGCGCTCCGGACGCGTGCGAGCGCGAGGAATAATGCTTCGTGGTAAACACGAGGCTGCGTGAAATTTGGTTTGTGGAATTTGCCACAATTTAACTTCCGAAAGCGAGTTGGAATCTAACGATAAATTTGTATCTACTCGATAATATGTGAGAGGATGAGTCCTAAACAAAATGCAAGTATTATTTCTTATGAGTACTATTCGAATCCTAGAAAATCGAAACTTGATTATTGGATTCGACTCGGATTTTTAAGCACATATTGAGCTTGATATTGAAATTTCCTATTTCAAAATTTATAAATTTCTCTGCTCTTATCTAATCGTTAGAGAAAATTATGTATCATTGTTTATAAAAAAAAAAAACTAAATTAAAAAAAATTTTTTTTCAAAAAGAATTTCAAATAAATTGTAATAATATGTGAACATTAATTTCAATATCCGAATAGCAAAGACAGAATCGAAAGTGCATCGCTGAACATCAAATGGAACATAGCATAGATAGAGAACATTCAACGTGTCTTTGAAGCGTAAAAACAGCAGGAACCCTTGTTCTAATCGGAGAAACGAGCAATTCGATATTTAGACGCGGCGCCAATCGGGGGGGCCGTCGACCCCCCCCCCCCCCCCCGAACCTAACGAAGGATCTCACTTCGTACCACTCTCTTGACAATCGCCGCTCGTCGATCACCGAGCGATCATACGGCAGCGAAGTGCCCTGCATATGGATGCTGGGGAGGGAACCGGATAAAAAAAAAAAAACAATGTATTGCTTACAGGACAGCATGTGCGATGGCGTAACACGAGAGGATTATAACATCGGTGTGTAATTCCGAGCGCGTCGAGAGAAGAGAGAAAGAGAGAGAGAGAGAGAGAGAGAGAGAGAAAAGGGAGGTGCGGCCGGAGAAGAGCATGGAAGGTGCAGAAGGGAACCGAGGGGGTGCCGAGGGGGTGCCGAGGGGGATGAGGGGGTAAGCGAGCGTCGGCGCACGCGATGCTCATTCTATCGGGTTGTTGTATGTATATGTTTTCCTTTCTCGCAGGCAGCATCCCCTTTCGCGGCCGCGCAAGCCCGAGGGGGTGCGCGCCTGTCAGCGCGTATTATCGCCGCCCCCTTCGACCCTCTTCGGCAGAAACCCACACGGACGGAGCTCGCGTCAATGAGTGTATTGGAATATATAATATACACGACAGCAAGAGAAAGAGAGAGGGAGAGAAAGAGCGTATGCTCTTTCTCTCTCTTCCCGCCCTTCGAGATCGTGGAAGGCCAACTGTCGCGTCTAATCATAACTAACTGCGAGCTAATCCCGCCGCACTCTCTCTCTCTCTCTCTCTCTCTCTCTCTCTCTCTTTTTTTCTTTTTTACTCCACCGAGCACATTACGCCAAAACCAGCGTTTCCGGATCGAGCGCGAAAAGGGTTGCGATCGCGACATTTTCGGGAAGTTATATCTACTTGAAAATTGAACTCGCGTCGTTATATGCAGATATATATTCGCGTTTCCGCATCCGAGAGTAGCTCGAGTCGAAACGCGCAAGAGATCCCGGAAAGTGAATATTTACAGCCCGCGGAGTTGCACGCTTCTGCGTCGCTGTCGGAAAAGACCGCGATTTCCACCGATTTGCAACACTCTCTCTCGTCGATAAACACGCGACGCACCTAAGACCTCTCTAAAGCTCCTCCTCGAAGCGAGTGATACGATGGGCGAACACGTACCGTCTCGACACTATATGTGCGAAACTTACCCCCCTCCCCCCTCCCCCTTACAGGGGGGGAAGGGGGTCGAACAAATTCGCTAATAAAATGCAGCGAAATGCTCGCGCGGATTAGAGTCGCTCGACATGACGTGCTCGCCGCTGCGAGTGATTACACGACGACCCCCCTCGACCCCCCCACCCTCGACCCCCCACCCTGTGCCCCTTAACCTGCAACAACACGGGCGACAGTTGGGACGAGGGGTCCCGCGTCTTCGAACGCAATAATTTTGAATGGGCGAGTAGTCATCTCCCCCTCACCCCCCTCAACTCCCCCCCCCCTCTCTCCATCCTCTGCTTCCTATGCGGGGATTACGCCCGTGAAAGTCACCGCGCGCCTTGAATAGTAGTATCGCTTAATCTCTTAACCCGAGAAGGGACGAGAGTCCTTCCGATCCGGGTGATTCTATTCACTCTCTCGCGCGACCCGAAACATTGAATCATACTTTCATAATCGTGTAATTGAGGCGGCATGCTTAGTCGATTTAGCTGTGATGAGATGGGGAAGGTGTCTCGTAAACCACAGACCGGCTAATTTGATATCTTCCGCAGCGAGAATGTCGAGGAGAGGATCATCGCTTGCCGAATCTCAACGTTAATCCTTCGGTCAATGAGCGGGGTACCCGGGTACCCCGAGCAATTTCAATGTTAAAAGTGTGTCGGAACTTCTCTCCGCTCGAAACAAAATACAAAGGACTTTCGTATTTTCGGAAACCTCCTAAAATATAACGGGAAAGAATGTTCCCTGCTTAGTAGCTGCTATAAAAAAAAAAAAAAATAAATAAATTGTCGCAGTGCAATGTATCGAAAATACGCATTTGGTACCCGGGTACCCGTATATTGATGGAAAATTATGCATCGACAAAAGGGTCAAACATCTCCGTGATTGAATCTAAATCTTTGTTAAAATTTCGCTCCCCTAAACTAACTTAAAATTGTAACTGTCTGATTTTATTATCTGTTCCAAATCTTGTTATGTACGTGGTTTCTGGATGCTATATAACGTTCGAAGCGAGAAAATTTGTTAACGCTTAGGTAAACGTTGGAACTTTGGAAACACGCTTTAGCTCTACACGCATAATTTATGATGCGAGTAACACAGAGTCGCAGTTGCTCACGAAATTAATCAAGTGTTTCAAAAATTTCAAAGTATTTAACGTACAATAAAAGAAGAAAAAGAGAACAGAGAACAGTATAAAGACAATGTTTTACGACGTGAATACTATATAACACACACAAAAAAATTGAAATATATATTTCAAAAATAATAAACTTTAAACAATTTCTATAAGTAGCGACGGGATTAAGTATCTTACAAGGTTCGAATTTGTTTGCATGGTTTCAAACTCTCTATGATTACTTAAAAAAAAAAAAAAAAAAAAAAAAAAAAAAAAAAAAAAAAAAAAAAAAAAAAAAAAAAAAAAAATTATTACATACTTTTGTATGTCTACGTTTGTATTCCTCATCCAATTAATATAAAGTAACGTAACCGCGTTTTTCTGAAAAATGTGGCGTTGATTAGTTCTCCGCAATTAGCGATTCAGTTAGCGGAAATCAATTTAGACAACTATCTAGAAGTATTCCCCAATCTGTTATTCACCGACGCGTCCACCGTGCATGACGAGAATATCGAGGCGATTCGCGCCAACCAAGAAGATCCCGTGTCCCGATCTTCACGCACGTCCGCCTCAGGGAGGAGGGGGAGGGGGAGAAGGGGGGGGGGAAAGGATGGGGGGCTCGGTTGGCGTCCGCCAACCCGAGATTGCGATCTATCATTGAATGTTTGCGGGGGGGATCCTTCGCGAGGCACAAATATATCGAATTTATTTATTATTCCCTCGCCCCCTCGCCCCCCCCCCCTCGCCCCCCGCACGCGCCAGGGAGATAGGGAGATGACTACTCTGCTGTTGCTGCTGCTACCCCGGAGGCCGCCATTAGCTAACCATATGATTATTTCATAGCGACCTCGCGAGGGTGCATATCTTTACGCTTCTGCCCCCCCCTTTTCTGCCCCCCCCCTCTATCCCCCTCCGTCTTCTCGACCTCTACACGATTTGCGCGCTGCATCGCACGCGAGTGCACTTACGCGGGAAAAGGCACCTACGAGGAGGGTAATCGGATGGATAGATGGATGGATGGATGGATAGATGGATGGATGGATGGCTGGCTCGTAATTTGTGTGTCGTGCCTGGATTACGAATGCGCGGAAATAACACCGTCTATCCGGTTTATGGCAACTCGTCAAACTCGCTCGACGACCTCTCAATAATTCTGATGTTAAGCATAAAAAAAAACGCGCACATTTCTGTAATATAAATAATTGTATAATACACGAGAGAGAGAGAGAGAGAGAGAGAGAGAGAGAGAGAGAGAGAGAGAGAGAGATGATTTTAAAAATATACCGCACTCTGTGTCCGGGATCGTATTAAAAATATTTTCGACGATATGGAAAATATTTGTGTCCCAAAGTGATACACGCGTATTTAGGGGGTTGATATTAGTGCGCGCGAAATGCATGGGTGATAAAAAATACCGGTGACTCTGACAAACGAGGTAGAATAAAAATAAACGGGAGCAATTTTTCTGTTAATCGAAACGTATCTGGCTGAAAATCGCCGCAACATATTTTTCGCGGCCGCACGCGAGTCATCCGCGAGTAACACTCGAGAATTAATGCTGTAAATCAATCAAAATGTAATTTGCGGCAATACGCACGGTTGGAAATCCCTTTGTACGATATACTAGGAAAAAGTTTGCGTAGTACCAAAAAAAGATAAATCCTATAATTGCAATCTTTATTAGTCTAAATTGATAAAAAAAACCATATAACAGAATAAGTTCCATAAATTGATCATTATATAAATTAATATAACTTCCACAAATATTTATATATATAAAATTTGAACTAATAATTTTTTTTATATTCCACACTCTCTGACATATCCCTAAATTTAACGTAAAAACTGTACTCGAAAGCGGCGCGCGACAGAAAAGAGTAACGTCCATCGTAGAAGAATAACAGAATTCGAGCTCAATACAAGAATGTGCTCGTGTGTATTCCTCTTCGGACAAACGCGCCTGGCAGAAGTGCCATTTCGCTATTTCGACAATAGGCCATGTTTGCGCAACGAAATGGCAGAAGTGTGTAAATGACAGTCGCGTATCATTGAATCGGAAAAAAAAGGGAAGAGCGGGCCCACTCGGTCGCCAAAGCTTGGCTCGGTATTTCGTCTCTCTATCATCGATCGTATACGAGAGAGAGAAAAAAAAAAAATACATTTTATTCATTAACGTAGAAAAGAGCAAAAAAAAAAAAAAAAAATAATAATAATAAACGCCCGAGGCAGCGCGATTGAAAATATGGAAATAAAAAATTGTGAAACAATGTTTCCCGAATTTTTTCCCAATATATTATAATGACGATATTAAGGTTATTCTTTTCTGTGCCATCGCGTCTAGAGAGAGCGACGATATTAGAAAACGCAACGTTTCCGTTCGAAGGCGAGGCTCGAGAGACGAGTTTGTATTAAAAGTGAATAAAGGGACGCGCCGGCACGCGAAATAAAGTCTGAAACAAGGTCAAATGGTCTTCGTCGAATTGGTAATGTATTATAATCCCCGAGCTCTCTGACATCCAGCAACTCACAGGATATTGCTACTCCGGATTCGTTGATGCGTAATGCATTCACGCCGGGATTTCGGTAGCGCGGGGGGGAACGAAGCGCATTACGGTACTCTGTACGTATATACAGTAGTCAGAGGTCCTAGTATAGGGGATAAAGCGTAGGACGAAGGGTGCTAAACTCTATGCGGCTTGGCCGGGCATAGCGACGGTGTCGAACGTATCGTAAATTCGCTCAAATGACGCGCGAACAAGTGCAAGTAAAAAAAAAAAAAAAAAGAAAGAAAGAATTTGAAATGAGTAAAAAAATGATTTCGACCAAAATAATTTGCTTCTCTATATTTCAACGATCGCTGCGTAATTGGCGCATACGAAAATTATTCCAAAAATAAATAAGAGAAATAAAAGAGTAGAAAATATAAATTAAAAAATCAGTAAAATGTAATAAAGATGGATGATATATAATGAAAAAAGAGAAGTGAAATAATTACTGCTACGATTATTGCACGACACAAGAGACAAGTATTTTACTTTTATATCATTATAAGACTGTCGTTGCATTCGATTTTGATGGGACCAACTATATGTTTTTTTATAACGATGTAATATTGACGTCTGTATTTAATTTTTGGGAAAAAAAAAAAATTTACGACTGTTTGAAATTACTAAAAATTACTAAAAATGTCGCGCCGGCATCCATTATTAGCGGGCAGCATGAAATCCCTGCATCGGTCTCCTGTAAAACCTGAATTTTTTAATAACCGATTTTAGCTCTGTTGACTGGAGACCATTTACCGATATTCAATATGTTATGAACACGCCAGTGGAAATGTATTCGTGCTGCCGCTTCGGCGAAGTATGTCGTTTGCGCGTGTTTATACGCGGAGTAGAATTTCTAAAAATAATTTATGTTTACCTACGGAAATCCAATATTTCCGAGGAAGAGATACGTACGCCGAGTACAAAATGGCAGGTCGCATCTAGTATATTTACATGAAAATATACGCTGTTCTTATGCAAAAACAGAACTCGGAGAAACCAAGATCTGGGAGAAACGTGTGTTACGGGCAAAATAGCCTCGAAATAAACGTCACACACGCTTCATCAATTCACACACAACCTTAAAATTGTCAACCTAATTTTGTACGCGCTAGAAAAATGTCAGGAATTACTGGAGTGAGTTAATTAATATGACTTTATTAATATAAATAAAGAATAAGTAAAAAAATTTGCAGGATTTATCGCAATACTTTTTTTCGCGTACATTTACTTCCGGTAAATTTAAACGATTTAAAGATTGTGAAACATTTTTAACTTAGAGGGACAATCAACTGCGACGAAAATATTTAAATGCGAGCGCTCGTGTGCGCGCTGTCTCTTTCTATAAAAAAATAATCAAGATTAATACGACTTTATTAATATAAAATAATATAAATAAAATATGAATAATATAATAAAAATTTATTTTTTACTAATATAAATAAAATTTATTTTCCCTGATATTAATTTATTTTTTTGTTCCAAACACTTCTCTGTCAGGTACAGAGCCTCGGCAGAGGCGCATATTAACACTTTCCGTACAATGTATCTCGCAAAATGTCAAAGTCAACATCGGATTTCTTCTGCCGTCGCGTTTAAAGCTGGCCCCATGCGCAGCAGGGGGATGCGGAGGGGGAGGGGGAGGGGGATGAGTACGCGGAGGGATAATAGACAAGGCTGAAGCTTGCCACTTAGCAGAATGGGAACAAGAACAGCCGCTCCGTGCCTATTTCTACTTGCCGTCCCTGTCTCCCGCCTGATCAAATACTCGGCTTCAATCCCGCGGTTCCCATTACTATTGCCGCTCTTGTCATCGCTGTCGTTGACAGCACTATTACTGTCGAAGATCCCTTTTCCCGGCGCAGCTCTCGAAAACTGGAAGAACCTCGACGCGCGAACTTAATTGCGCGCAAAAGTTGACGAAATTTTCCATCAAATAAATATCACCTCTCTTCGTTCATTGTTTCATCTTACTTTTTTCATTCGCAACTCTTCTTACAAAAAGAAAAAAAAATAAGTCTCTTTCCCCAAAGAGATTAATTTGTTTAATTTAATTTTTGTATTATGTGTGGATATCTCGTAACGTTGGTATACAAACGTTCAACAATGTTGAAGATCGCATTGAGAGACGCGAGCTCTTTAAAAATGAATACGAGGCCTGTGGCGGAAGGCTTCGGAAATGAATCACTGACCAACACCCGGCTGTGCCAGCTGATACTCTTTTAAGTGCATCTGCTGTCTAATTTGACGCTGAATCGCCAAACTCGCGCGAGCGTTTACCTTAAATTTATGACACAACGCGATCCGAGGCAGTTGGATTTCAAACGAACGTCTCGCCGGAGAACATGCAGATTAAATACAAATACCTAACGTTGTTACAAATTGCAATTACGCGATGCAAATAAAAAGCGCGAAATATGATATATGATTTTTTTTTTTTTTTTTAAACACAAGTCCACTTTTGAAATACGAAGATAAATAAAGCAATACGCGGAATGTAGTTATAAATGACGTATTTGTTTTAGCAAGATTTTGGAGAAACTGAATTTGCATCTTTTAAAATACACGCGTACAATCCTATTATAAAAAAAAAAAAGAGAGAGAGAGAGAGAGAGAGCATGTTTAATATAACTGCATTAGCTAATAAAATCTACAGAGAAAGAAAGAGAATATTGTTTTCCTCGTATATATTCACAAAAACATGACATTGTATAGAAAAGGGGCGCGCACTTAAACTTTTATCATTGTTTTAAAATCGTGTATGCGTGTGCTTTCAAAATAAAACGGCGCGTGCATTATGCAGTCGATCCGATAATTAATAACAATTGGAAAATGAGAAGGACTTATCGCGAGCGCGAGCATGTAACGTTTACAAGTTAAAATACAATGTCATCATAATTAATTCGACCGGCGCGCATTGTCCGGTAATAATTTTACTCATTATTTATGCGCGCGAACGATACCATCTGTCATTCGCGGATTTAATGTAATATTTAGTCGGCTATTTGCATGTCTGAATTTCAATATGAAAAGAAGTTAATTAAATGGGAACCGCGCACACATGAAATCTGCGTTTATTAACTGAATATATACATATATACTGTATTTTTGTGCGAAAGATGGTTTCTCCTCGCGTTTCTTTGCGTATTGAAATAAACGCTGAAAATTTTATCGAAGAAGAGGAGAGTAATCTCTTGCTCTGCCAGTACGAAGAATGTATAAAGGTTAAATCAAACTTGTGCCACAAAGCACAGTTGAATTATATAGTTTCGACTGATATAGTCACCCAGAATCTAAAAACCATCGAATGCTCCTTTTTTAAGGAACTTCTTTCCTTAGATTATCCTCCTGGATTATCATTTAGGAGATTATCATTTATTGCACCTTTCCTGTAAGCTTCAAATTAAAATTCTACGTAGATAGATCAAGTTTACTAGAGATTATAATTCGCGAAAAATCATTCTCTTTTCATCCCCTCGCGATCGCTCAAGTCAAATTTTCCCGTATATTTACGGGGGGGAGGTTTTCTCTTTCCTTTTCTCTCAGATTTTGGGGAATCTCCGGTAAAATTTTCAAGTTTGTACACCTAATTTTCCAACACCCTGTGCACGCGCGAACGCATTAACCGATCCGCGGTGTATATCGACCAAATCCAGGGGAGCAACACGTAGAAAAAAAAGAAGGCAACAAAAGTACGAAGAATAGCAAACGACTGGGCGTGTGCGGGTAACTCGGCATAGAGAGAGAGAGAGAGAGAGAGAGAGAGAGAGAGAGAGAGAGAGATAGAGAGAGAGAGAGAGAGAGAGAGAGAGAGGGACAGAGGGATGAGTCGAGGCCGTTCGAAGGAGGGTTGAGAGGACGCGGGGAGGATGCGTACCGGTCGAGGGTGAATTTGGACGAGGAGAAACAGAGAGGGAACGAGACGGGTGCAGGAGGGGGTGGGAGGGAGGGGGAGGGAGAGAGGGAGAACAGTCCATTAGCAGATTACGTACCCAGCCCGCCTCGCTCATTCACCCCCGCGATGTTTTTTCTTCTTCTCCCCCTTTCTTCCACGACCGCCGATGATCTTGCCGGGCTACAACACGCCGACCCCTCGCCTTCCACCCCCTCCCCCTCCCCCCTTCCCTTTCACCCTCGCGTTTTTAGGACGCACTTTACCGACGCCGCGGCTTCGTCGATGAACGTGACAGGTGTGTGCGGCGCGATACGCCGGACTTTGTTTAGAATGGAAACGGTTTTATCGTCTCTAAATACTATACGTGATTCTCTCCACAATTTTATACTTAATCGAATAAATCTGCAGCGGATCCGCTGTATATCATGCAACTGCAATTTTATCCGCGCGCAGATTTGCTTGTTCGAGGATAGTTTAAAGTTGGGAAAAAGAGAGAGATATATCTAAAGCGGATTATTGTATTGTATATCGCAGATTCGGGGCCCTTTTGAAACGATTCGCGAAATTGATCAAGAAGATTTTCGGAAAATTATCGAGAAAAGTGTATTACTTTAGAGAGTGTATTCTGCTTGTATACATATTCCTTTCTCTGATAAGCTGTGTAAAAAAAAAAAAAAAAAAAAAAAAAAATGGAATTTTCTCTTCTCTTCTTCCTCTCTTTCTCGTTACATTAGAGACTTTTGATCGCAATTTCGCGAGTAACCCGTATATCGGGGCATCCTTATACGAGTCAACATTTACCGCTATTTTCTTCTCGCGATAGAGGCCTCGGAATCTATTTGCATGAAATCGATAAGGAGGAGAGCACGAAGAGAAAGAAGTCCGAAAATGCCCACCGGGAGATGTCGGCGGTGCGTTACTCGAGAGCCTTTGGCGCGGCAGAAAAGGGAGGAAGAGAGGCGCGAGGGTGGAGGAAGGGGGTGCATGCTCTTTAGAACGGCGAAACTAAATTATCAGATCAAACAGCAGCGCCGTTATATTAATAAAATAGATTTCGCCCGCCGCTTTCTCTCTCTCTTCAAAGGGGAAGAGCCCGTCGTCGTTACGCGTCTAACCTCGTTTCGCACAACTCCCGATTTAATCAGGTTGCACGACTAAAACGTAGCCTTTTCATTTCCGTAATAAACCCTATCTAGAGACCTCCTCCGCGAGAGCGCGAGACGAGCGTGCGGAGGAGAGAAGAAGCCGCTGCGCTTGGGAACCTTATTACGTTAAGTAAACGCGCGAGCCGCTGCCGTTCGCCTCTCTAGCTGCGTATTAATTAATACGTCAGTTTGATGTACCCGTTGCCTGACGATTACGTCGCAAATTACTTTTGCGATAGTACGCGCGATCACGCTTTCCTGCTGCGAGAATCATCTTCGTACACTCCACTACGAATAATTTTTTTTTTTTTTATTTTTCACAGAGAATCGTGATGACGATTTTCAGTTCGACTCAATCGCGAATGCTTTTGGCTTCTAACGGAACCGGCTGGTTTTTGTGAATCGACCTTTCAACCAGAGCGAGAGAGAGAGAGAGAGAGAGAGAGAGAGAGAGAGAGAGAGAGAGAGAGAGAGAGAGAGAGAGAGAGAGAATGTTCTGAAACATCTTCTCTATAAACAGCTTACTATCTATATACTTATATTAATTTTTACGAAAAATTACTTCCTTAACAAGGTTATTTAATATTTTTTCAAAATGTAGAAATTTTCGACTTTACTTTGAATTTCTATAAAAAATTGACGCGTGAAAAATTAATTGGAGCATTTTTAAAAATTTCCAGCAAAAAATACAAGCGTGAGAAGGTATTTTCTTCCAATTTTGGCTAAAATTTTTCCGATATTCTCCTAACTACCATTGCTTGGTGGATTATGCGATAGGCTTAAAAGTGCCAGTCTGAGAGGAAGGGCGTCACTTCTCTACGCGAGCGCGCGCGATTAAGACGTAGTCCTTTAATTCATTATAACAATAGACGGAGAGAGGCCACGAGAGGAGCGGAAAGCCGCGGGCGCGCGGCAACGGAGGAAAATTTAGACTCGTGGACGTCGACAAGCTGATCGAAAGCCCCATTTAATCCCGGGGCCGCGAAGAGAAACAAAAAGCGAGATCGCATCGAGTTCCGCCTACATCCGTTTCAATTAACCAGAGCAAACTGTGATTTATCTCGGGCGCGCGGAGCAAGACACGAGTACTTGTAAGAGGCATAACGATTAAATCGACACATTTCTTCGGCCTCTCTTGTTCGCGCACTACGTCAATCCTACTACTGAGCGTTTCAAAACAGCTGTTTTCCTCGACACGTCAAAATCTTCGCGGCACAATACCAGATTATCGATATACGACCGCTATATCTGTATCCTTGAAAATTAAATTGCGAGACTCGAGTATCACAGGATATTTGAAAAAAATTATAATTAATTAGTTTAACGTTAAATCTATCTCGTTCAGCGTCTTATTAAATCGTATAAAATCGTATAAATTCGCTCAAATTCCTGGACACTGTTCGCGACTGATAATAATCACAAAAAATTTATATTACATTAATTATAAAAATTACTAATATATTATATTATGTAGACTTTACACAAGGCAAGCCTCTTCCCTCATCTTCATCGTGATTAGCGGTAAGAGTGTTTGTGGATTTGATTTTTCTATGGTATTCTCTCTCTCTCTCTCTCTCTCTCTCTCTCTCTCTCTCTCTCTCTATTTCTCTCTAGCAAGCAATTACGTCGACGGTTGCCACTCAAGTCCCGATCATCGACGTCTTCGAGAGCTTTCGAAGGGAAAAGAGGCCGAGTCACATTGTCTTTGTGGCCACACTTTTAATGTAATTACTCTCAGTAATAGTTTCTCGTGTATAAATGTTCTAGCATCTAAATATATTTTTACATATTAAATACCAGAGAGAGAATCCATTTAACATAAATAAATATTAATAAATATCGCGCGACAACATGAAATCCTGAATTTCTGTAAATTCTGTAAATTTTAATAATTCGATGTAATGGTAAGATTCTCCTTTTTCTTTCTTGCGAGTTTATAAGTGAATTCAAAGTAGATAAATGATGTCAAAAAATGGACGAAGAAGCGCTCTTTCTAAATATTTTTTTTTTTCCTTTTTCGGGGACATTTCGAGAAGGGAAAATATCGTTCTTGTAAAAATGCAAATAATTTAATGCACATGTTCTCTCGTATTCACGCACGTGTATGAAGTAAACGACAGTAGGGCGCGATTCTTTCGACGGGCCACGGAGTTTATGGCGAAAAGCTCATTTATCTTTGGCATTGTTGGCATTAAAAAAAAAGGAGAGAAACGAGGGAAACGATCCCTGGGAGAGCTGCCGCCACCGACGCCTCTTTAGTCAGAGAGAAAGAGAGAGAGAGAGAGAGAGAGAGAGAGAGAGAGAGAGAGAGAGAGAGAGAGAGATCGCGGAGAGATACTAACGGATAAAAGTTGATAGGCAAACATACGCACTTTTTATCTCCTTATCTTTACACCGCGCATCTGTTGCTTCATGAAGTCATTCATACGCCATCAGAAAGTTTTAAGAGATATCTACTTCGTGTATTATATCGCCGTTATAAAATCTAATGATAATTATATTTTTCACGTTACCCCATGTACATTTAAGAATTTATCAAGAATTATTATATATTATTATATTTATTAAGAATTTGTCTTCAAACAGAATATCTTTTCAATTTTATGGATTATTAACAAACGCGTGAAAAAACAAAAAAACATTATCTGTCCTGTGATGGTAATAAAATGCAAAATTTTGTTTGCATACTTAAAATTCTCAAAAATCTCCCATTATATTATATTATTAATATTTACTTAAAGAATAAAGAAAAGGCCAGCAAAACAAAACTATGTAAAAGAATATATAAAATATATATAAAACGCGTATATTTCGATCCCTTTTTTCAGGCCATCTTCAGCGCAATAAAACGATAAATGTAAACATAAATATCCTAAGTAAAGTCGTGTATTAATATTTATTAGAAGTCTATAAAAAAAAAAAATACGATGTTAAGAAAGATTTAGCCGATAAGAGATAGCATTAGCTTTTAGCTTTTCACACGTATAAACAAATGTATTCATATACTGTGTAATTCATTATCACACATTATCTCATGATTTATTAAAGTATCAACACCTACGATGTCATCGAATCATTACTTGATGACATCATCTAGCATGTATGAATGACATCATCAAATGCGCGCCGCGCAAAAGAGTGATCGTCGCTCATTGTCCGTTTCGCTTGTTGTTGTAAAACTCTATATCTGTCTGTAAGTCGATGATAATCGCGAATTATCGAATGCATTACCGGATGATAAGAGAGAGAGGGGGAAAAAAAAATGGCGTGCATCTCGGCGCGCAAAAAAAAAAAAAGAAATCGCGCATTATTTTCCGGGAAAGGAGTGACGGCGGGCGAGTGCAGCACTTAACGACCCCCCGTCAAATAAGCATTACGACGTACAAAATGATCGATCGCCGTTACACATCTGCCCGCTTTAAAGATACGAGCGAAAAGCAAGTCTCGCGCCGCTGAGTAAAAATCGTGACTAGGCCTTTCTCGCGCGCACATCGGCAGGAAATTAATCATAATAATCCCGCTATCCGGTCGACAATAATTCTGATCGCACACCTTACCTTCGTCATTCATTATACAAGGCCAGACGCGATCGGTGAACGTGTGAAATGCGCAGATTCACCCGATTATAGCAAAGCACATCGAAAGAAAATAACGATCTTTTTAGGGCGACGCTGTCAGGCATACAAAAGTGTTAAAACTGCTCACCCGCATAATTTCAGATACATAAAAAAAAAAAAAAAAAAACATTCTTTCATTCGTATTGGCAAAATCGAGATAATGATAATACAAATTTCAGTATAAAAATAATCTTGTATTAAAAACGCTAAATATAGATACTGCATCTTTGTTTTTTAAGTGCATAAAAAATTTGTTTTAATATATAAAGCTTATTTTTAAGAAAGAAATTTATCTTAGCTTTTTCCAAGAACTCATTAATTTAGTTTCCTTAAAGAAAAAAAATTTGAAAAATTTTTAATTTATATAAATAATAAAAATTGCACGAGTTGATAAATAAAAGATATTTTAAATTCCAAACTTAAAATTATTATAAGTGGATATAAAATAAATATTTTTCTTTCAATTATTTTCTAAATTCGCTCTAAAAAATTTTGCCCCTCTATTTATATAATTATATTATATAACCGTTACTCTTTAATAAAGTTCCTACGTTCGCCGGTGAGATGAAACGTCTGCGACAAGATTTCCCTCCCCGGAAGAGAGACACGTGTGCGAGGAGAAAAGGGACGGGCGTAAAGGGGTTAAAAGGCGTCTTCGTTTTGGGGGGTCCTCGCGGAGGAAGTTGACCCAGGTGCGAAACGTCAACCTCCGAAACGCGAAGATCACGGATCCCGCGCAACGAACGCAACGAACGCAACGAAAACAGTTTGCGCCTTGTCACTTCGCGTGACTCGCGTATTAAGTTCAGCACTGACGCGCGGTTATATTTTCAGACAGGGTGGTCCATCGTATATGTATATCCGCACCTCAAAGCACCTCCTCGAGTATTCCTTCGCCCGTTCAAAGGCGCCATCCTATAGAGACGATGGCGTGTTGTTTGCGCAACAAATGACTCGACCAGATCAAAAGACGCGGATTTTCGACAAGCACGGGCGAGTGCATATAAATCGTACGAAAACGAATATCACGCGTTAATAGCTTTGAGCAACGCAGAGAGATCGTTGATCAATAGAGAGAAACATAAGGAAAGGCGAAAGTTTCAAATTAATAAAATTAAAAATTAATAAATTAACAAAAAAATAATAAATTCATAAAATTAAACTTTTTACAATGGTTCTTTTTTGTATTTTGAGTAACGTGAAATTTTGTCGCTCTTTCGTGTTATTTCTTCTTATAAGGTTTCTACATTGTCGTTCCAGTAATTCGCTTTTTATCGCAAAATACCATCTCAGCGGCTCTGGTCCTTTTATTGAGGAACTCCACAAAAAAATAGAAAAAAAAATACTGGAAAAAGATACGTAAAGACACGTTACAGAAGTTACGATTTCATTGTAAATGATTGCCCGCAATTACGTAGAGCGTTCGTATCGTCCAGGAAAAAGTGGAACGTTGCTAATTATGCTCCGATTACCCTAATCAGCAAAATAATACTCCGGTCGCCTGTAGAGATTAATTTTAATAGCTCGCCACTAACTAATAATTGTAACTAATAATCCAACCTTCTATCCTTATTCTGTGGTACCCAAAAAGTATTGGCATCATCTTTTCAAGTCGCGGAAAAGACGCGCAACTAATAATAGATTATTACATAGAATTAGATAAAAATTATAGAATGAGAATTTCTTTTCTTTTTTTTTTAATTCTGACGCGACGAATTTTTGAAATCAAATATATAAGGAAAAACGAGTGAAATAATATTAGAAATTATTTGCATCTTTGCATCAGGCGAGGTAAGCGTAATTCTTTCTACATTCGGCCACTCGTTTCGAATATATATATATATATATATATATATATATATATACTATTATATATATATACTATTATATATATATATATATATATATATATATATAACGTTAATAAAAATATTTTTATCATTTAAAAGAGGGTTGGGGGTTCTTACGACGCGACGTCAATATCGAAGCCTCAGGATCGTAATATGAGACTGCGCTCATAAATTGAACGTTTGAAGGACTTACCCGGCAATATCTTGAACGCGAGTCTGCAAGACCGTTTTCTCAAAGGGCTCTTCGGGGATCAGGCTGCACAGCAACTGCGTCGCACTGGCGGCCACCATTCCATTTCCGGTTGAATTGGCGAATACATCCTGGGTCTGCGCGTGGTCGTCGAGACTAGTCAGAGTCTGTGAAGGGAGAAACGTAATGGTTGCAGAGCAAAAGATGTGATATTTTTATGAAATATTCCCCCTCGCCCCTCAAAATGTAAGAAACAGCGTCGCGTTTCGCGAAGGTGCTCTCTTCGAAAGATATATAATTTCAATTCTCCTTAAAGCAAACACGCCGGAATTATTAATGCTCAGTTAAAATAGGAGAAGTATTATGTGCGATCAGAGAAATGTGTGTACTCGATTTTTCTTTCGGTCACTTTTAATAGCGCGAAAGTAGCGAGAAATGTGAGGCGTGAAATCCATTAGACTTTAGTGTACAATTACACGTCGCAATTAAAAGTGACAAAAGATATATCAAGAAATGCAAGAAAAATAAAAAGAAGATTGTCATTTCGATCAAATAATTCCTCCCCCCTTGGATGCAATAGATGTGAAAGGAATAGACAAAGAGAGAGTCATTGATATTGAAATCATTAAATCGAAAATACAGGCGTGTTGTATATTTCGAGAAAAAAAAATTATATCGGATAATTAAAGAAATTTCAGGCATGTTTTTGCTTTTACCAGGAGACGCATCGCTCGCGTTACATCGATCAGCTGATCACTTAGCGTCCGATTCTGGTCGATCAACCAGACGCTAGACAAACATTCACACACCGGATTCCTGATCGGTCGTTGAGTTATTGTTACAGACCCGTTAGACACGCTGCGAGCGAGCAACACACGCACACGTACGCGCATTTAGAAAGCTAAATTAGTGGTAACGAGTCACAAAGGGTCCCGATAAGAATCCTGGAGACAGGGAATATGGGTCCTAAACGGTTTAGCCTCGGCTACGATAAGTCGTTCGAGGAATCCTATCGAAAAGTCGTATACTACACGTTTGTTCACTTTTATTTGGCTTCCACTCGCGCTTAGATATATCGCAACGCAAAATTATAACGCTTAAATTTTAGTGAACGAACGCGAAAGCGATTTTGCAACGTTCTCCAACGATCGGTTTCTCAATCCTGAATTCGAATCGATTCTCGTGCAAATTTTATTCAAGTTAAACAATTCCATAGTTTATAGTATTCCATAGTTATTTTTAAGAAAAATGTAATTTATGCTTATTTATTTTTCTTAAAAACAACTATGTGTTTTCTTTACACCAATTGATTCCTATCATTATTTTATGCATAAAAGTATTGAGGTAAGATCATCAAAAAGTGAATATTTTACGAGATGTATTTCATAGTATATGTAAAATTATGTCAAATTAAAATATAAAATATCTCATAAACTATTCACTTTTTGGCCATTCTAGCCTTATAACTTTTTATGCTGAATATAGCGATTTATATAAAAAAATTGGGATGGTCCCATTTAAAAAAACTGTGTTGACTTTTAAATGACTTTTAAAAAACGCCATCCAAGGGCAATTCTAGGTCACGATTTATTTATGTCCCCCTCGAAATCCTACAACTTTTGCCTGATACATTTTTTCTAAAATCCCGTGATTTCCACAATTTACCTGTTAAACTTAAAATGAATCGCCTTGTATATTCATTTTGAAGAATATCTTTTATTTTTCTACTCTCTCTATCTCTCTCTCTCTCTCTCTCTCTCTCTCTCTCTCTCTCTCTCTCTCTCTCTCTCTCTCTCTCTCTCTTTTACCAAATAACTTAGCCTCTTTTTTATCAAATAACAAGTTTGGACTTGGACGTATGTCCGTACACGTCTATTATTAGTTTGTAAAAACTGCCATTAGTTTTTCAAGAGATATCGTGACGCATTCACAGAAAGCTCTCCGAGGTGCATAATCTTTTAAGAACTATTGTTGCGCCGGACGAGCGTCTCGGATGGGACGAGATAATGTTACGAACCGGCCTGTGCTCATAAGAGAGGTAGCGAAATAATCTCCAACGAAACATTAAAAAGCGGTTTGACCACTATCTTGACAAATTCAATCCCATCCGTATCGAGGAGAAAAAAAACAGATTGCCACGACATTCTCTCTCTCTGATACGGAACGAACGCCAAAAACAAGACGCCAACGAGACGTTGAAATTTCGAGGAACGCGTATATCGAGTACGTGCGATCGTAAATAGGAGATGCTTTTATGTTAATCCAGTTCTTTCCAAACACTGAAGACGAGACGGGACGATCTTAGAGAAGAGACATCGATAATACGGTTCAGACTCTATGACTTTATGATTAATTTATAAACTGCTGGTTTGTAAATTTTACATCCGAAATTTTGTTCGCGGGATTGATATATAAAAGCAAAGTTCGATTAAACGTATAGGTATTTATTATTGATAATAAGAGGTAAAATAAGAGAGAGAAAATTTATATTCATATCCTATTCATTATATTAGGTTAGTTACGAGGCAAAATTTATTAATATAAATATTTCCTCGACGAGAACGTTTAAACATTAAATGTTTCAAAAATATGCGCGATTAAAAATAAAGAATCTATGATAAGATAGATTGTATCGTGCATATTTTTCACGCGTATGTGATTAATTCTCTGCGATTAATATTAAACAAAACGACACAATATCATCTACCGTGAATCGTTACATCTCCTTTATAATTCAATCTATATGTTGCTCGAACTTTAATTCGTTGGATTCGGAGGACTTCTTTCCCTCTTTTCTTTTTTTTTTTTTTTTTTTTACGATCAGCAAATACAATTTGCAGTCATCGAAATCGTTCTTCCGTCAACCGGAATGCAGTCACGCATACACGTATGAATGATTTCTAGCAATTTACGTGAATTGTAAATTTGTTTGATCGACGGACCAGCGATTGGGAAACATTCGCGGGAAAAAGGGGGAACGAAAGGGGGGCGAGGGGGAAAGAGGAAGGGAAAAATCGACCCCCTTTTCGAGTAATTCGTCTCTGCGTAATGGTCCAAACTATCAACAAATTTTCCTAGCGAGATAGCGGGGTGGATTAAAATAATCCATCTGGATTTTCTTAAAGATTTTTCTAGGAAATAAATAGCGACGCGAAATGTTATTGAAATGACAAACGTTACGTTTTTTTCGCGGATCATTTTTTCTACTTTTTAATTAAATATACGAATGTCGAATTTTCTTCTGTCAATGCATAATTTTTCACCTTTTCATCAATATACGGGTATCCGGATACCAACCGCGTGTTTTTGACACTTTGCACTGAGACAATTTTTTTTTTTTTATAGCAGCTGCTGAGCATCGAACATTCTTACCCGTTATATTTTAAGAGGTTTCCGAAAATACAAAGGCCACATTTTTAACATTTAAAATTGGGTATTCGGGTACCCGTTCATTGACAGAAGGGTTAAAACGCTCGTACATCGGAGAGAGAGAGAAAGAGAGACACGGCAGTTATAAAGATAAAGACGAGAATTTTGCGCGTCTAATCCCGCTTATCGCTGAATTTTTAATTTGACGAGAATCTTTATCTCCGCGGCTCTTCTTTACGACGTCTTTTTCTCGGTCCATTTAGTAACGAGGTGATTCCCTTGTTTTCATTTTCTCGAGAATTCCCCCCGGTATCGCATACGACGAACCTGACCAATATAATAATACCGGACGGTCTAAAATGGATAAATGGAGCTGCGCGATCATATACGAACAGCAGTAAAGGCAAAATGTTCGTATAAAACAAGTGAATTCGCGTCCAATATCTGCTTAAACTGTACGAAATTTGATAGTCATTATAAGACGAGCGTGTAACACATTCACACACATACACACGAACATGTATCTCTCGATTATTAGTCTGAATGGAATAAAAACAAATAATAATTCCCGCGAAATCGAGATTTAGATATCGCAGAACCTTGTCTTTACTAATTGTTTAAAATTGTTTACTAATTGTTAACGCGATTAAAAAGTAAACTAAAGATAAAAGATATTCGTACTCGATTTTTCCTAAAATGTTATAAATAGGAAGTCTGCAGAAAAATATTTCTTATGATTTTTTTTCAACTATTGTAAATCGTGTAAAATTTTTATTTATACGACGTTTATAAAAAGTATCTTATTTTTCGATTCGCTAGACTCCTATAATCCCATAACTCTTTTCACACAATCGATATACTTCAATTTCTCTGCAATTAAACGCCGCTCTTCGTTAGAACTGATATAAACTTGGTTCGCTTAATTAGTTTACTTATCAAAAGCCCATAGTCGTACATTTATATACGCTAAATCAATTTGTATTGAGAGTTCTTCAAGTTCGATACAATAGCAAAGTATCTTTTTTTTATAATATTTCGTTTTCCACATGTATTTATAAATCTACTTCACTTTTATCTCTTTATTTTTATTTCTATCACGATTCTTGCCATGTTTCTGTAGTTTTAACCCTTCTGTCAATGAACGGGTACCCAAAGCAACTTTAAATATTAAAAATGTGCGTCGGAACTTTTCTCCGCTCGAAGCAAAATACAAAAGACGGAGTTTTCGGAGTATTCGGAACCTCCTAAAATATAACGAGAAAGAATGTTCGATGCCCGGCAGCTACTATAAAAAAAAAAAAAAAAAAAAAAAAATATGTCGCAATGCAATGTGTCGAAAACACGCAGTTGGAATCCGGATATCCATACATTGATGGAAAGGTGAAAAATTATACCCAGAAGGATTAATCTTTCAAATCTCAATTTCCGTCTGCTTTTTGGAAGAAGGCCATTTGCTCGCGAAAAAATTCGAAACGATGTTATCGAAACCGTGAAACAAAAATCCGACGAAAGAGTGTAGTCTGTAATAAAGTATCCGTGGTGATAAATTTTCATCTTCAGCTAGAGGGCCCGCGAAAATAAAGTGTCGGCAGCCTCTCTTCTCCGCGTAAAATCTCGCGAGATCGTATCGAAGGAGAACGAAGGGCGGTGCTGGTAGCTCGGGAAAATTGCAGCGCGCATTTCGGATTCTAGGACGTGCGAAGAGGTCGTTGAAAAAGCGCCGATAGGAAGAGGAGAGGAGACGAGACAAAAGATTAGGCCTGGGTCCTCGAAACCGGGGGGGCTTGATGGAAGTGGAAACAGGAGTACCACAGTATGCGTTCTCTCTCTCTCTCTCTCTCTCTCTCTCTCTCTCTCTCTCTCTCTCTCTCTCTCTCTCTCTCTCTCTCTCTCTCTTCGCGAACGGACTTTCCTTTCACCGTACAACTCGGCTCGACTCGTCACGTGCGTGCGTGCGTGCACGTGTATCTGTATGTGGGTGACGTCACTAAAAGCTCTCTCGCCGCTAATGCATTTGCGGAGAGGGATCCTTGGAAGGGAGGGAGGGAGGGGGAGGGAGGAGGGGAACAGAGGGAAGAGGTGGCGCCAGTGCCGTATCTATGGAGCGTGAAGAATCGATGGCGAAATCACGCCGATGAATTGGTACACCGAAAAAAGATACGCCGCCTAAATCTCGTAAATCTCGTCGCGTGTCGATGATTTTTCGAAAAGACGTGATGCGTGAATAACGCGTAAAGTACACAAGATATCGTCCTATTAGAAATTCGAAAGTGACAATGAATATCTCTTTGCGCATCAATAATTTCTATAAATTAATAATTAATAACTTGATAATTAATTAATAATTTATATATTTTTTAACACAAGAACACTTGCGTTCCCTTGTTATGTGTGCTATACATATAAAGATACCGTAATATGCACACTTCAATATGAACATTTCTGTATATATATGTGTGTATGAGGAAATTATTTATCCAAAATGTATGAGCAGAAGTGTAAAAAAATGATCCAGTCGCATCAATCGTATTTGTTGTATTTTTTTTTAACTAAAATTGAATAAAGCATTCGTTATTTGTTCTCGATACCGTATATATGTAAAATGACAGCGCGGTGTAAACCGAATTAAAGCGAACTCTTTTGTTTTGCTAACCACGCACCAAAAATCATGATGAAATATTTGTAACTAATTGAGCCGCGAATCTAAAATAAAAATAATAAATAAAATAAACGGAAAATGTCGAAAAGTGCAACGTACATTTTTTAAATTTATATTATTCATATTATTATATTATTCATATAGTAAAATTCAGACTTTAAATTGTGATAAAAAAAAGCTACAATAAAAGAATATAATAAAATATGAAATAAAATAATATAATATTAAATAACATAATATAATATAAAATAATATACTAAAAAAATAAAGAGACATTTCCTCTCCGTGTACATTAATAAATATTATCTAATCTGTGAATTATATACTTTATTAAAACTGTTGGTATTCTCAACAATGTAAGCAACACTATTGCAATTGTCTGTAAATGATACACAAATTCATCACTAATATATAAACGCTAGCATATATTGTTTGAATAATATATCATTATTGTTGCAGGTAGTATTTACGTTTATAGCCTCCCCTTTATTTCAAGCCCTCGACTCTGTTCCCGAAATTAGTATATATATATCGTTTTTTTACTTATTTACCGCACGTCTTATACACGGATAAGCGATGCCTACCACAGGACTCTCGAAACGGGTCTAAAAGGCAACCGCGATGTAAAATCGTGGATCCCGAAGAGTCTTAATCCTTATTTTGACAAGTTGGACAGAATAGACAGGATGACAGGGGCACGTCGTCTTTACCCAACGTCGTCCCTCTGTCCCACAATGTCGAAACGAGATAAAAAAAAAAGAAAAAAAAGACACAAAACAAGCTGTAATCTGCATGCCTATCTACCACATTGACTCACTTTAGACGGCGATATACTTGTGCGCGTTCGACGAATGTCATTGTACAGCTTGCCTCGCTTTCGTTCCGAAACTTTAACAGGGGACGAGATTTTTTTTTATCCCCTCTTTCTGATAGCAACTTTCGAGAATTAATTTACGCTTTACGGAAAAATGGCGTCGTTTTTCTAGAGATTTGTTTACATTGGATTCAGATTAAATTCAAAAAATGTCAACTTATGTTTTTGGAATAATATATCTTTATCTTTTTAATTAGAAATGAAAAATGCAGAGGATCTTGAAGAATGAAAACTCGAGGAGAAGCTCATATTTACTCAAAAGAATTGTTTCCAGTCGCGCGAAAAATAATTACGATCAAAAGTCCGCTGTTATAATCTGATTGTAAACTATAATAATAATCTGGAATAATTTTACATCTCAAGATTATTGTAGCCATTCTATTAAAGTTTCCTTGAGAAATTAAACGCAAGGTAAAAGATTGTTATCGATCTGATTAAAAAGCTCTAAAGCTTGATTTGAGAACATTCCTAGTTTATAATTATAATCGAAGTTTATCAATGCTTCGACATTGATGGGAAATAGAAGACGAGGATTGTTATCGCGCGATAATAATATTCGGACAGAATTGAAATCAAAATCGCGGATGTTAATTCAATTACAAAAATCAATCTTTTGTATCCAACCGAATCACTATGAGATTCCTATTTGAAATAGTTGGTTCATTTCTTCTCAGGTGGCAGCACATATTGGATAAAGGTGTTGGTTCAAATTTTATATATCGGATTACATATGTATATATTCAATATAATTTAAAATGATATATACAATACGATATAAAAATATATATATATAAATTAATATATATAAAATATATTAAAATATATATATATATAAATTTAAATTAATATATATAATTGTGTATTTAATTTGTGTTTTACAATGCAAGATAAAAAATTTTAAAGATGGCAAAAATTTCTGTATTGAAAAAAGCTTAGGAAAAGTGACCAAGTATAAAGAAATGATGTGTGATTTTGAAGGATTTTGATTAATTACCGACTTCAATATATATTATTGAGTCAAAAAATAATAGCCATATCGATCTTGAAATTTTTTATGTAAACTCATTATTATAGCTTATTATATCCTATGAAAGCGATCGCGTGGGAGAATTTTACGCTATCGGAGATGGAATAAAATGTAAACTTACCTCTAGACGTTGTAAAAGTAGATCCAAAATAACGAGAATTTTGTTGCTTAACAGAACCGCTTCCGTATTCTCGATGTTTTCACCGATGCTCGCTTTGTAGACTCGACACAGCGATATAAGAGCTCTAAAATGTTAAATACAAGTAGAAAATATCTTGTAATATTAATCGAAAAGATTATATTACATTTAGAGTTATTACTTACTTATTTGGTAAATTATATGACGTATTTTGTGTATTTAAGCCTAGGTTCAATAAGTTCGTCAAGGTGTCAAATCCATTCAAGCATCTGAAAGCGTCTTGATCAAATGAACACTGAAACAGAATACAATAATAACAAGATAAATAGAATATAATGATGTAGAGTAATCTCTCTCGAAAGGAGGTAGTTTCTTCTCTATGGAACTTACAGATTTGGAGAAGGCTCGAACAATTTCACCCAAGCAGCGCTCCAAGGCAGCGAGTGCTATAGTCGACCACGCGGATTTGGAATGATTATTGTACAATCTATCCAACTCTTTTAAATTGCGCCGAAATTTGACTTTATTGGCCGACTCGACGGATAAATTCTGATTACTTTCATTTTTGCATTTATCCTCCCACTCTTGCCCACGTAAGGTCATACGTTGCTTTATCTTTCTACATCGGCGCTTCAGCGCTTTCTGCTTCTCTCTCGCGGCCTTGCTGCTGTTTGCGTTGTTATTATTAATCACGGTGACTGGGACGTCCCGTATTTGCGCGATATTAAAACGTTGGAGCTCGTCTCGCGATGGCTCGCGGTTGTCGTGCGCGTTTCGTACCGCTTCGAGATGCGCCTTTCCTTTCAAGTGGCTCAGAAGGTGCACTTCGTTAGGTATCTGTAAAATATACACGAATGTAATGTCTTGTTGAAAGAAAAAAAAAAAGATACATTTTAGGGTGTCTACTCAAATCTTGTAAAAAAATTCCCCGAGAATTCCCTGATCTTCCAGGTATTTTCGTATAAAATTCCAGGTAAAATAAGAAAATTTGTAGATGTATCTTTTTAAAGTAAGTTTCTTCATTGTATGCGCTTTCTAATGTTTTCTATTCTATTCTATATTCATTCAATATTGATTTATTAATTAATTAATAAAATTAATTTGGACAATAACAAAGTGCAATATATCACTATATCTAAATGCTAACGATATGTGCAAAAATATAAAATAAAATTATAAAACAAAAAATAATTTATTATAAACGTCTCAAGTACTAATTTACTTAAATATTATTTAAAAATTGAATAATTCTCTATGAAACTTACATAAGACCTTGATACTAAAAAGAGATCGTCAATAAAATTATCAGACACAATTTTTGAAAAAATTCCTCGAGTCTCAATAAAATTCCATGAGAATTCTCGGATTTTTCAAGATAAAGAAAAAATCCCTGACAATCCCCGGTTTTCCCAGGAAGTAGACACCCTGTACATTATATAAATATAAAACTTACAATCGTGCCGCATAGTGAGCACTGTTTCTGAGCGGGATAAGATTTAAGGATGGGTGGCACCTCTTCCGATCTTAAGATTGAAGATTCAACGGCGCGTTGCCGAATGTGCTCGATATTCTCCACGTGTCGTCTGGCGGATTCCTGCTGCTTCTGCGCTATTTTCTTCTGCAGCTCTTCCTGATTAGCTAGTTGAGCCGCGTGAAGTGCCGACAAGCGTTCTTCACGATCTCGTGCCTTTTCCCTCGCTAATTCCTATTAGAGTTCGAATCAAGATTAGAGAGAGTTCGTCTAACGATGAAAAAAAAAAAATTGTGATAGCGCATAATAACGATTCATTTACCTGCCGTTCTTTTTCTCTTTCAAGCTGCATTTTGCCAACTCTCTCCTCGCGTTCTCGTCGCACTTGTTTCATTTTTTGTATCCTTAGCTGCCGTTCCGCTTCCAAAGCTCTTCGACGTTCTTCGGCTGCGGCTTCTTTAGCAGCTTTTTCCTCCTGTCGACGCTGACGTTCTTCTTGAATTCCCTATATAATAAGTCATAGTTATTGAAAAGAAGGTTATTAATATAATATAATATGTGTATATTCAATATCAATACAATATATTAATGTTACATATAACATTTGTATCACAACTTGTCATATATATTTAGAAAAAATCCCCCCAAAATTTACAAGGAAAACTTACAAATATGCGTGTGTATTATCTTCTTGTCGGAAAATATATACCTGTAATCTTTCCTCCTGTTCTTGACACAATGCCATAAAATCATGCCTCTTATTTTGCGCCTCAAGTTCATTGATAAAAGCTATTTCCTTCAATTTCGAGTCCTCATCGTGCGCCTTCCTCACTATTTCTAACAAATGTTGCGTTCTATTTTCCTCCGCCCTTTTAAGCCTCATTTCCATTCTGACCCGTTTGTCTTCTATCAATTGATTCTTTGCACTTTTGACGTCTTCCACCTTGTTCAATAACTCTCGCAATCGTTGCGACTTCTCCATCAGTAGCTTCTGACGTTTGTGTTGCGCGCAAGCTTGCTTCGCTTGATATCTTCTTAACGTTTCGGGAAGCGATCTCTTCCGCGACGGAGATGATAGTTTCTGATGCAATTCTAAAGCGCGTCCCGGATGGCGAGCTACTAATGCACGCAACTGTGCGAGAGTATCAACCCGTTCAGCCCAAGACATCCCCTCCAACATATTTTCGTACCTATAATATCAATTTTATTAACAATTATATCAAGACATAAATATATATTATTATATAAATATGCGAGAGTTCACTAGAGGTCACTACTCTCTGTCAAGAGGATGTGTGAAGAAGTGAAGTGATATAAATATGCAGAGCTTATATATGTAAATCGTACCTATCCTCTAAACTAATATCATCAGTGACGCTACTAAGCAAGACTGTAGGCTCATCCTCCATTTCAAGAACCATTTCGCCATCTGTCTCGTCCGTTTCCGTGTCAACGTCGATCTCGGTGGATTCTAATTCCATAATTTGCCGTTTCAGGGATGCCTCTTCATCCGACAGCTGCTGAGATCTTTGAGAATCTGCTTCCTCCGTCTTCCTCTCTTCCTCTAAAATAATTCTTTCTCTTTCTGCCTGAGCAGCCATGAACTGTTGTATGCGTTTCTCCAGTAACTCTGCATCATTCTTAAAGATAGCTGCGATCACCGACGTTGAATTGTCGCACAAATTTAAAGAATTCTTCTTCAGCGTATCCTCGAGATTACTTTTTATCGTGGACGTCATGAATTCTCCCTTCACTTTCTCAACTTCATTATTCATGTTCTTGCCGGTTTTTCCTACAATGCATTTTTTCCTTTGCTTGTTGTTCCCATCGGGAGTGTAACTGGTCTTCTTTATCTTCTCCGATGGACTTTCTATTGACAAGGCTGGCAAGGATAGAGCAGTGCTTGGTTTATGAAAGCGCGTAGACATGTTCAAGTTATGAGTGCTCCCTCTTCTACAGCGGTTCCTAACCGTTTGCCAGCCATCACTTTCATCCTTTGTCTTTGGAAGTACCGTTTGTTTGGTTAAAACTTCTACCGATCCATTCATGTCTCTATTTTGATCTTTCCTTAAGATATTTTGTTCGGATAACTGAAAAAAATGTATTACTTTGAATTAATTTAGACTATAATCTATGCATATTTTGTGATGAAAATGTAAAATTATACAATATTGATAAAGATCCTATCATATATATATACACACATACATACAATAAAATTTCATTTTTGTATAAATTTGTTGTTAGAATGTGAAATATATGTAACACAACACATGATAGATTTACAAAATTAAACCCATTCCTTAAAATATAGTGGGGCAAAATACCTGGTTTTCAGGAACTTGAAATCGTCCTCTCACAATAACAGACGTTCCAGGCCTTGTTTTATTCGAAGCGGATAAATTCTTGTCACTTAAACAAGTCTTACTTCTAATAAACTTTGGAGTTTTGCTTGAAGTTGACGATTGTACTTTGGGTTTTGTTTGCGACACAGTTGAGTAAGCAGGTCTATTTGCATTGATTACTGATACAGGGCCAGATGATGTATTTTGGATATCCTTATTATTCGACTTATCAGCAATTTCATGGGACTGTTTATTTATTTGACAATTAACTTGATTAATTTTTTCTGAAGTATTTTGAGCAACGGGTGTCTTCACATTTATCCTTTCAGCATTAATGTGATTGTTCTCACACTTTTTAATACTGTCTTTCTTAACTTTGGCATTAATTTCATGCTTTCCAATGTTACTTTTATTACATGATAATTTGCTATCCACGTTTTTCCCATCCGTCTTACCGTCTCTAATATTCACACCATTAATTTCTTTTTGCATAACTTCACAGTTACTACACGAAGTCAGCTGAATATCCTTATCACTTTTACACGGTTCTCGTTTTTCCGCGGATAAATTAGAATCGGCTAACTTTACAATATTACTGTGCAAACAGTCCTTTGTTTGTTTAGAAACATTTCTAACATCCACCTTATTTTTAGAATCGCACGTTGCACCTTCATTTGATGTCTTGCGATCCGCAAAACTATTGGCTTTCGATTGCACAGATTGTTTCACAAATACTTTAAGTGCTTTGGTCGATGCGGATTTTTCTTTATTCATTGTTTGATTACCGATCTTATCCACTCCGTTCTTGCGTTTCTCTTTAATATCAGAGGAACAATTCTTGCAAACATTATTTTTATTATCCTTCAATAATTTATGGACAAATTCTTCCTTTACATGATTAACTTTATTGTCCGTTACGATAGCAATTTTACTTTCACATATGGTTTGATCGACTGGACTCTTGCAAATAAACTCTGTCGGACTTACTCTTTGCAAGGGACTAGTACATTTTGGAACTATTGTAGAATTCCACATACGGCAAGGAGAAGTTTTTCTAACTTCCCAAGCCAAAGGAGTTCGTCTTAATGGTGGTGACGAATTTTCATAAGCCCACTTAACTTTAAACCATTCTATTAAGTTATGAAAGTCTCGAGTATAATTTTCTAGCACTAGAATAACTTCTTTACATTCAGAAATATTTTCATCTTCTTCGCATGTTTGATAAATACCGTCAACTGCTCTTTGTAAATTTCCAAATAGAAATGCCCAATATCTTGCCTGTAATTCTATACAAACAGTACAAATTATTAAGAATTGAATAATTTATACTCTTACATTTTAACATAATTGCGAGCAATATAACAATTAAAGGTATTATATATAAAAATCTGTCACTCTCTCTCTTTCTCTTAATGAGTTATTCAAGTTATTCTAATTTTAAAAAACTACACAAATGGAAAGAAATTGTCTATTATTAAAATTGTTTGAATTTTATTCTATATCAAAACACCTTATAATAATATAATTTTAATTTTAATATATATAATATCTTTTAAAATATCTTCAGTGCTTCTAAACGTTTCCTTTCTTTTTTCCTAGAAAAAAAAAAGACTGTCTTACCAGATTTCTTATCACGACCTGTAGAAGCAGATCTCACTCTCGTAGTTGGTTTCATGGATCGCTTTGTTGTACCTGACTGAATATGTCTTGGCACACTGGGCGGCTTCTTTGTAATTTTCTCTATATTATCGTTACCAACAGGCACATTAAAAGCTACCAAGTTCCTGGCTGCACGACCTTCTTCCCGGATGAGTAACCTGACGTCTGCCATTTTACAGATATCTAAATTGATGAACAAAGCAGAATTTAAAAATTCAAAAATACTATTTTCAACGATAAAAAGTTATTAAAATTTAAGAAATAAAATATGTTGTAAAACATACTTAAAAAAAAAAAGAACATATACAGAACAGCTCAACAAACAACTGTATATAAATAAACACGTGCTGAAAGCAGGATTATCATCGTGCATTAGCATCATGTAATGACATGACCTACGATAATGTCATCTGCGGTGTTGATCGACTCTTGCCGAGGTTACATCGTAATTATAAATATATATGCTTCAAGAGATAAACAAGATGTATGATCGACAAGACGCTAATATTTACAATGACACTCGTCAACTACTCGCTACTTTGCTTCGTCAAACATACGACTTACGTCGTATATATGCGTATTACACGCGTAATATTCGGTGATTTATACCTGATAATTACGAGAAGTCGCAGAACGACGATCGTCCGTTCCTCGCACGATCACGTTTCGTAAATGACATTTGAGGAACAATACATAACATTTTACGCGCAATTATACGTCAGACGGGGGGTAAACACGAGTTTCCTGGCTCTTTGTTGGTTATACTGGCTGCATTGAAAATCAGTGTTGTTCTTCAGCTCGGATTTTACGCGCATGCGCGACGAACGGTGTTGGGCAGCGAGTGGAGAGAGAGAGAGAGAGAGAGAGAGAGAGAGAGAGAGAGAGAGCGAGGCGCGCGTGTAGTTAGGTTAGGTGCAGTGCACATGTGTGCGATTGCACGAATGAGTCTTTTGATATTTGAATAAATAATGGAATTATGAAAAAAAAATTGAATTTTAATGATCTTTTCCTATTTAAGATCGAAGACTTTTACGATTAATAAATCTGCATTTCTTTCCTTCTTGACGTTATGTCACGCATTTCGCAAGATATCTTGTGCACGATATGATGTGCACATTTACTGGATTATTATAAGTGATATATTTAAATAATAATGATGGAAGTAAATAACGTGGAGGAGGAAGACGAAAATGTCGTGATACAAGTACGACGATTTTACGTAAAATTCGTATCTTCAAAGAAATCATATTGTCATAAACAAAATGAGAGGTTATATTTATATACATATTTTTTTTTGTGAGATTAAAATCAAAAATATTGAGAAGAAATTAATGCACATTAATACATACATTATTTATTTTCTCTCTAGTCTGACAATATGGTTTCTTATAAGTGATTTAAATATACGATACAATCTTTGCATTCCACAAGTACAAATTACAAAGATAAGACTAAGAATAACAAGAAATAATGATATTTGTAAAAAAAAAACTTGATATTTATTCATTTTCCAGGGTAGCGCTCTTCATGAACATCTGTCAAAATTGGGTTACACAGACTTTGAAAGCGTATCTATGCCCAAGACAACGCGTTTGGAAGAGAAGCAATATTTAAATATTGTAACTTTTATATATTATCTGTAAAATGCATAGATTCGTACTCTTGATAAAGTGTACTTTACATTTTGTACTAAAGATATATAATTTTTATTTTTCCAGAATATTAGAAGTACTATAGAGAAGACTTATGCACAATTATTTTCTTTTTATTCCTGGATAACACAGGTATTGTTTTCTATGAGAGCAACTATCTGCATAGTCGTACAATTTGCATTTCATATAATCGTATTGCATAATTTACAGGAAAGAAGCATTTCTGAAAAGCAATTGAGTACCATTTTGAATGCAGAAGCTTTGTTGAACGATCATTTTTTTGCAATTAACAGTTTTGCAAGCAAGTGCAATGACAATTCTAAAAAGTAATTATTGCCTTTTTTGTATAAAGTATCTCTGTGTGTTTATTTACATGTAACATTGTTTTATTTTTATTTGTATAAAGTTTATGTGCGATAAAAATGATTGGAGCATCTTGCATACAAATCATTAAAACTGATTCCAGAATTATATAACGATGGAATTATTGTTTGCAGAATAAGACTGCAGGAATTAATTGTGACTGGAGTAGTATTAATCTCTTCAACATGTATTACATTGTGTAAATGTAAAGTGTTACCAACATTATTTGCATCGTCTGCAATCTGTTGTGCTGGTTACATAAAACACTCGCGTTTTTGTGCAAATAGAGATTTGAGAAACGTTATATCATTACAAAATGAACTTCTTGCCATGTGCAAAGAAAGTCTTAAGATTTTACGACGTAATTATAGAATAAAATTCAATTTTGAAACATGTTTCCAACAATTTTCGTAAGTATTCATGTAAACTCGTCAAATTGTTTAAATATATCGATTAGATACATAAATATTTAAATCTACAGAAAATTATTATTTATTATCTTTTTCTTTGTTTCTATTAGTCATTTTATGGGAAAAAAGTTGCAATATCTGCAACCTCTAATAGAGACTTTAGTCTCATTTATAGGAAATATTTCGCGCGTATATTATCAATGTTCCCTATCAATTGTAAAATTATTACCGCCAAATGTACTTAACGAAGAATTATTTACAAAATTCGAGTGTAACTCGTTTGAAATATCTGGCGAAATCGACTATCAAGCATTAAAGGTAAATAACACATTAAATTTTCGAATATATATTTTTTTATGATAAACTCTTCTCTTACCATTTATATTTTTATATTTCTCTTGCAGAAATTGTATCACACCTATCTTCTGGTACAATCAGAAATGCTGTATTTATTAGCTATTGCGTATGATAACAACACTTGGATACTTGCTCGTCAAGTGATTCCTGAAACAAAATTAGCTCATATAATTCACACCTTAATTAAGGAATTGACAGTACATAAAGTCAAATTATCAGAAGTTATTAGTGCTTATCATAATTGTAAAGTGGAACCAGTGCGACATAAGTAAGTTGAAATGCATGCTTATATTTGTATTTGTACTACAATGAACGAGACATCATGTTAGATATTTTGTTAGGGTACAGAGAGCTAAATGGCAAGATCCGACTGTTCAATTGGATTTGGCATCATATAAGCTGCAGTCAGCCTACAATCAAGTGTTTTCAATATTTAAAGACATTGATGATTGCATTAGTCAGGAAATTGGTATTGATAATGAAACAACTGAGATACTGATGCAAAAGTTGGATAGAGCATTCAAAGAGATTGATATAGCTAAGAGTCTGATGGAATTTGTTGTTTTGTTAATGTCAAAATCAGGATTCGATAAGCCGAGGGACAATCAGTCTGTTACTAATGATACTACGATAGATCAGAATCCCAATTTGCCTGTAATAATCGATTCAGATCCGGAGATTCTCGATGAAGTATTCGAGGAATATATCAAAGATGACTATCTAGAACCTTTGCACAAAGATACAGACGAGTATTCGTTGGAACAGCAAAAATTGGATAAACTTTTGGTAAAGAATTTTATGAGCGAACTGAAAGAAGCTCTTGTTGAGAAACACAAATCTGTGTCTGAACGAGAATCTAAGGCCCTACAACGTATATATAAAAATATATCAAAAGATTCTGTGTCGAATACTGAAAACAACAAGGACTGTCAATTTATACCTGTTCCGCCACCGATGCCTCCTTACTACACATGGTCAAGTTCGTCAAGCGACATTAATTCAAGATATAAAAGAATAATTTCTCCCACTTGTAGGATTAAAAGTGATGATTCATCTATTCAAGAAAAGATTGACGACTCGGATTCCATAAGAGTGCTGAAAAACAAAAATACTTTTAATACACCATCCATAGAAGCCTGCGAGACAAAAGATGAGGAATGTCTTACATTTTTACCACAGATTCTCCTTGGAACACAAGCTACGCAATTTGTTACAAAACTACCATCCGTTTTTCTCCAGGAGGAGACATTTGTGGGCAGTGGTGAAAATTCCGAGGATGAAGAAATCATAGATAATTCGAGTGATAACGCAAACAACAAAGAGAATGAAAATTCTTAATAATAAAGGGATAAACGTGATAAATAGCAAGTGAATAATTCTTGTTATCCTTAAAAATCGATTGCTAAGTATTATCAATCGGCTGTTTAATATCTAACTTTTCGATTTCAATTTAGAAAGAGAATCTAATTCAAATATTCGGATATACGAGTACATACACACGCACATAGTGCGTAAGTGAAATATAAATTTTTAAAATAAGTATTTTCAAAATTTAAAAAAATTAAATTATATAAATAATTATTAATTATTAAATATTAATTTTATTAATTAATAATTAGTATTATTATTAATATTAATTTATATAATTTAATTATTTAACTAAATTATAGAAATTTAAAAAAATTTGCCTTACATAATTATCCCCGAAGCAATAAAAAACACGAATTAATTAGTTTGATTCAGCATTTTCTACATGTTTTTTTTTCTTCTCGCTTTCCCTTTTAAACTGAAAATATACATTTTTTTATTTTATTTTTTCACATACAAAAAGCGCGGATAAAAACACGATCCGATTCACCGAGGACGACCAGTAACTTTAGCAGTGACGAGAGCAAGGTTTTACGAAATTTACTAGATTGCGTTTGAAAATCTAGTAAATTTGAGTAAAAGAAGTTCGTCTGATTGATCTTGCTTCCTGCTCCTGGATTGGCCAATCAAACTATGGTGTAATAAAGAAAAGAGGTGTGCATGAAGATGATTAACCAATGAGAATGGTGGAATAAGGTGGCCATATTGATATATCAACATTTTGCCCGCGATACTCAAAATGTGGTATAATTTAAATAAGGAAAGGACAATTAATGAACTTACTTATTAATTAAAAACTCTACTATTGTGTCTTTTATTATTAATAATTATTAAATCTTTTATTATTAATGATTATTATCATTATTAAATTATAATTATTATTTAATAATTAAAAGTATTTTGCTCAAAAATTATAAAAAAAACATTTTAACAAAATATCAGCAAACAAATTTTAGAATTTTATTCTTATGTCTATCATTTATATCAGAAATCATTTTTTTTTATTAACTTTTCTTAATCTAATATAAGTACGTGTGCGAACCAGGCACAGTATTGCATCTTCAAGTACATTAAATCTACTACATTTACTTTTTCTTTGACTGTAAATAATTTAATACAAATCTCCAATTATTTTAAAGACTATGTGTTTCATTTACGTAAAACGGTATTTAAAAAAACATTAACATAAAATATGAATAAATAATTAAATTTTATTATATTATATATTTTTGTTACAATTTCAATTTAAATGGGTAACAAGATAAAGAGAAAAATAATTAAATTGTTTTTATATCTATTTTTATTTATTCCTTATGCTTGCAATGATAATACAATAACCTTAAGCTTAATACTTTACTTAGAACTTATTTTGAAATACAAAAATATTAAAGTAAATATTAATATTATCATTAACATTAATTCAGCAACTGTTTGTTTTGATAAAAACAGTGTTGAATTTAGATCATTTATTATAATTTTTCTACGAGAATCATCAGTAATTTCATTTGATGTTGTTAATGAGCATTGTATTCCAACTTCATAAACCTCTTTTGATGTTACATTTGGGCAAGTCCTTTTATCAATAACAGGTATTGGCTGATCAAAAGAACTATAAAAATAGATAAATACATTAAATATAATATTTTAAAAAAATATTAACAAATCATAGATACATACTTTTCATTTCCTTTAATATTCGTGCTTATTTTTTTAATTTCATTTTTTGTAACCTTGAGTAAAATTTTACAGGCTAAATCTTTACTTGAAATTATTTGTAAAGGATCATTAGTGGATTGATCAAAAAACAAATTCTCTGTAGGAACAGCATCAGGCAAAAGACTTCTGACTGTTGTTGGAGAATAATCTCCATAATATTCGGGTTTTTTTTGTACCATGTTGAGAGAAAATGAATCGAACAAATACGTGCTGAAACATTTTAATATTAAATAATTTATTTTTTGTATTTCGTAATATAAATTTGTATAATACTAATAAGACTTAATTTATATATCTACCACTTTTGAGGTTAATCTTGTCACAAGCTTTCTTTCACGTTGCCTCAAATTCACTTTTGAAAAGGAAAAAAAAATTTTTATTTTTTTTCAAATTTACGATTTTTACATCCTTTAACGCTGTATGCAACCGTTCTTTACAAAAAACACAGTCACAAATCAAAATGTCCAAATGTATCACAAGTCAAAATGTATTTGATTACTTTACTATTTATTTCCCAAATTTGGTCTACCTAACGAGCACATCTCTTTTCTTTCAAACGCTATTCTCCGACGTGGGAGAGGTTCAATGGCACACAGTTCAATTACGCACACCAATTATATTGACCGGTGCCTAGGGTAATCAGCACTGTTGACCAATCAAAGAGCCTTATTTGCAACTGGCCAATCAGCAATGTGGGCAATTGATAGCCTCCCCTCCGACGAGCATATAGAGATCCTCTAGATATCCCTAGACTTAATATTTCAGATCTCCCTAGAGGATCCCTAGATCATCTCTAGACTAACAGAATTTTGAACGCAATCTCGCGTGGACTTTGGACAATGCGACAAACGTCACCGTTCGCGAGTTCCATCATAGTTCATGTTCGTGGCTCGCGATAGTCGGTGGTGATCGCTGATAGCAGCCGCTGGGTAGTCGCTTGACAGTTGATTCCGGAGCAGACGGCGAGGAGGTGGGGGGGTATCAGTCGATCTCCCGCGGTCGATCAACCACTCGTTCCTCGAGACCGCTCCTCGGTGAAGCGTAGTTCAGCGTATAGACACACGTAGTATAAGTTATACCCCCGACCCGGTATGGGCGACTCCTTGGACGGCTCCGGGGAACCGTCCCCGGAGTCGCAGAACGTCGCGATCGTCGAGTTCCCGACGTTCGTCAATTACCTGCGCAAGGCAGTCACCGTTTTGCTCCCGGACGAGGATGCGGTGCCGCCCGTGTTCAACCTGGCGCTCGACGAGCGCTACAACCAGGACTGCATACGCAAGTTCCTCGGCGATTCGCAGGTCAGCTCGCTCTACATACAGAGGAGCTCGACCAAAGGTGAGCTTTGCGTTCCCCGATCGCTCGGAGACGACGTTTCCGATGCGCGAGATCCTCCATTGCTGTCGCGAGCAACGGTACCTTTAACGTGGGAAAGAGAAACGCGTCCTGAAAATCAATCGCGAATATTCACACACACACACATACACATACACATATATACACATACGCCCTAGACACACGTCTCGCGAGATATGACTCACTCGCTCCTCGCCGGTAAAGATCGATATATATGGCAATGCGTTAATTAATATCGACTGATGCGCAAATTGTTTCTCACACCAGCTTATTTACATCCGATTTTTCGGACCGACTTCTTCCCACAACGCGCCAAGTTTGACAACAAAGGATTCCTCCGCGAGGAATCTCTCTCGTCTATATTTGTATGTTCGAACGACACGAAGTTTTCTTACCCTTCTGTCAATAAACGAATATCCGAAGCAACTTTGAATGTTAAAAAATGTGTCGGAACTTTTCTCCGCTCGAAACAGAATACAAAGGGCCTTTGTATTTTCGGAAACCTCCTAAAATATATCGGGAAGGAATGTTCGATGTCCAGTAACTGCTATAAAAAAATTGTGCAATGTGAAAAATTATGCATTGACAGAAGGGTTAACCATTAATTTACTTTCAAATATGAATAAAATTATTATATTTTATAGGATCAATAAGATACTCTATATATAGGGTGTAAGAAAAATGTGGACTGTTACTTACTCATCGGAATGAGCAAAAAAGTTCATATAAACATATGTCCAAAAATGCATCGTTACAGTCATGTTTTGGTTGAAACTTTAGATAATTACAAAGCGTATTATTTTATTTCCAACAATACAAAGCAGTAGAAAATAATTGCCATGTCTCAAAATAATTTATTCTCTAAAAGCAGCATCTGTCAAGTCAGGATGAAGGAACCAATTAAAGAATCATTTTTCGGCCCACATTTTTGTTACACCCTGTATAATATGTATAATTAAAAAAAAAGTCTTTAATAAATATATATATATATATATATAATTTCTTTTCTCTCTATAATATTCTTTTTCAATACATCATGATTGCGATTTAAACATTATTTATATTTATTGTTCTCTCTCTCTCTCTCTCTCTCTTTGTGCAGAAGAAGATAGCGGTGAAGGAGATGAAGACAAGGAGAATGCGACTTATTATATATCAAACGAGATACACTTTTCGAATCCAAAAATGGCCTCCTTGGTTCTGACCAAACGTGGGATCGTCATCGAGGCCGACAAGTCCATTCATTCTCAAGTGCGTTTAATCACATTCTCCGATGGGCCACCTTACGAGACTCTACACGCCATGAGCAAAACCATGGCACCCTATTTTAAAAGTTACGTCAAGGAAACTGGTCGCGCTCACAGGGACGGTGACAAGATGGTACCGTTGGTAGAGAAGAAGATCGCCGAGCTCGAGATGGGATTGTTGCATTTACAACAGAATATCGATATCCCGGAGATTTCCTTACCGGTTCATCCGATCGTCGCTCAAGTCATCAAGCAGTGCGAGGAGGAGGGTCGCAAACCCAAAGTCGCCGATTTCGGGGACAAGGTCGAGGACTCGACGTTCCTCAATCAATTGCAGAACGGCGTCAACAGGTGGATAAAGGAGATTCAGAAGGTGACGAAGTTGAATCGTGATCCGGAATCGGGTACGGCGCTTCAAGAGATCTCGTTCTGGCTAAATCTCGAGAGAGCGTTGCACCGTATCCAGGAGAAACGGGAGAGCATCGAGATCTCTCTGACGCTCGATATATTGAAACACGGCAAGAGATTCCACGCGACGGTGAGCTTCGACACCGACACAGGCCTGAAACAGGCTCTGGCCACCGTGAACGATTACAATCCGCTGATGAAGGACTTCCCGATCAACGATCTATTGTCGGCCACCGAGCTGGAAAGGATACGCAGCAGCGTGCAACAGATCTTCATGCATCTGCGAAAGATTCGGAGCACCAAGTATCCGATTCAGAGAGTGCTGAGATTGGTGGAAGCCATCTCGCGGGATTTGGGACAGCAGTTGCTCAAGGTATTGGGTACGCGACGACTGATGCACATCCCGTTCGACGATTTCGAGAAGGTGATGGCCCAATGCTTCGAGGTGTTCACCACCTGGGACGACGAATACGACAAGCTCACGGGTCTGTTGAGGGACGTCGTGAAGAAGAAACGCGACGAGCACATGAAGATGGTGTGGAGGGTGTTGCCGGCGCACAAGAAGCTGCAATCGAGGATGGAGCACATGCGTCGCTTCCGACGGCAGCACGAACAGCTGAGAACGGTGATAGTTCGCGTGCTGCGACCTACGGTTCGTCAGAACAGTAACAGCTCGACGATGGAGAATGCCGATAACGACAACGTGAAGGTGGAATTTGCCTTGGACGCCGCGGACGCCAATGCCATCAGCGAGGTCAACCTGGCGTACGAGAACGTGAAGGAGGTGGATTGTCTGGACATCACCAAGGAGGGACAGGAATCCTGGGACGCCGCTGTGCACAGATACGAAGAGCGTATAGAGCGCGTGGAGGCAAGGATCACGGCCCATCTTCGAGATCAATTGGGCACGGCTAAGAACGCGAACGAGATGTTCAGGATATTTTCCAGATTCAACGCGCTCTTCGTACGGCCGCATATTCGGGGCGCCATTAGGGAATATCAGACACAGCTCATACAGAGAGTCAAGGACGATATCGAAGCGTTGCACGAAAAGTTCAAGGTATCAGATATATAAGGATAATTTTTTCATTATTTGTACTTGAAATATACAAATGAACGCGCTTACTGTGTTGTGACTCTGAAAATTATCTCTACAGGTTCAATACGCGCAAAGTAAATGCTGCAGGATGAGCATGGTGAGGGACTTGCCGCCTGTTGCCGGATCAATAATATGGGTCAAGCAAATTGATTACCAATTGACGATGTATTTGAAACGTGTCGAGGACGTTTTAGGTAATTTCTCAACCTTTACATTTTAAGGAAGATATATTTTTTAAAGAAGATATATATTTTTCTTGATTTAACGTAATGCGTAATCTCTAGGCAAGGGATGGGAGAGTCATATCGAGGGTCAGAAACTAAAGGCCGATGGCGATAGCTTTCGTATGAAGCTGTCGACGCAAGAGATCTTCGATGATTGGGCTCGTAAGGTGCAGGCACGAAATCTCGGCGTGACTGGACGTATCTTCACGATCGAAAGCGTGCGTTCGAGGACCGGACGCGGCAATGTGTTGAAGCTGAAAGTGAATTTCCTCCCCGAGATTATCACGCTGTCCAAAGAAGTGAGAAACTTGAGGAACCTGGGCTTCCGCGTTCCTCTGCCTATCGTAAACAAGGCTCATCAGGCTAATCAGTTGTATCCCTTTGCCATCAGTCTCATCGAGAGTATCAGAACTTATGAGAGAACACTGGAGAAGGTAAGATGATAAAATTTGGTGATTATTTTTTAATTCCCACTCATTCCAAAAGTTAAGCATTTCTTATCAAATGGTCGATATTTCTTTTTATTTTCTGGGTATTTCTGCGCAATTATTATATAACGAGATATATATATATATATATATAGGCAACTTTTAAAGCTTTAAGAGTCTGAACACAAAGTGATAGATTATGTTAGGATACTAGTGCCAGGTATGTGTTGAAGATACATGTTAGAATAATTGATATCTCTAATTCCTTGGATCTCCAATATTTTTAGCTTACCAATCGGAGTCCCCATTGTCCCGCACTAAAGGTAGTCATACTTGACGCTTCCAGGAATTATGCATTTTGCCTATATATGCGAATACTCTTACTGTCTGCCTGCTTAGCTAGTAGAGAGATTTGTAATGCAAGATAATACAAATTTATTTTCTCGATTGATTTATACATATATTTGACCATCAGTTGTATCAGTTATATTTTCAAATACATGTAGGCTTGTACGGATGTGCGGCAGGTCTAAAAATGAAAAAAATCTACAAAAGTCCAAAAATCTTATTTGTTAAATTTAGAAAAATATCCTAAAGGATATACAAGTGAAAATGTAAATGCTGAAAATTAAATTTCGTTTTAAATGTAAAAGCGGATACTTGGAGAAATGTATATAATTATAAATTTTACTTTAACACAAAGTTAAATGACTTTGAGGCTATCCGCATATCCGGAGGATTGCTTGAAGGCAACATAATACTTGTAAGAATGTTCTGTCTGTCTGATATAAATATCCAACAACTATCATACGACTTTATATTATCTATATTGAATTTTTAAGTATGCATATTCTTGAGTTCGGTATTTATTGAATGATAACTTTATGTCGTAATACTGTACTGTACTGTACATTATTTGCATATTGCAAATTTAAAAATTAATTAAACGAAATTTCTCTATTTAGATTGAAGACAAAGCCAGTATTATACCCTTGGTTGCTGGTATGCGTAAAGATGTTCTACAATTGATTTCTGAGGTGAGTTATAATAAAACATATATGTATATATGTATGATCGTTTTTTTATACTGGCTTATACTGCAATTTTTAAAATAGCATACCTTTGTTAAATTATTACCTATTATTACCTTGTCGTATCTTTACACATTTAGGGTATCGCTTTAGTTTGGGAAAGCTACAAACTCGATCAGTACGTGCAACGTTTGTCCGATGCCGTCGTTTCCTTCCAAGAAAGGGTGGAGGATCTTCTGGTTGTCGAGGAACAGCTAGACGTTGACGTACGTTCTCTCGAAACGTGTCCTTATTCCGCGAACACGTTCGCCGACATATTATCCAAGATCCAGAAATCGGTGGACGAACTGTCCTTGAAGAACTACTCCAACTTACACATCTGGGTGGCGAGACTCGACGAGGAGGTGGAGAAGAATCTGGCCGCCAGATTGGAGGCCGGAATAAAAGCGTGGACCGACGCTCTGACCGGTCATAAGAAAGAAGTGGACCTGAGTATGGATACGGACGCTCCTGTGCAACCGACGCACAAACCCGGCGGCGATCCCAAGATTCAAAATCAGATCCACGAAGTCCGGATCACCAATCAAACTATGTATCTGTATCCCAGCATCGAGGATGCAAGATTCCAGATAATGCAACAATTATTCGCATGGCAGGCGATCGTCACGTCGCAGGTTCGTCTGCAAAGCTCGAGATATCAAGTCGGTCTGGACAAACCTGAATCGGGCACGTACAGAAACTTGCTTACCAAACTAACCTCCGGGAAACAACCGCTGGAGGCGGCATACGAGGCGGTCGAATCCAAGATGAAGGACGTTGCCGATTACGTCGATCAGTGGCTACGTTATCAGGCGCTCTGGGACCTTCAACCGGGTAATCTTTACGGCAAATTGGGCGAGAATATTAATTTGTGGATGAAGTGCCTGAATGACATAAAGAAGACGAGAACCACCTTCGATACTTCTGATACGAGGCGCGAATTCGGACCTGTAATCATAGACTTCGCCAAGGTGCAGAGTAAGGTGTCTCTAAAGTACGATTCGTGGCATAAAGAAACATTGGGCAAATTCGGGACGCTTCTGGGCAACGAGATGGCGAGTTTTCACTCTCAGGTGTCGAAATCTAGGAGCGATCTGGAACAACAGTCGATCGAAGCAGCCAGCACATCCGACGCGGTCGGCTTTATAACGTACGTGCAATCCCTGAAACGTAAAATGAAGGCGTGGGAAAAGCAAGTGGACATATATCGCGAGGGTCAAAGGATACTCGAACGTCAGAGATTCCAGTTTCCGTCGTCTTGGCTGCATGTGGACAATATAGAGGGCGAGTGGGGTGCGTTCAACGAAATCATCAAACGCAAGGACACCAGCATTCAAACGCAGGTTGCGTCCTTGCAAATGAAGATTGTCACCGAGGATAAGGCGGTCGAGACGAGAACCACCGACTTCCTCAGTGATTGGGAGAGGGGTAAACCGGTGGAAGGTCATCTGCGACCGGACGATGCGTTGCAGCAACTGCAATTGTTTGAGAGTAAATTCGCCAGGCTCAAAGAGGAAAGAGACAATGTCGCCAAGGCGAAAGAGGCGTTGGAATTGCAAGAGCCGGGCGGAATATCCACCAGCGAGGACAGGATGCAAGTGGTATTCGAGGAGCTGCAAGACTTGAGAGGAGTTTGGTCGGAATTGTCGAGGATATGGGCGCAGATTGACGAGACGCGCGAAAAGCCATGGCTCTCCGTGCAACCGCGAAAGTTGCGCCAGCAATTGGACACGATGATGGCGCAATTGAAGGAACTCCCGGCAAGATTGAGGCAATACTCGTCATACGAATATGTGAAGAAGATGTTACAGAGTTACACGAAGGTGAACATGCTGATTGTGGAATTAAAGTCCGACGCGCTCAAGGAGAGACACTGGAAACAATTAACGAAGCAGCTCAGAGTCAACTGGGTGTTGAGTGAACTGACCCTCGGTCAAGTCTGGGACGTGAATCTTCAGAAGAATGAGAGTATAGTCAAAGATATTATCCTCGTGGCTCAAGGAGAGATGGCGCTCGAGGAATTCCTGAAACAGGTACGTGAGTCCTGGCAAACGTACGAGTTGGACTTGATAAATTATCAGAATAAATGCAGGCTGATACGCGGCTGGGACGATTTGTTCAACAAGGTGAAGGAACATATCAATTCGGTGGCCGCCATGAAGTTATCACCGTATTATAAAGTGTTCGAGGAGGAAGCTCTGACCTGGGAGGAAAAATTGAACAGAATCAACGCCTTGTTCGACGTATGGATAGACGTGCAACGGCGATGGGTCTATCTCGAGGGCATCTTCTCCGGTAGCGCGGATATTAAGACACTATTGCCCGTCGAAACGTCACGCTTCCAGAGTATTAGTTCCGAGTTTCTGGGATTGATGAAGAAAGTGTCGAAATCACCCATGGTCACGGATGTCCTCAACATCCCCGGTGTTCAGAGAGCGCTCGAACGTCTGGCCGATCTTCTCGGTAAGATACAGAAGGCGCTGGGCGAATACCTGGAAAGAGAACGTACGTCCTTCCCGCGCTTTTACTTTGTCGGCGACGAAGATCTGCTGGAGATCATCGGTAACAGTAAGAATATCGCGAGACTGCAGAAGCACTTCAAGAAGATGTTTGCCGGCGTGGCCGCCATTCTGTTGAACGAGGACAATACGATTATCACCGGTATCGCTTCGCGCGAGGGCGAAGAAGTTATATTCCAGAGTCCCGTGTCGACCGTTGATTATCCCAAGATCAACGAATGGTTGTCGCTCGTCGAGAAGGAGATGCGCGTGACGCTCGCCTCGAGTCTCGCGAAGGCGGTGCAAGACATTAAACAATTCAAGGACGGAAATATAAACCCTCAGGCGTTTATGTCGTGGTGCGACAATTACCAGGCCCAGATAATAGTTCTAGCCGCGCAGATCCTGTGGTCGGAAGACGTGGAAGCGGCGTTACACGAGGCGCAAGCGGATCCAAGCAAGAATTCGCTGGAGCGGGTTTTGGTACAAGTGGAGGGCACGTTGAACGTTCTGGCCGACTCGGTTCTTCAGGAGCAGCCGGCTCTGAGAAGGAAGAAACTGGAGCATCTGATCAACGAGTTTGTGCACAAGCGTACCGTCACCAGACGATTGATCGCCAACAAGGTCTCGAATCCGAAGGCCTTCGAGTGGCTGTGCGAGATGAGATTCTACTTTGACCCGAGACAAACGGAGGTGCTGCAGCAGCTTACGATACACATGGCGAACGCCAAGTTCTCCTACGGATTCGAATACCTGGGCGTGCAAGATAGACTGGTGCAGACGCCGTTGACCGATAGATGTTATCTGACGATGACACAAGCATTGGAGGCTCGACTCGGCGGATCGCCGTTCGGACCAGCTGGCACGGGAAAGACCGAATCCGTGAAAGCGTTGGGTCATCAGCTCGGAAGATTCGTGTTGGTATTTAATTGCGACGAGACATTCGATTTCCAGGTAATTCAGATCTTGATGATATCGGCGCTAAAGACGAGAAAGAGAAAATGCATTGCTTATCGCCGTTATTTGTTTACAGGCTATGGGTCGTATATTTGTCGGTCTCTGTCAAGTGGGCGCCTGGGGCTGTTTCGACGAGTTTAATCGTTTGGAGGAGCGTATGCTGTCCGCTGTCTCTCAACAAGTGCAAACGATTCAAGAGGCGCTCAAGAGCCAGATGGAGGGCAAGAAAGAGGGAACTCTCTGCGTCGAATTGGTCGGAAAGCAAGTCAAGGTCTCGACGGATATGGCTATATTCATCACCATGAATCCAGGATACGCCGGACGTTCCAATCTACCTGACAATCTGAAGAAGCTTTTCAGATCGCTCGCTATGACCACGCCCGATCGGCAACTGATCGCCGAAGTGATGCTCTTCAGTCAAGGTTTCCGTACCGCGGAAAAATTGGCCTGTAAAATCGTACCGTTTTTCAAGTACGTAAAGAGTACAGTATACTCGCGTAGCAAAGAGTTTGTATCTACGTTTGTTGCGAATGTGAATTTTTTTTAATGCCTTTCCAGACTCTGCGACGAACAACTTTCCAATCAGTCTCATTACGACTTTGGACTGCGTGCCCTTAAATCCGTGCTGATTTCCGCCGGAAACGTGAAACGCGATCGTATACAAAAGATCAAGGAAGGGATGCAAAGTCGTGGCGAGACCAACATCGACGAGGCGTCGATCGCTGAGAATCTGCCGGAACAGGAAATACTCATTCAATCTGTATGCGAGACGATGGTTCCCAAATTGGTCGCCGAAGACATCCCGTTGTTGTTCAGTTTGCTGAGCGACGTGTTCCCTAACGTGAATTACACACGCGCGGAAATGAAGGGTAAATTATTGTAATGTAAAATTAAAAAACGAGAATGCGTTTGTACATATATTTAATATTTCTACTACATACATGTATGTATTTTATTCTCTCTAGGATTGAAGGACCAAATCAGGAAAGTATGCGCCGAGGAATATCTAGTGTGCGGCGAAGGAGACGAGCAAGGCGGCGCTTGGCAAGAGAAGGTGATATATTTTTCTAATTTGTACGCTATAAATGATATTTGACACACGAGTACGCTAATCATTTTCTCGCGCGCACCAACACACAACTGATACATGTATGTCACTAATTAAAATACTAACTATATTTATGAGATATTGACTTCACATCACAAGCATATTTTTGTACATATTAAATAACAATGCTTAAAAACTTAATTTTCATATTGTTTATGCGTACTAAGGAATCGGTCGGTGAGACGTGGGTGGAAAAGGTGAGATTGACTTAAATTTAATCACGTCTGTGTATATATTTCAAATTTTTTTATCCTTTCTCTTTTGTATCTCGTTTTAAGTATTACGCTGGCATCGCTATTAATCGTCTTCATCCCCTTCTGGCGTAATCTTTTACTTATCGTATATATTGTGTATATAGGTGCTTCAATTATACCAAATTTGTAACTTGAATCATGGATTGATGATGGTCGGCCCGAGCGGATCCGGTAAAACCACGGCGTGGAAGGTGCTGCTCAAAGCATTGGAGCGATTCGAGGGTGTGGAAGGCGTCGCCCACGTGATCGATCCGAAAGCAATCAGCAAGGAGACCCTGTACGGCGTGTTAGATCCGAATACGCGCGAATGGACGGACGGTCTGTTCACGCATATACTGAGGAAGATAATCGACAACGTGAGAGGTGAGATCAATAAGCGGCAATGGATCATATTCGACGGGGACGTCGATCCGGAATGGGTCGAGAACTTGAACTCGGTACTGGACGACAATAAGCTTCTAACTCTGCCCAACGGCGAACGTCTGAGTTTACCGCCGAACGTGAGAGTGATGTTCGAGGTCCAGGATCTAAAGTACGCCACCCTGGCCACCGTGTCGCGTTGCGGTATGGTCTGGTTCTCGGAGGACGTGCTGTCGACGGAGATGATATTCGAGAACTATATGCTACGCTTGCGAAATATACCGCTGGAGGACGGTGAGGAGGATAATCTCGGCAAAAAGGCCACGGAGAAGGAGGACACTATATCGCCAGCGTTGGCGGTGCAGCGTGAAGTCGCCAGCATCATGCAGAGCTACTTCGCGCCCGACGGTTTGGTAGTGAGATGTCTGGAATATGCCATGAGGCAGGAGCACATAATGGACTTTACGCGCTTGCGCGCGCTCAGCTCTCTGTTCTCCATGCTGAATCAAGCAGTACGCAATGTACTCCAGTACAATCACTCGCACATGGACTTTCCCCTGCCGAGCGAGCAATTGGAACGTTACATGCCCAAGTGCTTGGTCTACGCGCTTCTGTGGAGTTTCGCGGGAGACGCCAAATTGAAAGTTAGATCCGACTTGGGTGACTTTATCAGATCAATCACGACTGTACCTTTACCTTCTCAGAATAACATACCGATTATAGACTTCGAAGTGAATATACACGGCGAGTGGTTACCCTGGAGCAACAAAGTTCCTCAGATCGAAGTTGAGACTCACAAAGTCGCCAGCCCGGATATCGTCGTACCTACTTTGGACACCGTGAGACACGAGAGTCTACTGTACACTTGGTTGGCCGAACACAAGCCACTGGGTAAGTAAATTGTAATATTCGCATAACAGAGAGAGAGAGATAGAGAGACGAATGCGCATTCATTTGTGCATCGAGAGATACAATTGTATTTGTTTGCAGTGCTCTGTGGACCACCCGGCTCCGGTAAAACCATGACGCTCTTCTCGGCATTGCGAGCGCTACCGGATATGGAGGTCGTTGGACTCAACTTTTCCTCCGCCACGACACCCGAATTGCTGCTCAAGACGTTCGATCACTATTGCGAATATCGCAAAACGCCCAACGGCGTTGTGCTATCCCCGGTGCAATTGGGCAAGTGGCTGGTTCTATTCTGCGACGAGATCAATTTACCCGACATGGACAATTATGGGACGCAGCGCGTGATCTCCTTCTTGCGGCAATTGGTGGAACACAAGGGCTTCTATAGAACCAGCGATCAAGCCTGGGTAACTCTGGAAAGGATTCAGTTTGTCGGGGCCTGTAATCCACCCACGGATCCCGGTAGGAAACCTCTCAGTCACAGATTCCTGCGACACGTGCCCGTCATTTACGTCGATTATCCCGGAGAAACTTCCCTGAAACAGATTTATGGCACATTCACGCGCGCCATGCTTAGGTAAATTATTTATAATGCACTCTCTTCTTTCTTCATAGCTAAAGATTATATCGAAATTTTTCATACAAAATTATAGATTAACGCCTAATCTGAGAGGTTACGCGGAAGCCCTGACGAACGCAATGGTGGAGTTCTATCTGGCTTCCCAGGAGAGATTCACTCAGGACATGCAACCGCACTACGTGTACTCGCCGCGTGAGATGACGCGTTGGGTGCGTGGCATCTGCGAAGCCATTAGACCGCTGGATAATCTCTCCGTTGAAGGTCTGGTGCGCTTGTGGGCCCACGAGGCTCTTCGTCTGTTCCAAGACAGATTGGTGGAGGAATCCGAGAGGGCTTGGACGAACAAGAACATAGACACCGTGGCTCTGAAGCACTTCATGTCGGTTGACAGAGAGAAGGCATTGGCGAGACCAATCTTGTACAGTAACTGGCTGTCAAAGGACTACGTGCCGGTGAATAGAGAGGAGCTGAGAGATTACGTTCGGGCGAGGTTGAAAGTATTCTACGAGGAAGAGCTGGATGTGCCACTGGTGCTCTTTGACGAAGTTCTCGAACATGTTTTACGGATTGACAGAATTTTCCGACAGCCTCAGGGACACTTGCTGCTCATTGGTGTCTCTGGCGCTGGAAAGACAACTCTGTCGAGATTCGTTGCGTGGATGAATGGCTTGTCTATCTTCCAAATTAAGGTAATTTCTAAGGCGCTGTCTTAATACATGCGCGAATATTATATTGTAATCTTTTTCTAATCGATCGATACATGATGCAGGTGCACAACAAATACACGGGTGAAGATTTCGACGAAGATTTGCGGCAAGTGTTAAGACGATCCGGTTGTAAGGACGAAAAGATAGCTTTCATACTCGACGAGTCCAACGTGTTGGATTCTGGTTTCCTCGAGCGGATGAACACATTACTCGCCAACGGAGAAGTGCCCGGATTGTTTGAAGGTGACGAATACACGACGCTCATGACGCAGTGCAAGGAAGGCGCTCAACGGGAGGGCCTGATGCTGGACTCCAACGAGGAATTGTACAAGTGGTTCACCGGCCAGGTTATGAAAAACTTGCACGTCGTGTTCACGATGAATCCAAGCACGGACGGTCTGAAGGATCGCGCGGCAACGTCGCCCGCGTTATTCAACAGATGCGTGCTGAATTGGTTCGGCGATTGGTCGGACAACGCGTTGTTCCAAGTCGGCAAGGAGTTTACTAATCGCGTCGACCTGGAGAGACCCATGTGGAAGTGTCCGGACTTCTTCCCGTCCGCGTGCTCCCTGATCCCATCGCAACCGTCGCACAGGGACGCCGTTATAAACGCGTGCGTTTACGTCCACCAGACTCTGCACAAAGCAAACGCCAGGCTGGCCAAGAGAGGCGCCCGAACCATGGCGATCACGCCTCGTCACTATTTAGATTTCATTAATCACTTCGTCAAGCTGTACCAAGAGAAGAGGAGCGATCTGGAGGAGCAACAATTGCATTTGAATGTCGGTTTGAGCAAAATTGCCGAGACAGTGGAGCAAGTGGAGGAGATGCAGAAGAGTCTGGCTGTCAAATCTCAGGTGAGATAGGCTGAATTCGTGAGAAACTTTTCCTCTTTTTTTTAACGAAACATAGAATCATTAATCGATCTTATTCTGTGTTTTCTCGTTCAGGAACTTCAAGCCAAGAATGAAGCTGCGAATGCGAAATTGAGGCAAATGGTGAAGGATCAGCAGGAAGCGGAGAAGAAGAAGGTACAGAGTCAAGAGATCCAGCAGCAATTGGCTATTCAAACGGTGGCTATCAACCAGAAGAGAGATGATGTCATGGCGGATCTTGCTCTAGTCGAACCAGCCGTTATCGATGCTCAAAATGGTACGTATTTTCAACAATATGTTTTTTTTTTTTATATATTAAATATTACTGCGAAAATAGTCAAGAAACACGGAGAGGCAGCATTTTTTGTACGTACGTTTACGTTGTTTTTGAATTATGTTCGCTTTATTGCGGTCTACTACTACTACTACTACTTGTACTGAAACATCACGAGTGTAGCCGTGAAGGCGATTAAGCGGCAGCATCTCGTCGAAATCCGATCTATGGCGAATCCGCCCGCGGTCGTGAAACTGGCGTTAGAGTCCATATGTCTGTTGCTTGAGGAAAGCGCGACAGATTGGAAACAGATTCGTGCCGTTATAATGAAGGACAGCTTCATCCCCACTATTGTCAACTTCAACACGGAGAACATCATGTAAGGGAAACAACTGTGTACGGGCCTCTGTGTTGAACGCTCGTGCGGGATTCTCTAATTCTAAGCCTATGTACTTTATAACAGCTTGATATACATGTCTGGTTTTCAGCCACGCTCGCTCGCGTCACTTGCGTCGTTTTACAGTTGTAAGGAGATGACATATTTAATAATAATAAGGTTGCTAAACGAATCGTTGATATCTCTTTGCAAATGTAAAGATGAGACACGTAACACATGTATATAACATATATGTATATATGTTACTTATATATGTTGCCTCTTAAACAAGACTCTAACACTCGTCGAGGAAGGCTGCTCTCGTAGCTCCAGTGACTTTACTCATATAACTTCGAACATTTTCCTCTTTGTACTAATAATAATCGTGCCCTTTGATTTTTCGTACAGCGGTGAAATCGATAAAGAAACAGCATTTAGTCGAGGTTCGCTCCATGGCGAATCCGCCGGCGATCGTGAAGGTCGCGTTGGAGTCTATCTGCTTGTTGCTCGGCGAGAATGCCAGCGACTGGAAATCTATCCGCGCGGTCATCATGAGGGACAATTTTATCAATACAATTGTCTCTAATTTCAGTACCGAGGACATTACGTAAGCATGAACTCGTTTTCTCATCGTTTGATTTTTTACGCTGTAATATATCGAGAGATTTTAGCAAATATATATCCTTACTCTGCGCTAAATTATATGATTATGCGACTCGATGATCAAAAAAATATGATTATAAATTTAGCTACTTGTATATATTCAAGAATTAAAATGATTATGAATAATTAAAGAATTAAAATAATTAAAAATTTAGCTCCTTATATGTTCAAGAATTAATTACGTTCACGTGTGCTGATCTCGTTTTTTATCAATTTCTTGTTGAATTTAAAATACACTGCTGTGGAAAAATATGAGTTTTAATATATATATATATATATATATATATATATATATATATTTTATATCGTAAAATTTTCGCGCCTTGTGTATGTGATAATCGTACTTCTTATTTCTTACAAATTGCCTGCATTCAATTTGGCAAAAGCTTTTTTACCGCTTTAAAAAACACAACCGCGATGTATATGTTAACAAATTTACACTGGAAAAGTTAACTACTGCCATTCTTTCATTGCATGTTAACAATGATTGATGAATTTGTTATTAACATTAAATTTTGTTTATCGACAATAACGACGATATATTTATATATATCGAACGAAATGTTCTAATCAAATTTAACGTCATGTGTACAAAATGTATCGTTTTTAAGTCAGCATTTAAAGTAAAAGTTTTAAAGTAAAAGTTTTTCTCTAGTTTATTATCCAAGCAATATTATATAAAATATTTTAATGTAATTTAAAAACATTATATCAAAATAGAGCCGAAAAACCATTTTTATTACATAAAAGCAACCAGAAAATTAATAAAAATTTTACTTAGCGACGAGGTGAGAGAAAAAATGAAGAGCCGCTATCTGAGCAATCCTGACTACAACTTTGAGAAAGTGAATCGCGCTAGTTTGGCTTGCGGTCCTATGGTGAAGTGGGCGATAGCGCAGGTAATTTTTATCGCTTGAGATATGTATTAGATGTATTATTTATATACAAAACTGTCTCAAGGAGAACAAACCTCAAGATATATGAATATACTTCCAGATCGAGTACGCAGACATGTTGAAGCGAGTTGAACCGTTACGAGACGAGCTTTATTCTCTGGAACGACAGGCGGAAACTAACAAACTGAAGGGCGAGGAGGTGAAGAATCTGATCGCACAACTGGAGCAGAGCATAGCTTCGTACAAGGAGGAGTATGCGCAGCTCATCTCGCAAGCTCAAGCCATCAAAGCCGATCTGGAGAGCGTGCAGGCTAAGGTGGACAGATCGATCGCCTTGCTAAAGTCCCTGGTCATAGAGAGAGAAAGATGGGAAGCGACGAGCGAGACGTTCAAGAGTCAGATGTCCACGATAATCGGGGACGTTCTATTGTCGTCCGCCTTCTTGGCTTACGCCGGCTACTTCGATCAACACGTAAATCTCGGCGGTTTCTTTTTTTTTTTTTTGCATTTTTTTTTTGCATTTTTCCATGTGACGAATATCGATCAAGTATCTTAAGTATCTTACAAATACATTCGAATTTGTTTGCATGGTTTGCAACTTGATCCTATTCCTGGTGACGAATTCGTTATGTCAATCTACAACGAAGCGTGCGTTTATTTTCAGTATCGGCAGAACCTCTTCACCACGTGGTGCCAGCATCTGCATCACGCGAATCTGCAATTCAGGCCCGATATCGCCAGAACGGAATACCTGTCCAATCCGGACGAGCGTTTGAGGTGGCAGGCGAACGCGTTGCCGACCGACGATCTGTGCACCGAGAACGCGATCATGTTGAAGCGCTTCAACAGATACCCGTTGATCATCGATCCGTCCGGTCAGGCGACGGAATTCATCTTGAACGAGTTTAAGGACCGGAAGATCACCAAGACCAGCTTCTTGGACGATTCATTCAGGAAGAATCTCGAGAGCGCTCTGCGCTTCGGTAATCCACTGTTGGTCCAGGACGTGGAGAATTACGATCCTATATTGAATCCCGTGTTGAATCGGGAACTGAGACGTACTGGAGGACGTGTGCTGATCACGCTCGGCGATCAAGACATAGATCTCTCGCCGTCCTTCGTCATCTTCCTGTCGACGAGGGATCCGACGGTGGAATTCCCGCCGGACATCTGCTCGCGGGTGACATTTGTCAACTTCACCGTTACGAGAAGTTCTCTCCAGAGCCAGTGCTTGAATCAGGTGCTGAAGGCCGAACGTCCGGACATCGACGAGAAGAGATCCGATCTGTTGAAGTTACAGGGAGAGTTTCATCTACGGCTACGGCAACTCGAAAAGTCTCTGCTGCAAGCGTTGAACGACGCGAAAGGTAAGATCCTGGACGACGATTCCGTGATCACGACTCTCGAGACACTGAAACAAGAGGCCGCCGATATCAGTAAGAAGGTGGAGGAGACGGATAAGGTCATAGCAGAGATCGAGACAGTCTCTCAGCAGTACATGCCACTGTCTCAGGCGTGTTCGAACATGTACTTCACGATGGACAGCCTCAATCAGGTACACTTCCTGTATCAGTACTCGCTGAAGATGTTCCTGGACATCTTCACGTTCGTGCTATCGCAAAATCCCAAGTTGTCCGGCGTGTCGGATTACGGCCAACGACTTACGCTCATCACGCGCGATCTCTTCGCCGTATGTTACGAGAGGGTCGCGCGCGGGATGCTACACACGGATAGACTGACCTTCGCACTGTTGCTCTGTCGTATCCATCTGAAGGGCATACCTACGGAGTCCCTGTACGACAGCGAGTTCACCTTCTTCCTGCGGGGTAAGGAGGGCGTGCTCAACATCCGAGCGCCACCGGTGCCGAATCTGAGCTCGGAGCAGCAGGAGGCGATGATGCGTCTGGGCATAAGATTACCCGCCTTCAAGAGACTTGCGGACAAGATTCAGGAGAACGCGGATTCATTTGGCGCGTGGTTGCAGTCGCCCACGCCCGAGACATGCGTGCCAAAGCTTTGGGACGAGGAGAAACCGCTGTCGCCGACGGGAACGACGATGCACCAGCTGTTGATAATACAGGCCTTCCGGCCGGATCGCGTGATCGCGGCCGCGTCCCTCGTCGTGGCCTCCGCTTTCGGCGAGTCCTTCATGCCGGCCGCGGAGGCCGAGCTCGACTTCGGGTCCGTCGTCGAGAATCAATTGAAGGCGACCGTGCCGGCACTGTTGTGCTCGGTGCCGGGCTTCGACGCCTCGGGCCGAGTGGACGATCTGGCCGCGGAACTGGGCAAGCAGATAGCCAGTATCGCTATCGGATCGGCGGAGGGATTCAATCAGGCCGACCGCGCCATAAACATGGCCGTGAAAGCCGGCAGGTGGGTGCTGCTGAAGAACGTACACCTCGCCCCGCAATGGTTGGTGCAGCTGGAGAAGAAACTGCACAGTTTGCAGCCGCACGCGAGCTTCCGCTTATTCCTAACGATGGAGATCAATCCGAAGGTACCGGTGAATCTACTGAGAGCCGGTAGGATCTTCGTGTTCGAGCCGCCTCCCGGTATACGAGCGAACCTGTTGCGCACATTCAGCACCGTGCCCGCCTCGAGGATGATGCGGGCGCCCAATGAGCGGGCCCGTCTCTACTTCTTGCTCGCCTGGTTCCACGCGATCGTGCAGGAACGGCTGCGTTACGCGCCGCTGGGCTGGGCCAAGCACTACGAGTTCAACGAGAGCGACCTGAGAGTCGCCTGCGACACCCTGGACACGTGGATCGAGGCCACGGCTATGGGCAGAACGAATCTACCGCCTGAGAAGGTACCCTGGGACGCTCTGGTGACCCTTCTCTCTCAGTGCATCTACGGCGGTAAGATCGACAACGATTTCGATCAACGTCTTCTGGCCTCGTTCCTGCGCAAGCTCTTCACGCCACGCTCGTTCGAGGCTGACTTTGCCCTGGTCGCCAATATCGACGGGGCGCAGAGCAATCAGAGACACATCACGATGCCGGACGGTACCAGGCGCGATCACTTCTTGAAGTGGATCGAGTCTCTCTCGGATAGGCAGACACCTTCCTGGCTCGGTCTCCCGAATAACGCGGAGAAGGTGCTCCTGACCACAAGGGGAACCGATCTGGTCTCCAAACTGCTCAAGATGCAACAGTTGGAGGACGAGGACGAGCTGGCGTACTCGAACGAGGAGTCCTTGGTCACGCCGAGGGAAGCCGAAGCGGATGGTCGGCCGTCCTGGATGAGGACCTTACACAATTCGGCCTCCACCTGGTTACAATTGCTACCAAAGAACCTGCCGATCTTGAAGAGGACGGTCGAGAATATCAAGGACCCGTTGTACAGATACTTTGAGAGGGAGGTCAACAGCGGGGCGAAATTACTTCAAGACGTTATCCACGATTTGGAGGACGTCGTATTAATCTGTCAAGTAAGTCGAGGTGTTGTTTCTTTCAACTTTCAAAAGAGTGTGTTAATGGAGCATTCCCTGGAGTAATCGCACTTTGTTATCATCTTTCACAGGGCGAGAAGAAACAAACCAATTATCACAGAACGATGCTGTCCGAATTGGTGAAGGGTATCTTGCCCGGAGGTTGGAGAAGATATACCGTGCCAAGAGGCTGTACGGTCATTCAGTGGATCACCGATTTCAGTCACAGAGTCTCGCAGTTGCAGGAAGTCTCGCGTTTAGTCTCTCAGGGTGGAGCGAAGGAGATAAAGGTCTTCTTTTCGATTTTTTTTTTTTTTTTCGAGTAATCATTCTTGCTATTCTGCATATTTTATTACTGTAGATGATCTTGCAGCATTTCTTCACCACGTTACGCCATTTCTTCTACCACCTTTTACTCATCGATTGAATGATCGACGATAATTTTTTTCAGAGTTTCCCGGTCTGGCTCGGAGGCTTGCTGAATCCCGAAGCTTACATCACTGCGACCAGACAGTGCATCGCTCAGGCCAACAGCTGGTCGCTCGAGGAACTGCAGTTGAACGTAACCATCGGCGACGGCGACAACATCGCTACGGACGATTGCTCGTTCGCCGTTACCGGTTTGAAGCTGCAGGGCGCGCAATGCAAGGACAACCAATTGTATCTGACCTCTACCATCATGACCGACTTACCGGTCACGATGTTGAGGTGGGTGCGATCGTCCACGGAGGATATCCGAAGGGGCAAACTGTCCTTGCCGGTTTACCTGAACAGCACTCGTACCGAGCTGCTGTTCACTGTCGATTTGAATATCGCTCCTAGTCAAGAACCGCACAGTTTTTACGAGAGAGGAGTCGCCGTCTTGACATCCACCGCTTTGAATTAAACATAATTAATTACGCTCGATAATTACGAGACCGTTTAGCGCGAATTGTCTAACGCTTATAATCACTATTACGATTATACGAGAACAATTTAAAACACGTTGCCGCATGTTACCGGGATGTATGTTTGTAAAGAAAGAGAGGGAATAGAGTAACATGCTACTGCGAGAGTCTAAAAATATAAGTATTGAAAGAAATCTATATTTTACACGAATTGCTTTCAAGTTTCCAAGGGATTTTCGTGCTGAATCTATTATAATTAGGAACAACACAAACTACGTTCGGCATGTATAATTAAATGTATATCGTTCGTTTAGAATTAACATCTTCACGAGAAGCAGGTTGTAATATATCTATATAGTTTATTTAATTTTTGTATACGTTCAGAGACTCCCTTCTTCTCTCCCAACCTTCTCTTCAAATATGGTGTATTTTCTGTAACAAAGTTACATTTACGTTTACGCCCAAATGCGAGTATATATATATATATCGAGATATTATAGTGTTTATATAACACAGAATCTTAACTGGCATCTAAATAAAGTCGTGCTATAACTGTACTATTTATCTCAGCTATTTGTATTTAACTGTGTATATATATATATATATATATATATATATATATATATATATATATCCCTAACATATATATGTATATCCTCTTGTCTTTATTTATCTTAATTTTACAATTTAAGCCAAAGATTATATAACTTGATAACAATTTTACTTTTTCATTTACATCGACTTTTATCATGTCGGAGATCGATTTTGGAGAACAAGTGTTGCTCAAACAACAATTCACACGTGATTCAGTGAACAGTTCTTTGAACTGGCCAAGGTGACCGGATGTTCTTATCGTCGTACTTACTTTATCTGCATGTAATTCTCAAGAGGTGCTTTTTATCCATCATAAACATTTTAAAGATAACTCTATTTATCGTACGATTTATCGCGTATATATTGACGCAATTAACTCACGTTCTTATCACGTTATTCTTATCGTGTATCGCGTGACACGAGAGAATTTCATATATAGGATGTGTTGCTGGGGGAATTAACGAACGCCTGAAATTTTATTTCATAATTATAATTATCGCAAACATTACATGTATCGCTACCTTTTGTACAGCATTATTATACGTCAAAGTTACTTTGCCCAGAGTACACAAATATTACAAATGCATTTTACTATTATAGACGTCTGAAAGGAAAGTTTGCATTAAATATGAAAGTATTCTAAGTTTAGATTTTGCATATGTATATGAATGCAAATAAAATATATATATGCACTGATAGAACAGAATAACTTTGAACGGGGATAAGGGAGTAATAATAATAATAATGAGAAGATTATATCAAGAATATAGTTATTTAACACGAAAATGCAAGATTTAGTCTTATTTCTTCCCATTGTCAAAAATAGGAAGTACTATAATTCTCATTTTATGTGCCGGAAAAAACAGACTATACTATATTTGAGAGCTTATTTATATATATATTAAAAAAAAAATTAATAGATCTCTATTTTCTACAGACGGTTATTATACATATAACGCGCGATTCATTATCCCATTTTCCATATGTTAACTTGTGTATAGTGGCAAAATAAGGATACCGTTATTATGTTTTATTCTAAAGTTGTGTCTTACGATATAGTGCATTGTGTGATCTTTTACACTAAAATTTGTTGCAATCACTGTGCTGAATGCTACAACTTTAGTTTGTCAAGATGTGATCATTGCTATACATTATCCAAAATTATTTCCACAAAAAAAAAAAATTAAAAAAAATATATCTATGAGCATAGAATTCTCTTCGTAATACGAAAGTAGTATCTATGACATAGCTTTTAAACTCGACTTTTGCAAAACTCTATTGTTCTGCTGTTTAAAAATTATATACTCCTATGCAAATACATGCTAATTTATTTCAAAATGCGGCTAATATATACAGAAAATATTTGCAGATAAATTAAATATATATATTAAATATTTTAGAATTCAATTCTTTTGCACTACTGAAATTTTATTTTATTACTCGATATATATATATATATATATATATATATATATATATATGTGTGTGTGTGTGTGTGTATATATCTATATATATATCTCGAGAAATATTACTAGTTTTTTTGAATTTATATAATTAATTTGTCAATCAACACATGTTTGACTGAAAATATATTTTGATCACATTGGTTTTATAAATATCCACTATTATCAGAAGCTATGCCCTTTATGTCTTACTGGGTATGCTAAAGATTTTTCAATGTTTTTTAATCTTAAATCAATAATAATAATCCTAAATTTGTTAAATTAAAAAATTTGTTATACCCTACCTACAAAATAATGTTTTTATCAATCAGGTTTATATCAACGAATACTTGCTTTGTAATTCTTCTTCAATGAGATGCTAATTGTCAATTATATTTTATTACTATATTGGAAATTTAATTTGCATTGCAATTTGTTGCACAGTGACAAAAGGCTTAAATTGAAAATTGTGCCAACTTTATGCGTATTATCAATGATATAATTCGTTTTATCAGAGTACCCTGGAATGCTTAAGTTAATTATGTTTAACGCAAAGTATATTTTATACTTATGAACAATGACCGGGGGACTCTAAGATGTGTATTAATATATATATATGTGTGTGTATATGTGTAGAAGATACAACAAAATATATCCTACAGATTATAGGACAAATAGAAATCGAAGAAGAAGTGGCCAAGTTAAACTTTTCATTGATCATCCAAATGAATAGATGCCTTTTTTTTTAGTATTGAAATTTTGTACAGGAAAATTTCACAGGAAAATTTCACAGGAAAATTTCTTCTTTCTTTAACATCTGAACAGAGTTTCAACTGAACGTTTTTCCACAAATAATTGTGACTTGGATCTATATAATAATTTTACACATAATGTAACTAATAATAATTGTTTTACATCTATGTGCATATATTCATAACACTAATGACTAGACTTCATGTTATGTTGCTATTTATACTCATTGTCAGTAAATGGCATAACTTTGCCTTCATTTTTCAGCAAATATTGCAAAATAATACGAAATTGAAAACATTTAAATAGCAACATCCCGTTGCAGGTAAAATCTATCTTCCATTTTTAATAATAAAGTGATCTGTATACTCGCACTATTTAATAGTTTATAATATGAAAATCTGTGATATGTCACATGTGTTTTGCACACTGACTAACAATGCTTACTAGTTACATATCCATACATATATATTCGAATATAGAAACACTTATTACTTGTACAACAATCAGAAAATACGTTCATCACCTCAGTGCGAAATATTTTTTTTTTAATCATTAGATCAAGATGAATGTAAAGATTTATTTCACTAACAAGAATTTTTTAACATTCTTTGTATAGTTTGTACCTGCAGATCGGTTTGCTACATGAGTCATGTCATTTAGTTTTGCTTTCAAGTGTTAGTTTATCAGTCTTCAATGACGATGAATGGAAAATGTTAGTAAAGCTTGCAGGGATGTTTTCTTAACATTACGGATAAAGACACTATGGAATGTATGCCTGTACAGTAACCTGCACAGGTTTACGACATACTCCGCATGTCTTCATGTTCTTTGCGCACTCTGCACAGGCTAGTAAGTGCCCGCATGGCATAAAGACCATTCGTAATTCTCTGCTGTAGCATATTTTGCACATTCTCGCATCCTTATCGACTGGTTTGTCGGAATGCGCCTCGCTCGAGCCTGCACTCTCTTTGTTAGCGTCTTCGGAACTGGTAGAGTTTCGAGAACTTCCACCAGCAGTACTCTCGTCGTAAGCTTTATCAGATGTCTGATCTATTTCAACGGTTGCGGATGATTTCACGGTTTCCTTAAAAATAATTCCAAATGAATATTCTTTTACAGGTACAAATGTACATACATATATTACAATTACGCAAATTTCCATTTATGGCATAAATTATATATTTTATTATAAATATTTATAATATTTATAATATTTATAATATTATAAATATTATAAACATTTACCGATTTGGCATATGTTCTTCCGATAAACTTGTTTACATAATCCCTCCCCTTGACCATAAGCAAGTATGAACAGTAGTCGAACCACTTGGCGTGCTGTTCCCAAGGATCATCCTCAGGCTCCCAATCTCTCAATCCTCCTCCGCAATGGTAGCACAATGTCTGATCACCGTTTCCCGTGTAGAAGAAACCAGCCGCTGCCAATTCCTCTTTAGTCTGCGACATTGCTTTAGGCCACGTTTCAAATGTACATAATCTGGCGTCGTAACTGGCGTATTCAGGATGCTTCGGTCTTGTGGCGGTGAGTCCTCCTATGTTAAACTTCATGGCATTTTCTGCGTTGAAGTCCTCGTTATCGGGACCGGAATAAGGCATGTACACCGTCCCGTAAGGTCCGCATACATCGATTCCTTTGGGCACAGAGGCCGGAATCGTGCTGGGATCCACGCCTATCGGCACATCGCCGCATGGAATGTTACGGACGAATCTACATCTTCCGGACCACCGCTGATGATCGACCATCGGACTGTCTTCCGGCTGCCACTGGCATATCTCTACGTGACACTCGAAGCATTTCACCTTATCGCTTTCGCCAGTGTAATAGAATCCAGCCGCCGCGAGCTTTTCCGGCTTCATCCAAGCGCATGGCCAATTCTTGAAGCTCTCTAACCGAGCGGACTCTAATCGATAATCCTTGTTGTCGATCTCGTCTTTCCCTATCTCGAGAAATTGGGACGTTATGGATGGCGTTGGTCGCAAACGATTAGGAGGAAAAATAAACTGTTCGATGCATCCAGTCATCCTTGTAGTATGTTTGTGAAGATGTCCCTTCGATTGAAATTCTGCAAAGAGAAGAAAGAAGCCATTAATTAGATGTTTAAATTTCATTCAATAATAATTTATTCACAATTCCAGCTTCTATTTACATTCAACACAAATGATAAGGAAGCAATGCGCATATGTTTTTATTTAATGATACGTAACTCCCATTTTCCTCGAATCTTTATCAAATGTAAAATTGTTACTTATATATATGCGATAAGCTCTACTTAGTTATCTCAAATATTTTACTCCAATAAGAAATGCTATTATGCCCATCATGGAATAGAAAATGGGAAATATCAAGAGAAATGCTATTAAAATGCTTGGCTAATTGATTAACTAATTAAGAAATCAAATTCTTTTACATCCGCATATTTGTTATGTGATTAGTTACAATGACAAGGAAAATTTTGACAAATTAGATTGCTCGACAAATTTATTTGTCTCTTTCTTTTGTTTTATTAACATAAAAATTGTGTGAATTATTATACTAATGATATTAAAATTGCTTTTTTTCACAAAAAATGTTTTTAAAATTCAAGCATTTGATGTTTTCAATATAATTTAATTTGTAATTGCATGTTTATTTTATAAATACTAGATATCGAAAAAAAATATTATTAAAACCTTTTGAAACAATTACATTGATAAATGTAACAAAAGATGAATTTTAAATGTAAGCCTTATTGCGGACTTATCTTTGGTTTTTTTTTTGAATGATCTTCAAAGGGATCATGTGATCGAATCTTAAGCCTTGTGTCCACGAATAGCGTTTAATGGACCAATCAGGACAAAGAAATCTTTGCTATCTACCCGGTAGATTTGCGAACGCAATCTCGGAGAACTTTGTCCAAGTATCGTGGACTTAAGAATCGGTCATGATCTTTTTGAGAATTATTCGGATCTTTTCGAGAAGGTTATTACAGGTATTAATTTTCGAAAAATTAAAAAAAAAATATTTACTGGTAATATACAAGATCGACACGATATACCACCGTTTATCTCATAATATAAATATTTTTCAAGATTTTAAATAAATGAAAAAATTACAAATTAAATTATATTGAAAAGATAATATCAAATGCTTGAATTTTAAAAGCATTTTTTTGTGGAAGAAAAAAAAAATTTTTAATATTAGTATAAAAATAATATAATAATCCACACATTTTTTATGCTAATAAAATAATAGAAAGAAACAAATTTTATATTATTATAATTTTGTATTGATTTTGGAAAAATTCAAAAAAATAACATCTGTTGAGTTGTAGCATCATGGACGCAGGACTTAAGCTTCAGAGATGAAAGGAAACGCCACGCGAGAAAGAATTTTGACGCCATCTACAGGAACAGCATCTGCACACTTATGCGAGCATATGCATCTCTCATACTATGCTCATTTTCAGCGTTAGATGACACGTGACTAGGAATTCGTCATTTTTGGTCATTTGACGTTTCTTTTGACGTTTTATAAGAATGAGCGTCGAATGCGAGTATGAAAAGATATTCTGACCGTCCATTATTAGAGAGACGCCTTTTTCACCCATCTATTATAATCTCTTATCGAAAAGGAATAATTAATTTCTAAAAGAATTTGCACTCACATCATGAACAGTGCAGTAAGTACACATGTTCCAGGTCATGTGACGTGAGATCCTCTTTCCTTTAACTGACAGAGTACAACGTACCAAGAATGACACACTCAAGCTAAAAAATGAGGAGTATCCAGAGAGAATTTGTGCTACTATATATATTAAAATAAATATATATATATATATTAAAATAAATAAATAAATATATATATATATATTAAAATAAATAAATATATATATATATATATATATATTAAAATAAAGCCGAACGCGGTTGGGAATTTAATTTAAAAAGCGTTACCTTCCAGAAATGTGTCCGCTAATACTTTTAGAAGTACATTGACCCTTTGAAAGAAGAAAGGTGAAAGGGAGGACTCGCCATGCTCTATCATGCTTGCAACAGGAGGAACAACTAACTGCACACGTCTGCGACACAGTTATATACTGTGTCTGCGAGGCAACAACTATAGCCAACCTCGTGGCTGCTCCCCCAATGCAGGGTTGCCACTACAACTTCTATTTCTGTTCATCTTATTACTCCCTGGAAGGCCTTGCCTTTCTTGAATGCAGACGACGCTAGAAGCGGCTGCCCGCGACGCGCCCGTCTCGGCGCCAGTCTTGTTCGGAAAAGGACAGGAAGGGGAATTTTCCCGAAATTTCCCAATGAAATGCAACAGATGTGTATCCCGGGAAGTACTCCGGAAACTATCCCGGAAGATTCGAAATGGTACGATATACGTATATATCTTCGGAAATGTCAGCTGACGATTGACAAGTTGAAATAATACACTAGCCCTTTAATTAGGTCGCGCCTAATCGGAGTCGCATCGTTAGTCGCGTAACGTATAAATGATCCCAGCCTATTATTTCGATTAAAAAAAAAAATAAATTATTCGAATTTTCGAGTATAGTATCATCTTTCATTCATCGTAAGCTATATTTTTGAAATAACGCATGAAAATATTTGAAGAACATAACGAAAAATTTTATGTGTGAACTTAACCTAAATTCTAACCTAAATACATAAAATTTAAATTGCGCTGGGATTAAGAGCTGCAACCCTCGCGACTAAAGGGCTAGGAAATTTTTAAATATTCGAATCATTGATACATTTTTATTTGCAGAAAGATCGATGATGATGATGATGATGACGATGACATTCGCGTGATTGAAATAGATTTCGTTGGTGAACGCTTTAACAAAAGGTCTGTTCTTTGTAGCTGAACTGGCGCTGCACTAGTTCAGGTTTATCTTTTTTACTCACATTAAGCTGAACTAGTGCAGCCAGTTCAGCTTAGTTCAGCTATAAAGGACAGACTTAAAATGTTCTCCGTCAGCGAAAGAGCGCTACGACATAGCATTTAAGTCACCGCGATTCCTGAGAGAGAGAGAGAGAGAGGAAAGGAAGGGTTAGGAATTTCTACTCTTGTGAAAGGTAACGCTTCAATCATACCGTATCAGAAATCCGAGTCATTCGCCATGCGCGAGCTGACTGCAACAAAACTTTTCATCGCCCATCATATATATCTCTCGTATACGTTTTAGAAGAAAAACGCGTGTTTTCTCGACATTCTCGAAGGCGATTTAAAAAAAAAAAAAAAAAAAAAAAACTTGTTTTCGTCGCTCAATTTTTTCAGCCTCGAAGTTCAATTCACGAAGAGTCTCATTATTCTCGATTGCTTGTAATTTGACACAAGTGCGTTGGCGTTCCCGTAATTTTCGCTGATCAAACTAAAATTAACCAATTGTTTGCAGGTCAACTCTAGATCGATTGTTCGAGGATACTGCATTTTAACAAAGCGCCCTGGTTCCGAGGATCTTATAATATCTCGATATATATTGCAAAAATGACGCATCGAAGCGGACAAAGTGCACGGCTCATTTATCGTCCAGAGATTTATACAAAATGACATCAGCGCAGAACTTTTCCTTTGAAGAGTACATCTGTTTCATCCGGTCAAAGAGCTGGCAACAGGGCACGATGAACGATACAACACACGCGCGTACGAACGAAAAATTGTGGACTGATTCTACCAACGTCGATTATCATTCGTCGGTAGTAATTTGATCAATTTTTTTATTAAGTATTTTCTATAAATGGCGCTGCCGAATATAATTATTAAAACAATGATAAGTATTAGATAGGTTCGTAATTCGCATTTGCTTTTAATCTTTATACCGGATGGACTTGAATCAGAGACTTGTAGTTTCGCCGAAACCATTCATTCAAATGATAAACGATGATATGACAATATTTGTGGGCTCTGCTCATATGACATATAGACAAAAAAAATGATTACTAATAATATTTGTTCTTATAAATTCTTTGTACAGACTGATTAGCGACTTATCGAATGTCACGGAAATGACTAAATTGTAATCTTATCTTGCTCAGAAAACAGAATGAAATAGTAAAATTAAAAGGTCTGTCGAATATAGTTTCCAAGAATTAAACACAAAGTCAGCATGCAGTTGCGTAATAATAGACAACACGTCGGCCGAACTACAAAAGCTCGATGGTAAATATTTCTCGACTGGAAAATCTTTGAAAGGCCGAGAAAAAAAGAAAGGATCGAATGGGTGAATAGAACGAAATTGTCACATATTGGCCAAATATTTAAAAGAATGGCGAAAGAAAAAGAAGACGGGATAGAAAAAGAGGATAAGAATTAAGGCGCCACGTGATAAGCGTCAGTCATGTTCATTCGATAAATTATTCAAACACATTAAAAATGCATGTTAAAGAAGAGTTACTTTGGCGTCTTAGTTAGTTTTTTCTTGTCAATACATGTAAATTCTGTCGATTAAAAAAAAAAAAAAAAAAAAAGGACTCGAAAAAGATCGAAATAGTTCGTCTTTAAATTAGATTTGTGGTAAAGATGAGGGCATCACAAAATAAGAACATCACATTTTAATCGGCTTTACGCCATTGCGCGACACATGTATTAATTAACCTGATAATTCCACTTGACATTTTTCTAATATCGCATTATTCTCCTTTGCAGATTATTTATCTTTCTCGCCCGATTATTGTCTGTCAAATCATCAGCAAATACGGGACCCACCCAATAACACGAGATAAGAAAAGCGACGCCATCGTACATACATGAAAGGATGCCGATAAAACAGAAAGTAGGAGGGGGAAGACGGGAAGGAGTGTAGTAAACAAATGTCGATGAATCTCCAAGCGCTATCAGTCAGTAATATCGCGGTCAATCGCCCTTATCGTCGCCACTTACAATGCCACTTCAATATTTCAGTATTCGCGTTTTTAGGTGCGACCTCCTCCGTTACATAAAGCGAGTCTGTGCGGTAGACTAGCAAGAGAGAAAAAAAACAACATTCAGCTTGGCGTGCGAGGAAGGGAGAGGAATGTGGAATACCTTCCTACCTTTGGTCTTGACGAAGGAATGCGATACGTGCAACGTGTAATGATGATGATGATGATGATAATGATGATGATTGAGAAAAAGAAAAGGACAACGTACCCGAAAACCGAGTCGGCCTGCCTGCTGCGAATCGCCACGGCTTTGTCCTTCGGCTTGATCGCTCTCTCTTTCCCCTTATTGTTACGTCCCGTTTCGCGAGTGTGTCGCGCGGACGCGGATGTATTTTCGCCGTCGTGTTGTCGTGTCCGGGAAAAAACTGCACGGAGACGGCGGTCCTCTCTCTCTCTCTCTCTCTGTAACGCACGAGTCTCTATCGACGACGGCGGAACACGGATCGAATCGTGCGCGACGCGGTGCAGGAAAACGCGAATAAACGTAACGCCCGACGCGCTCGCAGCTGCTCGCGGGGAGAGCGCACGACAAAGCGATACGTATTATACTATAGCGTATTACACTATATAGCGAGGAAACCGTTTGCGCGCACAGTTGGTACGCGAGTATAGAGTACACGGATACACCAATGACGGCGTCTGCGACTCGCGAGCCCCGTTCCTCTCTCTCTCTCTCTCTCTCTCTCTCTCTCTCTATATATATATATATATATATATATATATATATATATATATAACAGGAACGTCGAAGGTATGAGACTCAGAACTCAGACTCGTCTGGGTGGAACGTGGGACTGTGAACGTACTTTAAACGCGGCCTCCTCTTGTCATCGTCTCCCCCACCGCGACATGACGTAAGCTGTTCGAGCGAAATCCAAGATTATTTCTCCCCCGCATTCCCCCGCGGAATTGTTGTCTCTTGTCTATGCACTTTTTGTTTATCATGCTTACGAAATATGTGTGACAAATATGTTGATGTATAGTAAAAAAATGTTTTGTACTATATATCAAACTTTTTTTTTTATATATATTATATATGTGATATCATCACTGTTTCTCACAAATCTATCGAGGCGAATTCGAGCGTAATTTAAATATCCCGAAAAAGCGAATTTTATGCAGAATTCATTCATATATGAATTATGTATAATGAGACATATTTTAACGTGACATTCCGCTCGCGAAATCGGAGAAACGATATTGCACTTCTCGAAAGTCTGTCTCCGAGATAAAAGATGATAAAAGAGGAATGTATGTTAGATAAAAGCCAGCGGAGCTTTCCGCTCGCAATTAACTTAATCGACGATTAATTTCAACAAAGACATATAATTGCCTGCAGCGAAATTTCTAATCGTATATACCAATATCAGTCTCGTCTCATTCCTAATCTAATCTTCCTTTTCACGCGTTAAAGGACGAGAAATATTTTATCAAAATACCGGAGAAGAAGGTCTTAATCGAGGAAAATTCCGGAATTCGAGGAAGAGACGACGCTTGCCTCTGGCCCCCCCCCCTCCTGCCCCCTCTTTCCGGGGTCGACGCCCGGTTCGTACGGTCCTGTCCGGGATCGGGAGTTGCGCGGTCGAGCCATACATATATAGCATGCGTGTCTTAACATCAGCAATGGCGGCGAGAAGGGAAGGCCGCGGAGAGAAAGGTCGCCGCGGCTGATCTCACTCGTGAGTCGCGACGCGATCCTCGCGTCCGACGCTCAAAGTTCCGTAGCAACGCGGCCGCCTTTGTTCGCGGATATAAGAGCCCGAAAGAGGCTGAGAGAGAGACAATGAGGTCGAGGAGCTCTCTCTCTCTCTCTCTCTCTCTCTCTCTCTCTCTCTCTCTCTCTCTCTCTCTCTCTCTCTCTCTCTCTCTCTCTCTCTCTTTTTTTTTTTATCGCCGCCGCCCTCGAGGTTGGCAATTTTATCGAATGCAACCCCCGCCGCGTTGACAGTTACGACCCTTAAACCGTGCTTCCTGTGCCGAAGGGAAGTAGATACTTCTTCTAGGAAGAGAACACACTATCGCCGCGTGTAAAAAATACCGTACATTCTAAGCACCAGCAGGGTGGTCCACTGGTTGGTTTTAGATTTTCGACACGCGCCTGAGAATTTCAGTCGCGTCTTTAACTTCTAAAAATATGCTCCCGACGCGCTTGCTCTTTCTTGGGGAAAAACTTGAGTAATGACTTATTTGAACAATTCTCGTTTAAACGCAAAACGCGAACATCGATCGGGAACATATACGATACGCGTTTCGCGAGATTAATGGTCAAAATTTTATCGTGCCTATATCTTATCGCTTGATTCGCGCGAGATCAAACGACATGGTGTCGCCGAAAAATTTATCTTGTCGTTTCGAGTGTATACGATTAAAATTGTACGCATTTAACGACACGTGGTGATGACGAATGATCACGAATTCGCGGAAGACGTTTATTGCTTAGTTTTTTTTTTTTTTTTTTTTGCCACGTGTAAATTCTGCATCGTAGAGACAAACTTTTGTATAAGCGTAAAAAGTGAATTGAAGAGTCCAAACTTCTCTACTATATCACATAATTCATTCGTGTTTTTTAGTAATCAAAATATAAATTTAATATTTGTTATTAATATAATAATTTATATAATATTATTAATTAATTTTTTTATTAATATAATAGAAAGGGAGAAAGAGTTTCTAAAAGTCAATATTATTCTGTTTTTTAAATCTATTTATACAGAAGAGAATTCGTAAAATTATAAAATCTTCATTAATTCACAAAAAAACGCTGTTTTGAAAAGTTTATAGAATCGTCATTGCGCTCATTTCTCGTGTGATCAATCATTATCTTATTATCCATTGTCTCGCTTCTGAGAAAAATTAACAATAGATTTTAATCTAAATGCATTAATTGCAATTTCTTATAAAACAATGGACGCCGTATGAGATTATTATTTTAGATGAATATGTTTTCGAATCTCGAAAAACCAGATTGCGATTATCGGAATCCAAAAGTTTCATTATTCGTTGTTGAACCAATTATATATACAAGTCCTATAAAGTTCATTGACACAGTGAGTGAAGTTCCACTGCACACTGCACACAAAAAATATTGCAATAGGCTAGAATTTCTTTAGCAAAGGAATGCCACAGTTGGGACAGCTCTTCTCGAAGGGGATTCTAGTTTTTCTCAGCGGGGCGCATTTTTCTGCCTGAAAAGAAAATGAGAGCTTGGCATGTCAAGATTTTGGAGCCTTGGTCCCGAGTCCCGGCGCCTTAGATGCAGTGAGATTATACATATAGATTATATATGTAAGAGCACGTCGGAATCCTCTATCGGAATGTTTTTATACAAAATTTCACGGATGAAAAAAGGTTCGAAACAAAGTTGCACGGAACATATTTTCTCGGAACGTATTTTTTCAATCGATCGTGGATATACATCTTCAATGTGATATGACAATTATCGACAATTTGTTATCTACTTGGTAAACTTTCTTTATTTTACTTGGTCGCGGTAAATATAATAACAACGATAAACATCTCTCTTATACAAATAGATTTGATAAAAGAGTTAAACGGAAATTTTCATGATTTTAAGTTGAAGAGATTTTTAATCTTGATTTCTTATATAAAAATATTTATATATGTAAAATATTTTAAATGCCCCGAGATATAATTGTTCAAGATATTACCTCGAAAATACTTAAATAAAAAGATTAAACACTATTAGCTTTTGTCATTATTGACTATCTAGTATATGCATGAATAATAAACTAGAGGTGTATTTTAATTGATGTCGCAAACACAATTTTTTGATTGATTGATTAGAAGGAAAGGGACAGAGATTTCTTTATCGATCGAAGTATTTGTAATGTCAAGTGGATCCTAAATATTATTAAGTATGAGAGAGTAGAAATTGAATATTAAAATATTTTTGTATGAGTCGATTTTTTTATAAATGGATGATAAGATGGATAAAAAATATTGTCGAGGTAGCGTTTTATTACATATACAATCATCATAAAAAGTTTACATTTTAATGCATCATTGTACAAAATTATTAAAGCTTATAACTTGCGTATATATTATTCTAAACTATCGCCAGTATATATATTTATTGAATTAATTATATATATTTTGTAAAAAAAAATACATACACACACACACACACACACACACACACGTGTATCGAAACGTTTGACGATTATTACAGATATCCGGCTTATACAGGATATCCGGTAATAATCGCCAAACCTTTTATGTGCAGATCAAACCTTTCATGTGCAGGCCAAACCTTTCATGTGCTCTTCTAAACTGTGTAACACTGGATTTTGTCTCTTGTACTCGCGCGGATTGGCCAATATTTTTTAATTAATTTCTCGTTAATTATTGCAAAGATCGCAAAATATATATACATATATGTATGTGTATATATATGTTGCTATGAATTCACACGTAAACATTTATGATTTAGCTTTTATAATTTAGTTTTTTCTGTCTCTTCTAGCATCCAGAAATTTATATATATATATCGAAAAATCTTCTATTCCTATCTTTTCGTCTGAAGTCACAAATTCGATATTTTCCGCAGTTATGCTGTGATTTATGTCTGTATACATATGTGCTCACTATTCATCATTACATATGATATTAATGATACTAATGACTAGACTTTTGTGTCGCTTATATACTTATTTAAAATGATACCGGATGTTTTACTTGCCGTAATACTTTTTTTTTTTTTTTAGTAAACATTGCAATATCGATTATATATTTAAATACTTATATTTGAATATAAAATATATAGGAACAATCATATTCTATTATTATAATGATCACAGTACAGTGATCACAAGATACACTCATTGTCAGTACATTAGTATCATTCGCAGGAAATTCTTTCTGTTTGAATCGAAACGGATTAAAAAGCTTCATTTATTAAAAAAAAAAAAAAGAGTAACTGTTAACATCGCATACTTTAAACCTGCAGCTCAATATACTACAATTCAATTGACATGAATTATGTCATCTCGCTTGCAAATATTAGCTGTCGATAATCGTCTATGATAAATGCATAGAAAATACTGTAGTAGAACTCATAAGGATAATTTATCACATATTCTTGATAATTTATCTCCTCATGTTCTTTCTGCACTTTGTACAGGTCAGAGAATGCTCACATGGCATAACTGCTATTGGTAACTTTTTACTGCGGCTTTTTACCTTGTTACACAATTTTTTGCATAGAGATCGTAATGATGCCCATTGATAGATTGATCCGTTATCAGACGCTTGGACAGCAAACTGTTTTTCAACAGCTCCTTTTGAACCTGCGCTGGATCTTATACCTTTTTCATCAACCTGATCTTTAACGATTGTAGATTGTTCCGCGATATCCTGAAAAACAATTCAAAATATAACAATTATTATTATGTTCAACGTATTGTAGCACACATTCCTCTACAGATATACGAGGATCCCCAAATTGCGCAATTCGAATTATTGCACAAATAAAAAATATATTTTCTTAATTAAATATTTACCGCACATGCTATCCTGTTTATGTAATCCGTCCCTCTGACCATTTGCAAGTAAGGGCAGTATTGAAACCATCTGACGTGCTGCTCCCAAGGATCATCTTCCGGCTCCCATTCTCTCAATCCTCCCCCGCAATAATAGCACAATGTTTGATCATCATTTCCTACGTAGAACAAACCAGCTGCTGCTAATTCCTCTTTAGTCTGCGACATTGCTTTAGGCCACGTGTCATATGTACGTAATCTGGCATCATAGTTGGCAAATTCGGGATATATCGGTAGAATCGTAGCAAGATTCGGGCTAACTTTCTCGCTGTCTTTCACACCGTATGTATCTTCAAAGGCCTCTCTTCTTAATTGCATGTATTTCATATAGGTCTCGTCGTAAGCTCCGCACTCGTCGTATCCTGCGAAGGATGAAACCTTTTCGGGATCTGCACCGATTGGTACATCGCCACATGGAATGTTACAAACGAAACGGCATCTTTCGGACCACCGTCGATGATCGAGGATCGGATCGTCATCGGGTTGCCATGTATGTATTTCTATTTGACACGCAAAGCATTTTACAATATCGCTTCTTCCGGTGTAATAAAATCCAGCCGCCGCAAGCTTTTCCGGCTTTATCCAAGCGCACGGCCAATTTTTGAAGCTTTTTAAACGCTCAGACTCAAATCGATAATCAAGAATGTATAATTTTTCGGTAAACTCGCAGGGTATGACGAATAGGTTTCTGCAGAGATTTGAAAATAGATTATTACAGAGGTTGGCGGTAAATCTTGCGATGTATGTAGTCATTTTTCTAATATATTTGTGTCGACACTCCTTTGTCTCGAAACTAGCAAAGAAAAGAGAATACATTATTAGATATAAATCTCATTACTAATAATATATATATATATATATATATATAATAATAATAATATATAACTAATAATTTATATAATATATATAATCTATGAATTTCATTGCTAATAATTTCATTAACTGATAATTAAATAATAATTTAATAACAATTTTAATTTTTATTTACATTCTACATTTAACAAACAACGTAAGTGAGCAATGCTCATCGCGCAACCAACATGTGACCCAACAGACATCCTTTACAAGATGACTTATCGAAAGTCAAAGAAAAATGTTATCTGTTTTTACCTATTCTTTTTTTTCGATAAATTTTTTCGATAAATTTTTTCGATTCTAAAGGCTTTCAAAAGGTATCTTTTCAAAAAAAGGATAATAAGGATACAAAAAGTCGCGTAGTTGTTGTAACATTCCAAATAAAAAGGCCAAGAGATATCTCAAAGATCTAAAGAACAATAAGATATCTTTAAGTTTTTTTTTTAAACATATTTAGAGATATGTGCTGGCTGAAACAATTCTTCTATAAAGCAACGTTTTTAATCTAAATAAAAATGATAGGAATAGTATTATTTTGATTTGACAAAAAATTTGTATACAAAAAACAGAGTTATTTTAAATGTTGCAAACAAATTGTGTTTTATATATGTATATATATATTTATTAATTATTTTATTATATATGTACATATATATATTTTTTTTTAATTTTAATAAAAAAAACCTGTTGTACATAAAACAATTGTTTTTATTGAAAAAGAAACTGTTGCATCAAAAAGAAAACTCATTATACAAAGTAATAAATTTCGAAACGAATGATGTCAGTCTTTACAATCATGTGCATCTTTAATGCATGCCGTGGCATTTGTGGGTGTATATGTGTATGTGTGCACACATAGTTGAAACTCATAGAAAAATGATAGCTGATCTTATCTCCGAAGAAACTGAATGAAATTGAGAGATTTACGTAATCCAATTGAGAGATTTACGGAAACACCTGTCGAATAGAAGAAAAATGTATAAACAGAATATATGTATATTTGCCTTTCTACTCGATCAATCTCTCGTAGAGAGGATTACGATTTCATTCAATTTCTTGACCAAGACAAGGTTACCTAATTATCTTTTTTTCTATGACTTTCGACACAGACAAATATACCACAGCATAAAGATTAGAGACATGCATGTCGGTTTGGTTATAAAAACTGAGGGATCAATACCTTTTGACTCGGATGCCTTCAAAGGATTATCGAGACGGTGAAAAAAGAATAGATCAATAGAAATAGGTAAAATTTTCAAAACGTTTCTCGGATGTTTTATGCAAGACAAAACATGAAAGAAAAAGATGGAAAATGAGCGGCACGTGACACTGCACACACACACACACACACGCGCGCGCGCAGAGAGTCTTGTTTATTCGCTGAATCATTAGATTAAATTATATGAGCACCTAATGACTTCAATTTTAAGTAGCCCTTCCTCCTCCCTTTCTCGGATTTCTTTCCTTATCTTATCTAACAATAAGTGTCATATTTAAATGAACTTCTTTTTGCTAGATGATTCCAACATAATTAGAAAAGAACGAATAAAAAGCTGAGAATTGAATTGACCAGATGACTGCGAATCACGATTTTAATCTTCAATTCACTTTTTTTTATTACTTGCTCTCATATCGCGCGCGTTGACAGCGTTACGCTGTCGTCACGTGTCAAATTCCGAAAGATGTAACAAATCTCGTCGACGACGATTACTATAATGAACGTGAATGATGATTACTCACCAGATGAATGTGCTCGCAGCTCACGATCGATATTACGAGACGGATTACAAGTAGTTTCACTCTTTATGAGGACAGAATATTAGTACGCGTTTCCTATGTATCTTATTTTCATTCACAAGGAGATATTTCAGTCACCACTTTTGCCTGCTCTTTAGAGTTCAACTCAAATCTACTATGAGAGAGGACTAGCTAGGAGTATTGTAGACCACCAACTGTTACCAGTTCTACCCTGCCATCGCACTGACCGCCGTTGACCCTTAAGCACGACCCTCGAATGCATTTTTTTTTACACGCATGCGCATATGCGTGCGGCCGAAATGCACTTTAAAATCTGGTCTAGCTCTTTTTCGCGCCAAAACTGCTCGCCTTCGACCTGACACTTCAAAGCGCTTTTGTGAAAGAACTGTCAAAGCGAAAAGGTCATTTTTTTTCTAATGATTAAGGATTTCTAATCATCGTTGATCGTCGAACAACCGTGTACATAATTGTTGTTGTTTAACTTATATAAAGCATTATGTATTATATATTTGTCTATATTTTGTTCCTATAAAAGGTAGAGAGAGAGAGAGAGAGAGAAGGAGAGAGAGAGAGAGAGAGAGAGAGAGAGAGAGAGAGAGAGAGAGAGAGAGAGAGAGAGAGAGAGAGAGAGAGAGAGGAAACATGTTCGGTCTAATTTTATATGTTTATAGTTTATATAGCATCTCGGTGTATTAAATGTAAAATAAATTTCTAATCATGGCCGGCAACTTATATATGGAGTATGTGGAGAACTTCACACTCGGATTAATCCGAGTGTGGAAATTCCACACTCGGAATTTGGCCAATTTGTTTCAAAATCTTCAAAACAAGCATAAACAAAATATCCTCAAAACAAGGATAAACAAAATACAAACAAACTTGTATTTTACGTTTCTCAACAAATTTTAGGCCCCATTTTGTAAAAATTTGTTACAGTTTTTCTGGCTATCTCCCCTTCCCACCTAACCGATAACAGAACTCCACACTCGGAATTCTGTTAAGTTGCCGGCCCTGTTTCTAATCGTGAATAAACTTTATGCATCGTACAAAAGATTCATTCAAGTCACGAGACAGGAATGCACTTAAGGGCTTTCGGCTCAGTAGGGTGACTTCTAAAAAAAAAGGGCGGAAAATTCCGAACGCCAAGCATCCCGACGCCGATCTCACACAGCGTCTTTGAAATGCAGCGGTTTTTATTGCGGGGTTTTTATTGCAAGCGGACAAGAATTATATAGTAACCGTTCCTATACGATTTTTGCATAATTTTACGTGTTTCCGCAACAGAATGTAGAATTTTATGCATACGTTACATGCATAATCTCCCATCGTATTGACGTTAAAGTAACTCAAAGAGAGAACAAGAAATTTTATTTACGTGGAAAATTTTGCAATTCTTTTTTTTTGTTACGTCATTCTTCCGCGTATTAAACGCGCACTTCCGCATCTGTTTCGGAAAATCGAGTTATTATCATTGCATCACATTGCATTATGATGATGCCATATTGGTAGAGAAAAATAAATAATAGCATTATAGCATCATAAATGACATCATACTGGAAATAAGTCATCCTATTTATAGAGTCACGCATAGTGCGATACACATGTGCCTGAGCGTTTGATTTTCGTATTTTCATTAATCTTTCATTAATCTCCTTAATGAGAGAAGCGTGATGTACGTTAAATATAAGAGAGAGAATTTTTCGAAATGATATATATGTATATATGTATATTTTAAAAAAATTCTGCTTTATTATCGACAAATGTATTACAAGCATATGAATTAATATTCGGCAATCTATAAAACAATCAGTCCTTTTTTGTATTTATCATGAAACTATGTAGATATATACAATATATATATATAAAATCTAACTATATTATATAACTATTCATCCTATAACTATTCCTCCTGTAAACTTTTACCTTCTGTAAACTTTAAAAAAAAACTTAACTTTGAAAAAGCTTTCTATTATAGCTACAAGTCGAACTGTGTTACGTAATGACTGTATGACTGTGCTGGAAAGCACCCTTAATTTCATCGGAAGTCTATCTCTCTTTCGGTGTAATTTATTTTTATTTTACTTTTTATAAATATGAAAAAAAAATAAGTTGCATTTTAAATAATACGATAAACATGTTAAATATGATTTCTAATTTAACACTGTGTTATTATAAGAAATATACGAATTCATCATATGCATCTACTAAGGATGGACAAATATATATAAATATGTGAACAATAAAAAAAGCGGAAATAATATAAATTAAAAACGAACATTTAATAAGATGCGAGGCTGTAATAAACTTTCGTGCTAAACTGTGCGAATTTTACAATATCTTCAGCCTTATGTCATGTGCGTATTAATAATCTACAGAATGATTCACATGTTATTAAGTATCAATTTACAAAACTAGACTGTTGTACATGTCATCTCGCGCGATTAAAAATATACACGCAAATATGTCGGGAGAGAACACGAACGAGTAAAAAAAAAAAAAAAAAGAAGCTAAATGACTTTTACGATCTCTATAATATGCGTGGATGTAATATTATGTCGCGACATATTATTATTCACATTGTCATACTATAAATAATCGCAAAAAATGTAGACACGTGCCGTGTGTATAAATTCCTCTATCGCGAATGACACGCGATCTAGGGCTCTTTTACCTCCTCGCTCTTCTGCCTCTCCGCGCACAATCTCTGGATAAACTTGCAATTGGGAAACCATTTGCTGTGCTCCTTTACAGGATCGTCATACGACTCCCAGCGCGTTAGACTTCCGTTGCAATGGAAGCAGTAAGTAACGGCGTCGTTGTTCGCGCATATGAAGCCGGCGGCCGCCAGGTCTTCGTCTTTCAGAGGAAACCTTCCCGGCCGCTTCAGGAAGGTGTCCAATCTACGCTCGTAGATGGCGAAATCGGGATTCTTCGCGCCCATCAGATCGCCGACCTTGACTCGGCAAAAGAGATCCAGGTCCTCGAAGTAGACCTCGATCTTCTTATCGAGCGTATCCGGAGATACTTCGGACGCCTTCAATTTGCATATCTCGCTTGTCTTCGGCGCCCGTGACGGAAATGTCTTAGGATTGATGCCGATAGGTATGTTTCCGCAAGGTCTCAAACGGACGAATCTGCATCTCGGGGAGCGTTGTTTGTGCTCCATCAACGGATCTTTACCTTCGTCCCAGTTGGATATCTCGACCTGGCAGTCGAAGCATTTCGTCTTATCGCTCTCCCCGGCATAGTAGAAACCGGCGGCTGCGAGCACCTTGACAAAATTTCTGTTTACGGTCGGCTCGGTCCACGTGTCGAAGCTTTGTAATCTCAGTTTCTCGAATCGATAATCTGAAGTCTCGTCGATCGATATCTCGGACGACTCCATCGGCTCCATCAAGAGCGGTATTTTTCCAAAATCTTTGAGTGCTACGAGGAAATATCCCTTCGTGAAAATCTATAAAGAGAAAATTAACGTAATTAGAAATTATTAATTAATTAATTAATTTATTTATTTCTGCTGATAAATGTATATGCTAGAACTCTTCTAATCGGGATACATTGATATTTTATTTGAAATTTATATATAGAAATATAGATCGTTTTATATTTTATATGTAAGAAAATGTATATATAGAAAGAATAAAAAAATCGAATAAAATAATGATAAAATAAAAATATGTTAATAATGATAAAAATAAAAATATCTTAAATAACTATTTAATTCATTAATTAGTTTTATTAAATAATTAATTTAATTAATTTATTAATTAGTTAATTAGAAACCATTTGGATAAGATTTCTATTTGAACCGCATTGAGGAATATGAGAAATATAAGATATTTGAGATGAGAATTGCGTTCTCTCTATCTCTCTCTCTCTCTCTCTCTCTCTCTCTCTCTCTCTCTGTTTGCAAAGTGCAGGATAAAAAAAGGATACGATTAATGGAATGATGGAAAAGAAAAAATATATTCTTCTTTAAGATCTCTGAAAAACGCGATTCTGCGGCTTGTTTGACGAAAAGTGTGGTTCATTTATTTGCAACTTTGGGACTTCGATTATTTTCCAGGTTTAACTAATTCAAGTTCTATGCTGGTGGTTTCAACATTCTTCTCGTTAAAATGAATGGCGAGACCTCCCGGAAGGTACAGGCAGCTAAGTAGGTGTTCTTAGGATATAAAAAGATTATCGCAAAAATTCGAGGAATGATCACGTAGTTGTTATAAATGACGAGTCTTATTGCTAGCACCATTTATTCTCGAAAAATACGACCTGCTCTGTGTGTATGAATGTATTTTACAGGAAGATGTCGATTTCCTTCTCTCTCTCTCTCTCTCTCTCTCTTTCGCAATTTTTTACATAAAAAGCGCATTCCAGAGCTATGACACGCACGCACGCATATAATACATAACTTGTCTACGCATCTGCATTATTTCTGCCGATAAATATACATATATGTTAGAACTTTTCTAATCGGGATATTTTATTGATATTTTATTTAAAATTTATATAAAAAATATAGATTTTTCTATTTTATATGTAAAAAAAATATATATACATATATAGAAATAATAAAAAATCCAATAAAATAATGATAAAATAATGATAAAATCCAAAATAAATATTAATAATGATAAAAATAAAAATATATTAAATAATGATATATTTAAAATAAAAATATATTAAAATAAAAATTAATTACATTAAAAACAAATTAAATAATGTCAAAATAATGATAAAATCCGAAATAAAAAAATATATTAATATTCACACGAAATTATCTCTTTTCTTAATACTCATCATGTAATTTTACATTTTCAGGATATAATTAACGTTTCAGCGTCTCGTCTCGTCACTGCACATTGCGATGCAATAATGCCAAATATGCGATAAAATAAAATCCCCTCTCCCCCTCTTTCAAAATAAAAAATTTCTTACAACTGTGAAAGAATTTTATCGAAAATGTCGGAATATGTTCCGGGAAGTGCGTGATAAGATTGTGTCCGGAAATAAATGACGTTTTTAAACGTTAACGTTGTGCAACGTAAGTGAAATTGTTTGTAACACTTGTTTACACATTAATAGAGCACCGCGTCATAAATTCTTACAAAGGATTATGTACCCGTTGACGTGGAATTGTTTGTCGATCGACGAAGACGAATTCTGTAAAATCATTATCGTATTTATAATGAAATATTGCTAATCGTGTTGGCTCCGAATTTTACTTGAAACTTCGCATACATTTTTAAGAGATTCTAATAGATGAATAATCGACAATTTTAATCGAAAATAAGAAATGGTATTCGGAAATACAATCGAATGAATTTTTTGATCAATGAAAGAGATCTGTTATGGAAAATTACTAATATTTTTTTAAATATATTCAATATATCAGACATATCGCCTTTATGTGTGTTTTTCGGATTTATACATTAATGTCAGGTCGACGAAACCTATTCGAATATTCTATATATTCTGTTTATTTCTATATATTCTGTTGTTATATGTCGATAAAGGTCATTGTCATCAATAAAAGTCATTATTACTGATAGAGTGTTATTGTTATCGCGTGTTGAAATATCTAGAAAATATTTAACTGAATTATGTGTCTATTTACTTTGTAACTGTTAACGATATATCGCTGTCGCTAAGAATAAGAAGACACAATAAGTATGTTTTTTAGCAAGACTTTTTTTTATATGATGTATATTATTTATTCCATAAACTTAAAAACAAGATCTCCCGCGGGAACAAATTTTCCATAAATATCTATAATTATATGTGCATATGTATTTTTTTATTCCTCTCTTCTATTTATTCCGTTTATGTAGCAAAAAAATAATAAAAATATGATTATATATGGACAATTTTTTATCTCGGGCTATTTTAATTATTGCGCTAGATATATGTATAAGTGATCTTATGCGAGTGATCTCTAATTGTAAGATAAGATACAGTATATCGCATGGATCGTTACCATTCTTATTTCATGTTTTTTAGAAAAATATAATTAAGTTATTATTATTATCTCCGAGTTCTGATATTTTCGAAGATAGCAACGTTTTTTTTCTACAGGCTCTTTATGCTTCATCGACGCCGAAAGAAACCAGCTGTTGTGGAAACCAGCTGCTGGAGAAATAATTTCGCCGGGTCGGCGAAGGATATCCTAGCAAAGTCTCACATCTGCTTGCTTTCGTAGAATTGCTAAACACGAGTTGTGATGTTGTGAATGATCTCAGAATGTAACGTACAACGGAAATGTGCAAGCTGGTGAGGAGCAGAAAGAGAGAGAGAGAGAGAGAGAGAGAGAGAGAGAGAGAGAGAGAGAGAGAGAGAGAGAGAGAGAGAGAGAGAGAGAGAGCGCGTGCGCGCGCGAGAGAGAGATTCGGAAGAGAACAGGAAACGAGAGAATGCTGTTATTCTACATCAAAAATGCCTTTGTACCGGAAAAGAAAAAGCGATGCCATGCGTGACGCAATACGTGCGTGTTTAATGAATTAGTTACATCTTTTTTGCAATCACTTATCTCTCTCTCTCTCTCTCTATTTCTATGCGAGCAAAAATAAAAAAAAGGCTTAAGTCGCGATAAGGACCGCTGATAAGGCGTATCCTTGCTTCTCCGAATTATTACCTGAGGCGCGTGTGTCGTCTGTGAAGGTCAGATACACCTTTGACAGGTGAGGTCGCTCTACGATGATGCTCGTCGGCGATTTCTCCGAAAAATGGATGGTCCTTCAACGTTCGTGCTGTCAGGTACGTCGACCGGCGCGTTCTCGTTTCACGATCCTCACTGGGGAAATATTAAAGTAAAGCGATCGACATATGCCGTCTCGCATTGGCGAGGAAAAGAGAGACTAGCGATTCAGGGTGGCCTATATGAATTTGTAAACAATCAACGGGAGTTGTCCTTATCCGTGAATCGGTATTTGTTCGGCCAAGTATATACAAAAAGCCTCCACGCACGCAGCTCCAATTTCAAAGCTAATTTGAAAATTATTTAACGTAAAAAAAAAAAAAATTAGCTAAAGCTGTATTTGTTTCCATAGACATATAATTTGCAACTTAATTAATTAATAAACTAGAGAGAAATGTTTCGCATTAATGGTTGTTATTAAAATTATATGAGAGAGAAATGTGTTTCTCTTTCTGTTACAAGCGATCGAATAATTTGCCTTTGTAAGATTACTAAAAAATTTAATCTTTGTGTGTACATCAATATATATTGTTCTCTTTTTCTTTCTCTTATATATATATATATATATATATATATAGTGACAATTTCATGACATTTGTACTCGGACAGATACAACAACATTGACTTCTTAGCTCTAGAAATATTCTATGTCGCTGATATATATAAACTATTAAACTAACTTTACATGGACTTCATCATGTTGCGACATGTGACGGAGGCATATCAGTATTTAAACATAAGATTGTGCATGCCCTCTCTTATACATTGTTCTGATGACTTATTTCAAGTAATATCATTTGAAGTTCGATAAGGCAATAATAAAAAAAAAAATTTCACATACATAACTTGTCTTATAGCTATAATTACTATAAATTACTAAGTGTCGACTGATACCTTTATTGCTCTACTTATATTTTTTAATTGTTATATACTTGATTTGTTTATATATCATTGTAGATATTAATGCGCAAATATACTGCAGATATAATTCCCAAGCCAATAAACAATGCAATAATAGAACAATATTCTATAATATCAACAATGACAGCATTCATCTATAAAAATTGTTGATAAAACAATGAAAATAGAGATTGTTATTGTAAGCTATAAATCAAATCAATCCGTTGCAATTATCGTCAGGTTTATCAAGATTTCAATTTCTTTTAATATAAAGAAATTCTTCAGTTTTCTTTAAATATTACATTATTAAAGGCAATCATTAATTACACACACACACACACACACACACACACATACACATATAATTCAATATGTATTATGAATTAATACTCGAGTTAAATAGGAAAAATGCCTAGATGTAAAATATATTTGAGAAGCAATAAATATTTTAAATAATTCAAGTCTATTAAAATAAAAAAATATCTTCGTAATCTAATTAAGCTTACATTCAATATTACATTTTCTTATTCGCTGCTTTAAGGTGATGCCGGACTGACCTGTTTTACCAACCGAAAATTTTTTTCTTTTTTACGCTAATCTTTTTATTGGTTGAATAGAATAATAAATGCTTTTCCACGATTAAAGTACACATAGCAACAAAGTGCGGAATGTCCGATTTTATGTTAATTTTATGTTAATAACGTATTTATGATATTTATGTTAATATACGTATGCACGACAATTTTGCACACGCTTTTCTCTTTCACTAAACTTCTAAACTCATTTCTAAAAGTTCACCTACATTCCTTCATGCAATTCCGAGTGCGGACTGATCTTATTTTGTACGTACAAACTGCAAAACTTTTATATTAAGCAATATTGTTTCGACCTGACCTAACCTGACGCCGCGTCAGGTCGTAACAATATAACAATCGGACATTCCGCACTTTGTTGCTATGTGTACTTTAATCGTGGAAAAGCATTTATTATTCTATTCAACCAATAAAAAGATTAACGTAAAAAAAGAAATAATTTTTGGTCGGTAAAACAGGCGGCCTGCGGAGTTCGGCCGTCAATCCTCTTAATAATGAAATATATATATATGTATAATATAAATAAATATATGTACATTTCTTCATCTTTTTGTACATATTTTCAAAAAATAAAATCGATATTTGCAAAATATATACATAACAATATATATTTTAATGTAAAATGCAGCGTCATACGTCTAATAAATAGGAACATTGATTTTCTAATGCTCTTGTCCAACATTTGTCACACTCTTTCAGACGCCTATCTTACATTTCACATTTAAGACAAGAAGATACGAACATAAGCACGAATCTTTAGTCTGCACAATGGACAGGTCGTTAGGGCCGGTATACAGTTGTCGCATGTCGCTAAATGGCCACAAGGTAAAAACACTATAGCTAATTCGTTGTCCATACAGATCTTGCATAAACGAGCCTCCTTCAATTTTCTATTCTCCTCTCGCAAAGACACTGAAAGAAAATGACGCCAACTATTTAATGCGAAATACATATATATGTGTCCGTATTTCCTTCCGAGAATATATTATAGATTATAGATTATATTATAGATTATATACATATATAATGTATAGAATAATATCCGAGAGCTTTACATATCTCTTAAACGAAAGGAAATTGCGTTAAGAATCGTTATCAGCAATGAGTTGATAAAATTAAAAGTCACAGTTTAAGCCGCGATATCTAGTGTATGATAAAGATGAAAATAATTCAAAGAAAAATGACATATAATCGGTTTTATAGAAGTTGTTTAGCGATAGAGCAACTTTGACAATCCAAATTCGTTTTTAGAGAGAGAGAGAGAGAGAGATTAAGGTTTATTTTAATATAAATCCATTGTTATAGAATGGTCAAAAAAAAGTACTGTGAACTCTCATTATAAGTAAAAAATACATAGAAAGTGTGATATTGCGTCAGTAGAGGCAGAAATCGAACAAAACCTGTTTTCATAGTATCAAATTATTATATATATATATGCAATTTTATTTATATATTACTTACTAATATCATCTAATTCATTATCCGCTTCCTTCTTATTATGTTCGCTTTCAGCCGCGTCAGATTCTTGCGTAGCTTTCTTACTTGTAGAATTGTATGATTGCATAAGTTGATTAAATAAAGTCTTCAATTCCAAAGATGATGAGGTAGGAGTACTATTATCGAGCCTAAAGAGAGAGATGCGTTTCTCAATGATGATGCAATGATTTTTATGACGACACAAGTATTTTTAATCGCATGTGCAACACACGCCGCGTGCTACGCGTTTGACATACCTACTATGCTCTTCCATAAGTTGATCATGTAGAACAGCTTCTATGAGGTGTGTAGTATTTACATAGGGTTCGCCAACTTCCTCCATTCTTCTCTTCAGAGCTCTCGTTACTCTATCCACATGTAGTCCAATTTCAAGAGCAGCCTATACACAAAATTGTACATCGATTAATTACATTTATACATCGCAAACTGACAAAATATCAAAGAAGTTTAATACAAATATTAATAATTAATTAGATCATTATATTTACCTTAGCTGGAGCGGTATCTAGTAGCCTCTTAACTGTTACATCTGTTATCGGCTTGCTAGATTGTAAAATTGTAGGAGTGGAAGTAACTGTAGTATCTGTGACACCTGCCATAGGTGTCACTGTATTTGTTATTGGTTTGTTAAGTTGTAAAACCGAAGGACTGGAAGTAACTGAAGTTTCTGTGACATTTGCTACAGACACTGTTGTATCTGTTATTGCTTCACTAAGTTGTACTGTGGAAAGAGGTTCAACCGAAGTTTCTGTGGCATTGTTTTCTCCTGGTACATCAGCAAAAATCTATATATATATAATAAATAAAATTTTAAAAAAAATATATATATATCTTACACTATCTCTAAATTAATTCATAAAATCGTAGAAAAAGATAAAAGTAATACGATGGTTACCGAAAGATTTAAAGATCCTCTTGTATCTATGCTATGTTTAATAAATTTGTGACCACGCATAAGAATTACAAAGCCGCAATTTGAGAACCAGTATGCATGCTCGACCCACACATCGTCTGTTGGTTGCCAACCATGCAATCCTCCATCGCAATGGAAGCATCTGACTTGGTCGTCAAATCCTGTGTACCAAACACATAATAAAAGATTAACAAACATTTCATCAATGTTCTAATATGTATGTGAGAAGGACAAATAATTCTCTCTCTGACCTTGATAATAGAATCCAGCAGCAGCTAACATCTCCGGAGTTTGCTTGAGATTTTTCGGCCATTCTTGAAAGGTCTGCAATCTTTTTTCATACGTCGTATATTGTGATTTAGATACTGTATGCATTTGTATTCCTAATTCCGTTAAATCTGTGCTGGTGCCAGGCAAGACTCTGACTAATCCAAACGCATCTGTTAAGATAAAATTATTCAATCGATAATTGCGCGAAAATGTAAAAACTGCATATTTATGATTCTTATAAGTGTCATTATGAAATAGTAGCGTACCATCTTCTGTATCTCTCATGTAGAAATCACAATTTGGAAAATTTAATTTATGAGCATGCTCTGGATTGTCGCCAGCTTTCCAATTCGTTAGAACACCTTTGCAAAATGCGCATTCCACCTGTTATTTGTACAAAATGTTATGAGAACAGATATATATATATATATATATATATATATATATAAAATACTATTATATTATATTATTATTTTTTATATTATGTATATAAATATAATACTATTAGATGATAATATATAGAATCCAATTCTTTACGAGCACTTTACAAGGATAACTAAAATTCCCAATATTATTATAGCAGTGATCAAAGTGTAGATTCTTTACCATATCTTCATACTGAAGATAGTAAAATCCCGCTGAAGCCAGCTGTTCCGGACGAATGATGGAAGTCAGCGGCCAACTGTCAAACGTCTGCAGCCTCTGCGAAAGAGTTTCGTACTTTCTCAGGGGATCGGACGACCTCGACGCAACGTGTTCCTGTGAACTCTCGACACTGTCGGATCGTCGTCGCGCGCTCGACGACGACGACGACGACGACGTCGTCGTCGATTCCAACGCGATGCCAGCTGTCATCGGGATTAAAGGGACGTTGCATGTCCCGGCTGGATCGAGGACGAAGGGACAATTGGGCGCTTTTCGCCGATGACGCGCCATCGCCTGGTCGCTGTAATTCCAGTCGGAGATCTTCGTGCCGCACAGGAAGCACTGCACCTCCAGGCAACGTCCGGTGTAATAGAATCCCGCCTTCGCGAGACAGGACGCGCCGATCGCGGCGTTCGACGGCCATTCTCGAAACGTCGCGAGTCTCTTCTCCTCGACGTTCATCTGCTTGTGTGATGCGAATTAAAATTTATTTACAATATTAGACGTTCTCGTTGATTGTCGAACTCCTTCAGCGGACTAGCGTCGATCGAGTGTCGAGGACGCGAGGAAGGTCATCTCTTCTCGTCTAATGATATATCTCGGTTTAAATACTAAAGTCGCGCTTTATTGGATTTCTTTCCTCCACGGGACACAGTATATATTACGTTTTTCTATTCACACACAATATTTTTCCTCGCTCTTCTATCACACCGATTGTCAATACGGATGTGTAATCGTAAACACATAGAAATTTGTGCGCATGCGCTGCTGTCACACGTGACAATCTACGTAATTGCAGCACTCTATATATATATATGTATACAATATTATTTATTTAATTTATTATTTTTTTATTATCTTATTATATAACAAATATCAAAAATAACTCCGAAAAAATGTTGCTATATTTTTATTTATTTAATTATTTAATTATCGTTTCTATATTTTTTTAAATTTTTTATTATTTTATTTTTATTTATTTAATTATCTTATTATCTTATTATATAACAAGTGTCAGAAATAATTTCGAAAAAATGTTGCATTTGCAATCTTTTTTCATTAATGCTATTAGAGATGTATATAATTTTTTAATCGTAGCGTAAAAATAAATAAATATGATTATAGGAAAGGGGAAAGAAAAATTGGAAAAACATTTTTGAAATGTGTGTAGAGGAAAATGAGAAACGTCAAATGATGTTTACATGTGCGTGGAACAATGATTAGATACGTCATTGACGTCGAACACCATCTTGCTGCCGATTGATCTTTATACAGCGGATACTCGCATACTCGCACAGTGCATTTTTCCTTTCCGGTAAAAATATTTACAATAATGGCGACAATAACGAGATTGGCTAAAGTAAGTCACTTTTTAATTAATTAAATGTAATTATATATTTAATATACGTTTAGCCTTTCTAAAACATATGGTTATGCTGTGTCATATTTTATGTTTTATTAATTTTCTCCCCCCTTTCTCTGTGCTTCATATTATAAATAATAATATTGACTAAAGTGAGATTTGCTAATCTTTTAATCGAGAATATGAATCATACATTTATTTCATACATTTATGATTTCTTTAAGTTTATAATTTTTGTATCAAGACCAAGAGACACGTACCTTAATAATAACTTTTTTTTAGATAAATCTTACGAGTAGGCGTTTGTACAGTTCCAAAGTCAACTTAAATGATGTTGTAATAATTAGTGCTGTGCGTACTCCGATGGGTTCATTCCTTGGGTCCTTATCAAGCATATCGGCCACTAAACTCGGTGCGGCAGCTGTGCAAGTAAGGATTTTGACATTAAGCACTGTTATCAATGTTTTGGAATTAATTATATTAATTATAAATCTTACAAATTATGATTCTAATAAATATATATATATATATATATATCTTTTATTGTTTTAGGCGGCTGTTGAAAGAGCTGGTATTGCCAAAGAACAAGTCAAAGAAATATATATGGGCAACGTCTGCCAAGGTTTCTTGGGTCAAGCACCAGCGAGACAAGCTGCGTTATTTGCAGGTCTTGAAAATGTATTTTTTGTCTCTTACAATTAATATTTTGCATTTAGTAAATTTTCACAACAATAATAATAATGAGGCAGCCCTCTGATGGAATAAAGGCCATATATTGATAGAAAAATATACAATCTAATTTATTATAGTGCGTGTAATGAGATTAATACATCTGTTATTAGGTCTTCCAAAGTCAACGGTATGTACTACAGTGAACAAAGTCTGCGCAAGTGGCATGAAGAGTATCATGCTGGCCTCTCAGTCTCTGCAGTGTGGTCATCAAGAGATTATTCTAGCTGGCGGTATGGAATCTATGTCTAATGTGCCATATTACTTAGCGCGTGGTGAAACGCCATATGGCGGAGTAAAACTTCAGGTTGAATTATATTCCTTTTGTTTTTTTTTTTATTACCTACTTCATTTGCTGTACATACTGTACATATGAAAATATCTATACATTTTTTTTACACACTTGAGTAATTAATATCGCGCAATTTTTTTTTCTTTTAATAGGATGGTATTGTGTTCGATGGATTGACTGATGTATACAATAAGTGTCACATGGGTAACTGTGCTGAAAACACTGCTAAGAAATTGAATATCACTCGCCAGCAACAAGACGAATATGCTATCAGCAGTTACAAACGCAGTGCCGCAGCTTACAAAAATAATGTATTTAAGGATGAACTCGTACCTGTAAGTGTGCCTCAAAAGAAGGGCAAGCCAGATGTAATTTTCATAGAGGATGAGGAGTATAAAAGAGTCGACTTTGAGAAGTTTGGCAACTTGAGCACAGTTTTCCAGGTAAGGGTAACATTTGGATTAGTTGAAGCATACGATAAACAGTTTATTCATATTGATAAACCTTCTATTGTCACATCTCTATGCTTGCATACATATACAGAAAGAAAATGGTACAGTGACGGCTGGAAATGCATCCACTCTAAATGACGGTGCGGCTGCGTTAATTTTAACGACCAGCGAGGTCGCTCAAAGACTGAATCTCAAGCCTCTGGCCAAAGTTGTTGCCTTTCAAGATGCGGCAACGGATCCTATAGATTTTCCGATCGCTCCGGCACTTGCTGTGCCATCGGTAAGTCATCTATCAGTAAACGACTGATTTTTGTGGAATTTGCAACAATATTAACTCTTTATGTAATGTGTTTTCAGCTGCTTGAAAATGCTGGAGTTAAAAAGAACGACGTAGCTCTTTGGGAGATCAACGAGGCATTCAGTGTGGTGGCTGTGGCAAATCAAAAATTACTCGACATTGATCCCACTAAGATAAACGTTCATGGCGGGGCTGTTTCGCTTGGACATCCCATAGGGTGAGTTATCTGAATAGTTTCTAAGATTCGTATTATAAAATTAATATATTAATTATTGATAATAAATATGAATCTTACAGCATGTCAGGAGCACGTATCGTGGTACACTTGGTGCACGCTCTTAAAGCCGGAGAGAAAGGTGTAGCATCAATTTGCAACGGAGGTGGCGGTGCATCATCGATCTTGATCGAGAAATTGTAAGTTTGCAAATTGCAGTCGTAGCTGCCGTTTCAATTCGCATTTGTACCAAGAGATGCCGCGCGATCTATCTTTGTGTTATCGTTAATATAAATTGAATTGTGTATAATAAAAAATATTATTTTTATACTACGAAATGTATACTGTTAAAGCAATGTCGTAGGTGAAGGAGCGTTTTATGTTAGCTTTTCACGTTTATATAAATGTAATTATATAAAATAGCATTTTTACAATTTTTCTACTGAAATATATATGTACATTTATAAGTAAAATATATAACTTTTAACAATAAGCGAAAAGAAGCAATATACGAAAGTATAGAAAGATATATTTTTCTTACTTCGTGTACCTTTCCTGTATTGCTGCTTATATCTCCTTGTGTGTTATATATTTTATTATATAGAAATAAAACTCTTGTTTATATATATTGACAATACGATCGATTTTATTGACGTTTAAATTGAACGTCACCATAATATGAATGAAAAATATTTCTCAAAGAAGGAAGCACATATTATATGATTTTTAGGTGTCATCCGGTATCTTCTCCGCCAAAATTAACGTTATATACGAAAAATCCGTGTCCACTTTGCGACGTAGTAAAGAACGAGCTGCGTTTGCGTTTCGCTGATCGTTATCAGTTAGAAGAAGTCGACATCACTGCGCAGGATAACGAGCGATATTTTAAATTGTATAAGAACGATATACCAGTCCTCTTCTTGGAGGGTCAGTATCTGTGCAAGCATCGATTAGATGCTGATCTCTTAACGAGAAGACTTGATGAATTGATTTCGAAGAAAAATACATAAATTAAGAAGCTAAAACTCGCAGCGTTATCGATTTTATTAATTTTTTTTTATTACATATCGTATAAATCTATTTCTCAATCGACATTTCGTCCCATAAAATTTCAAATCCTCGTTTATATATATATATAAGGAGGATTTAAATTTATATTGTATATAAATTATATATAATTTTTATATAAATATTTTTATTTAAATATTTTTAATATTTAATTTATAAATTTATATATATATATTAAAATTATATATTATATTATATATAATATAATATACAATATATTATATAATATATTATATTATATATAAAATATAATATATAATATCTCCCTTGCAATGAGGTCAGAAAACAGAACGATAGACATGCGACCTCACGATTTGAATCGTTATCCGAACGATATGTTACTTCCATTGTATTATAAGCGTTTAAATTTATAGTAATTGCAAAGGAGGAAGTTTTTCGGGAAGAATCTCTCGACTCTTCCGTTCGCCTGTACTTTTTTTCTTCGTTTCAATCCCTCTCCTCTCTGCCCCCCCCCCCCCCCCGTTCGTCGCGTCCCTTTCTCGCCCTTGACGATCTCCCTTTCTCCACAATAGACCGGACTCGCTCCTTCCACGCACGCGTGCGCGCGCGCACACGTGCGTGTGGGTGCGTGAATGGGTGAATGTACAGACTTCGCGACCGTTCGTCGGCGGCTCGTTCTTCCTCAGTGCGTGCCTTACGCGGGCACCGTGAAGTACTCGTTTTGTACCCGTGTACAGCGGTTACGTGGCATGCGCGGTTATCCGTGCGACGACAGGAAAAGGGGGGGAGAAAGAAAAACATCGGTAGATAAGAAGGAAATACAGAAAGGGGTGCGTAAAACGCGGGGGAGGAGGAGGACGTGAGAAAGAAAGAGCGAAGAAAACTACTCGACGGGCGAAGAGAGAGGGAGCGAGAAAGAAGTTGAAGGGAGGTGAAGGAAGAAAAACATAAGAAGAGAGAGAGAGAGAGAGAAGAAGAAGAAAAAGAGCACAAGTAGAGGGAGAGAGCGAATCGCCGAGCGAAGGGAGCGAGTGTCTCTCGCGCGCGTCTCGCGAGCGCGTCTCTTTTTCGTAATTTCGCGTCTCGTTTACCGATAGGTTATCGATAAAGGAGAGAGAGAGAGAGAGAGAGAGAGAGAGAGAGAGAGAGAGAGAGAGAGAGAGAGAGAGAGAGAGAGAGAGAGAGAGAGAGAGAGAGAGAGAGAGAGAGAGAGAGAGAGAGAGAGAGCGGAAAAAAAGATCCTCGATTCTCGATCTCGCGCAGTCTCACGGCGTACTTCAAGCGTCATCGTGGATCCAGTGCAGTGACTCCATTATCGATTCCGTTATCGATCCGTGAATTTCGGAGTACGAGTGGTCTTCCGATGGACGGAAAATCCTCGTCGAGAAACGCGTCGTCGCCGAAACGGTGAGTCACGCTTATCCGACCTAGTTCTGTCATTCAGTTGAGGCGAACGCTCAAAGAAAGAGAAAAAAAAAAACGCTCGCGATCGTGTGTTGTCAGGAGTGAGACCGTGTTTTCGTTCGCGCTCATTGATCCATTGTATCGTAATAATAATAATTCGACAATCGACGTCGAAGAGTCGTCGCTTTCGCGAAAATTTGGCGCGATGTGAAACGAAGAGGAGAGAGAGAGAGAGAGAGAGAAGCAGAGAATCCGCGATATTTTTTTACGGGGGAAGAGAACGGGAGAAGAATATATATTCGAGAGGGAGAGAGATTTTCCGCTCCGAGAGAGGCCGCGTCGATCAACGGAGAATCAACTCGAGAACAAGATCCTGAAGAAGGAGAAGATATCGTCCCTACGTTGGAGTTCGGGAACAAGAGTGGAAGGTGGAGGAGAGAGAGAGAGACAGAGAAGGCACACACACACACACACACACACGCGCGCGAAGTGATATGGATACACGTTGCGGGAATTGCATACACGTTACGGTGCTGCGTTTTTTTTACACACGGTTCTCGAACAAGGTCGCGCGCGAGTGGAACGACCGTGATTTAAACGAATTATTGTGCGCCCGCGCGCGGACGCGTGCTCGATTCGACGAGGGAGACGGACGATGACATTGTTGGCTCCTCTTTAAGAAATACACGCGTATGTGTACGTGCGGCTGCTGCCCGTTCGCTCCTCCTTAATCCGCTTCCACACCAGCACGACGCGTTATCACCAGGATTTCATCTTGCTCTCTAGGCTTGAATCCCTCCTTCGGCGTTTCCAAGTGAGAAAGGTACGTGTATATAAATAGGCAGTATGTATATATGTATATATATATATTTCTTGTTAAAATTAAAATAAATCACCCTATATATATATATATATATATATATATATATATATATAGAGGGTGATTTATTTTAATTTTAACAAGAAAGTATCTGGAAATCACGGGAGGTTTTAGAAAAAAATAAATAGGTTGTAGGGTTTCGAGGGGGATAAAATATCGTGAGCTAGAATTGCCTTTGAGTGGTGCTTTTCAAGGTTATTTAAATTTAAATTCATTTAACCTAAGGTTATTTAAATTAAAGGTTATTTAAATATTTAAATATAAATTTATTTAACCTAGTTTTTTAATGGAATTATCCTTTTTTTTTTATATATAAATTGATTCGCAATATTCGGCATAAAAAGTTATAAGAGTAGGATAGCCAAAAAGTGAATATAGCTTACGAGATATTTTTTTTTACTTTAACGACATAATTTTACATAAACTATGAAATATCTCGTAAAATATTCATTTTTCGAATGATTTTATCTCAATACTTTTATGCACGAAATAAGAGGAATTAATTAGGGTAAAAAAAACACATAGTTGTTTTTTAAAAAAGTATGTAATTTGCAACTAGCAGTTATACCTTCTATATATAGTGTGCGTGTGTGTGTGTGTGTGCGTGTGTCGCGTGCGCGCGCAAAAGAACAGACGGAGAACACTCGCCAATTGCAATCGGATCACGGTCACCGTAGAAGTAATTGCAGAAGTCGACGAGAACGAACGGGAAAGAAATAAAAGGTTCCTTTCTTTCTGCAAATGCGTATTGCGTGTTGCAGATTTAAAAATTACGTCCGAGCTAAAAATATCCCCAGATCAGTATTTCATTCGTGCTGTTTCTCGCGAAATAAAGCAGTTGAATAATTAAAAATAGGCTTAAGCTGGACTTTTTAATGCGATCGATGGTGCAGATTATTATTAGTCAAGCAGTACAAAATGAAAAATTACAAACGTTTCGATTCTCGTCAGCGTAAAATCGTTTAAAGCGGTTAATAATAATGAGCTGAGAAAAGCTTCTTTTTTTTTATTCTTTAAACTTCTTTTCGCTTATACTCTTTGTCCGATATCATAATGCCCGATTCAATCCAATCAACGTATCGATAAAATTTCTCTTAATTTTAAAATGTTGCGGAGCCCTTGCAATTGTTCACGATAAAAATGTCGTTACGTTAAGTGACTTTTATGAGTCGGAAAAGCTGTAAACTGTTGATTCATTTTTTTGGAAAAAAAAAATAGTAAATTATTTGCGCGCGCGAAAAGAAGATTGTGAATTTCTTTTTACGGACTTCGCGTTTAACTGCAATTTTAACAACTAGTTGCGCCAGCAAAGAAAGACGCTCAGAAGTAGTTGGCCTTCGATCCCGGAGCTCCAACAATCGAACACCGAACGACATCTTTAGAGGGTTCTTTAAACGGTCGATATTTTATTTACTTTTATCTCTATAGATCATATAATTATATATATATATATATGTATATATTTTTTTCTCTTATTGTTAGATATTAATTCTCCAATTTTTACATACACTGTTCCTAAATACAGCAATAATTATATTTAGAGACAATATGTTATATAATTAAATTTTTTATTCATTTTATTTTATTTCTGAAAAATAATTTTCCTTGTATTTTTGCAAAGTTTTAAGCTGACTGTTTATTATATGAAAATAAATTGAAAATTATAAATTTATTCTTATTGATTACTTTTTTATATCTAGTAAAGAAGCATTCATTGTTGTATTTATTATTTTTTAAATTATATTCACGTGGATATAGATTAGATCTTTGGAGAAGAGATAAATAGAACTATAATAATAAATTGAAGAGGCTCTGATAAATAGAAAGTTGATTAATTTTTTCCAATATCATCCGTAGACTTAGGTCACACGTTTTATTTTGTATATTTTTAATGCTGCTTTTAATTACGCGTCCCGTACAGCAACTAATTATAATTACTCTCGGCAAATAGTGCATACGTGGAGAGTTAGGAATTTAGCAGGTGATATGTACTTTGTTTATCACTTATTAACTGCCGCACATGTTTCGCGTTTATACGGCCGTGATTCAGCTGCGTGTGCGCTATTTGCTCAATGTACCGAAACTAAATATTTGCTCCGGGAACACGGTAGGTTGTTGCGGACAAGAGTTCCGCGATCATTTCAGGGTTTCGTTTGTGAGCGTCTCTTTTTGCGCGTTTTCGTCGGGACTCATCGCGAAAGAATCTGTCGAACGACCATTCAACATTTTAGACCGGATATACTATTGCGAATATAATATATTCTGGACATTTTTTTCATCTTATTTCATATTAAAAATGAAACAATTTGAAGTGAATCGGGATTATAGGAAGAAGATAAAGAGATGAGCAAGAGAGAACGGCGATAAAACTATATTATTCGTTTATTCTCTTAATTCAGTGCTTAAAAAAAATGGCAGCGATTTAACTTTTTTAATCGAGAGAAGTGTATTATGAGAATGCGTTTCTCTTTTTGCGGTTTAATAGAATAGCAGGATAAATATTGCAACGTACTTTACGTATCGTAGCTATGGAAAGATGCGACGCACGTTCATTGTATTGTTCCTACAGCTGATTGTTTTTTGCCGGACAATTCGTCAAGACGACCCGCACGAATTCATTGTACGCGCGTGTTCTCAAGAGAAGAGAAAGAAAAGGGGACGTCTCTGAATAGCCAATGCACACAGCTGCACTATTTAACTCTCGAACGGTCATCGTCATCTCGTCGCGGTCATTTAAAAATTACCACAAGGCACCGCGTCGTTCGTCACGCTAATCAGTTACGACGCTGTAATTACGACGCATCGATGTATGCGTCGGAGGCGCATTTTTTCGAACAAAGAGACACTCGGAGGTTTTGATATTTATCTTCGGATCTATACTCTTTTGCTTCCCCGTTTTGGCGTTATCGCGCGTCTGTTTAATCACGCATCGTATTATTTTTGACGTTTAATCGATTATAAAACGTAGAGTCGAGTGTATGCGTCGATGAAACTTGTACCGAATAAATTTTCGGATAACAAAATAAGCAGCATAAGTCGGTCTTTGACACTTTTCCGAGTTGCATCAAGTGTGTGCAACGTAAATTGTATTTTTAAAATTGAAGTAGCGAGGCACGTAATGAAAGATCCAACGTGCACGAAAATGCGGAAAAATGCGGAAAAAGCGCACTAGGAAGCGACTCGACGCGACGTAAGTAAGTGCATTCTTGAGACGTGGGAGCGCGACTCTTGAGCGTGCAGTAAAACGATATACAGGGTGGCGCCGGTGTCAAAGTGTCCGTCTACTTTCTCTAAAATGTAGATACTAGAAGCGACGAAATGCGATAATGATTTCTCGATCAATGAATGTCCAGGATGTAACAAAAATATGGGCCGCTACCTCTATTCATCAGTAGCGGCTCACATTTCTGTCACACCCTGTATAGAACAAAAATCATCGAATAATTTGAGAAGCGCCAGTTGCAAGTTCTCTCAAGTGAATATCGCGCGACCGGAGTATATATAAAAAAAAAAAGAAAATATTTTGTGTTTTATTTCTCAATTTTTTTAGACTGCCCTTTTCCTTGATCTCGTCGAGATGAACTTACGATCGACGATATTCGCTCGAATCGGGAGGAAGTGCGCGCGTGATCCCCGACACACCCTGTATACAAGTCGCTGTCAACGAGCGTGTCGGGCGTGTATGGCCTGTCTTGCTCTCCCGCGTGGCGCGATTAAAAGTTCAACGAACGCGTGCGGCGCGTGATCCGCACAGTGCGGTTGTCTCCCTTCATTGATCACCGCGACGATGATGAATCAGATGAGTCGCGTAGACGAAGAGGATGCGTTGCAATAATTGGATATCGTTGAGAGAGTATTGTTCACGCGTGAAAAAGTCTCAATTGCGCCGACTTTATATTTATATATATATATATATATATATATATATAGCGTTTTTTTCCAATTAGTCTCGAGTGAGAGTCTGAAAAAAATATTCATCACTTTCAATCGAATATTAATTCATCAGACACTTTTTTATTCGCGAACTTTCGCAGATAGGCATGAAACTGTAATTTATAATGCGAAAAATGATAGACTCTTAATTTAAATAGAGATAAGCCTACTTGAAGCAAATAAGCCTATACTTGATTCAAATTTCTATTTGAAGAATAATATTTGTTACTGTCTGTTTGCACTTTTACAATTTAGTTTTGTGAAAAATCATTTATTTTCCGTAGCCTATAATTTGAGGACTATGCATCTTTCATTTCTTTTTCTTTTTATCAGAAAAAAACCTTTAAATCAGTCAAAGAATCCATTTGTAGAAAACATTGAATGTTTTTTTATTAAATTAATCTTTCCTCAACCTATTATTCTTTAAAAATTTATTCTCAGCAAGTTATAAAAATATATATCTTGTCATATACTTAAAACTGAAGATGCACAGCACTTTTCGGAATTCGTCATTGCACACGAATCAATACTCAACGTATCTATATATATCTCATATCATATTAGTCCAAAATTGTTGTTATCTTGAAGCATCTTTTGGAGATTGCGGCAGCAATATTGTCAATTTGATTTAACGTGATCGAAATGACAGAGAGAGAATGGCAGAGAGAGAATGACAGAGAGAGAAAGAGAGAGAGAGAGAGAGAGAGAGAGAGAGAGAGAGAGAGAGAGAGAGGGAGAGGGAGAGGGAGAGAGAGGGAGAGAGAGGGAGAGAGAGGGAGAGCGCCGCTGGCCGAGTAATTGTATACAATTATATTATTTGTTTGCTCTCTGGCCGGATCGTGAGAACCGGGTCTAACCGAGCGTTTAAACGCGCCGGTTAAATTCGTGTGCGCGCATCACAAACGAGCTCTCGTATCGTCCGTATAACTCTATATGTATAGCGCGTCAGCGGTAATTAATCAGCGCGCGAGTCGACGGAGCTAAATGGAGCCGGTCATACGGATTCATCATCGCTCCATGAATTCCACGAGTTCTCTGGCGTGTCGGATTATTTATAGAATTTACGCTCCCATTTGTGCACTTTCTAGCATCGAACAATTTGCTACGCTAATTAATTTCGCCGTATCGGAATCGCTAATTAGCGGCGCGTGGATGGATAATTGGAGGGATAGGGGATATTTAATAGCGTTTTTACCTGGAAAGTGTTTTTCTCTGCCGAACTAACGGTACCGATACGACCGAAAAAATTTTTTTTTATCAGGGACTTGCTGGACGTGCTACGATACATTTGATAAGTGTCGCGAAATGGTTCCTAGAAGAGGTCGGTATTTTTATCTTTCATCGCAAGGGTGTAATTAAGGAATAAAAATTTGGTCATCGTCATCGCGCACAACTGTGCGTCGCTAAAACGCATCAACGACGCAAATCACTCACTCGCAATTAGTGTTTCGTCGTTAATCGCCCCTGACAATTATGAACGCATCGACGACGTCCTCTTCCTCGGATCGCGTTTTCAGTCACTCGCGATACGGATCGGATTTATAAACGATATCCTACGAAACAATCTCACGAATCTCTCTCAGCGATATGGCGAGTGTATTTCTGCGCGATCTTCTCCGATATATTCGAAACGGTGAGTTATCAGTGGAGGAAAAGAGCGATTTCGAGGAGAAACGGCGCGAAATGTTTCTACGAGCGATGAGAACCGCTCTCTGATCACGAGATTTCTTGTATACGGATCGGGCGAATCTAGGACAGGTTCATAAGGTTACGATGAAAAATTGCCGGCACACTTTGTCCGGTTAATCATTTTAGATGAATCTCGAGGTGTAATCACCAGTTTAAATTACAACGGTGGTCAACATAAATATCGCGTGATCTAACGTGCATATTCTTCTTAAGTACTAAATTTACATTGCAAATATTTTCGCATAGAAATAATATGTATGATAAAAAATTATTATATGTATATTAATTATTATTATATATAATTAATTATATATAATTATTATATATATAATAATAATTATATATTATTATATATAATTAATATATTAATTATTATTATTATATATATATATAATTAATAAATAACATTATATTATTATACATAAAATTCTAATGTTATTTAATTCTATTTTATATTTACTGTATTACATATATTCAGTTTTTTTAAACGACAGAAAGATATTTCCTCTTGTGATATATAACTCGTTTAATATCGTAATTAACAGAAGCGCTTTTATCGTTGCAGACGTAAATCGTCGCAAGATGGCGTCTAACGAGGACGGCGATCTGATCGATCTCGGAAACGATGCGTGCGTGCCACGTGTCGTAGTGGACGATGCGACACCCGAGGAACAGGAGCACCTGCTCGACGTGTGTCCCCCGAAGCTGGAGCAGAAGCTCTTCCTAACCAGACGGCAGGAGCAAGTGCTCGAGAGCACCGACAAGGGTGACATTCTGGTGACCTTGGGTCACGATCAGGTGGTGCCGATTCGCAAGAGGATCGACGTGGTCTCGTCGGACACAATTAAGCGGATTCGCGACATCACTAAGAATCTTGAGCCGGTGATACGTAGAACCTGCACGGGCATCATCAACGAGGAGACCCAACTGGACACGGTGGATCACGCGACGACCTTGGACCGTGAGAGGACGAAGCGCGGAACGGCGAAGCACGTTGAGGACGAGACGTATGAGACGCGGGAGATAAATAATGCCTTCGATTTCCTCGCCGAGCACGACGACAACAACGAGGACCGAGCGGAAGCGTGCTCGGCGCGTCCGAGGAGCGAGAACGTCAACGCGAATCGCTCGCTATCCTCCATGCGTCTCTTGACCGAGAAGGAGGACACGGTCAGTTATCCCTTCGAGTCGTCGTTCAGGACCTCGAGCGAGGAAACGACCGGCGGAAGCGACGCGGACGTGAGGATGGACGTCGTCACGCCGACCGAGTACGATGTCCAGCTGGACAATCCGGCTTACGAGTCCTCGCCGAATTCGAGGAAGGACGAGCCGGTCGAGGACAGATACGTCGATTGCGCGGAGCCGCGCGCGAGAATCGTCCTTAAGAGACGCGGTCGCGAGGACGTCGCGTTCGTGCGTGGGAGCAAGAAACGCTTCTTCCGAGAGCCGCATCGTAAATCGTGGACGGAAGGGACGAGGCTGAACGACGCTCTTGCCGATGAGCTTCCCGGTATCGACAGATCCACCAGTCTTGATCGTCAATATCGCTGTGCGTCGTCGACCGTCGACGTCGATCGTGGATTGTCCAGCTTCCTCGCGAGGTAAGAGATTGCTTTTCTATCATATTTCTATACTTTTTTTTTTCATACAGGAAGTTTTCTTTCGATCATATTTGAGTTTTACTCTGGTGGACGAGAAGGAAATTGTGTAAATTTTTTTATGAATGTTATACAGGGTGTCACATTTTAATTAATATAGTCGAATATTGCTGAAACTATGGCTGTAACGAGAAAATATTTTATATAAAAGTTAAAAGGTTTCGATGGGGAAAAAAGTTGATAATCTTGAAATTTTAACCAAGATTTTTCATTTTTCATTTTAGTATGTAATTTGCAACTAGCAGCTACATATTTTTTCTTGAAAACAACTGTGTTTTCTTTAGAGCAATTAATTCCTCTCATTATTTTATATAAAAGTATTGAGGTAAAATCATCGAGAAATGAATATTTCACGAGATATTTTATAGTTTATGTAAAATTATGTCGCATTAAAGTACAAAATATTTCGTAAACTATTCACTTTTTGGCCATTCTATCTTTATAACTTTTTATGCCAAATATTGCGAGGAATCGATTTATATAAAAAAATCAGGGTGATTCAATTTAAAGAAATTAAGTTAATCTTCAAATAACCTTGAAAAATTATCTTAATTAAAATTCAAGATTATCAAATTTTTTTCCTCTCGAAACCTTTTAACTTTTATATGAAGTGTTTTCTCGTTACAGTCATAGTTTCAACAATATTCGACTATATTAATTAAAATGCAACACCTTGTGTAAAATTGCTTTATAAAATTTTTTTTTCATAATTTAATAGTGAAAACTCGAGAGTTATTTATAAGAAAATTCGCAATACTCTGACGCAACTTATGACGATTGAAAAATGAAGAAATTATTTTTCGCGCGATAAATAACTTTAGAAAATTCGACATTTTTTAAATTATCTAATTTTTCAATTGGAAAGTAACGAATACCTCTCGATCGAGTTGCCGTGTTGTTTCTCGACTTCCTGTCGAAGATTGCAATATTTTTGCAAGAGTCTCCGTCTCTTCTCTATTTGTGTAAAATCTCATCTGGCTCCGGCGGCTCATCTTTCTCATGGCGAACAAGTTCGTATCGTTAGATATTCCGACTCGAATGTAAGAATTCGCAGAAGAATAGACTCGAATGCGTTGGCAGGAAAGCGCGCTTTCGTGCCGGAAGTATTTACGTAGGCTCGACTTAACGAGCGTGCAAACTGTTTCGATTCAGACTCGCTCGACGAGCGTTAACATCTCAGCGACGACACAAAATCTCCTTGTCGATCGAAGTGCATATAACGAGCTGACAATTAAAATGCAGATCCTCTTTGACAACCGCGAATGCATTACATTTGCCCTGCCTTTCAAGAGTTATTAGCATAAGTGCAAGCTCGAGGGTTTTAGAGAGTAGATCTTTCGAGTGGCCGAGTTCTCTGAAGAGAACTCGGAATATTCCTTGAAGATCTATTCGTTTCACTAAATGTGATTTTCTCTCTCTCTTTCAGCCATAAATCGTTAAAACCTTCGATTAAAGACCAAAATTACAGCGTGTCCCTTTTTAATTAATATAGTCGAATATATTGACCTTGAAAATCTTGGAAAATAATCTTATAAAAATTTCAAGATTATCAACTTTTTTCTCCCTCGAAACCTTTTCAGCAATATTCGACTATATTAATTAAAATGGGACACCCTGTATATATCTAAAAATCGGGTTGTTTCATAATTGTATAATTACGATATAACAATAATATAAATTATGGCGATCTTAGAATATCGCCAGAACTCGCAATTATCGTTAATATTTCCTTTAATTAAGAATATTGAAAGTTAATATATTGAAGAAATTTGCTCTCTCTCTGGAGATTGTAAGACTTTCTAGCAGCGACAGAGTGCGAACATTCGGTAAAGATATATACATATGTATGTATAAAGGCTCTCGCCTCGAAAAAAGATTACGACGGTCAAGTTGTAAAAGTATAAAACGACATCGCAGACATTACAGAGTAAACGGATTTTCACGATGATTCGCGCAACGGTATCGCGAGGCGAGCATTCACGTAAGCGCGCAGACACGCGATGAATTAAAGCCCCGCGTCGAATCGCCCGCTTCGGAAGAATGGAACGTTACGTGCGACACGTGAAAGCGGAAAATTCTGGTCTCCCTCTGGTCACGTGTTGTCGCAACAATGCAACAATATTATACAAAAAAACAATTAATCTGTCGATATAAAATAACCAATTTTTTTTTCTGTATTTCGTATCTCTATCTCAAGTAATTTATTTGAAAGATATATAGATATTAAAAAATATATATTTAAAAATAATATATATTTTTTTTATAGTTCGAGATTTTTGTGCATTTCGTATTTTTATCAAAAGTAATTTATATGAAAATATATATTTTTTTACAGTGTGAGATTTTTGCTATAAAATAACTAACTTTTTTCTGGATTTCGTATCTCTATCAAAAGTAATTTATTTGAAATATATATTAAAAGAAATATATATATATTTTTTTTTATAGTGTGAGATTTTTGCTATTTCCTTTTCATAAGAAAATATAAGAATAAAATATCGATATTTCGTTACGTGTTAAAAGCCAATTATTATTATCTATTTTTCGGGGTAGTCGCGGACAAATGCAATCGGTTAGTTTATTAATTGCCACCCTGTAGCGCACACACAGCATAGTTCCGAGCGATTCTTCCGTTTACGTATGTACGTTAATGCCACGTTCCAGAAGCAAAATTCACCGTCGTATCCGCGGTCTTGCAACAATAGCGAACCCGCCGCTTTTGTTCTTCGCGCGCAAGGGAAATAATTAATAATAATAGCGGCGCGCACAAACGCACACAATGCGCGCGATGGGCAACCTTCGTCGTTCGGTTAGAATACGGCTATAACGATATATCTATATCGTCGTTGATCTCCAGGTACGTTGAGAAAGGGCACGACCGGCGTTTAGAGAAAGTCACTCTTCGGATTAATCCGTGAGCAAACCGTATCTGAGCGAATAAGCCGTAATGGAGTTGGGGATGCAGCGTTGCTAAGTTGCGAGACAAGGTTGAATAAGCGCAAAGCGTGGCTAAAGGGCCGAGAGATATATAATGAAATGTAAAAGTAAGATACGCGTGGATAGAGAAAAGAATACGGGTCTCTTTTTTTTCTCTTCTGAGAAGAGCGGAAGAGTATGACAATTGAAAACTCACTCGTTCGCAGAGAAAGAGATTTTCTTCTTCGAGATAAATCTTTCTTTCGATGTAGGTTCAATAATAGAATAGATTCAATCGGTTTGAAATTTATATGTAAAATAACAGCAAGAGAAAAGGAGGAAGATTCGATTTAAAAATGTCTTTTTACCTCTTAAACAGTATCGATTGTTTATAGAAAATTAGGATAAGATTGAACTAACGCTGCATCACTTTTACAAAAAGATTATATATTTTAAATATATTTTATATATATTTTTATATATTTTATATATTTTAAATATTATTCAAGATAATACATTTTTGAGTATGCTACTATAAAGTATTTTCCCCTCTCTTTCTCGATTAAAAAAAATTTACTAAGTATAAATAAAAGAAATTATAAATCTTTGTCATCGGTGTCATTTATTTTTTTCTTATAACGACTTACAATTAGTGCTATTAACGTTAAAATAATAGTATTAAAAAATTCGAATTTTCTCCGTCTTACTGTTTATTTTGTTACTTGTAGAATGCGTCCTATTAATTACAATCGTATCAAAATCATCGTGAATTTTGTATCCCGAAATACAATGTCCGAAAAAAAAAAAAAAATCTTTAGATCGTTGGAGAATTGATGTAGCCGCGATATTATTATCGATTTAGACCCGCTGAGAAAGGGCACGGACTGTGTTTAGAAAGTCAGTCTCTGCGAATTGATACGCGAACCGCTGCAAGCGCGTTGCAAAAGTAATCGGGTCGTCGAGCGCACGAACAGCCTCCTCTCTCTCTCTCTTTCTCTCTTTTGCTTTCTGTTCACCGGCGAGATGTGCGCCGGGATTTGAACAAATTTCAGTCGTTATATCGGCGAAACACTTCCCACGCGCGACTCGCATACAATAAGGTGAGAGCCACGCCGCGCCGCGCCGGTCGCATTACACATCCGGAAAAAGCCGCGTCGCAGTTATGCGCGAGTCGCTTTGTGACGAAATATCCCCTCAATGCTTCGCTGCTCGTCCGCGATGCCAGGCGGTTTCCAAACCTGGATGTATACGTTTAGAGAAATTGTGTGGAAATTTAAACGCGAAATAACAACGAACTCACGACGGCGCGACTCGAATGCAATTACGTGTTACGTAAGTGGGGCCGAGGAGAATTCGTTTCTAAAAATATCGAATCTTTTATTGATTTATTACGTGTTGATTATTTTTATTCGTAGTTAACTCTAAAGAGTCTAATTTTTTTACTGATTTGGGCAATGACAATGGAATATTAGAGAAATTTTTAAGCATTTTTCTAATACTCCATTGTCATTGCTTAAGTCGGTAAAAAAAGTTAGACTTAAATTAATTATGAATTTTTTATTTATTTAAAAGTTAGACAAATTAATTACGAATTTTTTTTATCGTTATATTAAAGTCTTACTACTATACAGGATGTACCATAAATGTGGGCCGCTATTTCAGGAGCGAATTCTACTCATCGAAATGAGCAAAAAAGTTCATATAAACATATGTCCAAAAATGATTTTTGTGACAGGTGCTATTTACAGACAATTTTTGGAAAACGATTTGTCCCTTTTGCTTGAGAATGAATTATTTCAAGAATATTTTATTAATAAGAATTATTTTCTATTGTTTTTTATTGTTGGAAATGAAATAATTATCTTCAGTTTCAACCCAAATATGACTGTAACGTGAAAATGACGCATTTTTGGACATATGTTTCTATGAACTTTTTTGCTCATTTCCATGAGTAGAATACGCGATCCTCAAGTAGCGATCCACATTTATGATACACCCTGTATATACCACTTTCCAACGTTCTGAATCATTACGTGCCTTCTGCGTAGCGTTATAAGAACGCGACCAGGTTGAAAGTAAGGATGAGATATAGGAAAGATAAGATCTAGAATAGACAGTAGTACTGGCTCACACAATGGACATCCTTAAATATCTCATTCAAATGAAGAGGTTAAAAAAATTCTGAACACATACACATCAGTCAGTCCTTACAAAAAGCTTTACTCCAAGATTTTTACTTCTCTCTCAGATGACACACAAAAGATTGACGTAAAAATGTACAAAGACATTCTATTACACAATCTCAGCTTACATCTCATATAGTTGTGAAATACGCAGCTCTTTTTATATACTAGGCGTGTCTTTTAAATAAGATCCGTTTTGAAATTAGAAAAAAACCATGAAAGATAAAAATGATTTATTATAGTCAAAATAAAACTATACTTTTACATTTTTCACAAATACTTTATTACGGTTTCCGTGTCCTTCAATCAAGCCACTTTGAATAAAGATGTTAAAAGCGAAAAAACATCTTTTTTTTAGTAAATCTTTTTTTAGAAGTTTATGAAAATAAAGTAGACTTTTTTTTATATGTTATACAACTCGTATTTGATAGTATTAATAAAATATACCGAAAATATTCCTTTTTATTACCCTAATAAATGCACGTATAACTTATTTACATTTGTCTCATATTTCCAAAAATAGACCATGTGATAATAAATCATAGATATACAAGATATTTCATAATTCGCGCCCATGAATTATATAGCGTTATTGAAAAATGAAAAATCCTGAATTATTGTTTTCTGATGCTTAACAAAGAAAGAATTATTAAATAATAGTCATCCAACCAGCTCTGTGTTTTTAGACAGACATATGACCATAATAAGTCCATAAGACATGCATCGGATATAACTACGCAAAATATCAACCGCACGATGCTTACAGACCATATGTCCGCCTAATGAACAATGCTGATTAAATAAATTTTATTTGATAATTTATCTTTTCTTAAGCTTCGCAGAAAAAAATATAATTTCCAGCTCTACTCATTTTCTATTTAATAATAGCGCTATATAATTCATGGGCTCGAATTAAGAGAAAAAACACCCTGTACGCCTATTAACTTACAAATCGAAAAAAGTCTTTGGTATATTTATTGCAGCGCATGATCATGCCGCGACATTCTCATCAATTTATATCTTCGAAGTAGGGTGGGATGCCATACGAAAAAACTAATATTTTTCGACATATTTTACAACAAAAGTATTCAATGATTTCTCCCTTTTTATTTCATAATTCAATACGACGTCAGTAAGGGACCGTGAACTTTAAGGAACAGAATATATATATTAAACACAATTATACTGTTCGTTTTTTTTTCCTCTCAAAATACCACAGTAATTAAGTTAGTAATCTTGCCATATTTTTTATATTTCGTTATTGGTTACTATAGTTATTTATATACAATCGATAATTTTAATAATATAATCAGTCATCAATTTTCACTCCACTACAACTCACGCTGGTCATCGTGACACCGAAACCCTCTGCCATTAATTCTGCCGAAAGACTCCAGATTTGTACATCTTCAGTAGTCGTTGGTAGCAAAATGCATACAAATCCGCCTCCAAAACCTGTAAGCTTCCCCGCGAATCCATAATTTTTTGCAATCGAGCAAATATTATCTAATCTCGGATGCGACAGATACGAATTTTGAAGTGTAAGTTGATTCTCTTGAATGTATTTCTGCAAAACATGAGAAATGTAAGTTAATAAACGGTACAGTTTCTAGCAGATAATTATGTTATTCGAGAAATTTTTAAACGCAACAAGACAAGAGAACATAATAAATTAATATCGTTGTTCGCGAAGAAGCGAGAACAGATACCTGTAATTGAGCGTATGAAGTCTTTTGAATTCGAACTGGATGATTTTGGTGGCTATCAGTTATTTCATAGAGCGTTTCATAAATTTTTTGTGATGTTACATTAACTTCATCCAAAATAATTTCGGCGTCCACCGGAAGAAAGTATTTTATCTCCGCCATTTGTTGCAGCCGTTCGCGTTTATTCTGGCAAATATTTGAGTTGATCAGTAGAATCCTTATTCTTGTTATATCCATGATAGAGACATTAAAACAGTCGGAGTTGAAATATTGAAAATCTATCATTCTGCCAAATGTGCACGCGTAGTTATCGATCACGTACGCAAAATCCTGTATCAATTCTTCGCAAATAGTGCTGTAATTGCAGATCTGATTTAAATCATTCCAATTGAACTCGACGTGAGCACCCTTTTGCAGACGCGCCCAATGTATAAAGCACGCCGCGAGACACACCGCGAATGATGTCGAACTGCCAAGACCACCGCTGATAGATAATTCCGTAGACACGTCCATGTGAAAAGATCTTATCTGGAGTTCCTCGTTGTAAGCAACCGAATAAAGCAATAAAAAGAATAATTGTAGGCTAAATCTCTGCTCGAATTTGCACCACATGCCGTTTACGGTGATGAAGTATTTCACGGCTCTAACCAACTGGATATTTTGTGAAATTATGCCCCTCGCATTATTACTAAGAAAGAAGTTTTGAACCATTTCCAAAGGTACACTCAAAAATAGATTGACCGCAGGGAACTGTATCTTAATAATTCCTTGCTCATAAGGTAATTCGCAGAACTTAAGCGTGGTACGACGATCTAAGCTGGCCATAAGAATACGTTTTTCATACAGCATCGCGTGCTCTCCGCATAAGACAATTCTGCCTGGTGCGGAAATTTGAAATTTAATCATTCTTTTTATTATTAATAAAAATATCTCTTCTCCAAAGAATTGATGTAACGTCGAACAGTATTGCGCAGAAAATTAAATTTGCCCAGCTCTTATAAACATTTATTAGAATCACGAAAGATATTTTCGTAACGTGAAGAAGGTTCAAAGATTATATTTGTCGCTTTTTTTCGTTCTGTATAAAGTTAGAAATGCGTAATGTCAGTTATATGATAAAAATATCTCGTCAGCAATACGTTATCAAATGGAATACATACAAAAGTAGTGTACCTGAATTCGATCAGCTTCTCGTTCTGCACCCTTGTTTTCGTTATCAGCAGATTAATCGTAAATTGCCTTGACTTTTTCTTTTAATGCGCCACACAAGTTTGAATTAATTCATTTTCAACTATTAAGTCTTCATAAACAAGAAGAAAAGAGGCCACTGACAATAGAAATTCGAAACGTTCGTTATCACACACAAGACAATGTTTATATATTTTATACTTGTATCACCTCCGCGTCTTAATGATTTCGTCCCGATATAATAACATTACTCCGGAGTCATGATTTTAAATATGAACTACAATGTCAAACTTTTTCAATGCTTTAATAAGAAATCATTAGAACATATGCTTATACATAAAATAAGAATAAGATATTATTTTCAATGTCATAAATTGTCATTGTCTTATTCGCTTTGATACGTTTAAAATAATGTTTTAGATCGCAGTTTTATGATATATGTATAAATGCGCATATGTATCGTCTAAGCATGTGTGATATTTTATACAGTAAGTGTAAAAATCGATATTTATTTCTCTATTTCATTTCTTTATATCTTCAGTACTATACAATAGAGATTTATTTATTTATAAAAAAATTAATGACAAGAAATAGATTATCTCGATCCGGAACTATATAATACTTTGATGCAGATTATTATATAATAAATGTATATCGTACAAGTACTCGTATATTCGATTATATTGTTTAATATAATTTAATCATATAATTAATACTTGACATAAAAGATTAACAGCGCTATCTTTGTTACTTTATTAAATGCATTTATGCGTAAAGCTTAATTCGACTTAATAATATGTAACACAAACTTCGGCTCGGAGTTCCGGAACAAGATAATCTACTACTTTTCATAAATTTCTCTATAAATAGATAAATCTTTAGTGTATAATACTGAAGATATAAAGAAATGGAGTAGAAATGAATATCTTTTTTTTTAAACTATCACTACCTATTGCGAAAATCCAATTTTAATAATTGTTGTAAATAATTTACGTCGTAATAATATAATTATTTTCCATGTTATCAAAAGTAGATATTATTAGCGCAAAAGAGAACGTTTTGTCGTCTTTTTTTATTTATTTAATAATATACCAATTCGTATGTTAATTCGAATAATAATTTATTATCTCTATTACTGTGGTATTTTAAGCGTTTCCGTTTTTCCATTGAAGCCACTTTGAATAACGATGTTAAAAGTGAAAAAAAGTGTAAATTTTTTTTAACAATTTATTAAAATAAATTAATTTTTTTTTCCTTTACGTTATACTACTCGTATTTGATAGTACTGATAAAATATATCAAAAACGTTCGCTTTTATTACCCTAAATGCATATATAACTTATTTACATTTGTCTCATATTTTCAAAAGTAGACCACGAGATAATTAGTCACAGATATATACAAGATGTTTCATAATTCGCGCTCATGAATTACATAGCGTTATTACCTAATGAAAAATGGAAAATCCTGAACTTTTGTTTTTGACGCTTGAAAAAGGAAGAATTATATGTATAAATACGCGTATGTATCGTGTAAGTATATACTTTTTTATAATATTTTATAAAAAAGGTATAATATTTTGATGCAGTTACATAACATATATCGCTTAAGTACTCGAATATTGGATTATATTGTTATAATATTATATTGTAATACATTAATTATGTAATATGAATTTTATTAAATGAAAATCTCACAAATAGCTCTGTTTTTTAGACAGGTGTAAATTTATAAGACGAATGGTATGTAACCACGCAAACTGTCAAGCGCGCAGCTCACAGACTTATGTCCGCCTTATAAGAACAATGTGATTAAATAAATTTTATTTGATAATTCCTTTCTTTTAAGCTTCGCAGAAAAATATATAACTCCCAGCTGTACGACTTATTTTTGATTCAGTAATAGCGCTATATAATTCATGGACTCGAATTATGAGTAAAACACCCGGTATATCTATTAACTTAGAATACGAGAAAAGTCTTCGATATATTTATTGCAGTGCATAATATTGTCGTAACATTCTCATGAACTTATATCTTCGAAGTAGGGTGGGATGCCATACGAAAAAACTAATATTTTTCGACGTATCTTACAACAAAAATATTCAATGATTTGTACCTTTTCATTTCATAATTCTATACGACGTCAGTAAGGGATTTTATGCAAAAGAATATATATATTAAACTAAATTATACTGTTCGTCCTTTTTCCCTTAAAATACCACAGTAATTAAGTTAGTAATCTTGCCACATTTTTTTTACATTTCGTTAATGGTTACTATAGTTATTTATATACAATTGATAATTTTAATATAATCAGTCATCAATTCTCACTCCACTACAACTCACGCTGGTCATTGTGAACGTGAAACCCTCTGCCTCTAATTTTGTCGAAAGATTCGCGATTTGTTCTTCTTGAGTATGCGGTGATAGCAGAATGTATACAAATCCGCCTCCAAAACCTGTAAGCTTTCCCGCGAATCCGCAACTTTGTGCAATCGAGCAAATATTATCCAATGTCGGATGTGACAATTTTGATTCATGAAGTATACGTTGATTCTCTTGAATGTATTTCTGCAAAACATGAGAAATGTAAGTTAATAAACGGTACAGTTTTTAGCAGATAATGGTGTACTTGAGAAACTTGTGAACGCAGCCAGATAAAAGAATATAATAAAGTAATATCGTTGTTTGCAAAGAAGCGAAAAAGATACCTGTAATTGATCGTATTTAATCTTTTGATGTTGATGTGTATTGGGATTTATGTGACTATCAACTATTTCATTGAGCTTTCCCCAAATTTTTATTGATATTTCATTAATTGCATGTAAAAGTGAGTCGGCGTGTACGGGAAAAGTATATTTTAGGTCCGCTATTCGTTCCAGCCGTTCGCGATTATTCTGGGAAATATTTAAGTCGATCAGTAGAATCTTCATTCTTGGCACATCCAGGATCCGAATATTACAATCTTCAGAGTTGATGTATTGAAAATATTGTATTTTGCCATATGTGCACACCTTGTTATCGAATCCGATCACATAGTCTTGCATATATTCTTCGTAAAGTATGGTGTAACGCCAGATCTTTCCTAAATCAATCATATCGAAATCATCGTGAGCACCTTTCTGTAGACACGCCCAATGTACAAAGCACGCCGCGAGACACACCGCGAACGATGTCGAACTGCCAAGACCACCGCCGATAGGTAAATCCGTGAACACGTACACGCGAAAAGATCTTATCTCGAATTTCTCTTTGTCCGCAATAGAATAAAGCAATAAAAAGAATATTTGTAAGCTAAATCTCTGCTCGTGTGTGTTCCACATGCCGTTTAAGGTGATGAAATGTTTCACGTATCTAAGCAACCGGATATTATTTAAAGTCATGGCTTGCATATCAATATTAGAAAAGTTGTTTTGCACTATTTCCAAAGGTATATCCAACGATATATTGACTTTAGGGAACACTATCTTAATAATTCCTTGTTCATCAGGTAGTTCGCAGAACTTAAGTGTGGTGCGACGATCTAAACTGGCCATAACAACACATTTTTCATACATCGCCGCGTGGTCTCCGGATAAGATAATTCTTCCCGGTGCGGAAATATTAAATTCAATCATTTTTTTTATTATTAATGAAAATATCTCTTCTCCAAAGAACTGATGTACCGTTCAACAGTATCGCGCACAGATAATTAAATTTGCGTAACTCCTATAAACATTTATTAGAATCACGAAAAATATTCTCGTAACGTGAAGAAGGTCCAGAGATTATATTTGTCGCTTTTTTTCATTCTGTATAAGTTAGAAATGCGTAATGTTAGTTATATGACAAAAATATCTTGTCAGCAATACGTTATTAAATAAATATACTTACAAAAGTAATTTTTTTAAATTCAGTCAGATTCTCGTTCTGCGACCTTCTTTTCGTTATCAGCAAATTAATCGGAAATTGCCTTGACTTTTTCGTTTAGAGCGCCACACAAGTCTGAATTAATTCATTTTCAACTATTAAGTTTTTATATTATAGACAAGAAGAAAAGAGGCCACTGACAATAAAAATTCGAAACGTTCGTTATCGCACACAAGACAGTGTTTATATCTCTTGTACTTGTATCACCTCCGCGTCTTAGTTGTGACTGATTTCGCTTCGATATAATAACCTTACTCCGCAGTCATGATTTTAAATATAAATTACAATGTCAAACTTTTTCAATGCTTTAATAAAAAGTCATTTGAACATATGTTTATATATAATCTAAGAAGAATATATTATTTTCAATGTCATAAACAAATTGTCATTGTTTTATTTGCGTTGATACGTTTAAAATAATGTGTTATATCGCAGATTTATATAATATATGTATAAATTCGCGTATGCATCGTTTTAAAATGTGTGATATTTTATGCAGTAAATATAAAAAATGAAATTTATTTCTATTCCATTTTTTTATATCTTCAGTATTATACACTAAAGATTTATCTCTTTATAAAATAATTCATGAAAAGAAGTAGTTTTATCTTTCTCCGGAATTATATAATACTTTAATGCAGATTATTACATAATTAATGTATATCGTACAAGTACTCGTATATTCGATTATATTGTTTAATATAATTGAATCATATAATTTGATTTGACGCAAAAGATAAGCAGTACAATTTTTGTTATTTTTCCAATCACTTTTATGCGTACAGCTTAATTCGATTTAATAACATGTATCGAATATAACTTCGGCTCGAGAGTTCCGGAGCAAGATAATTTACTACTTTTCATTATTTTTTTTTGTAAATAGATTAATCTTTAATATATAATACTGAAAATATAAAGAAATGGAATATTAATTATGAATATATTTATTTCTTAAGCTATCACTACCTATTGCGCAAATCTAATTATAATAATTGTTGTAATTAATTTACGTCGTAATAATATAGTTATTCTGCATGTTATTAAGTAGATGTTATTAGCGCCAAAGAGAACTTTTTTGTCATTTTGCCATTTAATAATACACCAATTAGTATATTAATTTGTACAATACTTTAGTATCTTTATTACTGTGGTATTTTAAACGTTTTCGTTTTTTCATCGAAGCCAATTTGAATAACGAAAAACTTGTAAATTTCTTTAGAAGTTTATTAAAATAAATTAGTCTTCTTAACATGTTATACTACTTGTATTTGATAGTACTGATAAAATATACCGAAAACGTGTGCTTCTATTATTCTAATATAAAGGCATGTATAACTTATTTACATTTATCTCATATTTCCAAAAGTAGGCCACGAGATAATTAATCACACATATGTACAAGGTGTTTCATAATTCGCGCCCACGAATTACATAGTGTTATTACATAATAAAAATTACATAATAAAAATTAAATATACATAATAAAAATTAAAAATTTTAAACTATTGGTTTTTGATGCTTGACAAAGGAAGAATTATATGTATAAATATACGCGTATGTATCGTGTAAGTATATATATACTTTTTTATATTTTATAAAAAAGATATAATATTTTGATGCAGAGTATTACATACTATATATCGTTCTAGTACTCGTATATTGGATTATATTGTTATAATATTATATTGATATACATTAATTATTTATATAATATGAATTTTATGTTAAATGAAAATCTTCCAACTAGCTGTGTTTTTTAGACAGGTGTAAATCCGTAAGACGGATGTTACGTAACGACGCAACTGTCAAACGCGCAGCTCACAGACATATGTCCGCCTCATGAACAACGCTGATTAAATAAATTTTATTTGATAATTTTTTTTTAAGCTTCGCAGGAAAAAAACATAATTTTCAGCTGTTTGAATCATTTTTGATTCAGGAATATCGCTATAATTCATGGGCTCGAATTAAGAGAAAAAACACCCTTTATACCTATTAACTTATAAATAAAAAAAAAGTCGTTAGTATATTTATTGCAGCGCATGATTATTTCGCGACATTCTTATCAACTTATTTCTTCGAAGTAAGGTGGAATGCCACACGATAAAACTAATATTTTTCGACATATTTTACAACAAAACTATTCAATGATTTCTCCCTTTTCATTTCATAATTCAATACGACGTCAGTAAAGAACCGTGAACTTCAAGCAACATAATATTATATATCTATATATATTAAACTAAACTGTATACTGCACGTCGTTCTGCCCTTCTAATACCACAGTAATTAAGATAGTAATCTTGCCACATTTTTTACATTTAGTTATTTGTTATTATTTAGTTATTTATATAATTTGAATATAATCATTTATCGATTCTCACTCCACTACAACTCACGCTGGTTATCTTGACATCGCAATTCTCTGCCAATAATTTTGTCGAAAGTTTCATGATTTGGTATCGTCGAATACTCGGTGTTACCGGAATGTATACAAATCCGCCTCCAAAACCTGTAACCTTTCCCGCGAATCCATACTTCTGTGCAATCGAGCAAATATTATCCAATGTCGGATGTGACAAATTTGAATCTTGAAGTATATTTTGATTCTCTTGAATGTTTTTCTGTAAAACATTAGAAATGTAAGTTAAGAAACGGTACAGTTTTTGGCAGATAATTTTGTACTTGACAAACTTGCAAACGCAGACAGACAGAAGAATATAATAAAGTTATATATCGTTGTCCGCAAAAAAGCGAAAAAATATACCTGTAATCGAGCGTATAAACGTTCTCGAAGTTGAAGTGCATTGGAATTTCTGTTGCTATTAGTCATTTCATTTAGTGTACTACAAATTTTTTCTGATATTTCATTAACTCTACGTAAAATAGAGTCGGCATCATCGGGATTAGAATGTTTTAGCTCTGCCATACGTTGCACCCGTTCGCGGTTACTCCGGCAAATATTTGAGTCAATCAGTAGAATCTTTATTCTTGGTACATCCATGGTCGACATATCGTAATCTTCGAAGTTGCTGTATTGAAAATTTACTATTTTGCCGTATGTGCACACTTTGTTATCGAACCTGAACGCATAGTCTTGTATACATTCTTCGCAATTTGTGCTGTAAGTGCAGATCTTTTCTAAATCATTTTCATCGAACTCATCGTGGGCATCATTCTGCAGACGCGCCCAATGTAAAAAGCACGCCGCGAGACACACCGCGAACGATGTCGAACTGCCAAGACCACCGCTGATAGGTAAATCCGTGGACACTTCTATGTGAAAAGATCTTATCTCGAGATCCTCGGTGTAAGCGATAGAAAAAAGTAAGAGAAAGAATATTTGTAAGCTAAGTCTCTGCTCGTGTATGCACCACATACTGTTTATACTGATGAAGTATTTCACGATCCTAAGCAACTCGAGATTATTTGAAATTTTGTCTTGCGTTATACTATTAAGATAGAAGATTCGCACTTTTTTCAAAGGTATATACAACGATAGATCGACCTCAGGGAAATTTATCTTAATTCTTTGCTCATCAGGTAGTTCGCAGAACTTAAGCGTGGTACGACGATCTAAACTAGCCATAACAACACGTTTTTCATACATCGCCGCGTGGTCTCCGGATAAGACAATTCTTCCCGGTGCGGAAATATTAAATTTAACCATTTTTTTTTATTATTAATAAAAATATCTCTTCTCCAAAGAACTGATGTAGCGTTGAACAGTATTGCGCACAGAAAGTTAAATTTGCCTAGGTCTTGTTAACATTTATTAGAATCACGGAAAGTATTCTCGTAACGTGAAGAAGGTCCAGAGATTATATTTGTCGCCCTTTTTTTCGTTCTGTATAAGTTAGAAATGCGTAATATCAGTTATATGACAAAAACATCTCGTCAGCAATACGTTACCAAATGAATATGCATACAAAAGTAATGTTCCTGAATTCAATCCGGTTCTCGTCCTTCGCCCTTGTCTTCGTTATTAGCAGATTAATCGTAAATGGCTTTGACTTTTTCTTATAATGCGCCAGACAAATCTGAATTAATTTATTTTCAAATATGAAGTCTTTATATCATAGACAAGAAGAAAAGAGGCCACTGACAATAGAAATTCGAAACGTTCGTTTTCGCACACACACACAAGACAGTGTTTATACTTCTTGTACTTGTTTCATCTCCGCGTCTCAGTAGTGACTGATTTCGTCCCGATATAATAACCTTACTCCGGAGTCATGATTTTAAATATAAACTACAATGTTAAACTTTTTCAATGCTTTAATAAAAACTCATTTGAACATATGCTTATACATCATCTACGAATAATATATTATTTTCAATGTCATAAACAAATTGTCATTGTCTTTTTCGTGTTGATACGTTTAAAATAATGTGTTATATCACAGTTTTATATATAATATATGTATAAATTCGCGTATGCATCGTCCTAATATGTTCGATATTATATGCAGTAAATATAAAAAAAGAAAATTATTTCTATTCCATTTCTTTATAGCTTCAGTATTATACGCTAAAGATTTATCTATTTATGAAAAAATTAATGAAGAGAAGTAGTTTTCTTGCTCCGGAACTATATAATACTTTGATGCAAATTATTACATAATTAATGTATTTCGTACAAATACTCGTATATTTAATGTAAAACGGGCTAATTAAGAGCCAAGCGCTGTAAGGGGTGCGCAAATAATTCTTCTTGATTGTCATATAAAAAGTTTATTTAATCTGTACGTTTTGGTCCTTATTTCGGGCCGTCATTAGCAACTGTCAATAATCGGAGAAAAAAATTTTTTTATAAAGAAGAAAAATATGAAATAAAATACTAATACGAAAAAATTTTTACAAAATTGTCGTTGCGTTTGGAAATTTAATGAACCATGGATTGATTATTTCTATTACATTTTTATATACATCCACGCTTCATTAAATTTCCAAACGCAACGACAATTTTGTAAAAATTTTTTTGCATTAGTATTTTATTTCATATTTTTTTTTCATTATTTAAAAAAATTTTTTTCTGATTATTGACAGTTGCTGATGATGGTCCGAAAGGAGGACCGAAACGTACAGATTAAATAAACTTTTTATATGACAAACAAGAAGAATTATTTGCGCACCCCTTACAGCGCTTAGATCTTAATTAGCGCGTTTTACATTAAATATATTTTATACTAGAGCCTATTATTTATATTGTAAATACTCGTATATTCGATTATATTGTTTAATATAATTTAATCATATGATTATACTTGACATAAGAGATTAACAGCGTTATCTTTGTTACTTTATTAATCGCATTTATGCGTAAAGCTTAATTCGACTTAATAACATGTAACACGAACCCCGGCTCGAGAGTTTCGAAGCAGGATAACCTACTACTTTTCATTAATTTTTTTATAAATAGATTAATCTCTAGTGTATAATACTGGAGATATAAAGAAATGGAATATAAATGCATATCTTTTTCCTTCAAACTACTACTACCTATTGCGAAAATTCAATTGTACTTAATAATTGTTGTAAATAATTTATGTCGTAATAATATAGTTATTTTCCATGTTATCAAGTAGATATTATTAGCGCAATAGAGAACTTTTTGTCATCTTTTCATTTAATAATATCAATTTGTATTTTAATTCGAACAATACTTTATTATCTCTATTAATGTGGTATTTTAAGCGTTTCCGTTTTTTTATTGAAGCCAATTTGAATAAACGATATTAAAACTGAAAAAAACATTTAAATTTTTTTACAAGTTTATTAAAATAAATTAAATTTTTTTTATATGTTATACTACTCGTATTTGATAGTACTGATAAAATATACCGATAACGTTCGCTTTTATAATTCTATAAATGTATATATAACTTATTTACATTTGTCTCATATTTTCAAAAGTAGACCACGAGATAATTAGTCACAGATATATACAAGATGTTTCATAATTCGCGCTCACGAATTACATAGCGTTATTATCTAATGAAAAATGGAAAATCCTGAACTTTTGTTTTTGACGCTTGAAAAAGGAAGAATTATATGTATAAATACGCGCATGTATCGTGTAAGTATATACTTTTTTGTAATATTTTATAAAAAAGGTATAATATTTTGATGCAGAGTATTACATAATATCTCTCGAATACTCGTATATTGGATTATATTGTTATAATATTATATTGTAATACAATAATTATGTAATATGAATTTTATTAAATGAAAATTTTCCAACCAGCTCTGTTTTAATATATATCCATAAGACGGATGGTATGTAACGACGCAAACTGTCAACCGCGCAGCCCACAGACATATGTCCACCTCATGAAGAACGCTGATTAAATAAGTTTTATTTCATAATTTTTTTTCTTAAGCTTTGCAGAAAAAAAATTAATTCTTAGCTGTACGAATCATTTTTGATTAAGGAATATCGCTGTATAATTCATGGGCTCAAACTAAGAGAAAAACATCCTGTACACCTATTAACTTACAAATCGAAAAAAGTCTTTGGTATATTTATTGCAGCGCATGATCATGTCGCGACATTTTCATCAATTTATATCTTCGAAGTAGGATGGGATGCCATACGAAAAAAAATAATATTTTTTGACGTATTTTACAACAAAAGTATTCAATGATTTCTCCCTTTTTATTTCATAATTCAATACGACGTTAGTAAGGGACCGTGAACTTTAAACAACAGAATATATATATTAAACAAAATTATACTGTTCGTTCTTTTTCCCTCAAAATACCACAGTAATTAAGTTATTAATCTTGCTACATTTTTTTACATTTCGTTATTGGTTACTATAGTTATTTATATACAATTGATAATTTTAATATAATCAGTCATCAATTCTCACTCCACTACAACTCACGCTGGTCATTGTGAACGTGAAACCCTCTGCCTCTAATTTTGTCGAAAGATTCGCGATTTGTTCTTCTTGAGTATGCGGTGATAGCAGAATGTATACAAATCCGCCTCCAAAACCTGTAAGCTTTCCCGCGAATCCGCAACTTTGTGCAATCGAGCAAATATTATCCAATGTCGGATGTGACAATTTTGATTCATGAAGTATACGTTGATTCTCTTGAATGTATTTCTGCAAAACATGAGAAATGTAAGTTAATAAACGGTACAGTTTTTAGCAAATAATTGTGTACTTGAGAAACTTGTGAACGTAGCCAGATGAAAGAATACAATAAAGTAATATCGTTGTTTGCAAAGAAGCGAAAAAGATACCTGTAATTGATCGTATTTAATCTTTTGATGTTGAAGTGTATTGGGATTTATGTGGCTATCAACTATTTCATCGAGCTTTCCCCAAATTTTTATTGATATTTCATTAATTGCATGTAAAAGTGAGTCGGCGTGTACGGGAAAAGTATATTTTAGGTCCGCCATTCGTTCCAGCCGTTCGCGATTATTCTGGGAAATATTTGAGTCGATCAGTAGAATCTTCATTCTTGGCATATCCAGGCTCAAAATATCACAATCTGTAGAGTTGACGTATTGAAAATTTTTTATTTTGCCGTATGTGCACACCTTGTTATCGAACCCGATTACATAGTCTTGCATATATTCTTCGCAAAGTATAGTGTAACGCCAGATCTTTCCTAAATCAATCTCATCGAACTTAACGTGGGCACTTTTCTGTAGACGCGCCCAATGTATAAAGCACGCCGCGAGACACACCGCGAACGATGTTGAACTGCCAAGACCACCGTTGATAGGTAAATCCGTGGACACGTTCACGTGAAAAGATTTTATTTCGAATTTCTCTTTGTCAGCAATAGAATAAAGCAATAAAAAGAATGTTTGTAAGCTAAATCTCTGCTCGTGTGTGCTCCACATGCCGTTTAAGGTGATGAAATGTTTCACGTATCTAAGCAACCGGATATAATTTAAAGTCATGGCTTGCATATCAATATTAGAAAAGTTGTTTTGCACTATTTCCAAAGGTATATCCAACGATATATTGACTTTAGGGAACTCTATCTTAATAATTCCTTGTTCATCAGGTAGTTCGCAGAACTTAAGTGTGGTACGACGATCTAAGCTGGCCATAACAACACATTTTTCATACATCGCCGCGTGGTCTCCGGATAAGACAATTCTTCCCGGTGCGGAAATATTAAACTCAATCATCTTTTTTATTATTAATGAAAATATCTCTTCTCCAAAGAACTGATGTAACGTTGAACAATATTGCGCACAGATAATTAAATTTGCGTTGCTTCTATAAACTCTTATTAGAATCACGAAAGATATTCTCGTAACGTGAAGAAGGTTCAGAGATTATATTTGTCGCTTTTTTTCATTCTATATAAGTTAGAAATGCGTAATGTTAGTTATATGACAAAAATATCTTGTCAGCAATACGTTATTAAATAAATATACTTACAAAAGTAATTTTCTTAAATTCAGTCAGATTCTTGTTCTGCGCCTTTATTTTCGTTATCAGCAAATTAATCGGAAATTGCCTTGACTTTTTCGTTTAAAGCGCCACACAAGTCTGAATTAATTCATTTTCAACTATTAAGTCTTTATATTTATATCATAGACAAAAAGAAAAGAGGCTACTGAGACAATAAAAATTCGAAATTTTCGTTATCGCACACAAGACAGTGTTTATGTTTCCTGTACTTGTATCACCTCTGCGTCTTAGTTGTGACTGATTTCGTCTCGATATAATAACCTTACTTCGGAGTCATGATTTTAAAAATAAATTAGAATGTCAAACTTTTTCAATGCTTTAATAAAAAGTTATTTGAACATATGGTTATACATAATCTAAGAATAATATATTATTTTCAATGTCATAAACAAATTGTCATTGTTTTATTTGCGTCGATACGTTTAAAATAATGTGTTATATCGCAGATTTATATAATATATGTATAAATTCGCGTATGCATTTTAAAATGTGTGAAATTTTATGCAGTAAATATAAAAAAGTAAATTTATTTCATTTCCATTTTTTTATATCTTCAGTATTTTACACTAAAGATATATCTATTTATAAAAAAATTAATTAAAACAAGTAGTTTTATCTTACTCCGGAACTATATAATACTTTGATGCAGATTATTACATAATTAATGTATATCGTACAAGTACTCGTATATTGGATTTTATTGTTATAATATTATATTGATATACATTAATTATATAATATTAATTTTATTAAATTTAAATCTCCCAACTATGTGTGTTTTTTAGACAGGTACAAATCCGAAGACGGATGTTGTGTAACGCCGCAATCTGTCAAACGCGCAGCTCACAGACATATGTCTGCCTCATGAACAACGCTGATTAAATAAATTTTATGTGATATTTATTTTTTCTTAAGCTTCGCAGAATAAAACATAATTTTCAGATGTATGAATCATTTTTGATTCAGGAATATCGCTATAATTCATGGGCTCGAATTAAGAGAAAAAACACCCTCTATATTTATTAACTTATAATTCAAAAAAAGTTTTTTCTAGTATATTTATTGCAACGGATGATCATTTCGCGACATTCTCATCAACTTATATCTTCGTAGTAAGTGGAATGCCATATGATAAAACTAATATTTTTTGACATATTTTACAACAAATCTGTTCAATGATTTCTTCTTTTTCATTTCATAATTCAATACGACGTCAGTAAAAAAGCTTGAACTTCAATCAAATAGTGTATCTATATATTAAACTAAACTATATACTGTGCGTTTTGCCCTTCTAATACCACAGTAATTAAGATTCTTGCCACATTTTTTATATTTAGTTATTTGTTATTATTTAGTTATTTATATACGATAATTTGAATATAATCATTCATCGATTCTCACTCCACTACAACTTACGCTGGTTTTCTTGACATCGCAATTCTCAGCCACTAATTTTCTCGAAAGTTTCATGATTCGGTTTTCTGAAATACTCGGTTCTACCGGAACGTATACAAATCCGCCTCCAAAACCTGTAAGCTTAGCTCCGAATCCATAACATTCTGCAATCGAGCAAATATAATCCAATCTCGTATGTGAAAAATCAAAATCATAAAGTATATGTTGATTCTCTCGAATGTGTTCCTGTAAAACATGAGAAATGAAAGTTTAGAAACGGTACAGTTTTTAGCAGATAATTGTGTACTTGGGAAATTTGTAAATGCAGACAGACAAAGGAATATAATATAGTAATATCATTGTCAAGAAGCGTGCAAACAAGCGAAAGTGGATACCTGTAATTGAACGTATAAACGCTTTTGAATTTGAGGTAAAATGGGATTTCTGTTGCTATTAGTCATTTCATTGAGCGTACTACAAATTTTTTCTGATATTTTATTAACTCTATGTAATATGTTGTCGGCATCATTGGAATTAGAACGTTTTAGCTCCGCCATACGTTGTACCAGTTCGCGGTTACTCCCGCGAATTTTTGAGTCAATCAGTAGAATCTTTATTCTTGGCACATCCATGGTCGACATATCGCAATCTTCGAAATTGCTGTATTGAAAACTTCCTATTTTGCCGTATGTGCACACTATGTTATCGAACCTGAACGCATAGTCTTGTATACATTCTTCGCAATATGTGCTGTAAGTGCAGATCTTTTCTAAATCATCCTCATCGAACTCATCGTGGTCACCCTTCTGTAGACGCGCCCAATGTATAAAACACGCCGCGAGACACACCGCGAACGATGTCGAACTGCCAAGACCACCGCTGATAGGTAATTCCGTGGACACGTCTACGTTAAAAGATCTTATCTCGAGATCCTCGGTGTAAGCAATATAAAAGAGCAAGAAAAAGAATATTTGTAAGCTAAATCTCTGCTCGTGTGTGCACCACATACCGTTTAAGCTGATGAAGTATTTCACGATCCTAAGCAGCTCTAGATTACTTGAAATTTTCTCTTGCGTCATAATATTAAGATAGAAGTTTCGAACTTTTTCCAAAGGTATATACAACGATAGAACGACTTCGGGAAACTCTATCTTAATATTTTTTTGCTTGACTGGTTGTTCGCGGAACTTAAGCGTGGTACGACAATCTAAGCTGGCCATAACAGTACGTTTTTCATACATCGCCACGTTCTCTCCGGATAAGACAATTCTGCCCGGTGCGGAAATTTGAAATTTAATCATCTTTTTTATTATGAATAAAAATATCTCTTCTCCAAAGAACTGATGTAGCGTTGAACAGTATTGCGCACAGAAATTTAAATTTGCCTAACTCTTATAAACATATATCAGAATCACGAAAAATATTTGTGTATCGTGAAGAAGGTCCAGAGATTATATTTGTCGCCCTTTTTTTCGTTCTGTATAAGTTAGAAATGCGTAATATCAGTTATATGACAAAAACATCTCGTCAGCAATACGTTACCAAATGAATATGCATACAAAAGTAATGTTCCTGAATTCAATCCGGTTCTCGTCCTTCGCCCTTGTCTTCGTTATTAGCAGATTAATCGTAAATGGCTTTGACTTTTTCTTATAATGCGCCAGACAAATCTGAATTAATTTATTTTCAAATATGAAGTCTTTATATCATAGACAAGAAGAAAAGAGGCCACTGACAATAGAAATTCGAAACGTTCGTTTTAGCACACAAGACAGTGTTTATATTTCTTGTACTTGTATCATCTCCGCGTCTCAGTCGTGACTGATTTCGTTTCGATATAATAACATTATTCCGGTGTCATGATTTTAAATATGAACTACAATGTCAAACTTTTTCAATGCTTTAATAAGAATTTATTGGGACATATGCTTATACATAATCTCAGAATAATATCTTATTTTCAATGTCGTAAACAAATTGTCATTGTCTTATTCGCTTTGATATGTTTAAAATAATGTGTTATATCGCAGATTTAAAATATATATAATATACATATATATAATATATGTATAAATTCGCGTATGCACCGTCCTAAAATGTGTGATATTTTATGCAGTAAATTTAAAAAAGGTATTTATTACTATTCCATTTTTTTATATCTTTAGTACTATACAATAAGGAATTATCTATTTATAAAATAATGAGGGACAAGAAGTAGATCATCTTGCTCCGGAAGTATATAATATCTTGATCTATATTATTACATAATTAATGTATATTGTACAAATAATTTTATATTCGATTATATTGTTTAATGTAATATAATCATATAATTATATTTGACGCAAAAGATTAACAGCGCTATTTTTGTTACTTTATTAATTGCATTTATGCGTAAAGCTTAATTGTACTTAATAAATGTAACACGAACTCCGGCTCAAAAGTTTCGGAGTAAGATGATCTACTACTTTTCATTAATTTCTCTATAAATAGATAAATCTTTAGTGTATAATACTGAAGATATAAAGAAATGGAATAGAAATGAATATCTTTTTTTTTCAGACTATCACAACCTATCGCGAAAAACCAATTGAAATAATTGTTATAATTAATTTACATTGTAGTTATATAGTTATTTTCTATATTATCAATTAGATATTATTAGTGCAAAAGAGAACTCTTCTGTCATCTCTCTCTCTCTCTCTCTCTCTCTCTCTCTCTCTCTCTCTCTCTCTCTCTCTCTCTCTCTCTCTCTCTCTCTCTCTCTCTCTCTCTCTCTCTCTCTCTCTCTCTCTCTCCATTTAATAATACAACAATTCGTATGTTAATTCGAACAATACTTTATTATCTTTATTACTGTGGTATTTTAAGCGTTTCCGTTTTTTCTTGAAGCCAATTTGAATAACGAAAAACATGTAAATTTTTTTAGACGTTTATTAAAATAAATTAGTTTTCTTTATATGTTATACTACTCGTATTTGATAGTATTGATAAAATATATTGAAAACGTTCGATTTAATTATTATAATAAATGTATGTATAACTTATTTACATTTGTCTCATATTTCCGAAAGTAGACCACGGGGTAATTAATCTTAGATATATTCAAGATGTTTCATAATTCGAGCCCTCGAATTACATAGCGTTATTACCTAATGAAAAATGAAATATCCTGAACTACTTTTTTTTTCTTTGATGCTTGATACAGGAAGATTCATGTGTATAAATACGCGTATGTATCGTGTATGTATATATCTTTGTATAATATTTTATAAAAAAGATATATTATACTTTGATGCAGATTATTATATAATTAATGTATATCGCTCAAGTTCTCGTATATTTGATTATATTGTTATAATATTATATTGCAATACTTAATTATGTAACATGTATTTTATTAAATTAAAATCTCCCAACCAGCTCTGTTTTTTAGACAGGCCATAAGACAGGTGGTATGTAAGCACGCAAACTATCAACTGCACAGCTTACAGACATATGTCTGCCTAATGAACAATGCTGATTAAAAAATTTTATTTGATAATTTTTTTTTTCTTAAGCTTCGCAGAAAAAAAAAAATTTTTAGCTCTACTCATTTTCTATTCAATGATGGCGCTATATAATTCATTGGCTCGAATTAAGAGAAAAACACTCGATATACCTATTAACTTACAAGTCGAAAAACGTCTATAGTATATTTATTGCAGGGCACAATCTTATCGCGACATTCTCATCAACTTATATCTTCGAAGTAGGGTGGGATGCTATACGAAGAAACTAATATTTTCGACGTATTTTACAGCAAAAATATTCAATTTCTTTCAATTTTAAAAATATTAAATTTAAAAATATTCAATTTCTTTCAATTTCTTTCAATTTTCTCTTCATTTCAAATTTTTTTTTATTTCATAATTCAATGCGACGTGATTAAGGGACCGTGAACTTTAAGCAACGGCATATAATTTAATCATATATTTTGTATATATTCAACAAAATTGTATTGTTTGTCTTTCTTTCCTTCAAATACCACAGTAATTAAATTAGTAACCTTATCACATTTTTTTACATTTAATTATTTGTTAAATGTATTACAGTCGATTATTTTAATTCAATCATTTATTCAATTCTAACTCCACTACAACTCACGCTGGTCTCTAGGACATGGAAATCCCTCGCCATTAATGTTTTCTTAAGAATTTCGATTTGTGTTTCTGGAATACTTGGTACTAGCGGAATGTATACAAATCCGCCTCCAAAACCTGTAAGCTTTCCTGCGCATCCATATTTTTTTGCTATCGAGCATATATTATCTAATCTCGGTTGTGACAAATCTGAATCATAAAGTATTTTTTGATTCTCTCGAATGTGTTCCTGCAAAACATGAGAAATGTAAGCTTAGAAACGGTACAGTTTTTAGCAGATAATTGTGTACTTGGAAAACTTGTAAACGCAGACAGACAAAGGAATATAATATAGTAATATCGTTGTCCGCAAAGAAGCGAAAAAGGATACCTGTAATTTAACGTATGAACGCTCTTGAATTTGAAGCGAATTGGGATTTCTGTTGCTATTAGTTATATCATTGAGCGTACTACAAATTTTTACTGATATTTCATTAACTCTACGTAAAATAGAGTCGGCATCATCGGGATTAGAATGTTTTAGCTCTGCCATACGTTGCACCCGTTCGCGGTTATTTCCGCGAATTTTTGAGTCAATCAATAGAATCTTCATTTTTGGCACATCCATGATCGACATGTCGTAATTTTTGAAGTTGCTGTATTGAAAATTTACTATTTTGCCGTATGTGCACACTTTGTTATCGAACTTCATCGCATAGTCTTGTATACATTCTTCGTAAATTGTAGTGTATCTGGAGATCTTTTTTAAATCATTCTCATCGAACTCATCGTGGTCACCCTTCTGCAGACGCGCCCAATGTATAAAGCACGCCGCGAGACACACCGCGAACGATGTCGAACTGCCAAGACCACCTCTGATAGATAATTCCGTGGTCACGTCCACGTGAAAAGGTCTTATCTGGAGTTTCTCGTTGCGAGCAATATAAAAAAGCAAGAGAAAGAATAATTGTAAGCTAAATCTGCTCTTGTATGTGCTCCACATACCGTTTGTGGTGATGAAGTGATTCACGTACCTAAGGAATTGGATATTATTTGAAACCATGGTCGACATTTCAATAAATGTAGAATAGAATGTTTGCACTATTTCCAAAGGTATATCCAACGATAGGTAGATTTTAGGCAACTCTATTTTAATAATTTTTTGCTCATTAGGTAGTTCGCAGAACTTAAGCTTGGTACGGAGGTTTAAGCTGGCCATAACAGTACGTTTTTCATACATCGCCGCGTTCTCTCCGGATAAGACAATTCTTCCCGGTGCGGAAATATTAAATTCAATCATCTTTTTTATTATTAATGAAAATATCTCTTCTCCAAAGAACTGATGTAACGTTGAACAGTATTGCGCACAGATAATTAAATTTGCGTTGCTTCTATAAACCTTTATTAGAATCACGAAAAATATTCTCGTAACGTGAAGAAGGTCCAGAGATTATATTTGTCGCTTTTTTTTGTTCTGTATAAGTTCGAAATGCGTAATGTTAGTTATATGACAAAAATATTTTGTCAGCAATACGTTCAAATAAATATACTTACAAAAGTAATTTTCTTAAATTCAGTCAGATTCTCGTTCTGCGACCTTCTTTTCATTATCAGCAAATTAATCGGAAATTGCCTTGACTTTGTCGTTTAGAGCGCCACACAAGTCTGAATTAATTCATTTTCAACTATTAAGTCTTTATATTTATATCATAGACAAAAAGAAAAGAGGCCACTGAGACAATAAAAATTCGAAATGTTCGTTATCGCACACAAGACAGTGTTTATGTATCTTGTACTTGTATCACCTCCGCGTCTCAGTCGTAACTGATTTCTTCTCGATAATAACATTACTCTGGAGTTATGATTTTAAATATGAACTACAATGTCAAACTTTTTTAATGCTTTAATAAAATGTCATTGGAACATATGCTTATACATAATCTAAGAATAATATATTATTTTCAATATCATTAACAAATTGTCATTGTCTTATTTGCTTTGAGACGTTTAAAATAATGTTTTTTATCGTAGTTTTATATAATATATATGTATAAATACGCTTATGTATTTTGTAAGTATATATGTGAGATATTTTATACAATAAATATAAAAAATGATATTTATTTTTATTCCATTTCGCTATATCTTCAGTGCTATACAATAAAGATTTATATATTTATAAAGAAAATATTAACAAGAAGTAGATTATTTTACTCCGGAACTATATAATACTTTGATGCAGATTATTACATAATTAATGTATATCTTACAAATACTCGTATATTCGATTATATTGTTTAATATAATTTAATCATATAATTATACTTGACATAAAGGATTAACAGCGCTATCTTTGTTACTTTATTAATTGCATTTATGCCTAAAGCTTAATTCGACTTAATAACATGTAACACGAACTCCGGCTCGAGAGTTTCGCAGCAATATAATTTACTACTTTTTATTAATTTCTTTATAAATAGATAAATCTCTAGTGTATAATACTGGAGATATAAAGAAATGGAATATAAATGCATATCTTTTTCCTTCAAACTATTACTACCTATTGCGAAAATTCAATTGTACTTAATAATTGTTGTAAATAATTTATGTCGTAATAATATAGTTATTTTCCATGTTATCATGGAGATATTATTAGCGCAAGAGAGAACTTTTATGTCACCTTTCCATTTAATAATACCAATTCGTATTTTAATTCGAACAATATTTTATTATCTCTATTACTGTGGTATTTTAAGTATTTCCGTTTTATCATTGAAGCCAATTTGAATAACGAAAAATATGTTTTTTTTTTAGAAGTTTATTAAAATAAATTAGTTTTTTTTATGTTATACTACTCGTATTTGATAGTACTGATAAAATATACCGAAATCGTTCGATTTAATTATTATAATAAATGCATGTATATCTTATTTACATTTGTCTCATATTTTGAAAAGTAGACCACGAGATAATTAATCACAGATATATACAAGGTGTTTCATAATTCGCGCCTACGAATTACATAGCGTTATTACCTAATGAAAAATGAAAAATCCTGAACTATTTTTTTTTTATGCTTGAGAAAGGAAGAATTATATGTATAAATCCACGTATGTATCGTGTAAGTATATATCTTTGTATAATAATTTATAAAAGAGATATATATATATATAAAACTTTGATGCAGATTATTATATAATTAATGTATTGCATAATAATATTATAACAATATAATCCAATGTAAGAGAATTTGAGCGATATACATTGTATACGTAATATATACGTAATATGAATTTTATTAAATGTGAATCTCTCAAAACCAGCTCTGTTTTTTAGACTGGCGAAAAATAAGACGGATGGTATGTAACCACGCAAACTATCAACTGCACAGCTCACAGACATATGTCCGCCTCATGAGCAACGCTGATTAAATAACTTTTACTTGTTAATTTATTTTTTCTTAAGCTTCGAAAAAAAAATATAATTCCTAGTTGTACAATTCATTTTTGATTCAAGAATATCGCTATATAATTCATGGGCTCGAATTAAGATGAAAATACCCTTTATATTTATTAACCTATAAATCGAAAAAAGTCTTTAGTATATTTAGTACAGCGCACGATCTTATCGCGACATTTTCATCAACTTATATCTTCGAAGTAGGGTGGGACGCCGTACGAAAAAAACTAATATTTTTCGACGTATTTTACAAAAAAAAATATTCAATCATTTCTCCTTTTTCATTTCATAATTCTTTGCGACGTTAGTAAGGGACCGTGAACTTTAAGCAAGAATTTATATATTGAACAAAATTATACTGTTCGTCCTTTTTGCCTTTAAAATACCACAGTAATTAAGTTAGTAATCTTGCAACATTTTTTTACATTTCGTTATTTGGTACTATATAGTTATTTATATACAATCGATAATCTTATAATCAGTCATCAATTTTCACTCCACTGCAACTCACGCTGGTCGTCGTGACATTGAAACCCTCTGCCTCTAATTTTGTCGAAAGATTCGTTATTTGTTCTTCTTGAATACTCGGTGGTATCAGAATGTATACAAATCCGCCTTTTAAACTTGTAAGCTTAGCTGCGAATCCATAACATTCTGCAATCGAGCAAATATAATCCAATCTCGTATGTGACAAATCAAAATCATAAAGTATATGTTGATTCTCTCGAATGTGTTTCTGTAAAACATGAGAAATGTAAGTTAAGAAACGGTACAGTTTTTAGCAGATAATTATGTACTTGACAAACTTGTAAACGAAGCTAGAATATTTTAAAGTAAAAGTATATATTATAGTAATATTGTTGTTTCCCAAAGAAGCTAGAAAAGATACCTGTAATTCAACGTATGTAATCGCTTGAAGTGTAAGTGAAGTTGGATTGGGTTGAGGATTTCTGTGGCTCCTACTTATTTCATTCAGCTTTCTACAAATTGTTATTGATATTTCATGAATTGCACGTAAAAGATAGTCGGCGTTCTTGGTATTAGAATGTTTTAACTCCGCCATTTGTTGCAGCCGTTCGCGATTATTCAGGCAAATATTTGAGTTGATCAGTAGAATCTTCATTTCTGGCACTTTTTTGTGCCAAATATTATCACGGTCGCAGGTGTCGTATTGAGAATAAACTATTTTGCCATATATGCACACGTAGTTATCGATCTTGAACGTACAGTCCTGTATAAGTTCTTCGCACATTTCGGTGTAATGGCGGATCATTTTTAAATCTTTGTTTTTGAACTCATCGTGGGCACCCTTCTGCAGACGCTCCCAATGTCTAAAGCACGCCGCGAGACACACCGCGAACGATGTCGAACTGCCAAGACCACCGCTGATAGATAATTCCGTAGACACGTCCACGTGAAAAGATCTTATCTCGAGTTTCTCATAATGAACAAAAGCAGAAAGCAATAAAAAGAATAATTTTAAGCTAAATCTCTGCTCGTGTGTGCTCCACATGCCGTTTAAGGTGATGAAGTGATTCACGTACCTAATCAACCAGATATTATTTAAGTTTCTTATATCATCATAAAGAAGGAAGTTTCGAACTATTTCCAAAGGTACTTCCAACGATAGATCGACCTCAGGGAAATCTATCTTAATAATTCCTTGTTCATTAGGTAGTTCGCGGAACTTAAGCGTGGTACGACGATCTAAGCTGGCCGATACAACACGTTTCTCATACATTATCGCGTGCTCTCCGGATAAAAAAATTCTGCCCGGTGCGGAAATTTTAAATTCAATCATCTTTTTTATTGTTAATAAAAATATCTCTTTTCCAAAGAACTGATGTAACGTTGAACAGTATTGCGCACAGAAATTTAAATTTGTTTTACTCTTATAAACATATATTAGAATCACCAAAAATATTTTCGTATCGTGAAGAAGGTCCAGAGATTATATTTGTCGCCCTTTTTTTTTCGTTCTGTATAAGTTAGAAATGCGTAATATCAGTTATATGACAAAAACATCTCGTCAGCAATACGTTACCAAATAAATATGCATACAAAAGTAATGTACCTGACTTCAATCCGGTTCTCGTTCTTCGCCCTTGTTTTCGTTATTAGCAGATTAATCGTAAATGGCTTTGACTTTTTCTTTTAATGCGTCAGAAAAGTCTGAATTAATTTATGTTCAAATATGAAGTCTTTACATCATGGACAAGAAGAAAAGAGGCCACTTACAATAGAAATTCGAAATGTTCGTTATCACACACAAGACAGTGTTTATATTTTTTGTACTTGTATCACCTCCGCGTCTCTGTCGTGACTGATTTCGTCCCGATATAATAGCATTACTCCGGAGTCATGTTTTTAAATATGAAATACAATGTCAAATTTTTTCAATGTTTTAATAAAAAATCATTAGAACATATGCTTATACATAATCTAAGAATAGTACATTATTTTCAATGTCGCAAAAAAATTGTCATTGTCTTATTCGCTTTGATACGTTTAAAATAATGTTTTATATCGCAGTTTTATAATATATATGTGTATAAATGCGCGTATGTATCGTGTAAGTACATATGTGTGATATTTTATACAATAAATATAAGAAATGATATTTATTTCTATTCTATTTTTATATATCTTCAGTACTATACAATTAGGATTTATCTATTTATAAAATAATTAGGGAAAAGAAGTAGATTATCTTGCTCCGGAACTATATAATATTTTTGATGCAGATTATTATATAATTAATGTATATCGTACAAATAATCGTATATTCGATTATATTGTTTAATATAATATAATCATAATTATAATTGACGTAAAAGATTAACAGCGCTATTTTCGTTACTTTATTAATTACATTTATGCGTAAAGCTTAATTCGACTTAATAAATGTAACATGAACTCCGGCTCAAGAGTTCCAGAGCAAGATAATTTACTACTTTTCATTAATTTCTTTATAAATAGATAAATCTGTAATGTATAATACTGAAGATATAAAGAATAGAAATGGAATAGAAATGAATATCTTTTTTATAATAAATTAAGTAAGGCTCTGTTATACTCATGTGTATCTGGATAAGAGGAGTAGGCAAGTGAGAGCCGGGCGCAAGAAATTAAGCGCTAAGTCTTCAGTGATAATCTTCTTTATTTAAATTCGGAATATCTTTTTTCTTCAAGCTATCACTACCTATTGCGCAAATCCAATTGAAATAATTGTCGTAATTAATTTACATTGTAGTTATATAATTATTTTTCATGTTATCAAGTTGATATTGTTAGCGCAAAAGAGAACTTTTTTGTCATCTTTCCATTTAATAATACAACAATTCGCATGTTAATTCGAACAATATTTTATTATCTCTATTACTGTGGTATTTTAATCGTTTCCGTTTTTCCATTGAAGCCAATTTGAATAACGAAAAACATGTAAATTTTTTTAGAAGTTTATTAAAATTAATTAGTTTTCTTTATATGTTATACAACTCGTATTTGACAATACTGATAAAATATACCGAAAACGTTCGATTCAATTATTATAATAAATGCATGTATAACTTATTTACATTTGTCTTATATTTCCGAAAGTAGACCACGGGATAATTAATCACAGATGTATTCAAGATGTTTCATAATTCGCGCCCACGAATTACATAGCGTTATTATCTAATGAAAAATGAAAAATCCCGAACTATTTTTTTTTTATGCTTGATACAGGAAGAATTATATGTATAAATTCGCGTATGTATCGTCTATATGTATATATCTTTTTATAATATTTTTAAAAAATATATATGATACTTTAATGCAGATTATTATATAATTAATGTATATCGCCCAAGTTCTCGTATATTGGATTATATTGTTATAATATTGCAATACATAATTGTGTAACATGAAATTTATTAAATAAGAATCTCCCAACCTGCTCTGTTGTTTAGACGGGCGTAAGTCCATAAGACGGGTGCTATGTAACCACGCAAACTATCAACTGCACGGATCACAGACATATGTCCGCTTAATGCTGATTAAATAAATTTTATTTCATAATTTATTTTTTCTTAAGCTTCGCAGAAAAAATATAGTTTCCAGCTCTACTCATTTTCTATTCAATAATGGCGCTTTATAATTCATTGGCTGAAATTAAGAGAAGAACACTCTATATACCTATTAACTTACAAATTGGAAAATGTCTTCGGTATATTTATTGCAGCGCCTGATCATGTCGCGACATTCTTATCAACTTATAGCTTCGAAGTAGGGTGGGATGCCAGACGAAGAAACTTATAATTTCTACGTATTTTACAAAAAAAAATTCAATTTTTTCTTTTTCTTTTCATAATTTAATGCGACTTCAGTAAGAGATCGTGAACTTTAGCAACAGAATATAATTTAATCATATATTTTGTATATATTAAACAAAATTGTACTGTTCGTTCTCTTTTTCTTAAAATACCACAGTAATTAAATTAGTAATCTTGCCACATTTATTTACATTTAATTATTTGTTAAATATAGTACAATCGATAATTTTAATTTAATCAGTTATACAATTCTCACTCCACTACAACTCACGCTGGTATTTATGACATGGTAACCCCTCGCCATTAATGTATCCTTAAGTGTTTTGATTCGTTCTTCTGGAATATTTGGTAGTAGAGGAATGTATACAAATCCGCCTCCAAAACCTGTAAGCTTTCCCGCGAATCCTAAACTTTTTGCAATCGAGCAAATATTATCCAATCCCGGATGTGACAAACCATTACTATAAAGTATTTGTTGATTTTTTTGAATTTGTTTCTGCAAAACATGAGAATTGTAAGTTTAGGAACGGTACAGTTTTTAGCAGATAATTGTGCACTTGGGAAACTTGTAAACGCAGACAGACAAAGGAATATAATATAGTAATATCGTTGTTCGCAAAGAAGCGAAAAAGATACCTTTAATTTAACGTATGAACGCTTTTGAATTTGAAGCGAATTAGGATTTCTGTTGCTATTAGTTATTTCATTGAGCGTACTACAAATTTTTACTGATATTTCATTAACTCTACGTAAAATAGAGTCAGTATCATCGGAATCAGAATATTTTAGCTCTGCCATATGTTGCACTCGTTCGCGGTTATTTCCGCGAATTTTTAAGTCAATCAATAGAATCTTCATTCTTGGTACATTCATGGTCGACATATCGTAATCTTCGAAGTTGCGGTATTGAAAATTTACAATTTTGCCGTATGTGCACACTTTGTTATCGAACTCGAACGCATAGTCTTGTATACTTTCTTCGTACTTTGTAGTGTATCTGGAGATCTTTTCTAAATCATCCTCATCGAACTCATCGTGGTCACCCTTCTGTAGACGCGCCCAATGTATAAAGCACGCCGCGATACACACCGCGAACGATGTCGAACTGCCAAGACCACCGCTGATAGGTAAATCCGTGGTCACGTTCACGTGAAAAGAGTTTATCTGGAGTTTCTCGTTGCTAGCAATATAAAATAGCAAGAGAAAGAATAATTGTAAGCTAAATCTGCTCTCGTATGTGCTCCACATACCGTTTGTGTTGATGAAGTGGTTCACCTGCCTAAGAAACTCGATATTATCTGAATCACTTTTCTGAATAATACCAATATATCTAGTATAGAACGTTCGCACTATTTCCAAAGATATTTCCAACGGTTTTTTGTCTTCGGGGTACTTTATCTTAATAATTTTTTGCTTATCAGGTAGTTCGCAGAATTTAAGCTTGGTACGGAGGTTTAAGCTGGCCATAACAACACGTTTTTTATACATAACTGCGTGCTCTCCGGATAAGACAATTCTGCCCGGTGCGGAAATTTTAAATTCAATCATCCTTTCTATAATTATTAAAAATATCTCTTCTCTAAAGAACTGATGTAACGTTTATTTGAACATTATTGCGCACAGAAAGTTAAATTTGCCTAGGTCTTGTAGACATTTATTATAATCACGAAAAATATTTTCGTAACGTGGAGAAGGCCCAGAGATTGTATTTGTCGCTTTCTTTCGTTCTGTATAAGTTAGAAATGCGTAATGTCAGTTATATGACAAAAATATCTCGTCAGCAATACGTTACCAAATGGAATACATACAAAAGTAATGTATCTAAATTTAATTTGGTTCTCGTTCTTCGCCCTTGTTTTCGTTATCAGCAGGTTAATCGTAAATTGCCTCAATTTTTTTTTAATGCGCCACACAAGTCTGAATTAATTCATTTTCAACTATGAAGTCTTTATATCATGGACAAGAAGGAAAGAGGCTACTGACAATAGAAATTCAAAACGTTCGTTACTGCACAGAAGACAGTATTTATATTTATTGTACTGGTATCACTTTTGCGTCTTAGTCGTGATTGATTTGGTCTTGATATAATAACATTAATCCGGAGTCATGTTTTTAAATATGAAATACAATGTCAAACTTTTTCAATAATGTTTTAATAAAAAATCATTAGAACGTATGCTTATACCTAATCTGAGAATAATATATTATTTTCAATGTCATAAACAAATTGTTATTTTTCTTATTTGCGTTGATACGTTTAAAATAATGTTTTATATCGCAGTTTTATAATATATGTATAAATTCGCGTGTACATCGTCCTAATATGTGTGATGCACTAAATATGAGAAAAGATATTCATTTATATTCTATTTTTTATATCTTTAGTATTTTACACTAAGGATATATCTATTTATAAAGAAATTAATGAAAGAAGAAGTAAATTATCTTGCTCCTGAACTATATAATACTATGAGGGTATTAATTACCTAATTAATGTATATCGTGCAAGTACTCGTTTATTCGATTATATATATATATATATATATATATTGTTTATTATAATTTTATTTGACGCAATAGATTAATTACGCTATCTTTGTTCTTTTACCAATCGCATTTATGCGTAAAGCTTACTTCGATTTAATAACATTTATCACTTACTCCGGCTCAAGAGTTCCGGAGCAAGATAATCTAATTCTTTTCATTAATTTTTTTATAAATCATTAAATCTGTAATGTATAATACTGGAGATTTAAAGAATAGAAATGGAATAAAAATGACTATCTTTTTTCTTCAAGCTATCACTACCTATTGCGCAAATCCAATTGAAATAATTGTCGTAATTAATTTACATTGTAGTTATATAGTTATTTTCCATATTATCAAGTAGATATTATTAGCGCAAGAGAGAATTATTTTGTCATCTTTCCATTTAATAGTACCATTTCGTGTGTATTTTAATTTGAACAATACTTTATTATCTCTATTATTGTGGTATTTTAAGCGTTTCCATTTTTTCATTGAAGCCTATTTGAATAACGAAAGACATGTAAATTTTGTTTAAAAGTTTATTAAAATAAATTTGATTTCTTGATGTTATTCTACTCGTATTTGATTTTACTGATAAAATATACCGAAAACGTTCGTTTTTATTATTATAATAAATGCATGTATAACTTATTTACATTTCTCATATTTCCAAAAATAGACCACGGGATAATTAATCACAGATGTATTCAAGATGTTTCATATTACGCGCCCACGAATTACATAGCGTTATTACTTAATGAAAAATGAAAAATCGTGAGCTATTTTTTTTATGCTTGATTCAGGAAGAATTATATGTATAAATACGAGTATGTATCGTGTAAGTATATATCTTTGTATAAAAAATTGTATAAAAAAGATATATAATACTTTGATGCAGATTATTATATAATTAATGTATTTCGCTGAAGTTCTTGTATATTGGATTATATTCTTATAATATTATATTGCAATGCATAATTATGTAATATTAATTTTATTAAATGAGAATCTCGCAACCAGCTCTGTTTTTTAGACAGGCGTAAGTTCATAAGGCGAATGGTATGTAACCACGCAAACTATCAACTGCACAGCTCACAGACACATGTTCGCTTAATGAACTATGCTGATTAAATAAATATTATTTTATAATTTATTATTTCTTAAGCTTCGCAGAAAAAAAATATAATTTTCAGCATTACTCATTTTCTATTCAATAATAGCGCTATATAATTCATGGGCTTGAATTAAGAGAAAAGCACTCTGTATATCTATTAACTTACAAATCGTAAAAAGTCTTTGGTATATTTATTGCAGCGCTTTATCATGTCGCGACATTCTCATCAACTTATATCTTCCAAGTAGAGTGGGATGTCATACGAAAAAACTAATATTTTTCGACGTATTTTACAACAAAAATATTCAATTATTTTTCATTTCATAATTCAATACGACATCAGTAAGGGACCGTGAACTTTAAGGAACAGAATATATATATTTAACAAAATTATACTGTTCGTTCTTTTTTCCTCAAAATACCACAGTAATTAAGTTAGTAATCTTGCCATATTTTTTACATTTCGTTATTGGTTACTATAGTTATTTATATACAATCGATAATTTTAATATATATAATCATTCATCAATTCTCACTCCACTACAACTCACGCTGGTAATCGTGACACCGAAACCTTCTGCCTCTAATTTTGTCGAAAGTTTCATGATTCGTTCTTCTGGAATACTTGGTGGTAGCAGAATGTATACAAATCCGCCTCCAAAACCTATAAGCTTTCCCGCGAATCCGTAACTATGTGCAATCGAGCAAATATTATCCAATGTCGGATTTGACAAACCTGAATCATAAAGTATTTTTTGATTCTGTCGAATGTGTTCCTGCAAAACATGAGAAATGTAAGTTAAGAAACGGTACAGTTTTTTTGCAGATAATTATGTACTTGAGAAACTTGTAAACGAAGCTAGAATATATTAAAGTAAAGGAATATATTAATGTAATATTGTTGTTTCCCAAAGAAGCGAGAAAAGATACCTGTAATTCAGCGTATGCAGTCGCTTGAAGTGTAAGTGAAGTTGGATTGGGGTGAGGATTTATGTGGCTCTTAATTATTTGCTTGAGCTTTTCATAAACATTTTGTGATATTTCTTTAATTTTATCTAAAATATTGTTGGCGTACTCGGATTGAGAATGTTTTATCTTCGCCACTTTTTGCAGCCGTTCTCGATTATTCTGGCAAATATTTGAGTTTATCAGTAGAATCTTCATTTTTGGAACATTCATGGACCTAAATGCAAATTTTGCGTCGTGTCTGCGTTTACCAAAAATTGTTTTGCCATGTATGCATACGTCGTTATCGATCGGGAACGTACAGTCTTGTATATATGTTTCGTGTGATGTAGTTATATCGTTGATCGAGTTTAAATCATTCTTATCGAACTCATTGTGAGCACCCTTCTGCAGACACGCCCAATGTCTAAAGCACGCCGCGAGACACACCGCGAACGATGTCGAACTGCCAAGACCGATAGATAATTCCGTGGACACGTTCACGTGAAAAGATCTTATCTTGAGGTTCTCATAATAAACAAAGCGAGAAAGCAATAAAAAGAATAATTTTAAGCTAAATCTCTGCTCGTGTGTGCTCCACATGCCATTTAAGGTGATGAAGTGTTTCACGTACCTAACGAGCCGGATATTATTCTTAATTATGTTTTTTATATCATCACAAAGAAGGAAGTTCCGAACTATTTCCACAGGTACATTCAACGATAGATCGACCTCAGGGAATTCTATCTTAATTATTCCTTGCTCATCAGGTAGTTCGCAGAACTTAAGCGTGGTACGACGATCTAAGCTGGCCATAACAGTACGATTTTGATACAGCATCGCGTGCTCTCCGGATAAGAAAATTCTCCCCGGTGCGGAAATTGTAAATTTAATCATCCTTTTTATTATTAATATAAATCTCTTCTCTAAAGAACTGATGTAACGTTGAACAGTGTTGCGCACAGAAAATTAAATTTGCCTACGTCTTGTAAACAATTATGATCACGAAAAATATTTTCATTACGTGGAGAAGGCCCAAAGATTATATTTGTCGCTTTTTTTCGTTCTGTATAAGTTAGAAATGCGTAATGTTAGTTGTATGACAAAAGTATTTCGTCAGCAATACGTTATCAAATAAATATGCATATAAAAGTAATGTACTTACAATTAAATTCAATCAGGTTCTCGTTTTGCTTCCTTGTTTACTTTATCAGCAGATTAATCGTAAATGGCTCTGATTTTTTTTTTAATGCGTCGAACTAGTCTAAATTAATTCATTTTCAACTACCTATTAAGTTTTTATATAGACAAGAAGAAAAGAGGCTACTGACAATAGAAATTCGAAATGTTCGTTATCGCACCCAAGACAGTGTTTATATTTCTTGTATTTGTATCACTTGCGTGTCTCAGTCATGACTGATTTCGTCCCGATATAATAACATTACTCTGGAGTCATGATTTTAAATATGAACTACAATGTAAAAACTTTTTCAATGCTTTAATAAGAAATCATTAGAACATATGCTTATACATAATCTAAGTATAATATATTCTTTTCAATGTCGTAAACAAATTGTTATTGTCTTATTCGCTTTGATACGTTTAAAATAATGTGTTATATCGCAGATTTATAATATATGTATAAATTCGCGTATGCAAATTGCGTATTCGTTTTAAAATGTGTGATATTTTATGCAGTAAATATAAAAAAAATATTTAATTCTATTCCATTTTTTAATATCTTCAGTATTATACAATAAGGATTTATCTATTTCTAAAAAAATTAGGGGAAAAAAGTAGATCATCTTGCTCCGGAAGTATATAATATCTTGATCTAGATTATTACATATAATTAATGTATATCGTACAAATAATCGTATATTCGTTTATATTGTTAAATATAATATAATTATATAATTATATTTGACTTAAAAGATTAACAGCGCTATTTTTGTTACTTTATTATTTTCATTTATGCGTAAAGCTTAATAAATGTAACACGAACTTTGGCTCAAAAATTCCGGAGTAAGATGATCTACTACTTTTTATTAATTTCTTTATAAATAGATAAATCTTTAGTGTATAATACTGAAGATATAAAAAAATGGAATAGAAATGAATATATTTTTCCTTCAAATTATCACTACTTATTGCGAATATCCAATTGTAATAATTGTTGTAAATAATTTTCGTCGTAATAATATAATTATTTTTCATGTTATCAATTAGATATTGTTAGCGCAAAAGAGAACTTTTTTGTCATCTTTCTATTTGATAATAACAATTCGTATTTTAATTCGATAAATCCTTTATTATCTTTATTACTGTGGTATTTTAAGCGTTTTCGTTTTTTCGTTGAAATTAATTTATATAACTAAAAACATTTAAATTTATTTTAACAGTTTATTAAAATAAATTACTTTTTTCTATATGTTATACTACTCGTATTTGATAATGCTGATAAAATATACCGAAAACGTTCGTTTTTATAACCCTAAATGCATGTATAACTTGATTATATGTGTCTCATATTTCCGAAAGTAGACCATGGGATAATTAATTACAGATATATTCAAGATGTTTCATAATTCGCGCTCACGAATTACATAGCGTTATTACCTAACGAAAAATGAAAAATACTGAACTATTTTTTTTTGATGCTTGATACAGGAAGAATTATATGTATAAATACGCATATGTATCATATATGTATATATCTTTGTACAATATTTTATAAAAAAGATATATAATACTTTGATGTGCATATTATTATATAATTAATGTATATTGCTCAAGTTCTCGTATATTGGATTTTATTGTTATAATATTATATTGCAATACATAATTATGTAATATGAATTTTATTAAATGAGAATCTCGCATCCAGCTGTGTGTTTTTTAGACAGGCGTAAGTCCATAAGGCGGATGGTATGTAACCACGCAAACTATCAACTGCACAGCTCATAGACACATGTCCGCTTAATGAACAATGCTGATTAAATAAATTTATTTGATAATTTATTTTTTTCTATGCTCTCAGAAAAAAAATATAATTTTTAGCTCTATTCATTTTCTATTTAATAATAGCGCTATATAATTCATGGGCTCGAATTAAGATAAAAACACTCTGTATACCTTATTAACTTACAAATCGGAAAAAGTCTTCGGTATATTTATTGCTGCGCCTGATCATGTCGCGATCATTCTCATCAACTTATATTTTCGAAGTAGGGTCATACGAAGAAACTAATATTTTCGACGTATTTTACAAAATGAAATATTTATTTTCTCCCTTTTTATTTCATAATTCAATGCGACGTCAGTAAGGGACCGTGAATTTTAGCAATAGAATATAATTTAATCATATATTTTGTATATATTAAATAAAATTGTACTGTTCGTCTTTCTCTCCTTCAAATACCACAGTAATTAAATTAGTAACCTTGCCACATTTTTTACATTTAATTATTTATTAAATATAGTATAATCGATAATTTTAATTTAATCATTTATTCAATTTTCACTCCACTACAACTCACGCTAGTCATCGTGACATGGAAACCTTTCGCCGTTAATTTTTCTCTAAGTCTTTCGATTTGTTTGTCTGGAATATTCGGTACTAGCGTAATGTATACAAATCCTCCTCCAAAACCTGTAAGCTTTCCCACGCATCCATAACATATTGCTCTCCAGCAAATATAATCCAATATCGGATTTGACAAATTTGAATTATGAAGTATTTGTTGATGCTCTCGAATGTATTTCTGCAAAACATGAGAAATGTAAGTTTAGGGACGGTACAATTTTTAGCAGATAATTATGTATTTGGGAAACTTGTAAACGCATACAGACAAAGGAATATAATATATCATTGTATAGCATTGTATAATATTGTAATATCATTGTCAAGAAGCGTGCAAAGAAGCGGAAGAGGATACCTGTAATTGAACGTATAAATGCTTTTGAATTTGAGGTAAAATGGGATTACTGTTGCTATTAGTCATTTCTTTGAGCGTACTACAAATTTTTTGTGATATTTCATTAACTCTACGTAAAATAATGTTGGCTTTATCGGGATTAGAATGTTTTAGCTCTGCCATACGTTGCACCCGTTCGCGGTTATTCCCGTCAATTTTTGAGTCAATCAATAGAATCTTTATTTCTGGTACATCCATGGTCGACATATTATTACTTTCTAAGTTGCTGTATTGAATATTTACTATTTTGCCGTATGTGCACACTTTGTTATCGATCTCGAAGGCATAGTCTTGTATATATTCTTCGTACATTGTAGTGTATCTGGAGATCTTTTCTAGATCATCCTCATCGAACTCATCGTGGTCACCCTTCTGTAGACGCGCCCAATGTATAAAGCACGCCGCGAGACACACGGCGAACGATGTCGAACTGCCAAGACCACCGCTCATAGATAATTCCGTGGACACGTCCACGAGAAAAGATCTTATCTGGAGGTTTTCGTTGCGAGCAATATAAAATAGCAAGAGAAAGAATAATTGTAAGCTAAATCTCTGCTCGTGTGTGCTCCACATACTGTTTGTGGTGATGAAGTGTTTCACGTGCTTAAGAAACTGTATATTATCTGAAACAACCCTGTCCGGTGTAATACCAATATATCTAGAATAGAACGTTTGCACTATTTCCAAAGATATATCCAACGATTTATGGTCTTTAGGAAACTTTATTTTAATAATTCCTTGCTCGTTAGGTAGTTCGCAGAACTTAAGCTTGGTACGGAGGTTTAAACTGGCCATAATAGTACGTTTCTCATACATCATCGCGTGCTCTCCGGATAAGACAATTCTGCCCGGTGCGGAAATTTCAAATTGAATCATCCTTTTTGTTATTAATAAAAATATCTCTTCTCCAAAGAATTGATGTAACGTTGAACAGTATTGCTCCAACCAAAAATTAAATTTGCCTAGGTCTTGTAGACATTTATTATAATCACGAAAAATATTTTCGTAACGTGGTGAAGGCCCAGAGATTATATTTGTCGCTTTTTTTCGTTCTGTATAAGTTAGAAATGCGTAATGTCAGTTATATATATGACAAAAACATCTCGTTAGCAATACGTTACCAAATGGAATACATACAAAAGTAATGTACCTGAATCAATCCGGTTCTCGTTCTACGCCCTTGTTTTCGTTATCAGCATATTAATTGTAAATTGCCTGGACTTTTTCCTTTAATGCACCACACAAATTGTCTGAATTAATTCATTTTTAGCTATGAAGTGTTTATATCATGGACAAGAAGAAAAGAAGCCACTCACAATAGAAATTCGAAACGTTCGTTATCGCACACAAGACAGTGTTTATATTTCTTGTACTTATATCACTTCTGCGTCTCAGTCGTGACTGATTTCGTGCCGATATAATAACATTACTCCGGAGTCATGTTTTTAAATATGAAATACAATGTCAAACTTTTTCAATGTTTTAATTAAAATCATTAGAACATATGCTTATACCTAATCTGAGAATAATATATTATTATGAATGTCATAAACAAATTGTTATTTTTTTTATTTGCGTTGATACGTTTAAAATAATGTTTTATATCGCAGTTTTATATAATATGTGTATAAATTCGCGTATGCATCGTTCTAATATGTGTGATGCTGTATTCAATAAATATGAAAAAAGATATCCATTTCTATTCTATTTTTTATATTGTTAGTATTTTACACTAAATATATATCTATTTATAAAAAAATTAATTAAAGGAGAAGTATATTATCTTGCTCCGGAACTCTATAATACTTTGATGCTTATAATAACATAATTAATGTATATCGTACAAGTACTCGTTTATTCGATTATATTGTTTAATATAATTTAATCATATAATTTTATTCGACTTAATAGATTTTCATTAATTTCTTTATTAATCGATAAATCTGTAATGTATAATACTGGAGATGTAAAGAATAGAAATGGTATAGAAATGACTATCTTTTTTCTTCAAGTTATCACTATCTATTATGCAATTCCAATTGAAATAATTGTCGTAATTAATTTACATTGTAATTATATAGTTATTTTCCATATTATCAGTTAGATTATTATTATTATTATTATTATTAGTGCAAAAGAGACTCTTCTGTCATCTTTCCATTTAGTAATACAACAATTGGTATGTTAATTCGAATACTTTATTATTTTTGTTATTGTGGTGTTTTAAGCGTTTCCGTTTTATCATTGAAGTCAATTTGAAGAACGAAGAACGTGTAAATTTTTTCTAGATGTTTATTGAAATAAATTATTTTTCTTAGATGTTATGCTACTCGTATTTGACAGTTCTGATGAAATACACCAAAAACGTTTGCTCTTATTATCTTAAATGCATGTATAACATAATTAGTTTCATATTTCCAAAAGTAGACCACGTGATATTTAATCACAGATATTATACAAGGTGTTTCATAATTTGCTCCCACGAATTACATAGCGTTATTACCTAATGGAAAATGAAAAATACTGAACTATTGTTTTTTGATGCTTGATACAGGAAGAATTATGTGTATAAATACGCGTATGTATCGTATATAAGTATATATCTTTGTTTATAATATTTTATAAAATAGATATATAATACTTTGATGCAGATTATTATATAATTAATGTATATCGCTCAATTTCTCGTATATTGGGTTATACTGTTATAATATTATATTGTAATACATTAATTATGTAAGATGAATTTTATTACATGAGAATCTTCCAACCGCCTCTGTTTTTTAGACAGACATATGTCCATAAGACGGATGGTATGTAACCACGCAAACTATCAACTGCCCAGTTGGCAGACATATGTATGTCCGCCTAATGAACAACGATGATTAAATAAATTTTATTTGATAATTTATTTTTTCTTAAGCTTCGCAGGAGAAAATATAACTCCCAGCTGTACAACTTATTTTTGATTCAGGAATATCGCTATATGTAAAATTCATGGGCTCGAATTAAGAGGAAAACACCTTTTATACTTATTAACCTCTAAATCGAAAAAAGTCTTTATATATTTATTGCATCGGTATATTTATATCATGTCGCGACATTCTCATCAACTTATATCTTCGAAGTAGGGTGGGATGCCATATACGAGAAAACTATTATTTTTGACGTATTTTACAACAAAAATATTTAATGATTTCTCTCATTTCATTTCATAATTCAATACGACGTCAGTAAGGAACCGTGAACTTTAAGCAATATATATATTAAACAAGATTATACTGTTCGTCCTTTTTCCCTTAAAATACCACAATAATTAAGTTAGTAATCTTGCCACATTTTTTTACATTTCGTTATTTGTTACTATATAATTATTTATATACAATGGATAATTTTATAATCAGTCATCAATTTTCATTCCACTGCAACTCACGCTGGTCGTCGTGACATTGAAACCGTTTGCTTCTAATTCTGTCGAAAGATTCCTGATTTGTTCTTCTTGAGTACTCGGTGGTAGGAGAATGTATACAAATCCGCCTCGAAAACCTGTAAGCTTTCCCGCGAATCCTAAACTTTTTGCAATCGAGCAAATATTGTCCAATGTCGAATGCGACAAACTTGAAATACGAAGTATATGCTGATTCTCTTGAATGAGTTCCTACAAAATATGAGAAATGTAAGTTAAGAAACGGTACAGTTGTTAGCAGATAATTATGTACTTGAGAAACGAAGCTAGAATATATTAAATTAAAAGAATATATATTAAAGTAATATCGTTGTTAGAAGCGAGAAAAGATACCTGTAATTCAGCGTATGCAGTCGCTTGAAGTATAAGTGAAGTTGAAGTGGGATTGGGACTTCTGTGGCTATTAATTATTTCATCGAGCTTTTCACAAATTTTTTTTGTTATTTTATCAATTTTTTCTAAACGATGGTTGGCGTACTTGGATTGAGAATGTTTTAGCTCCGCCATTCGTTGCAGCCGTTCGTGATTATTCTGGCAAATATTTGTGTTGATCAGTAGAATCTTTATTCTTGGCACATCCATGGGCCAAACTTCAGTACGTTCGCAGAACGTGTTGCACTGAAAATTAACTATTTTGCCATATATGCACACGTAGATATCCATCGAGAACGTAAAGTCCTGTATATATTCTTCGCAAATTGTAGTGTAATGGCGGATTCTTTCTAAATCATTCTTTTCGAACTCATCGTGGTCACCCTTTTGCAGACGCGCCCAATATACAAAGCACGCCGCGAGACACACTCCGAACGATGTCGAACTGCCAAGACCACCGCTGATAGATAATTCCGTGGTCACGTTCACGTGAAAAGGTCTTATCTCGAGTTTCTCATGATAAACAAAAGCAATAAGCAATAAGAAGAATAATTTTAAGCTAAATCTCTGCTCGTGTGTGCTCCACATGCCGTTTAAGGTGATAAAGTGTTTCACGTATTTAGTCACCCGGATATTATTTGAAATTATATTGTCCATATCATCACAAAAAAGGAACTTTCGAACTTTTTCCAAAGGTACTTTCAACGATAGATCGACCTCAGGGAAATCTATCTTAATAATTCCTTGCTCATCAGGTAGTTCGCAGAACTTAAGCGTGGTACGAAGATCTAAGCTGGCCATAATAGTACGTTTTTGATACAGCATCGCGTGCTCTCCGGATAAGACAATTCTGCCCGGTGCGGAAATTTTAAATTCAATCATCTCTTTTGTAACTAAAAAAAATATCTCTTCTCTAAAGAACTGATGTAACGTTGAACAGGTTGCGCACAGAAAGTTAAATTTGCATTGTAGCTCTTAGAAACATATATCAGAATCACGAAAAATATTTTTGTATCGTGAAGAAGGCCCAGAGATTATATTTGTCGCCCTTTTTTCGTTCTGTATAAGTTAGAAATGCGTAATGTCAGTTATATATATGACAAAAACATCTCGTTAGCAATACGTTACCAAATGGAATACATACAAAAGTAATGTACCTGAATCAATCCGGTTCTCGTTCTACGCCCTTGTTTTCGTTATCAGCATATTAATTGTAAATTGCCTGGACTTTTTCTTTTAATGCGCCACACAAATTGTCTGAATTAATTCATTTTTAGCTATGAAGTCTTTATATCATGGACAAGAAGAAAGGAAGCCACTCACAATAGAAATTCGAAACGTTCGTTATCGCACACAAGACAGTGTTTATATGTCTTGTACTTGTCTCCTCCGCGTCTAAGTCGTGACTGATTTCTTCCCGATATAATAACATTACTCCGAAGCACTGAACTATAGAACTGGAATGATAACGGACGACTGAAAATCGACCAGGGTTAGACAGAGAGATATAGTGTCGAACGGGTATCTCTCGTTCACTCTTACTCACGCGCCTTGTAGATATACGTATTTACTACAGGATAATCTAGATAAAAAAGGAAAGAAAGAGAGAGAGAGAGATACTCGTTCGCAACTATCTCTCTTGGGCCGGATTCCAGTAGTATAGTTCAGTGCTCCGAAGTCATAATTTTAAATATAAACTACAATATCAAACTTTTATAATGCTTTAATAATAAGTCATTGGAACATATGCTTATACATAATTTAAGAGTAATATATTATTTTCAATGTCATAAACAAATTGTCATCGTCTTATTCGCGTTGATACGTTTAAAATAATGTTTTATATCGCAGTTTTTTAATATATGTATAGATTCGCGTATGCATCGTCCTAATATGTGTGATATTTTATGCAGTAAATATAAAAAAAGAAATTTATTTCTATTCCATTTACTTATATCTTCAGTATTATAAACTAAACATTTATCTCTTTATAAAAAAATTAATGAAAAGAAGTAGTATAATCTTGCTCCGGAACTGTATAATATTTTGATGCAGATTATTATCTAATTAATATATATCGTATTCAACAGGTACTCGTATAAAATTCTCGATTATATTGTTTAATATGATTTAATCATATAATTTAATTTGATGCAAAAGATAAACAGCACAATTTTTGTTATTTTACCAACCGCATTTATGCGTACATATACCTTAATTCGATTTAATAACATGTTATCACAAACTCCGGCTCGAGAGTACCAGAGCAAGATAATCTACTACTTTTTAATAATTTCTTTATTAGTAGATTTATTAATAGATAAATCATCAGTGTATAATACTGAAGATATAAAGAAATGGAATATACAAATAATAAATATCGTTTTCTCTCAAACTATTACTACCTATTGCGCAAATCCAATTGTAATAATTGTTGTAATTAATTTACGTCGTAATAATATAGTTATTTTTCATGTTATCAAGTAGATATTATTAGCGCAAAAGAGAACTTTTTTGTCATCTTTCCATTTAATAATACCAATTCATATTTTAATTCGAACAATATTTTATTATCTCTATTACTGTGGTATTTTAAGTATTTCCGTTTTATCATTGAAGCCAATTTGAATAACGAAAAATATGTTTTTTTTTAGAAGTTTATTAAAATAAATTAGTTTTCTTTATATGTTATATACTATACTCGTATTTGATTATACTGATAAAATATACCGAAAACGTTCGTTTTTATTATTCTGATAAATGCATGTATAACTTATTTACATTTGTCTTATATTTCCGAAAGTAGACCACGTGATAATTAATCACAGATATATTCAAGATGTATCATAATTTGCGTCCATGAATTACATAGCGTTATTACTTAATGAAAAATGAAAAATCCTGAATTATTTTTTTTATGCTTGATATAGGAAGAATTATATGTATAAATCCGCGTCTGTATCGTGTATGTATATCTTTGTACAATATTTTATAAAAAAGATATATAATACTTTGATGCAGATTATTATACAATAATTAATGTATATCGCTCAAGTTCTCGTATATTGGATTATATTGTTATAATATTATATTGCAATACACAATTATGTAACATGAATTTTATTAAATAAGAATCTCCCAACCTTTTCTGTTTTTTAGACAGGCGTAAGTCCTTAAGACGGGTGGTATGTAATCGCGTCTCAACTGCACAGCTCACAGACATATGTCCGCTTAGTGAACAATGCTGATTAAATAAATTTTGTTTAATAATTTATTTTTTTTTAAGCTTCGCAGAAAGAAAAAATTTTCATCCGTACAATTCATTTTTTATTCAGGAATAGCGCTATATAATTCATGGGCTCGAATTAACAGAAAAACATTCTTTATACCTATTAACTTATAAATCGTAAAAAGTCTTCGATATATTTATTGCAGCGCCTGATCGTGTCGCGATATTCACATCAACTTATATCTCTGAAGTAGGGTGGAATGCCATATGAAAAAACTAATATTTTCGACGTATTTTGCAACAAAAATAACCAATGATTTCTCACTTCTCATTTCATAATTCAATATGAAGTCTGTAAGGGACCGTGAACTTTAAGCAACAGAATATATAAAATAGAACATATATAAACAAAATACTGTATACTGTTTGTCCTTCTTCCTTTAAAATACCACAGTAATTAAGTTAGAAATCTTGCCACTTTTTTATATTTAGTTATTTGTTACTATAGTTATTTATACAGTACAATCGATAATTTTAATTAATAACCAGTATCACCAGTATAATCAGTCATTAATTCCCACTCCACCACAACCCACGACGGTCTTCGTAACATCGAAATCATTTGCCTTTAATTCTGTTGAAAGATTCCTGATTTGTTCTTCTTGAGTACTCGGTGGTAGCAGAATGTATGCAAATCTGCCTCCAAAACCTGTAAGCTTTCCGGCGAATCCATAACTTTTTGCAATCGAGCACATATCATCCAATCTCGGATGTGACAAACCATTACTAGAAAGTATTTGTTGATTTTCTTCAATGTGTTTCTGCAATACATGAGAAGTGTAAGTTTAGAAATGTTTTAGTTTTTAATTTGGCAGATAATTATGTACTCGAGAAACTTTTAAACGCAGCCACATAAAGGAATATAATAAAGTAATATGCGTTGTCCGCAAAGAAGCGAAAAAAGATACCTGTAATTGATCGTATGGATCCTCTTGAAGTGAATTGGAATTATAGTAGTTTTCAAGTATCTTACGTAATGTAACGTCAATTTTTTGTATTATTTCGTTAACTGTACATAAAATATAATTGGCGGTTTCGGGACTGTTATGTTTTAGCTCCATCATTTGTTGCAGCCGTTCGCGGTTATTCCCGCAAATCTTTGTGTCGATCAGTAGAATCTTTATTAATGGCATATTTATGAACGTAAGAGGAGCATTATCGAAGTTTATGTATTTTAAATTTTGTATTTTGCCGAATATGCACACGTAATTATCGAACTCTAACGCATAGTCTTGTACATAATATTCGCATTTCATTGTGTCAATGGCGATTCTTTGTAAATCAATCATATCGAAATCATCGTGAGCACCTTTCTGTAGACGCGCCCAATGTCTAAAGCATGCCGCGAGACACACCGCGAACGATGTCGAACCGCCAAGACCACCGCTGATAGGTAAATCCGTGGTCACGTTCACGTGACAAGGTCTTATCTGGAGTTTATCGTAGTAAACAGAACAAAGAAGCAAGAAAAAAGATGTTTGTAAGCTAATTCTCTGTTCGAGTGTGCCCCACATAGCGTTTACGGTGATGAAGTCTTTTACGTATTTAAACACCCGGACACTATTTGCAAACATGTTTTTCATATCATTTCTAAGAGAGAAGTTCCGAACTTTTTCCAAAGGTACATTCAACGATAGATCGATTTTAGAGAACTCTATCTTAATAATTTTTTGCTCATCAGGTAGTTCGCAGAACTTAATTCTGGTACGAAGATTTAAACTGGCCATAAGAACATTTTTGTCTTTATTCATCACCGCGTGGTCTCCGGATAAGACAATTCTGCCCGGTGCGGAAATATAAAATTTAATCATTTTTTAATTTTAAATAAAAATATCTCTTCTCCAAAGAACTGATGTAACGTTGAACAGTATTGCGCACAGAAAGTTAAATTTGCCTAGATCTTGTTAACATTTATTAGAATCACGAAAAATATTCTCGTAACGTGAAGAAGGTCCAGAGATTATATTTGTCGCTTTTTTTCGTTCTGTATAAGTTAGAAATGCGTAATGTCAGTTATATGACAAAAATATCTCGTTAGCAATACGTTACCAAATGGAATACATACAAAAAGAATGTACCTGAATTCAGTCCGTTCCTCGTTCTTCGCCCTTGTTTACTTTATCAGCAGATTAATAGTAAATTGCTTTGACTTTTTCTTTTAATGCGCCACACAAGTCTGAATTAGTTCATTTTCAACTATGAAGTCTGAATATCATGGACGAGAAGAAAAGAGACCACTGACAATAGAAATTCGAAACGTTCGTTTTCGCACACAAGACAGTGTTTATATTTCTTGTACTTATATCACCTTCGAGTGTAAGTCGTGATTGATTTCTTTGCGATATAATAACATTACTCCGAAGTCATAATTTTAAATATAAACTACAATGTCAAACTTTTTCAATACTTTAATAATAAATCATTGGAACATATGCTTATACATAATCTAAGAATAATATATTATTTTCAATGTCATAAACATATTATCATGTCTTATTTGCGTTGATACGTATACATCGTCCTAATATGTTTGATATTTTATGCAGTAATTATAAAAAAAGAAATTTATTTCTATTCCATTTCTTTATAACTTCAGTATTATTCACTAAAGATTTATCTCTTTATAAAATAATTAATGAAAAGAAGTAGTTTTATTATATAATAAATGTATATCGTACAAGTACTCGTATATTCGATTATATTGTTTAATATAATTTAATCTTATAGTTAATTAACTTTAATTAACTCATAATTTATAAACTTGACATTAAAGATTAACAGCGCTTTCTTTGTTACTTTATTAAATGCATTTATCCGTAAAGCTTAATTCGAGTAAAAATAACATGTAACACGAACTCCGGCTCGAGAGTTCCGGAGCAGGATAATCTACTTCCTTTCATTAATTTTTTTATAAATAGATAAATCTTTAATGTATAATATTAAAGATATAAAGAATAGAAATGGATTAGAAATGAATATCTTTTTTCTTCAAGTTATCACTACCTATTTAGCGCAAATCCAATTGAAATAATTTTCGTAATTAATTTACATTGTAGTTATATAGTTATTTTCCATATTATCAAGTAGATATTATTAGTGCAAAAGAGAATATTTCTGTCATCTTTCCATTTAATAATACATCAATTCGTATGTTAATTCGAACAATAATTTATTATCTCTATTACTGTGGTATTTTAAGCGTCTCCGTCTTTCATTGAAGCCAATTTGAATAACGAAAAAGTATAAATTTTTTTTACATGTTTATAAAGATAAATTAGTTTTTTATATGTTACACTGCTCGTATTCGATAATACTGATAAAGTATACCGAAAACCTTCGTTTAACCCTAAATGCATGTATATATAACTTGTTTATATTTGTCTCATATTTTTAAAAGCGGACCACGTGATAATTAATTAAAGATAAATACAAGGTGTTACATAATTTGCTCCCACGAATTACATAGCGTTATTACTTAATGAAAAATGAAAAATTCTGAATTATTGTTTTTTGCTTGATACAGGAAAAATTATATGTATAAATATGCGTATGTATCGTGTAAGCATATATCTTTGTGTATAATATATTATAAAAAAGATATATAATATTTTGATGCAGATTTTTATATAACTAATGTATATCGCTCAAGTTTTCGTATATTGGATTATATTGTTATAATATTATATTGTAGTACATTAATTATGTAATATGAATTTTGTTAGATTTTGAGAATCTTTCAACCAGCTCTGTTCTTCAGACAGGCATATGTCCATAAGACGATGGTATGTAACCACGCAAACTATCAACTGCACAGCTCGCAGACATATGTATGTCCGTCTAATGAACAACGATGATTAAATAAATTTTATTTGATAATTTATTTTTCTTAAGCTTCGCAGGAAAAAATATAATTCCCAGCACTACAACTCATTTTTGATTCAGGAATATCGCTATATGTAAAATTCATAGGCTCGAATTAAGAAGAAAGTACCTTTTATACTTATTAACTTGTAAATCGAAAAAAATCTTCAGTATATTTATTGTAGCGGTATATTTATATCATGTCGCGACATTCTCATCAACTTATATCTTCCAAGTAGGGTGGGGTGCTATACGAGAAAACTCATTTTTTCGACGTATTTTAGAACAAAAATATTCAATGATTTCTCCTATTTTATATCATAATTCAATACGACGTTAGTAAGGGACTGTGAATTTTAAGCAACAGAATATATATATATGAAGCAAAATTATACTGCTCATTCTTTTTCCCTTAAAATACCACATTAATTAAGTTAATAATCTTGCGCTTTTTTTATAGTTATTTATATAATGCAGTCGATAATTTTAATTTAAGCATTTATCAATTCTAACTCCACTACAACCCACTATGGATACCGTGATACTGCAATTCTCTGCTTGTACTTTTTCAAAAAGTTTCTGGATTCGTTCATTTTCAAATATTGGTGGTACAGGAATGTATACAAATCCGCCTCCAAGACCTGTAAACTTTCCCGCGAATCCATAACTTTCTGCTATCGAGCTAATATAACTCAATCTCGCATGTGACAAACCATAACTATAAAATATTTGTTGATTATTTCGAATGTGTTCCTGTAAAACATGAGAAATCTAAGTTTAGAAATGTTATAGTATCTAGTTTGGCAAATAATTATTTACTCGAGAAACTTTTAAACGCAGCCACATAAAGGAATATAATAAAGTAATATGCGTTGTCCGCAAAGAAGCGAAAAAAGATACCTGTAATTTGGCGTATGTATCCATTTGATGAGAACTGGAAGATCTGGTGCTACAGGTTATGTCAAATAGCGTATCGAAAATTTTTTGTGATATTGCGTTAACTTTATTTAAAATATATTTGGTGAATACGAGATTGAAATAACTTTGCTCCGCCATTTGTTGCAGCTGTTCGCGGTTATTCCGGCAAATCTTTGTGTCGATCAGTAGAATATTAATTTCTGGTATATCCTGACATATTTGCTTAGTATAATCTTCGAAGTTGATGTATTTAAATTTATTTATTTTGCCATATGTGCATACTATGTTATCGAACTCGAACGCATAGTCTTGTGTAGAGTATTCGCAAAGTGCAGTGTATTCGTGAATCTTTTTTAAATCATCCTTATCGAACTCATCGTGGTCACCCTTCTGCAGACGCGCCCAATGTATAAAGCACGCCGCGATACACACCGCGAACGATGTCGAACTGCCAAGACCTCCTCTGATAGGTAATTCCGTGGTCACGGTCACATGAAAAGGTCCCATATTGAGTTTCTCGGTGTATGCAGTATAAAAAAGCAAGAAAAAGAATGTTTGTAAGCTTAATCTCTGCTCGCGTGTGCTCCACATGTCATTTACGTCGACGAATTGTTTGACGTACCTAAGCAACTGGTAAACTGTTTCAATTAATATCTGTATATCATTTCTAAGAGAGAATTTCCGAACTTCTTCCAAAGGTACATTCAACGATAGATTGATCGTAGAGAACTCTATCTTAATAATTTGCTGCTCATCAGGTAGTTCGCAAAACTGAAGCGTGGTACGAAGATCTAAACTGGCCATAACAACATTTTTCTCATGATACATCACCGCGTGCTCTCCGGATAAGACAATTCTGCCTGGTGCGGAAATATTAAATTCAGTCATTTTTATTATTATTAATGAAAATATCTCTTCTCCAAAGAACTGATGTACCGTTGAACAGTATTGCGCACAGACAATTAAATTTGCGTAGCTCCTATAAACCTTTATTAGAATGACGAAAAATATTTTCGTAACGTGAAGAAGGTCCAGAATTTATATTTGTCGCTTTTTTTTTCGTTCTGTATAAGTTAGAAATGCGTAATGTTATATGACAAAAAGATCTCGTCAACAATACGTTATCAAATGAATATGCATGCAAAAGTAATGTACATGTCTTCAATCCGGTTCTCGTTCTTCACTCTTGTTTTCGTTATTAGCAGATTAATTGTAAATTGCCTTGACTTTTTCTTTTAATGCGCCACACAAGTCTGAATTAATTCATTTTCAATTATAAAGTCTTTATTTCATAGACAAGAAGAAAAGAGGCCACTCACAATAGAAATTTGAAATGTTCGTTATCGCACACAGGACAGTGTTTATGTATCTTGTACTTGTATCACCTCCGCGTCTCAGTTGTGACTGATTTCTGTTCCGATATAATAACATTACTCGGGACTCCTGATTTCAATTATGAACTACAATGTCAAACTTTTTTAATGCTTTAATGAGAAATTATTAGATATGCTTAAACATCTAAGAATAACATTTCATTTTCAATGTCATAAACAAATTGTCATTGTCTTATTTGCGTTGACACATTTAAAATAATGTTTGATATCGCAATTTTATAATTTATGTATGAATTCGCGTATGTATCGTATAAGTACATATGTGTAATATTTTCATATATGCTAAATATAAAATATTACATAATACCTTGATGCAGATTATTACGTAACTAATTTATATCGTACAAGTACTCGTATATTTTGTGGGTGTGGCGTTATTTTGTTTAATTTAATTATTTAATCGTTTAAGTCATATAATTGTATAATTTAATCATCTAATTATATTAGACGCAAAAGAATAACAGTGCTATTTTTGTTTTTTTATCAATTGGATTTATACGAACTCTGGCTCGAGAGTTTCAGAGCAAGATAATCTACTACTTTTCATTAATTACTTTATAAATAGATAAATCTTTAGTGTATCTTAATACTGAAGATATAAAGAAATGGAATACAAATATTGAATATCTTTTTTCTCTCAAACTATCACAACCTATTGCGCAAATCCAATTGAAATAATTGTCGTAATTAATTTACATTGTAATATATTTATTTTCCATATTATCAAGTAAATATTATTAACGCAAAAGAGAACTTTTTTGTCATCATTCCACATAATAATACATCAATTCGTATGTTAATTCGAAAAATACTTTATTATCTCTATTACTGTGGTTTTTTAAGCGTTTCTCTGTTTTTTTATTGAAACCAATTTGAAACCAATTTGAACGATATTAGAAGCGTATAAAGACATGTAAATTTTTTTGCACGTTGATGAAGATAAATTAGTTTCTTTTATTTGTTATACTCGTATTCGATAATACTGATAAAATATACCGAAAACGTTCGCTTTTATAACCCTAAATGCATGTATAACTTATTTATATATGTCTCATATTTCCAAAAGTAGACCACGTGATAATTAATCACAGATGTATAAAGGTGTTCCATAATTTGCGCTCACGAATTACATAGCGTTATTATCTAATGAAAAATGAAAGATCCTGAACTATTTTTTTATGCTTGATACAGGAAGAATTATATGTATAAATACGCGTATGTATCGTGTAAGTATATATCTTTGTATAAAAAAATGTTATAAAATATATAATACTTTGATTCAGATTATTATATGATTAATGTATATCGCTGAAGTTCTCGTATATTGGATTATATTCTTATAATATTATATTGCAATACATAATTATGTAATATGAATTTTATTAAATGAGAATCTCCCAACCAGCTATTTAATCAGCAATGCTGATTAAATAAATGTTATTTGATAATTTATTTTTTTTTAAGCTTTGCAGAAAAAAATATAATTTTCAGCTCTACTTATTTTCTATTCAATAATAGCGCTATATAATTTATGGACTCGAATTAAGAGAAAAGCACTCTGTATACCTATTAACTTACAAATCGAAAAAAGTCTTCGGTATATTTATTGCAGCGCCTTATCAGGTCGCGACATTTTCATCAACTTATATCTTTTAAATAGAGCGTAATGCCATACGAAGAAACTAATATTTTGATATTTTGCAACAAAAATATTCAATGATTTCTCCCTTTTCATTTCATAATTAAATGCAACGTCAGTAAGGGACCGTGAACTTTTAGCAACAGAATTAATCATATATTTTGTATCATATATATTAATCATATGTATTAAAGAAAATTATACTGTTTGTCCTTCTTCCCTTAAAATATCACAGTAATTAATTTAGTAACCTCGCTACATTTTCTTTACATTTAATTATTTGTTATATATAGTACAATCGATAATTTTAATTTAATCAATCGTGAATTTTCACTCCACTACAACTCACGCTGGTCTTCGTGACATTGAAACCCTCTGCCAATAGTTTTTTTGAAAGATTCTTGATTTGTTCTTCTTGAGTATGCGGTGATAGCGGAATATATACAAATCGGCCTTTTAAACTTGTAATCTTTCCCGCGAATCCATACCTTTTTGCAATCGAACAAATATAATCCAATCCCGCATGTGACAAATCTGAATCATAAAGTATTTGTTGATTCTTTCGAATGTGTTCCTGCAAAACATGGGAAATGTAAGTTTAGAAACGGTACAGTTTTTATCAGATAATTGTGTACTTGGGAAACTTGTAAACGCAGACAGACAAAGGAAATATAGTAATAGTATAGTAATATCGTTGTCAAGAAGCGTGCAAAGAAGCGAAAAAGGATACCTGTAATTGAACGTGTGAACGCTTTTGAGTTTGAAGAAAAATGGTATTTCTGTTGCTATTAGTTATTTTATCGAGCGTAATACAAATTTTTTCTGATACTTTATTAACTCTACGTAAAATATAGTCGGCATCATTTAGAATGTTTTAGCTCTGCCATACGTTGCACCCGTTCGCGGTTACTCCGGCGAATTCTTGAGTCAATCAATAGAATTCTCATTCTTGGCACATCCGTGGTCGACATATCGTAATCTTCGAAGTTGCGGTATTGAAAATTTACAATTTTGCCGTATGTGCACACTTTGTTATCGAACTCGAACGCATAGTCTTGTATACATTCTTCGTAAATTGTAGTGTATCTGCAGATCCTTTTTAAATCATCCTCATCGAACTCATCGTGGTCATCCTCCTGCAGACGCGCCCAATATATAAAACACGCCGCGAGACACACCGCGAACGATGTCGAACTGCCTAGACCACCGTTGATAGATAATTCCGTGGTCACGTTCACGTGAAAACACCTTATATGGAGGTTCTCGTTGTGAGCAATATAAAAAAGCAAGAGAAAAAATAATTGTAAGCTAAATCTCTGCTCGTATGTGCTCCACATACCGTTTGAGGTGATGAAGTGTTTCACGTGCCTAAGTAATTGAATATTATTTGAAACCGTGTTCGGCATATCAATAAATCTAGAATAGAACGTTCGCACTATTTCCAAAGGTATATCCAACGATAGATTGACTTTAGGGAACTTTACCTTAATAATTCCTTTTTCATTAGGTAGTTCGCAAAACTTAAGCTTGGTACGGAGATTTAAGCTGGCCATAATAGTACGTTTCTCATACATCATCGCGTCCTCTCCGGATAAGATAATTCTGCCCGGTGCGGAAATTTTAAATTGAATCATCCTTTTTATTATTAATAAAAATATCTCTCCTCCAAAGAACTGATGTAACGTTGAACAGTATTGCGCACAGAAAATTAAATTTGCCTAAGTCTTGTAAATATTTATTAGAATCACGAAAAAGTCTTTATATCATAGACAAGAAGAAAAGAGACCACTGACAATAGAAATCTGAAACGTTCCTTATCACTCACAAGACAATGTTTATATATTTTCTACTTGTATCACCTCTGCGTCTCAGTCGTGACTGATTTCGTCCCAATATAATTATTCCGGTGTCATGATTTTAAATATGAACTACAATATCAAACTTTTTCAATGCTTTAATGAGAAATCATTATAACATGTGCATACATAATCTAAGAATAATATATTATTTTCAATGTCACAAACAAATTGTAATTGTCTTATTCGCTTTGATACGTTTAAAATAATGTTCTATATGGCAGTTTTATAATATATGTATAGATTCGCGTATGCATCGTCCTAATATGTGTGATATTTTATGCAGTAGATATAAAAAAAGAAATTTATTTCTATTCCATTTATTTATATCTCCAGTATTATAAACTAAAGATTTATCTCTTTATTAAAAAATTAATGAAAAGAAGTGGTTTTATCTTGCTTTGGAACTATATAATATTTTGATGCAGATTTTCATCTAATTAATGTATATCGTATTCAACAGGTATATATTCTCTCTCGATTATATTGTTTAATATAATTTAATCATATAATTTAATTTGATGCAAAAGATAAACAGCACAATTTTTGTCATTTTACCAATCGAATTTATGCGTACGTATATCTTAATTCGATTTAATAACATGTATCACAAACTCCGGCTCGAGAGTACCAGAGCAAGATAATCTACTACTTTTCAATAATTTTTTTATAAATAGATAAATCTTTAGTGTATAATACTGAAGAAATAAAGAAATGGAATACAAATAATGAATATATATCTTTTTTCTCTCAAACTATCACTACCTATTGCGCAAATCCAATTGTAATAATTGTTGTAATTAACTTACGTCGTAATAATATAGTTTTTTCCATGTTATCAAGTAGACACTATTAGCACAAAAGAGAACTTATTTGTCATCTTGCCATTTAATATTACCCCAATTCGTATATTAATTTGTACAATACTTTATTATCTCTATTACTGTGGTATTTTAAATGTTTCCGTTTTTTCATCGAAGTCAATTTGAATAACGAAAGACATGTAAATTTTTTTTTGAAGGTCATTAAAATAAATTAGTTTTCTTTATATGTTATACTACTCGTATTTCATAGTACTGATAAATTGTACCGAAAACGTTCGTTTTTATTATTCTAATAAATGCATGTATAACTTATTTACATTTATTTCATATTTCCAAAATTGGCCACGAGATAATTAATCACAGATATATACAATGTGTTTTATATATAATTTGCGCCCACGAATTACATAGCGTTATTATGTAATGAAAAATGAAAAATCCTGAATTATTTTTTTTATGCTTGATATAGGAAGAATTATATGTATAAATCCGCGTCTGTATCGTGTATGTATATCTTTGTACAATATTTTATAAAAAAGATATATAATACTTTGATGCAGATTATTATATAATTAATGTATATCGCTCAAGTTCACGTATATTTGATTATATTGTTATAATATTATAGTGCAATGCATTAATTGTGTAATATGAAAATTTATTAAATGAGAATCTCTCTACCAGCTCTGTTTTTTAGACAGGCGTAGATCCATATAAGACGGATGGTATGTAACAGCGCAAGCCATCAACGGAGCAGCTCAGACACATTTGTCCGCCTACTGAAGAACGCTGATTAAATAAATTTTATTTGGTAATTTATATTTTCTTAAGCTTTGCAGAAAAAAACATAATTCCCAGCCGTACAACTTATTTTTTATTCAGGAATAGCGCTATATAATTCATGGGCTCGAATTAACAGAAAAACATTCTGTATACCTATTAACTTACAAATCGTAAAAAGTCTTCGATATATTTATTGGAGCGCCTGATCGTGTCGCGATATTCACATCAACTTATATCTCTGAAGTAGGATGGAATGCCATATGAGAAAACTAATATTTTCGACGTATTTTGCAACAAAAATAACCAATGATTTCTCACTTCTCATTTCATAATTCAATATGAGGTCTGTAAGGGACCGTGAACTTTAAGCAACAGAATATATAAAATAGAACATATATAAACAAAATACTGTATACTGTATACTGTTCGTCCTTCTTTCTTTAAAATACTACAGTAATTAAGTTAGAAATCTTGCCACTTTTTTATATTTAGTTATTTGTTACTATAGTTATTTATACAGTACAATCGATAATTTTAGTCTAGTATAATTAAACAGTCATCAATTCTCACTCCACTACAACTCACGCTGGTCTTCGTGACATTGAAACTTTTTGCCTCTAATTCTGTCGAAAGATTCCTGATTTGTTCTTCTGGAGTACTCGGTGGTAGCAGAATGTATGCAAATCTACCTCCAAAACCTGTAAGCTTTCCCGCGAATCCATAACTTTTTGCAATCGAGCACATATCATCCAATCTCGGATGTGACAAATCATTACTAGAAAGTATTTGTTGATTTTCTTCAATGTGTTTCTGCAAAACATGAGAAGTGTAAGTTTAGAAATGTTATAGTTTCTAATTTAGCAGATAATTATGTACTCGAGAAACATTTAAACGCAGCCACATAAAGGAATATAATAAAGTAATATGCGTTGTCCGCAAAGAAGAGAAAAAAGATACCTGTAATTCAGCGTATGTTTCCTCTCGAAGTGAATTGGGATTTTTGTGGTTACAAGCTAAGAAATATAGCGTTTCGAAAATTTTTTGTGATATTTCGTTAACTTTATCTAAAACATGGTCGGCGGTTTCGGGACAGATATGTTTTAGCTCCGCCATTCGTTGCAGTCGTTCGCGGTTATTCCAGCCAATCTTTGTGTCGATCAGTAGAATTTTTATTACTGGCATATTCATTAACGTAATAGGAAAATTTAGGTTGTTGTATTTTAAATTTTGTATTTTGCCGTATGTGCACAGGTAATTATCGAACTCTAAAGCATATTCTTGTACATAGAAATCGCAAATTTTTGTAAAATAGGCGATCTTTTTTAAATCATTCTCATCGAACTCATCGTGGTTACCCTTCTGCAGACGCGCCCAATATATAAAGCACGCCGCGAGACACACCGCGAACGATGTTGAACTGCCAAGACCACCGCCGATAGGTAATTCCGTGGACACGCACACGTGAAAGGATCTTATCTCGAGGTTATATTTGTAAACAGCAGTAAGAAGCAAGAAAAAAAATGTTTGTAAGCTAATTCTCTGTTCGGGTGTGCTCCACATAGCGTTTACGGTGATGAAGTGTTTCACGTACCTAACCAACCGGACATACTTTTCAAACATGTCCTTCAAATCACTTCTAAGAGAGAAGTTCCGAACTATTTCCAAAGGTAGATTCAACGATACGTCGATGTTAGAGAACTCTATTCTGACGGTTCTTTGCTTATCAGGTAGTTCGCAAAACTGAAGCGTGGTACGAAGATCTAAACTGGCCATAACAACATTTTTTTCTTTATTTATTATGGCGTGGTCTCCGGATAAGATAATTCTGCCCGGTGCGGAAATTTTAAATTCAGTCATTTTTTTTATTATTAGTAAAAATATCTCTTCTCCAAAGAATTGATGTAACGTTGAACAGTATTACGCACAGAAAATTAAACTTGCGTAGCTCTTATAGACGTTTATTAGAATCACGAGAAATATTCTCGTAACGTGGAGAAGGTCCAGAGGTTATATTTGTCGCTTTTCTTCGTTCTATATAAGTTAGAAATGCGTAAGGTTAGTTATATGACAAAAATATCCCTTCAGCAATAAGTTACCAAATGGAATATATTTGAAAGTAATGTACCTGAATTCAATCCGGTTCTCGTTCTTTGCCCTTCTTTTCGTTATCATCCGATTGTAATTTTATAGTAAATTGCTTTGACTTTTTTTTTTAATGCGCCACACAAGTCTGAATTAGTTCATTTTCAACTATGAAGTCTGAATATCATGGACAAGAAGAAAAGAGACCACTGACAATACAAATTCGAAACGTTCGTTATCGCACACAAGACAGTGTTTATATTTCTTGTACTTGCATCACCTCCGCGTCTAAGTCGTGACTGATTTCTTCCCGATATAATAACATTACTTCGAAGTGATAATATTAAATATAAACTACAATGTCAAACTTTATCAATGCTTTAATAATAAGATGGATAATCATTGGAACATATGCTTGTACATAATCTACGAATAATATATTATTTTCAATGTCATAAACAAATTGTCATTGTCTTATTCGCGTTGATACGTTTAAAATAATGTGTTATATCACAGTTTTATAATATATGTATAAATTCGCATATGCATCGTCCTAATATGTTTGATATTTTATGCAGTAAATATAAAAAAAGAAAATTATTTCTATTCCATTTCTTTATAGTTTCAGTATTATACACTAAAGATTTATCTCTTTATAAAATAATTAATGAAAAGAAGTAGTTTTATCTTTTCCCGGAACTATATAATACTTTGATGCAGATTATTATATAATAAATGTATATCGTACAAGTACTCGTATATTCGATTATATTGTTTAATATAATTTAATCTTAGAATTAATTAACATTAATTAACTTATAATTTATAAACTTGACATTAAAGATTAACAGCGCTTTCTTTGTTACTCTATTAAATGCATTTATCCGTAAAGCTTAATTCGACTAAAAATAATATGTAACACGAACTCCGGCTCGAGAGTTCCGGAGCAAGATAATCTACTTCTTTTCATTAATTTTATAAATAGATAAATCTGTAATGTATAATACTAAAGATATTAAGAATAGAAATGGAATAAAAATGAATATCTTTTTTCTTCATGCTATTACTACCTATCTAGCGCAAATCCAAATAATTGTCGTAATTGAAATAATTGTCGTAATTAGTTTATATTGTAGTTATATAGTTATTTTTCATGTTATCAAGTAGATATTGTTAGCGCAAAAGAGATCTTTTCTGTCATCTTTCCATTTAATAATACACCAATTCGTATGTTAAATCGAACAATAATTTATTATCTTTATTACTGTGGTATTTTAAGCGTTTCCGTCTTTCATTGACACCAATTTGAATAACGAAAAACGTGTAAATTTTTTTACTAGTTTAAGAAGATAAATTAATTTTTTTATATGTTACACTGCTCGTATTCGATAATACTGATAAAATATACCGAAAACTTTCGTTTTTATAACCCTAAATGCATGTATAACTTGTTTATATTTGTCTCATATTTCCAAGATTGGACCACGTGATAATTAATTACAGATAAATACAAGGTGTTCCATATTTTGCTCCCACGAATTACATAGCGTTATTACCTAATGAAAAATGAAAAATTCTGAATTATTGTTTTTTTGATGCTTGATATAGGAAAAATTATATTTATAAATACGCGTATGTATCGTGTAAGAATATATCTTTGTGTATAATATATTATAAAAAAATATATAATACTTTGATGCAGATTTTTGTATAATTAATGTATATCGCTCAAGTTTTCGTATATTGGATTATATTGTTATAATATTATATTGTAGTACATTAATTATGTAATATGAATTTTGTTAGATGAGAATCTTCCAACCAGCTCTGTTTTTTAAACGGACATATGTCCATAAGACGATGGTATGTAACCACGCAAACTATCAACTGCACAGCTCGCAGACATATGTATGTCCGCTTAATGAACAACGATGATTAAAGAAATTTTATTTGATAATTTATTTTTTCTTAAGCTTCGCAGGAGAAAATATAATTCCCAGCTGTACTACTTATTTTTGATTCAGGAATATTGCTATATGTAAAATTCATGGGCTCGAATTAAGAGGAAAACACCTTTTATACTTATTAACCTCTAAATCGAAAAAAGTCTTTAGCATATTTATTGCATCGATCTATTTATATCATGTCGCGACATTCTCATCAACTTATATCTTCGAAGAAGGGTGAGATGCCATACGAGAAAACTAATTTTTTCGACGTATTTTACAACAAAAATATTCAATAATTTCTTTCATTTTTTATCATAATTCAATACGACGTCAGTGAGGGACCGTGAATTTTAAGCAACAGAATATATATGTGAAGCAAAATTATACTGCTCGTCTTATTTCCCTTAAAATACCACATTAATTAAGTTAGTAATCTTGCGCTTTTTTTATATTTAGTTATTTGTAACTGTATAGTTATTTATATAATACAATCGATAATTTTAATCTAATCCATCAATTCTAACTCCACTACAACCCACGTTGGTCATCGTGACATTGCAATTCTCTTCGGATAATTTTTTCAGAAGTTTCGTGATTTGTTCTTCTGGAATAATTGGTGGTAGAGGAATGTATACAAATCCGCCTCCAAAACCTGTAAGCTTTCCCGCGAATCCATAACTTTCTGCAATCGAACAAATATCATCCAATCTCGGATGTGACAAACCATTATCACAAAGTATTTGTTGATTCTTATGAATGTGTTCCTGTAAAACATGAGAAATCTAAGTTTAGAAATGTTATAGTTTCTAGGTTGGCAAATAATTATTTACTCGAGAAACTTTTAAACGCAGCCCCATAAAGGAATATAATAAAGTAATATGCGTTGTCCGCAAAGAAGCGAAAAAAGATACCTGTAATTTGGCGTATGTATCCATTTGATGAGAACTGGAAGATCTGGTGCTACGGGTCATGTCAATTAGCGTATCGAAAATTTTTTGTGATATTGCGTTAACTTTATCTAAAATATAATTGGCCAATTTGGGACAGATATGACTTAGCTCCGCCATTTGTTGCAGCCGTTCGCGGTTATTTCTGCAAACCTTTGCGTCGATCAATAGAATCTTTATTCCTTGCATATTCTGGCTAATCTGATCAGTATGATCTTCGAAGTTGATGTATTTTAATATATGTATTTTGCCATATGTGCACACTTTGTTACCGAACTCGAGCGCATAGTCTCGTATAGAGTATTCGCTAAGTAAAGTGTATCCGTAAATCCTTGCTAAATCATCGTTATCAAACTCATCGTGGGCACCCTTCTGTAGACGCGCCCAATGTATAAAGCACGCCGCGAGACACACCGCGAACGATGTTGAACTGCCAAGACCACCGTTGATAGGTAAATCCGTGGTCACGTTCACGTGAAAAGGTCTCATTTTGAGTTTCTTGGTGTAAGCAGTATAAGAAAGCAAGAAAAAGAATGTTTGTAAGCTTAATCTTTGCTCGCGTGTTCTCCACATGCCGTTTACGTCGACGAATTTTTTCACGTACCTAAGCAACTGGTAAACTGTTTTAATAAATATCTGCTTATCATTTCTGAGGAAGGATTGAGCTTTTTGCAAAGGTACTTCCAACGATAGATCGATCGTAGAGAACTCTATCTTAATAATTTGCTGCTCATCAGGTAGTTCACAGAACTTAAGCGTGGTACGAAGATCTAAACTGGCTATAACAACATTTTTCTCATCATACATCACCGCGTGGTCTCCGGATAAGACAATTGTTCCCGGTGCGGAAATATTAAATTGAATCATCCCGTTTATTATTAATGAAAATATCTCTTCTCCAAAGAACTGATGTAACGTTGAACAGTATTGCGCACAGAAAGTTAAATTTGCCTAGGTCTTGTTAACATTTATTAGAATCACGAAAAATATTCTCGTAACGTGAAGAAGGTCCAGAGATTATATTTGTCGCTTCTTTTCTGTATAAGTTAGAAATGCGTAATGTCAGTTATATGACAAAAATATCTCGTTAGCAATACGTTACCAAATGGAATACATACAAAAAGAATGTACCTGAATTCAGTCCGTTTCTCGTTCTTCGCCCTTGTTTACTTTATCAGCAGATTAATAGTAAATTGCTTTGACTTTTTCTTTTAATGCGCCACACAAGTCTGAATTAGTTCATTTTCAACTATGAAGTCTGAATATCATGGACGAGAAGAAAAGAGACCACTGACAATAGAAATTCGAAACGTTCGTTTTCGCACACAAGACAGTGTTTATATTTCTTGTACTTATATCACCTTCGAGTGTAGGTCGTGATTGATTTCTTTGCGATATAATAACATTACTCCGAAATCATAATTTTAAATATAAACTACAATGTCAAACTTTTTCAATACTTTAATAATAAATCATTGGAACATATGCTTATACATAATCTAAGAATAATATATTATTTTCAATGTCATAAACATATTATCATGTCTTATTTGCGTTGATACGTTTAAATTAATGTGTTATATCACAGTTTTATAATATATGTTTAAATTCGCGTATACATCGTCCTAATATGTTTGATATTTTATGCAGTAATTATAAAAAAAGAAATTTATTTCTATTCCATTTCTTTATAACTTCAGTATTATTCACTAAAGATTTATCTCTTTATAAAATAATTAATGAAAAGAAGTAGTTTTATTATATAATAAATGTATATCGTACAAGTACTCGTATATTCGATTATATTGTTTAATATAATTTAATCTTATAGTTAATTAACTTTAATTAACTCATAATTTATAAACTTGACATTAAAGATTAACAGCGCTTTCTTTGTTACTTTATTAAATACATTTATCCGTAAAGCTTAATTCGAGTAAAAATAACATGCAACACGAACTCCGGCTCGAGAGTTCCGGAGCAGGATAATCTACTTCCTTTCATTAATTTTTTTATAAATAGATAAATCTTTAATGTATAATATTAAAGATATAAAGAATAGAAATGGATTAGAAATGAATATCTTTTTTCTTCAAGTTATCACTACCTATTTAGCGCAAATCCAATTGAAATAATTTTCGTAATTAATTTACATTGTAGTTATATAGTTATTTTCCATATTATCAAGTAAATATTATTAGTGCAAAAGAGAATATTTCTGTCTTTCCATTTAATAATACATCAATTCGTATGTTAATTCGAACAATAATTTATTATCTCTATTACTGTGGTATTTTAAGCGTTTCCGTCTTTCATTGAAGCCAATTTGAATAACGAAAAAGTATAAATTTTTTTACATGTTTATAAAGATAAATTAGTTTTTTATATGTTACACTGCTCGTATTCGATAATACTGATAAAGTATACCGAAAACCTTCGTTTAACCCTAAATGCATGTATATATAACTTGTTCCTATTTTTCTCATATTTTTAAAAGTGGACCACGTGATAATTAATGAAAGATAAATACAAGGTGTTACATAATTTGCTCCCACGAATTACATAGCGTTATTACTTAATGAAAAATGAAAAATTCTGAATTATTGTTTTTTGCTTGATACAGGAAAAATTATATGTATAAATATGCGTATGTATCGTGTAAGCATATATCTTTGTGTATAATATATTATAAAAAAGATATATAATATTTTGATGCAGATTTTCATCTAATTAATGTATATCGTATTCAACAGTTACTCGTATATATTCCCTCTCGATTATATTGTTTAATATAATTTAATCATATAATTTAATTTGATGCAAAAGATGAACAGCACAATTTTTGTCATTTTACCAATCGAATTTATGTGTACGTATATCTTAATTCGATTTAATAACATGTATCACAAACTCCGGCTCGAGAGTACCAGAGCAAGATAATCTACTACTTTTCAATAATTTTTTTATAAATAGATAAATCTTTAGTGTATAATACTGAAGAAATAAAGAAATGGAATACAAATAATGAATATATATCTTTTTTCTCTCAAACTATCACTACCTATTGCGCAAATCCAATTGTAATAATTGTTGTAATTAACTTACGTCGTAATAATATAGTTTTTTCCCATTTTATCAAGTAGACATTATTAGCACAAAAGAGAACTTATTTGTCATCTTGCCATTTAATATTACTCCAATTCTTATATTAATTTGTACAATACTTTATTATCTCTATTACTGTGCTATTTTAAATGTTTCCGTTTTTTCATCGAAGTCAATTTGAATAACGAAAGACATGTAAATTTTTTTTTGAAAGTCATTAAAATAAATTAGTTTTCTTTATATGTTATACTACTCGTATTTCATAGTACTGATAAATTGTACCGAAAACGTTCGTTTTTATTATTCTAATAAATGCATGTATAACTTATTTACATTTATTTCATATTTCCAAAATTGGCCACGAGATAATTAATCACAGATATATACAATGTGTTTTATATATAATTTGCGCCCACGAATTACATAGCGTTATTATCTAATGAAAAATGAAAGATCCTGAACTATTTTTTTATGCTTGATACAGGAAGAATTATATGTATAAATACGCGTATGTATCGTGTAAGTATACATCTTTGTATAATATTTTATAAAATAGATATATAATACTTTGATGCAGATTATTATATAATTAATGTATATTGCTCAAGTTCACGTATATTTGATTATTTTGTTATAATATTATAGTGCAATGCATTAATTGTGTAATATGAAAATTTATTAAATGAGAATCTCTCTACCAGCTCTGTTTTTTAGACAGGCGTAGATCCATAAGACGGATGGTATGTAACAGCGCAAGCCATCAACGGAGCAGCTCAGACACATTTGTCCGCCTACTGAAGAACGCTGATTAAATAAATTTTATTTGGTAATTTATATTTTCTTAAGCTTTGCAGAAAAAAACATAATTCCCAGCCGTACAACTTATTTTTTATTCAGGAATAGCGCTATATAATTCATGGGCTCGAATTAACAGAAAAACATTCTGTATACCTATTAACTTACAAATCGTAAAAAGTCTTCGATATATTTATTGGAGCGCCTGATCGTGTCGCGATATTCACATCAACTTATATCTCTGAAGTAGGGTGGAATGCCATATGAAAAAACTAATATTTTCGACGTATTTTGCAACAAAAATAACCAATGATTTCTCACTTCTCATTTCATAATTCAATATGAGGTCTGTAAGGGACCGTGAACTTTAAGCAACAGAATATTTAAAATAGAACGTATATAAACAAAATACTGTATACTGCATACTGTTTGTCCTTCTTCCTTTAAAATACCACAGTAATTAAGTTAGAAATCTTGCCACTTTGTTATATTTAGTTATTTGTTACTATAGTTATTTATACAGTACAATCGATAATTTTAGTCTGGTATAATTAAACAGTCATCAATTCTCACTCCACTACAACTCACGCTGGTCTTCGTGACATTGAAACTTTTTGCCTCTAATTCTGTCGAAAGATTCCTGATTTGTTCTTCTGGAGTACTCGGTGGTAGCAGAATGTATGCAAATCTGCCTCCAAAACCTGTAAGCTTTCCCGCGAATCCATAACTTTTTGTAATCGAGCACATATCATCCAATCTCGGATGTGACAAATCATTACTAGAAAGTATTTGTTGATTTTCTTCAATGTGTTTCTGCAAAACATGAGAAGTGTAAGTTTAGAAATGTTATAGTTTCTAATTTAGCAGATAATTATGTACTCGAGAAACATTTAAACGCAGCCACATAAAGGAATATAATAAAATAATATGCGTTGTCCGCAAAGAAGCGAAAAAAGATACCTGTAATTCAGCGTATGTTTCCTCTCGAAGTGAATTGGGATTTTTGTGGTTACAAGCTAAGATATATAGCGTTTCGAAAATTTTTTCTGATATTTCGTTAACTTTATCTAAAACATGGTCGGCGGTTTCGGGACAGATATGTTTTAGCTCCGCCATTCGTTGCAGCCGTTCGCGGTTATTCCAGTCAAGCTTTGTGTCGATCAGTAGAATTTTTATTACTGGCATATTCATTAACGTAAAAGGAAAATTTAGGTTGATGTATTTTAAATTTTGTATTTTGCCGTATGTGCACAGGTAATTATCGAACTCTAACGCATATTCTTGTACATAGAAATCGCAAATTTTTGTAAAATGGGCGATCTTTTTTAAATCATCCTTATCGAACTCATCGTAGGCACCATTCTGCAGACGCGCCCAATATATAAAGCACGCCGCGAGACACACCGCGAACGATGTTGAACTGCCAAGACCACCGCCGATAGGTAATTCCGTGGACACGCACACGTGAAAGGATCTTATCTCGAGGTTATATTTGTAAACAGCAGTAAGAAGCAAGAAAAAAAATGTTTGTAAGCTAATTCTCTGTTCGGGTGTGCTCCACATAGCGTTTACGGTGATGAAGTGTTTCACGTACCTAACCAACCGGACATACTTTTCACACATGTCCTTCATATCACTTCTAAGAGAGAAGTTCCGAACTATTTCCAAAGGTAGATTCAACGATACATCGATGTTAGAGAACTCTATTCTAACAGTTCTTTGCTCATCAGGTAGTTCGCAAAACTGAAGCGTGGTACGAAGATCTAAACTGGCCATAACAACATTTTTCTCTTTATTTAATATCGCGTGGTCTCCGGATAAGATAATTCTGCCCGGTGCGGAAATTTTAAATTCAATCATTTTTTTTATTATTAGTAAAAATATCTCTTCTCCAAAGAATTGATGTAACGTTGAACAGTATTACGCACAGAAAATTAAACTTGCGTAGCTCTTATAGACGTTTATTAGAATCACGAGAAATATTCTCGTAACGTGGAGAAGGTCCAGAGGTTATATTTGTCGCTTTTTTTCTTTCTATATAAGTTAGAAATGCGTAATGTTAGTTAAATGACAAAAATATCTCGTCAGCAATAAGTTACCAAATGGAATACATTTAAAAGTAATGTACCTGAATTCAATCCGGTTCTCGTTCTTTGCCCTTGTTTTCGTTATCATCCGATTGTAATTTAATCGTAAATTGCTTTCACTTTTTCTTTTAGTGCATCACACAAGTTTGAATTAATTTATTTTCAACTTTATATCATAGACAAGAAGAAAAGAGGTCACTGACAATAGAAATTCGAAACGTTCATTATCGCACACAAGACAGTGTTTATATTTCTTGTACTTGCATCACCTCCGCGTCTAAGTCGTGACTGATTTCTTCCCGATATAATAACATTACTTCGAAGTGATAATATTAAATATAAACTACAATGTCAAACTTTATCATTGCTTTAATAATAAGTCATTGGAACATATGCTTGTACATAATCTACGAATAATATATTATTTTCAATGTCATAAACAAATTGTCTTTATCTTATTCGCGTTGATACGTTTAAAATAATGTGTTATATCACAGTTTTATAATATATGTATAAATTTGCATATGCATCGTCCTAATATGTTTGATATTTTATGCAGTAAATATAAAAAAAGAAAATTATTTCTATTCCATTTCTTTATAGTTTCAGTATTATACACTAAAGATTTATCTCTTTATAAAATAATTAATGAAAAGAAGTAGTTTTATCTTTTTCCGGAACTATATAATACTTTGATGGAGATTATTATATAATAAATGTATATCGTACAAGTACTCGTATATTCGATATTGTTTAATATAATTTAATCTTAGAATTAATTAACATTAATTAACTTATAATTTATAAACTTGACATTAAAGATTAACAGCGCTTTCTTTGTTACTCTATTAAATGCATTTATCCGTAAAGCTTAATTCGACTAAAAATAACATGTAACACGAACTCCGGCTCGAGAGTTCCGGAGCAAGATAATGTACTTCTTTTCATTAATTTTATAAATAGATAAATCTGTAATGTATAATACTAAAGATATAAAGAATAGAAATGGAATAAAAATGAATATCTTTTTTCTTCATGCTATCACTACCTATCTAGCGCAAATCCAAATAATTGTCGTAATTGAAATAATTGTCGTAATTAGTTTATATTGTAGTTATATAGTTATTTTTCATGTTATTAAGTAGATATTGTTAGCGCAAAAGAGATCCCTTCTGTCATCTTTCCATTTAATAATACACCAATTCGTATGTTAAATCGAACAATAATTTATTATCTTTATTACTTTGGTATTTTAAGCGTTTCCGTCTTTCATTGACACCAATTTGAATAACGAAAAACGTGTAAATTTTTTTACTAGTTTAAGAAGATAAATTAATTTTTTTATATGTTACACTGCTTGTATTCGATAATACTGATAAAATATACCGAAAACCTTCGTTTAACTCTAAATGCATGTATAACTTGTTTATATTTGTCTCATATTTTTAAAAGTGGACCACGTGATAATTAATTAAAGATAAATACAAGGTGTTACATAATTTGCTCCCACGAATTACATAGCGTTATTACCTAATGAAAAATGAAAAATTCTGAATTATTGTTTTTTTGATGCTTGATACAGGAAAAATTATATTTATAATTACGCGTATGTATTGTGTAAGAATATATCTTTATGTATTATATATTATAAAAAAGATATATAATACTTTGATGCAGATTTTTGTATAATTAATGTATGTTGCTCAAGTTTTTGTATATTGGATTATATTGTTATAATATTATATTGTAGCACATTAATTATGTAATATGAATTTTGTTAGATGAGAATCTTCCAACCAGCTCTGTTTTTTAGACAGGCATATGTCCATAAGACGATGGTATGTAACCACGCAAACTATCAACTGCACAGCTCGCAGACGTATGTATGTCCGCCTAATGAACAACGATGATTAAAGAAATTTTATTTGATAATTTATTTTTTCTTAAGCTTCACAGGAGAAAATATAATTCCCAGCTGTACAACTTATTTTTTGGTTCAGGAATATTGCTATATGTAAAATTCATGGGCTCGAATTAAGAGGAAAACACCTTTTATACTTATTAACCTTTAAATCGAAAAAAGTCTTTAGTATATTTATTGTATCGGTCTATTTATATCATGTCGCGACATTCTCATCAACTTACATCTTCGAAGTAGGGTGAGATGCCATACGAGAAAACTAATTTTTTCGACGTATTTTAGAACAAAAATATTCACTGATTTCTCCTATTTTATATCATAATTCAATACGACGTCAGTGAGGGACCGTGAATTTTAAGCAACAGAATATATATGTGAAGCAAAATTATACTGCTCGTCTTATTTCCCTTAAAATACCACATTAATTAAGTTAGTAATCTTGCGCTTTTTTTATATTTAGTTATTTGTTACTGTATAGTTATTTATATAATACAATCGATAATTTTAATCTAATCCATCAATTCTAACTCCACTACAACCCACGTTGGTCATCGTGACATTGCAATTCTCTTCGGATAATTTTTTCAGAAGTTTCGTGATTTGTTCTTCTGGAATAATTGGTGGTAGAGGAATGTATACAAATCCGCCTCCAAAACCTGTAAGCTTTCCCGCGAATCCATAACCTTCCGCAATCGAGCAAATATCATTCAATTTCGGATGTGACAAACCACTATTACAAAGTATTTGTTGATTCTTATGAATGTGTTCCTGTAAAACGTGAGAAATCTAAGTTTAGAAATGTTATAGTTTCTAAGTTTAGAAATGTTATAGTTTCTAGTTTTGCAAATAATTATTTACTCGAGAAACTTTTAAACGCAGCCACATAAAGGAATATAATAAAGTAATATGCGTTGTCCGCAAAGAACCGAAAAAAGATACCTGTAATTTAGCGTATGTATCCTCTTGATGAGAAATGGAAGATCTAGTGCTACAGGTTATGTCAAATAGCGTATCGAAAATTTTTTGTGATATTGCGTTAACTTTATCTAAAATATAATTGGCGAATTTGGGATAGATATGTCTTAGCTCCGCCATTTGTTGCAGCCGTTCGCGGTTATTCCTGCAAATCTTTGCGTCGATCAGTAGAATCTTTATTCCTTGCATATTCTGGCATGTCTGCCCAATATGATTTTCGAAGTTGATGTATTTTAATATATGTATTTTGCCATATGTGCACACTTTGTTATCGAACTCGAGCGCATAGTCTCGTATAGAGCATTCGCTAAGTAAAGTGTATCCGTAAATCTTTTCTAAATCATCGTTATCGAACTCATCGTGGTCACCCTTCTGTAGACGCGCCCAATGTATAATGCACGCCGCGAGACACACCGCGAACGATGTCGAACTGCCAAGATCACCTCTGATAGGTAATTCCGTGGTCACGTTCACATGAAAAGGTCTCATATTGAGTTTCTCGGTGTATCCAGTATAAAAAAGCAAGAAAAAGAATGTTTGTAAGCTTAATCTTTGCTCGCGTGTTCTCCACATGCCGTTTACGTCGATGAAATATCTCACGTACCTAAGCAACTGGTAAACTGTTTTAATAAATGTCTTATTTTCATCTCTAATGGAGGATTGCCGAACTTTTTGCAAAGGTACTTCCAACGATAGATCGATCGTAGAGAACTCTATCTTAATAATTTGCTGCTCATCAGGTAGTTCACAGAACTTAAGCGTGGTACGAAGATCTAAACTGGCCATAACAACATTTTTCTCATCATACATCACCGCGTGGTCTCCGGATAAGACAATTGTTCCCGGTGCGGAAATATTAAATTGAATCATCCCGTTTATTATTAATGAAAATATCTCTTCTCCAAGGAACTGATGTAACGTTGAACAGTATTGCGCACGGAAAGTTAAATTTGCCTAGGTCTTGTTAACATTTATTAGAATCACGAAAAATATTCTCGTAACGTGAAGAAGGTCCAGAGATTATATTTGTCGCCTTTTTTCGTTCTATATAAGTTAGGAATGCGTAATATCAGTTATATGACAAAAATATCTCGTCAGCAATACGTTACCAAATACATACAAAAGTAATGTACCTGTATTGAATCCGATTCTCGTTCTTCGCCCTTGTTTTCGTTATCAGCAGATTAATCGTAAATTGCCTCGACTTTTTCTTTTAATGCGCCATACAAGTTTGAATTATTTCATTTACAGCTATTAAGTCTTTATGTCATAGACAATAAGAAAAGATGCCACTGACAATAGAAATTCGAAACGTTCGTTTTCGCACACAATACAGTGTTTATATTTCTTGTATTCGTATCACGTCCGCGTCTCAGTTGTGACTGATTCCGTTTCGATATAATAACATTACTCGGGACTCATGATTTTAAATATGAACTACAATGTCAAACTTTTTCAATGCTTTAATAAGAAGTCATTAGAACATATGCTTATACATAATCTAAGAATAATATATTATTTTCAATGTTATAAACAAATTGTCATTGTTTTATTCGCGTTGACACGTTTAAAATAATGTTTGATATCTCAATTTTATAATATATGTATGAATGCGCGTATGTTTCGTGAAAGTACATACATATGTGTAATATTTTATATAGTAAATATAAAATAATACACACTTAATACTTTGATACAGATTATTACATAATTAATGTATATCGTACATGTACTCGTATATTGGATTATGTTGTTTAATTTAATGATTAAATTGTATAAATCTTATTGTTATATAATTTAATCGTATAATTTTATTTGATGCAAATGATTAATAGTGCTATTTTTGTTCTTTTACCAATTGTATTTATGCGTATAGCTTAACTCAACTTAATAAACATGTATCATGAATTCCGGTTCGAGAGTTCCGGAGATGCATCAATCTACTTCTTTCCCTTAATTTTTTTATAAATAGTAAATCTTTAGTGATTAATACTGAAGATATAAAAAATGGAATAGAGAAATGTATATCTTTTTCTTTCAAGCTATCACTACCTATTGCGCAATTGCAATTATAATTATTTTACATTGTGATAATATAGTCATTTTTCACGTTATCATGTATTAATAGGCGTGTTTTTAAATTAAGTTCCGTTTTGAAATTAGAAAAAAAGCATGAAAGTTAAAAATGATTTCTTATAGCTAAAATAAAGCTACACTTTTACGTTATTTTTTCACATAGTCACCATTGACTTCCACATATTTTTGATATCGTTTCATCAGTTTCCTTATTCGATTGTCAAAAAAGTCCGCCGCCAGTGTCTTGAACCATTCATTAACGCCGTTTTTTTAGTTTATCATCATTTTCAAATTGTGAAATAGACTTGCTGCGATGCGAGAGACATTTCTTTAAATGCATAAACAGGTGGTAAGTAGTCGCTTAGCGCGAGATCGAAGTTGTAAGGTTGGTCGTCAAACATTTCCCAGCGAAATTGTTGTGCAACAATTGAACAGTTCGAGATCAAAGCACAAACCTCATAGTTGGCGGGATTATTTATTGTTGCACTCATTGTAAATTACTCACACGCGGCATCAAACATGAATCTGACTGCGATAAAAGGATGATGAACTTAAGAACGGCGGATAATGAATTGAAGAATATATCATATATATCATATATATCATATATTATATATCATATATATATATACATACATACATATATATATATATATAATTATTTCATATAAAATATATGTATATGTATCATATAATATAATATTATACATTATGTTATATATGCCATTATATAATGATATAAAATAATGTTGTGTTCTTTACGATGTCTGTATTTCTTTGACAATTTATTCTCTTCGTATTCAATCTCCTTCTCGCACATCTGCGAATAACGTACTGTGTATTCTGATGCACGAGAAGAATTACCGAGCTTCTTTCCACCCCCACACATTCCTGCGATTATCTTTCTACGATTCCGTAATCACGCGGTATTCAGCAATCTCGCCAAGGTAGAAGCTACGCAAATACGACACGACAAAGTATGCAATTCATCCTCTCACACACACACATACACAACACGTATGCCATTTCCCCGAACAGGATGACAGTATTGTGCTATTTATATTTATTTATTAGTACTTAGGTGATTAATATTTATGTTATAGTATATAATTTATATTAAATGCACTATATTGGTTTGAATTTAAATATCAAAGAAAAGAAAGAAAGAACATATTTTACATATATGTATGTATATCTTGAGTGTATAAAAATCGAATGCATAATTTATTTTATATATTATAAATTATTTAAGCAATTGGTGTTATTTCAATCGATAAAAATTAACTTTTTCGTCACCCAAAAATTTTCTTAAGCTCGAAATTCACAGATTTATCGATATTAATAATGTAACATTGATAATGTATATTTATTTTTTTAAATTTTTATTTATTTTGTAATTTAAATTTTTATTTATTTTGTAATATGTTCTCCATAATTTCTATATTTATCGCGAACCTCTTTTTTGCCCTCAAGATATTTCATTTCTAAATATATACGTTTTCTTCCAAAATTGTTTTATTAATCAGCGTATTTAATTAATACAAGAAGTCGTAAAAGTCAAGAGAAGCAGAATATAAATTAAGAAAATGGAGTCGTATCCTATTTTTATGTACATACAGGGTGTTACATCTTAATTAATATAGTCGAATATTGCTGAAACTGGCTGCAACGAGAAAATATTTCATACAAAAAAGATAAAAAGTTTCGAGGGGGGGAAAAAAGTTGATAATCTTGAAATTTAACTAAGGTCATTATTCAAGATTATTTGAAGATTAAGTTTTTTTTAAATTGAATCACCCTAACTTTTTTTGCACACAAATTGATTCCTCGAAATATTTGGCATAAAAAGTTATAAGGGTAAGATGGCCAAAAAGTGAACAGTTTACGAGATATTCTATACTTTAATTTGGCATAATCTGAACTATGAAATATCTCGTAAAATATTCATTTTTCGATGATTTTACCTAAATACTTTTATGCAAAAAAAAAAAAAAAAAAAAAAAGAGAGAGAGAGAGAGAAATCAATTGACGTAAAGAAAACATAGTGTGTGTCTCGTTGTCTCGGTGGCCGATCGAGGAACGGATGTCGCGGCACCCACGGGGCTCACGTGGAAATGCTTTCTGGACCGGAAGTCACGGTACCCGGGGGTCGTGCGCGCGAAGCGTGGAACCCGCATCGTGGTGGCATTCTTCTTTCCCTCCCCTCCCTTCCCACCCCTTCCTCGGCCCCTTCTTTCCGTCGCGCTGCGCAAGCTTCGGCCTCCTCGAAGCGGCACGTGCGGAAAACAAAGGGTTTTCTCGTTCAGCGATCTCCTCTTCCTTCGGAGTGATCTCTCTCTCTCTCTTTGGAATTCTTTTCTCCGCGCGCGTTTAACTGTTATTTACTATTTAACACGGCTTTCAATCTAATCCGGAGAAAAGAGAGATGCGTGTGTGCGTAAAGTCAGGAGAGTGCGACGAAGGTCGTTGACTCGTAACGACGCGCCCTTTCGCCGGAAACTTTTCGAGTTCGGAGAAGGGGAACCTGTTGCTTTCGCGTAAAAAAAAAAAAAAAAGAGCGATGACCCTTTCCTTAATAAATAAACAGCTTCGCAAACACACGCTGCATTATGACTAATATAGTTCAATTATTCCTTTTATATAGCCGCTAAGGAATACATTTACATATTTTTGCATTATTCATATCTGTAAAAAAAAAAAAAAAAATAAGAGGAAACGCTCTCTCCAACCTTCCGGTTAACGTTCTACGGTCATTGAAGCGCAGACCCGCATTACGCAAACCCGACTAAAGATTAAGCCCGCATTTTTTTTCTTGCGTTTGCAGACAGCCGCCGGAAGCGGAATCGTCGACCAGCCTCGAGGACGGCTGCTCCGAGGGTTCTGAAGTGGATTGGTCCTGGCTGGAGGAAGTAGAGTGTCTGCGGGCCGCGGACGCTGGCGAGCGTGACGTCAGCGAGGAGAGGGGGAACGCTTCTTCCCCCACCAACGAGAACGCGGGACGCAGGCGCGTCAGCGAGCGTCGCGAGACGGCGGCAAACCGCAGTGCCGCGATGTCTGTCACCGCGACGGCAAAGTCCCTAGCAGTCGGTGGCTCGCGGTGGCCATCTTCCGGTGGCGCGCTTATTCTCGATCGTCAAAATAACAATAACAACGTCGGTCGTCGCAGCGGCAGTCAACATCGCCGGTATCGCAACAACAATAACGATGACGACGACGACGACGGCGATGACGAAGCCGCGCGCTGCAACGCTACGAACGAGGCGGTCGATCGCGAGAATCGCAACGGCGCGAGAACGACGACGACGACGACGACGACGACGAACACTATCTCCATCGCCGCTACCGCGAACTCGTGGATGCGCGCATCTATGCGACGTCTACGTCATCTGCGGCTACCCGAGGGCACGCAACGCGCTGCCGGCGATCAGCTAGCCAATCGGCGCGCCGCGGCCGTCTCGGCGCCGAACTCGCTTCCGGATATCGCGCTGATCGCGCCGGAGATCCTGGCGGCGCAGACCAACGGCGGTACTTCCGGTACGCTGTTGCGACCCTCGAGCGCGCCCGCGAGAAACGCGACCGCCGCCGCCGCCGGCGTCGGCGTCGGCGTCGCGGCGACGCCGCGTCGAACCGGTCGGCAATTCGCCGCCGCCGCCACCGGCAGATCGCGGGGCGCGCGAAACCGGGAAGCGGCCTCCTCGAGGCAGGGCAGCCTCGGCTCCACGACCACGGCCAGTGACGTCACCGCGTCCGGCAACACGACCTGCTCCAGCTCCTTCGGCGCCGCTTCCACCAGTCCGGCCTCCAGCACGGCGACCACTCCGCAACGTGTCACTTCGAGAAGGTCGGTGCACGATTTTTTGTACAGTCAATTATTTCGATTGTGGGATTTAGAAGGATAGAGAGAGAGATATTTATATGATAGGTAGTGCTGGGAATAAAAAAACTGGCCAGGACACTTCTTGTCGTTGTAGAGGGAAGTGAGGTGCATAAAATTGCAACGACGATAGTAAACAATATACGGATGTGTCCCGTAATATGTGGGATACATTTTAGGAAACTTAAAAACAATGGAGAAAAGTTTGTATAAACACATGATTTGACCTTGTTTCCGAGTTAAAAGCAAGTTTTATATTTTAGCAATCAGTATTTGCTTATCTTTACGAAAGATATATTTGAAATTGTTATCTTACATCCGATTGCGCTTTTGTAAATGTTTTAACATCGTGAGCTTCTTATTCTGTCGGATCTTCCAGATGTTCCTCGGATTTGCTAGTAAATCTCGTTCACTTCTCTGGCAGAATATTTCGGTATTGTCAAAATGCGTTCTATAGAAAATTTTAGATGATCTTGTTTAGAATATAAAAAGAATATCAGATATAAAATTAGATATTTATAAACGTTTTTTATTATTTTTAAGTGCTAAATCCATTACTGAAGTAGGTCTCACATATTACGGGACATCCTGAACAATAGAAATATATGATGTAAGTATATGTATGGAGAATATATGCTTCTGAGATACTTGGACGAATTTTTCGAAAATGTGTTTCCGTTAAAAAAAAAAAAGTCGAAAGTTTAAATCAAGATCCGATTTAATTAACATCGCATTGCGCAACTTGAATACTTCTTGTGCAAAGCACGTGTTAAAAAATAAGTAAAAAAGTTCTTACGAAATGTCGTATAGTTATAGAAGTAGATACACGTGTCCGATGATTTCAAATTTTTTTTTTTTTTTTTTTTTTTTTAAGTACGCAAGAAATTCGACCTTTACAGCCGACTGAATTTCTCGTTTCGTCCGGACTTCTACTTTCTGGTCGTCCACTCGGATCTCTTGCCACACTCGCCGGAAGCGAGAGAACGGAGTTAACGACGCGGTTCTTTGTGCGTGTTACTCTCTTGCTGCTCGTCCAAGCTTGACATCAGTCGCGCTTTGACTCTTCGTTTGCGCAATCGGCCGGATACACTTCGCGGATTAGGAAAAAATAGACCAGAAAATTATCTCTGACACCTTGGAGTCCTCGTCCACCGATCGAATCGCGTTGCCACTTTAAAAATTCTCCGCAATTCTTTCGCGCTTTTCACGCGCAAATCGGTGCTTTTGTAGAGCTATCGCTCGGCATCCTTATTTGTTAAATATAAATATTTTTTTAAATATTTTTTGTTTTAAATATTTTATTATTTTTTAAATAGAAATATTTTGTCACATTTACGCGCGATTTTATCCATCATTTAATGAAAAATAATTGATCGAATGTGTTTAAAGTACGCAGAAATATGAAGATATTTGTGTATATAGAATTTAGTTTGTCGACGGATATATGAAAAAATATTTGATATATTAACGTTGACGCGCAAACTATGGAAACGTATAATGGAAAAAAAATTGTTTTCATATAGAGATAGGATCGGTCTCTTTTATTCCATATTTTCCGTACGAAGGTCCTTGATGCGTGACACGAATGTTGTCGTAGATTTCAGCTGCAGGACACGCTTGTCGACAATATGTCAGGACATCCAGTTTTATTGGAAATTTTCGATCATATTGTACCGCATATTTATAGCACACATATATTTATATACACATATATTTGCCACACATATACGCATAACGTAATATTGTTTCGCCTCTTTTAATGTTTCGCTTGATCAACGCTTAATTAAATCTAAAAATAGTCGATCGAAGCGGCATTAAGACTACTAGTCTTCGGTGAAAAATATCGCACGTGCTTAACTGGTTGTCATTTAATTATTCCGGTAAAGCAATCCGGTAACCCACATGGGACGAATGTGTGTCCGATGATAAGTTTATCAGTCGCTCTCGGAGTTTAACTGTAAGTCGTGACTCATTTTCGCCAACGACAGGCTTAACGAGTTCCCTTTACAGTTTGGCGCTAAATAACGCGAACGCGAAAAAGAAAAAAGTCTCAAGATACCTACTATTATCATTTATTCGTAACAGATACTTTTCGCGGGAGACTCTCTTTAAAAGCCGAGCCGCGAGTGCGAAATATAATTTATCGTGTCGACGTAACGGCAATTTATAGCGACAAAAAAAAAATATTTATCGCCATCAATCTTCCGAGTGTGTTTTTTTTTTCGATCCGTAACACCTTGCCTCAATTAAAGGTCTCTCCGTTGTACATACGTAATCGTCGTCCTTGGATGCGGTATCTCGATTCGCAAACAGTCGCGTGATGAAAATTCAATATTTTAAGACAACACGTAGTTCGATATTTTAAGCGCGCGATTAAGAGATAAGAGAAATCGATTTTATTCCAAGATACATATTTAATTGCGCGTGACAATTAAATTTAGCATCTTCGAATGGACGATACGATCGAAGATTTCGTTCGAGAATCCCCGAAAGGGTCGACGATCTCGATCGTTCGGAGATCTCGTTTCGCCGTCGATGAACCGTGTAACCTCTGTTGCGCAATTCTCCGCTCTCCTTTACCGAACAGAATCTCTCTCGGGGATGACGGAAGGAACGTCGATTTTCCATGCACAGCGTGAGAAGGCAAAGCAGCGGCGACTCTCATAACGGATGCGCAAGGATGTTTGTCGTCGCTCTGCCTATTTATTTGGACACGCTTGCTACGAGAATGAATTAATTATAGCAAGGATAACGAGGGACACTATCCGTGTCACGTGAGAAAATGCTCAGATCGCGCATCTTTGAAACGACGCGTAGAGACTTATGGATCGTTCGATGATAATTGTGATATTTATATTATAATAATTATTATATCGCACTGATAATAAGCTGAGAAAAATTGCACGAAGCAAACTGAAACATGCATCTTTTTTGGCTATTCGATAATTACATATTGTTCTTTTCTTCGTAGTTAATATGTGTCTATTAATCGATATATATACAGGGTGATTTATTTTAATTTCAATAGGCAAATATTTGGAAATCACGGGGGGTTTTAGAAAAAAAATGTATTAGGCAAAAGTTGTAGGATTTCGAGGGGAACATAATATCGTGATCTAGAATTGCCTTTGAGTGGTGCATTTCAAGATTATTTAAAGGTTATTTAAATTTATTTAACCTAGTTTTTTAAATGGAACTATAATTTTTTTTTTATATAAATTGATTCTCGCAATATTTGGCATAAAAAGTGGTATCAGAGTAGGATGGCCAAAAAGTGAATAGTTTACGAGATATTTTATATTTTAATTTGACATAATTTTACTTAAACTATAAAATATCTCGTAAAATATTCATTCTTCGATGATCTTGCCTCAATACTTTTATACACAAAATAATGAGCGGAATCAATTGGTGTAAAGAAAACACAGAATTGTCTTTAAGAAAAAGTATATAATTTGCAAGTAGCAGCTAAATATTTGATCTCACCCTGTATATATGTCAGGAATTTATAAATATTTCTGGAAAGAGAAACGCTTCAAAATCCGTCACGAGTCCCGCAGATTTGTCGAGACCGATAATCTGATTCCGGATGTAGCGACATCAACATGTGCTGCGGACACCTTGAATAGGATTAACAGGATCTCAAGCAGTCATCTGCGGAACGCGTGATTCGCACGTAATAATAAACCCGCGTCGATCTCGATCGAGGCTCGAAATCCGCGGCTTCCCTGTCAATGAACCGTGCAAAAGCGCCGTTTTCTCGCTCGTCTCGGAGGTTAATTTCGTCATTCCTGTTCCCGTCCAGGTTGCCCTCCATCGAGAAAGTCTCCAAAGAGACGGACGCCATTTCTCGCGGACCGTGACCGTCGAAACAAACGTTGTCGTCGACACACCTACACTCTAGCGATGGGATTAAGTATCTTGCAAGTAGGTTCAAATTTGTTTGCATAGTTTCTCTATGATTCGAAAAAAAAAACAATCTTTCAAGTAGACTCAAACCTGGACGAGATAGGTTCCAACTCTCTATAAGTACCTACCTCGAAAAACAAGAGCAGTACTCGAATCTGGATCAAGTATGTTCGAATCTTTTATGAATATTTATATATATGAGGAGGGAGGGTAGATTAATGGGTGTGTTGATGAGTTGAGGAGTGTGCGTGGTATTATAAATAGATTTTTTTTTATCTTAAAGTTTGAGTATTACTTGTAAAAAATTCGATTTTTTACGAAAGTACTTATAAGTACTATTTGAATATAATTGTTGTAGATTCGATTACTTCGCAAGTACAATATATGAAATATTATTTCTTACGAGTATTATTCGAATCCTAGAAAATAAAACTTGATTATTGGATTCGACTCGGATTTTTAAGTACGTATTGAACTTGATCCCATCACTACTACACTCCCTCTTCGTTTAACGCTGCAGTTTAAGGCGCGCCGCAATTTCTCCCGCGATTTGTGCGCGATCAATTTGCGCTCTCGCATACGATATTATTTAATCTTAATCCTATTTCTGGACGAATCTATTCACGATGAATCCCATTATCGGCCAATAATTAGAAAGTGAACTTTCTAACATACACGCGTGCCAAGTTTTACTTCGATATCTGCCATAAGAATTTTATAAAGTTATAAGAATCGCGTGTTATCGGAGGGAAAACCTACGTATCTCAAATATTTTACTAGGATATTTGATAAAGAATGAATTTCCTCAGATGGAGAGCGATATTTATCTTTCTCTTTTTCTGAAAGTTTTGAAATAAAATATCTTAGTAAACCTCAAGATCCCAGATTCTATTAAAATCTGCTTAAAATTAACCGAAGAATATTTTAATTTATTTATTTATATATTTCTTTAAAACACACAATTTGTTATAAAATTCCTTTTTTTTCATCAAATTCGACAAGACATACATCACTCGTGTCTTGTCTCGGCAATTACTGCCACGGACAATCTGAAGATATCTTTTAAATTATATTTATTTAAATATCACATAAATGTTTTTTTTAATTTAAAATTCTCTATAGAAGAAAATTTATTAAATACTACTCGGTATTTTCCTCGCGGTATTAAAAAAAGAGAGAGAGAGAGAGAGTTTATTTGCTCTCTTCAGATTATCGCACGAAACGAAAAGGCGTTGATGAGAAATCTCGTCAACGACACAATTACACATGCTAACAACGCGTTCTTTCGTAATTGCTCGGATTCTTCGACAACGGGCGATCCGTATTTGGGTCAGTTAGTTGCTACGGGAGTGAATACCGTGTCGACCGACGGCCGTGTACTGCCTCTCTCATGCAAGTTACCTTAACGGTATATTGATGTTTATAGTCGCGAGCGTATATATCTCGCTGCGTCGGCGTGTTCCATAATCGTCGAGATGAGTTTACCGGAGTGAGAGGAGAGCGAGCGCGCGCAATTCTTTGTTCTCTTCGCCGTCGTTTGACGCGACGCATCTCGAGAATTCTGACCAGCGATGGGATTAAGTATCTTACAAGTACGTTCGAATTTGTTTGCATGGTTTCGAATTTTTTATTACTTAAAAAAAAAGACAGTATTTTCAAGTAGACTCGAACCTGGACGAGATAGGTTCGAACTCTCTATAAGTTATTTTTTATGAGTACTTTTGTATCTTTTATTTTTTATTTTTATTTTTATTTTTTTATTTTTATTCTTTTATCTTTTATGAGTACTTATGAGAAATTTTACGTTATATATGTATATGTGTGTGTGTGTGTGTGTGTGTGTGTGTGTGTGTGTGTGTGTGTGTGTGTGCGCGCGCGCGCGCGCGCGCGCGTGTGCATGTGTAGCAAGTATCATAAATAAATTTTTTTATCTTACAATTTCATCTTACAATTTTATTATATTTTATTTTATTTTATCTTACAATTTTATTTTATTTTGTTTATCTTACAATTTTTTATCTTTTTTTATTTTTTTATCTTTGTTAGAGTTCTTGTACTATTTGTAAAAGATTCGATTTTTTACGATAGAAAATACTTATAAGAAAATACTATTTCGAACTTTGCAGGTACTCAATCTAAAATTCAAATAACTGTTCTAGATTCGATTACTTTGCAAGTACAATATATGAAATATTATTTCTTACGAGTATTATTCGAATCTTAGAAAATGAAACTTGATTATTGAATTCGACTCGGATTTTTAAGTATATTTATATTGAACTTGATCCCATCCAGAATTCTGACGTATCGTCAGCTGACGGGAGACCTCGCCCTTAGTTTCCGCTATAAATTTTACGGTGAAACAATTAAGTCGTCCAAGAGGACAGAATCTTGATATTTTTTAAATAATTTGTCATTCGTGTACCCGAGTAAAAAATTTCTGCACTCGCGCACAAGTGTTCGTCATTCATTCGCGAGAATGAAGCGGCACGTTGCACCGCCGCGTACGGTCATTGCACTTAATTCTTTGTGCATACTTGCTTTTCCCGCCTTCACCTCCTCTTCTCGTGGTGGTCCTATCGATCTCTCGGCGAGGTTGTGTGTCGCGTCAACGCAAACGGCGGCGCTCGCCTTTTTGCGCGCATCCAGACAAGCTCGTAAATTCGTAAACGTGACTCACCTCGATAATCCAAGAGTCGCTAATTTTGATTTACGTACACATTTTCTTTATCTCGGATATCTTATCTTTCGAAACATCGAACTCTTATTTAATCTGCGGATTTTCTTCTTGGTCGATAAAAAATTGACGACAGAGGTGCTAGATAATAATTGTTTCAATAAGACTCAATGTTTTTTTTTTAATTATGTAACAAGAAAAATTGTTTAGAAGAGAATATCAATATGTGATTATTAACTCTTACACTTTACAAATATTCTGTGCAAAATTAATTATGTCTATTTTTTCGTATCTAATTATTTCATATTTTTAATCATTTAATATTTTATATAAAATTGTAATTAAAGATTATCAGAGTCTCGCAGAAAATTTCAATGAACGCAGTTGTAACGGAAAAGAAAAATTTTTCTCTAACCGCAGTCATATCACATAAATGCAAACATTCATTTTGTCTTCTCGAAGAATCTCGAGTTTTTAGTGAGAGATCCCAGATAAATTGACGAAGAGAGAGAGATAGCGGAGATATAAAAGAGAGAGAGACGAATATAAAGCTTTCGAAACTTGGCAGTGATCCGAAATAAAAGATCTCGTTCTCGTCGCGCGCGAATCGTATCGAGATGAAAATTTCCTACTTTTGCACTCATTTACATCTCGCTCCCGCATTTTTGTCGCTTTTGTACAACCGTAGATTCTTCGTCTTATTACACGGTCCAGTTCGGTTCCACTTTCGCGCGAGCATCCTTTGTGTTTCGCAGAGTACAAAAGGCATCGGAAGTACCTTCACTTCCGGGCTATTTTTAGCTAGGACTTACAATTAGACATTTTCGAGACGCGTCATGACTGTTGATCTTGGGACGATTTCGAGGCAATTTTAAAGTTTTATCGTATTAGTTTGCGTATTATACTCACGGATCTTTATTACTTTGACGCTTCAAATTATGTCGTTATTTTCTTAGCAATCGTAAAGATAATATCGTAATCAAATAATTGAAGATACTCACGTGATACTCTCTTAAGCTAACGTTTTCGCTCGGATATTATTTTCCTACGTAATATCCTCGTATCTTTTACGAGAAATTATTTATGGCCGTGATCTTTTAAACCCAAAATGCGAAACATATAATGCTCCACTCTTCTTAAATTTCTTAATTCTAGAAATTTTAAAATAAATATGGAGTTGATATCAGTTTGGCTTCTAGGTTCGCATCGTAAAATTTATTTCACCCATGCGTCTTCGCAATATGAAAAGTTTTTTCACAATTAATTACACAAATGCTCAAAGGCTCGTTAAATATTTTAAAACTCTTTTATTTTTTCATGAGCACGCTATGCGCAATTTGATCGATAAATAGTTAAATAAGTAATCTCCTGAAATGCAAACTTAAACATGACTGTATATCGCGGGAAAATTAATTTTTATTTATAGAGAACTGCATCTCTCTCTCTCTCTCTCTCTCTCTCTCTCTCTCTCTCTCTCTCTCTCTCTCTCTCTCGGAATGGCAGTCACACACGTTTCCAAGTATATACACGCGATTTCAAAGGGAATTCCTTAGCGATCGTACCACGAAAGGCCGGTCAACGGTGATATTAGGTCGGTGTATTCGCATACAATCCCCTCGTGCCTTGTTTATGCTTATTGATTATTTCTCAGGCGAAGCCGCGTTGGCTGCCTTTATTCAGGTAGGTCCCTCCCCAGGACAGGTAGGCACTTGTAACGGTGACTCCGAGCCTACCTAATCTGCCTGCTGATCCTAACGATTTTTCCTTATCAGGAAAAAATGTCCTTTAGCAGGACGAGACCTCTCTAGACAAGATACTTTGCGTCGAACGGGCGTTCGCGTATATTGAATAAAAAGTCCTGGACAAATTTTTTTCAATATTTGTTTGTCACTCTCTCCGTCGTCGTTCCAAGTTACATGCCAAAATATTTAAAGTTACAAAGATCGTTTTGTCACAGCGCGTTGTTATAGTGTCGAAAGTTGAAAGGACTTTTTCATAGCGTAATCATATTCCGACATATTGAAATTTTTATACGAAAACACCTCGCCGCACCTGTTACGCTATCGCAATTTTTCGTGTCTATGTAAGCATCGTACTCTGCGTATGTAAGGCGTATATCCGGTGTATTTCATATTCTTCACCTGTCGCGAAAACAGGTGATTTCTTGGATGAATGCGCGACCAGATGTTGCGTTTGTGTCATAAAAATTCACGTCGATCTTTAAAAAAATGACAGGCGTCGTTTTAACAAAAGAGTCGTTTGTTATCTTTCTCTCTCTAGTGATAATTTAGGATTTAGTCTTCAGGATGTTTCATATCAATTGTCTAAAAATTGCGAGTAAAAGCGACGTATTTATTAATCGCGAAGGGATTCTTAATTATACACATTTAAGAAATTTGATTAGGTATAAAAATGCAAATTTCAAAGCACACTTGTGATAAATGTACATCGTGTAAGATTGCACGCGAATTTATTTATTTTATATTAAGAATTTTTTTTTTATTTCTTATTTTTTATCTGTTTGACTGCGTTACGATTTTATTTTTTTATTTATATAATCTATGTTTAAAATTACTTTTTAATTGCACTAAAGCTGGCCTAAAAAAAGGGACCGAAACGTACATTATTTATATTGATGATGCATAGTTTATATTTACATAATTTTATATATGCAATAAAATATGCGCGTCCTACTTATTGCGTTTGGCTCTTATTGCCATTTTTTTACCTCGATTTGATTATTTATTCGTGTTTTTCATAATTAGTTCTCCAAATGCATTCTTCTCGACAGGCTCTTCGTGCTCGAAAGATTTTTCGTTTCCGCAAACTTTCGCTTTTCGTGGACTTTCGAACTTGAGTATTAGCTCTTGCTCTTTGGAAGATGCGTTGATAGACGAAGCATGTGGAACGCGAAAATGTGAATCAATCCGATGTAGCCGACCAACCGGTTTGCCATCGGGAGATACAATTTTGCCTCTCTTTTTTCTAGAAACTTTCTCCGTGTAAATATTTTTTTTGAAATTCCTTTTTCGATCCCAGGTGGATTTCACTTTGTAAGAGTCGCACGAACTGCGTGGCTAGAGTTTTCAGTTTCCAACGATATTGACGGGAAATCGATATAACCATCGCTACGCGAATTTGTACACACGAAGGAGAGACAAGGTTGAAATTAAAAAAGAAATTACACAGTTATATGCGTGTAAAATGTATCATTTATCTTAAAGTCATTATTACTTACAACTCCGTTCTCATTTCAAGTTCTCATTTTGCGCATGCTTTCGTGTTTAGTGTTTTCTTTCTTTCTCCTTTTTCTTTTTCTCGTCGCTGGTGACGCAAAGAGAACGTGAATCATCGGTATGACTGGGACGAGAAGAATTATTCGAGTCTTGCTCGAGTAGCTCTTTAAGCGCGATAAAACCGGATCGGCGAATGTACATTTTTTTCTGCTCGTCATATATGCGACAACGATGTCGCGTTCCCAAGCAAAAAGGAATCCGACATTTTATCTGACTGACGTGTTTCGGATGATATTCGAATCCCACGTCGCGTTATTCCGCGAGAATCCATTTTCCAGAAGACAATCTCGCGCGATTCCATTAGCGCGCGCTCCGCTAATTCCTCGGCGCGAATTATCTGTCTCGTTAAGTCTTCCGCGAGATTGTCTCGACGAATTTATTTTAATTGCCGCGTTAAACGCGGTGATACTTGGCGTAAAATTTCCCGCGAAATCGCGCATAGCAGTTTCCGCAGGAACAATTTCCATATTTCTCTCTTTCTCTTTTCTCTATTTAACCACATAATATTTTGAGAAAATAATTTTTGAAAACAAAAAATTTTTGAAAAAAATTATTTTTTTTGAAAAATTATTTTTTCAAAATATTATGTGGTTAAATAGAGGTGTTCTTATCATGAAACTTTTATTCTGAAACATTTTTTGATATCTCGAATACTTTTTGAAATATATCGAGAAAAGCAAGAAGCCGCTCTACATATGATTTTATCCTTTAGAATCGTTTTTGGGTCGCAATTAAAAATTTCTAAATTCATCTATTTATCCCCCCTACATGTGTGTAAAATTTTATAAAAATCAGAATTTTCTGGTTTGCGAGGTTTCCTTGTTAATGGCGGAGTGGCTGCCTATTGAGAGGGAAGGTTTAGGTTTTAGGATCGAGTAGAGCCTCGATATTTTTCCTCTGTTCGGGAAAGACCTACCTACACACACACACACACACACACACACTCTCTCTCTCTCTCTCTCTCTCTCTCTCTCTCTCTCTCTTTCTCTCTCTGTCTTTCTCCCTCTCTCTGTTAGTTTCCAACAGAAGTTAAGGTCTTAAGGTCGGAGTGCATGTCTCGTTAAGGCGGCCAATTTGCCAACCTCTCGCATGACAGAGAACACGTGAGCGAGCGGTGCATTCGCTGCCAGTCGACCGCGTTAGTCTAATAGTTAGTCAATGGTGTTTCGAACTAATTACCGAAGTCCGACAGCTGTGCATTGTTCGAAGATGCGAACGGGGGTCTCTCTCTCTGTGACGTTTTCGTGTTACGAAAACGTCACAGAGAGAGAGAGAGAGAGATACTATGGGAACGTTTAAAGAGGAATAGTAGCGTCCGCTGAACCGATCTCTCTCTCTCTCTCTCTCTCTCTCTCTCTCTCTCTCTCTCTCTCTCTCTCTCTCTCTCTGACGGAATCATCGGCTGAGAATGCACCGGTTAGGTGGGTTGAATGCACGTCTGTGAACCAATGAAAGACATCCTCGCGAGATATCCTCGAGTCTTTAAAAAGAAGAGAGAGAGAGAGAGAGAACCGGATCACTCTTTATATCGGATCGAATATGAATTATCGCTTGGATATAATGAACGAAAATAAAATAATCCGTGTTAGCTTTCATTAAGTTTGATTATTACGAGTAATTACTATGATATTTTTTTTCATTCGTCATCGAAGAATCAATTCCGAAAGTATTATCGACAAAAAAAAAGTCTTACCATTGTGCAGATGTAATCAATGCCGGCCGCGAGAAACGCACTGCACACAATTGCAGTTCACGAGAAACGCAAAGCGTAGCCGTAGTAACGACGTTAGTAATTAGAGCGCGACCGAAGAAGAGTTAAGCGTTACTTTTCATGGCTTTAGAAACGGCCGGTCTTTTTTCCCCAGATAAAATCGTACAACGAAAGATTCGCTCCTTTTCGCCGTTGCGGAAAAAAGAAAAAAGAAAAAAAAAACGAGATACGCATTACGCGCGCATACTATATCCGTCCGTTATTATGAAAATGACTCAGGTCGTATCTTTCACGTTTTCGAGATAATTGGATTCTTTCACCTCAAAGACTATTTCTTAATAAAGCGCACGTTCAATACGTATGTACGTCTCTTTGCATTGTGCGCATCCTTTCCGCGTAATGATAAAATTTTTACGACGCGCACTTTACGCAGAAACAAAGCGCGCGATTATCTAGATCTCCTTTTTTTTTAAATACTTTTTTTTTCCTCGGCCCACATAATTGTCGATGTAATACGCGATCGTATTCTAAGAGACGATAAGAGAATCATCGCCCTGTAATGCAAACCAATGTAAGCGATAACGGTTCCCCGTCACGTATGATTTTTTTTCGCTTATCTCCTCCTTAGATGCTTTTTGCTTATCTCTCTCTCTCTCTCTCTCTCTCTCTCTCTCTCTCTCTTGTCGGAGAGTTCTTTCAACTTAATACCCTTGGTAAAGTGCTGGGTGAGGCCACCTCTTCTCGTTCCACGAGCCTTTCCCTTTAACGTCAGGCGGATCACAGCTGGTAGAAGTGGTCGGATCCGACTTCCTTTTACGTAACAGCTTGAAGATTCGACGAATTCGTTTAATACACCATGCGCATCTCCATAGAGTTTCTATTTCCTCTTTACACAGAAAATTATTATTTAAGGGAGCCGGAATACGCGTTTGAGCTAAAAACAAGTTGCGTCGTTTGGAGGTATTAAAGCTTTCGTATTAAAGACTCGATGTTATTTATAAATAAATATATGTATATATGTATACTTTTTAATATATATTAGATATTATTATTTACTTATTATTAATTCCATAATTAACATTAAACATCTTTTTAATATTTATCTTGACGTTTTATTTATTAGGGATCAAGCTCAATATTTACTTAAAAATTTGAGTCGAATCAAATAATCAAGTTTCATTTTCTAGGATTCGAATAATACTCATAGGAAATAATATTTCATATATTGTACTTGTGCAAAGTAATCGAACAGTTATATTTAAATTTCAGATTGAATACTAAGGTTTGAAATAGTACTTATAAGTATTTTCTATCGTAAAGAATTGAATCTTTTACAAGTAGTACTTGAACTCTAATATAAAAAATATATTTATGATACTTGCTACACATTCATACGCGCGCACGTGTACACAGACACACACAGACACACATATACATACATATATACAACGTAAAATTTCTCATAAGTACTCATAAAAGATTGGAACATACTTAATCTAGGTTTGAATATACTTGGAAGTTGGAAGTACTGTTTTCATTTTATTTTATTTTTTTTTTAAAGTAATCATAGAGAATTCTAAACCATGCAAACAAATTCGAACCTACTTGTAAGATACTTAATCCCATCGCTATTATTCGTAGCTTATGAACTTGAATCAGGGAGGATGCCTCGGCAATCTTAAACGTGCCACGAAGTCTTCTGGAGAAGATAATTTTCGACATGTGCGATTTTGTAGTCGCGAGAGCACACGGAATACGACATATGTATATACACATCGCATTAATATCTCATCGTAATCGTGCACACGTACATAAATGCGCCGTTAATAATTGTCATATATAACAGACACGCGAGTGTCGGTTCTCGTGCGAACGCGCCATGAATATTAAATGGAGGAATTATGAAATGTTTGAACGGATTAATATTATATTATTATGAGTTGAACGGGGTCACGTGCGAAAAACGCGGCTGGTTGAATTTTCGATGAGAGAATTTTTGAATTAAAAATTTGATCGAGACTAAGCTTCGTGAAACTTCTGTCAAACACGCGAAAGAATATGCGATGTATATTGCTTGTCGTTGTGTTGCGGAGAGGATATATCTAGAATCCACGCATTTTGTTTTAACATTTAGCGTTCGATGAGAGCGACGCGAGGGAGACGAGAAATCATAAAACGTTTTAAAAGTTCTAATCATATTTCGCGAAGTTTACAACACGCGAATGTATACGGTGCATCCTTTTTTTTTCACATCGGAATGAGCGCCTTCGTTATTATCGGATAGGTGCTAGTAGCCGAGGTGAATGCAACTCGCCGAATAAAAGCGCGGAAATTCATACGTGTTTACGAAGGCGGCGAATTTTTCGCGATCAAACACACCGTGAGTTTGCGTCGACTCGTTGCACTCGAGCGTGTCTGTATAATAAATGCATCGCCTGCCTCGCATGAATACGGGCGTGTGCATTTCTCCATCCTTCTCTCACTCTCGCTCTCTCTCGCTCTTTCTCGCTCTCTTTCGCTATCTTTCGCTCTCTTTCGCTCTCTTTCGCTCTCTGTCGCTCTCGCTCGCTCTCTTCCCCCCCCCCTCTCTCTCTCTCTCTCTCTCTCTCTCTCTCTTTTCCCGCAACCTCGTTTTTTTTCCCTCCGATATAGGTGATCAGAGTGCGTGGCTCCGGTTTACCATCCTACGCACCACAATCTTCCGTCCACCGTGTTCACTTACGAACTTGCAGTACACTCGTTGCACGTACGATTCGTACGTGAAACTCCGAATTCCATCGTGAGTTTGACGATTATGTAACGCACGACGAAAAAAATTACTCAATACGCACTTACTTTAAACCGTAAATGTTTGCGTTCGGCGCTCAGCAAGTGCCACGCGCGGAGTCAGATTAAATTAAACATTACCTTTTTTTCTTCTCGCGATTGTTCGCGAGATACAGTTAAATTTATTTATGTTTATCTTTGCGCACAGTTTTTTTTTTACGATGTGCAAATTTAAGATATTACGTGTATAGCACTCTCGAGAAAGTATATATGTATATCTATCGTCCTCTCTCCTCTGTTGCACGAGCGGAAAAAATATTACACTTTAATTGTTGGACGCAAGAGCTAAATCATCGTAATTAATGATTTCACGGGGCAAGATCTAAGTGCGTATAAATCTACAGACGTTTAATTACAAACGATATCACATTGCCTTTTTAGTTTGTCGATATATAGCATGTACAAAAAGGTACTTCAGTATTCAAAACCAGGCAGCCGTATTTAATATCAAAGGACGATGAGTAATACAAATCTCTCTCTTCCTCTCTGTTTTTCTTCAAGCGAATTTTCTGAAAACAGACGTGATTCATTTTCTCCGCATTTTACTTAAGGCGTAAATATATTTTCTCCTTTATTAATATACGCAGTAGCTTATATTTATTATCTCAGAAATGTGTGAAAAGTGGGTCAGGGAGATAATGTGCAAGAAAAGGGTTAAATCGATTATAATCCGTTCGGATATAGTTTATTGCGTCGAGAACGAGGAGGGAATTAAAACGGCGATTATTGGCGCAGGTAGCCGTGATTTCCGCGCGTATAAATCCTATTTAGGTTTCAGGATGTAATTACGAAAATACCGTTAGAGGCCGCCGTCTCGAAAACGGGAATTTGAGAGATACGCGCGATTTGATACGAAACGAATCAGCGCGTCAATAATTCGCTCATGATTGATATTTTTTTTTCTCCAAGAATATCATATTTCTCAATTCCATAGCTCAATTTTCAAGTCGCTAAATTTCTTTTCTACGGACATCTCTGCGCGATGGAGTGCGCACACGTGTCCGCGACTTAAATCCGAATGCATTCATTATTATGCATGGATGCATGCATGCATTGTTTCGCAGAGATTATCCGTGAAATTTGCCTTGTAAACAGAAAAATATTGTTAGATCATCTTTTGTTTTTTTTTTCTTTTTTTTTCTACTCGTTTGGAATGCAAAGCGTTCAACTGATTTTTTTACAATTATGACGATGGAATGACATAGAATGGTGTAGAATAATAATGTTGGAAAACGTCGCAGCTACTCGCAAATAATTGACTTTTTTTTATCTAACTCTCCGGTGCGTGTGTTTGCATACATCCGCTGATGCATTCGCTATACGTGTTTCCGCGAAAATACAGCGGCGAGCATATTTGCGACAATGTTTTCGCGTAAATTATGCAAAATGTGGGGGGGGGGGAGAGAGAGAGAGAGAGAGAGAGAGAGAGAGAGAGAGAGAGAGAGAGAGAGAGAGAGTGCGAGAGAGCGAGCGAGCGAGAGAGAGAGCGAGAGAGAGAGCGAGAGAGAGAGCGAGAGAGAGAGAGCGAGAGAGAGAGCGAGAGAGAGAGCGAGAGAGAGAGCGAGAGAGAGAGAGGAGGGAGGGAGGGAGGGAGGGAGGGAGGGAGGGAGAGAGAGAGAGCGAGATTCGCGCGAGAATTTCTTTATTTATTTGGAAAAGCGTCGACGTCATTCGAGACGAGAGAGGTCGAAGGCGCGATTACCACGCACGCAATTATTTCGTCGATGACGAATGAGATGACAGACAGCAGCTTGCATTCGTTCGCATATTGCTATCTCCAATTGCAAAACAAAGGCTCGGGGATTCGACGAGTGCGAGAAGAGTGCGCGTGTCGCATTTCTGTACGTGACGATATCGTGTTTACTAGGTCATTGTGCATTCTCGCTTCTCCGTTATTGACTTAACTCGTGTTGCGCGAACGACAATAAACATGTCATTTAAGCATGCAAAGCGTGTAAAATTTATAGTCAAAACAATTTGCGACTCTGATAAATTGATCGAGAGTTAGAATCGCGAGTGACGTTAAACGAAACGAAAAAAAACCGGGAAAACCGTGGATTGTCAGGGATTTCTTTTTTACCTTGAAAAATCCGGGAATTCTCGTGGAATTTTATTGAGGAATTTTACTCAGGAAATTTTTTCAAAAATTGTATCTTTGATAATTTTATTGACGATCTCTTTTTAGTATCAAGTCATCATTTTAGTATCAAGTATCATTTAGTCTTAAGTTTCATAGAAAATTGTTCAATTTTTTAATAATATTTAAATGAATTATAGTACTTCTTAAGACGTTTATGATAAATTTTTTTGTTTTATATTTTTATTTCATATTTTTGCAAATATCTCTAGCGTTTAGATATAGTGATATATTGCACTTTGTTATTATCCAAATTAATTTTACGATTAATGAATCAATATTAAATGCTAGAAAAACTGCATTCTTGATAATTTTCTTTGTAATCGTATGAATAGAAAACATTAGAAAGCGCATACAATAAAGAAACTTATTTTAAAAAGCTACATCTATACAAATTTTCTTATCTTATCTGGAATTTTAAACGAAAATATCTGAATGAATTTTTTTACAAGATTTGAGTAGACGCCCTGTAAAAGGAATATTATCTGCTATCTGATTGAGATCGCTTATAGAGTGAATCAAATTTTGTGTGAAAATTATTTAAATAATATTCATAGAATATATAAATTGTGCTATATGTCTTTCTCATGGAATATCCTGCGACTGCAAGACACTTGGTAGATTCTGTTTCGGTTATCCTGCGATAAGTTTATCGGATAAACTAATTAGGATGCTAGGATAGGAAACTTGTAGGATAGTTTGGAAATTCTATCGGGAAATTCTCCCTCAATAAATTTCTCATCAGTCGGTTAGTATCTTCCCAACAAACTTATCCAAATCCATCTAGGTATATTAGGTTTACTGTTACAAGTGAAAAACTTGACGTCTCGTAAAATCAATATTTTGTTTTTACGTTATTAAAACCAACGAGGAACAAAATAATTGATGAAATAGAAAATTCCTTTGCATATTAAAATTAAATCTATTTCATTAAATATTGAACGAAATAAAAAATAATTAAATTAATTATGTTTTAAAAAAAAGATCATTAAATAAAATATAATAAATGATCTTGATTGATTCTTTTTTTTTCTTGTGGGGCAAAATTATCCTTACGATTGCGATGATCAATGATATAATTACTGACATAATTTGTCAATCATTTCCAATTAATCGTATATTTTGTCAGGATTCTTTTTTATTGGAGCAAAAAAAAAAGTTTTAACAGTCAGGAAATGGCATCGCTTAACAAAAGCCGAGGCACACTACACAATGACGTTTCTAAATCGCTCTGCCTACCAACTGTTAGTTTATAACGGACTGGTCGACCGTTATAACGTTGATACGTACTTCGTTATCCCGTCATCGTCATTCAGCGGACGATCTCGCGAATGCGGTAATTTCCATGGATCTCGCCGCGTTCAGATTTGCAGATCCCCGGCGCACTCTTGCGTCGCGCATTTTCCGCACGCACATTCGCAATTCAATTCGTGCGCTACGCGCGACGCATATCGACCGACGCGCGTCCGATAATGACAGACGGTCCTAAGCGAGGTCCCGCACTCGCCTCGAACCGGTTACGCGGCGCGACGGAAAAATTGATGCTCGACTTATGCAACGCGACCGCCGCATCATGGATACAATATGCATTTCAGCGGGCTGCCCTTGAAGGTCCAGGCTAGCGATGGGATTAAGGAAAGATATTAGAAGAAAATGAGGATTCTCCCGATCTCTGCTTTTCAGCAATTAAGCGCCGCGTTTCATTAATGCTGATATGAACCTGATTTGCACTCCGCCAGTTTACTTATCAGAGAAGTCTATAGTCTGTGTATTCTCGCGTTGCTCGCGCTTATATATTAAACCGGCTTGAAGAGAATTCTTGAAATTGGAAAGTTTCGTTCATATTACTTTCTTCGGCGAGATTTACATACATACATCTAGTTTCTATGTAGCGATAATAGCGGAGCATTCTTTTTCATGATGTTACTTTATTCTGCGCAGGTTCTTAAATCTGTTCTATTTTCGCTTTCATCTTCTTTATCGTGATTTTTACCACGATTCTATCTTTTTTAGTGAAAAAAAATTAAAAAATAGCCATTTGCTCGAAAAAATAGTCTGGAATAATATGAAAATTTTAAGTCTTATAAAGGGCAATCTCTATCAAGTATCTATAGGTATAAATTTATTTTTGTAACTTTTTTAGCTATAGACTTAGAGTCTCCAAGAACAAAATAGAGAATTTTGGTGCTCTTCTCTTAGTGATTACCTCACTGCATATCGCGCGCACTCTATCACTCTGCGACTGTCGTACATTTTTTTATATATTCCTTACTCTTCTTAAATCTCTTATTTTTAAACATCATTGTGTCGTTGTGTCTTGAGTGCACTTGCATCGGTGCATCTTGCACGGCCGCTCCTCGGCTTGGCTGCTATCCTGATACTCTGGTTGCAGCGCAGCTGCGCCGACGCATCGTGCGAAGGAAAACGACGCGTCGGTGCCGCGAGACGAGACAAGTCGAGAGAGAAAGAGAGAAAAAAAACAAAAACACACACACGCGCGCGCCATTTAAGCATTTACAATTTACATAAATCTCTCGACGCGATTCTCGTGAGCGCACCCTCGTGAATTTCGATTCGATGATCCTGCATTTCGGTCTTGCCGAATTATTATTTACTCCGACGCGTTTCTCCTTACATCACAGCAAACTTATCCCTGGGACAAGAATGGTCTCGTCATAAAATAAATACGAGCCAGTTATTTCTTTTTTTATCATAATATAATATACAATTCTTCCTTCTCTCTCTCTCTCTCTCTCTCTCTCTCTCTCTCTCTCTCTGTCGCGATTTTGTGCAAATTCGAATTGCGCAAGGTAGCAATGCATTTCTTTCATAAAATATTCCTTTACGATCGCAAACATACATTATTTATAAGCGTAATATATTAATATAAATGACACGAAAGCATATAATTTTTCAATTATATACAGGGTGTTTTATTTTAATTAATATAGTCGAATATTACTGAAATTATGGCTGTAACGAAAAAATATTTTATACAAAAGTTAAAAGGTTTTCAGGGGGAAAAAGTTGATAATCTTGAATTTTAATTAAGATCATTTTTTAAAGGTAATTTGAAGGTCAACCTAGTTTTTTTTAGATGGAGAACTGCCCTAATTTTTTTTTATATAAGTCGATTCCTCGCAATATTTGGCATAAAAAGTTATAAGGGTAGAATGGCTAAAAAGTAAATAGTTTACGAGATATTTTGTACTTTAATGTATCATAATTTTACATAAACTATAAAATATCTCGTAAAATTTTTATTTTTCGATGATTTTACCTCAACACTTTTATGCACAAAATAATGAGAGGAATCAATTAGTATGAAGAAAGCACATAGTTGTTTTTAAGAAAAAGTGTAATTTGCAACTAGGAGCTACAATAGTTTCAACAATATTAATTAAAATGAAACACCCTGTATATATATATTTTTATTATTTATTATAATCGAAACGCGCACTCAATCGCTGGATTTTTCTCACAAGAAGCTCGGAATGCGTAATTAATGGCACAATTTAATTGCGAGTAATTCTTTTCCGACGCGAATCACTTGGACACATTGATGGAAATTAATCTCTCTCTCTCTCTCTCTCTCTCTCTCTCTCTCTCTCTCTCTCTCTCTCTCTCTCTCTCTCTTCCTCAAACAATTTGCCGAACGGAACGGCGGACTATCTCGTGACAGATGAACGTGACTCTCGAGGAAAGTTTTGAGCGCGAAGACGCGTCCACGTACGTTTCCGCAGCCCTCAAATTTCTCCTCTCGGTCACGTTTCTGAATAAAACATGGACCTCCTCCTCCGCTCTTGCTCTTCCGTATTCATCGTGTACCTCTCCCCCTTCCCTCCCCCCCCCTCGTTTTCCTTTCTCTCTTCATTTACTTTATTCGCCCGCATTTACAACAACGAGCATTGCGTCAGACAATCGTCAAACAATCGCCAGCTGACGCGTGTATTGTATCGAACAACAATGCCGAGGTATGGAATACATATTATACATCCGTATTGCCGAATGCAGGTCTCTTACGTGGGTCTCTCGAAAGCGTCCCATGAAAAATGTAGCAAGAGAGATCGTTCGTGGTGGAATGGTATCGCACACGACACATTCCCCGGGATTGCGTTGAATAATTCATGCGCGCGGGCTTAATAAATTGTATCGAAGAAAAAAAACCGCGCGCGAATCCCTCCGACGCGGAATTACGTTCGCGCGCGTCCTGAATAAAACGTTATTATTCCTAACGCGTTGACGTTTATATGCTCGTATATTACGTTAGAAGCGTAAAAGTTTACATTTAGGGGGAGAGGGGGGAGGGGAACGTTGGATAAAAGGCGATTGAGTAAATCGGCCAAGAGACGATTCCTCGCGAAAAAAATGAAAATCGAGCGAAAAGTATGAAATAAATTTTGCCGATTGATTGCACAGATTTTACGTGGGAAAGTACTTTGGTTAATACTAGACTGATGTGAGTCTCTCCATTCACTAGATGAGACACGTGTTACGTGCAATCTTCAAGTTTGCTCTTACACACGCTGTCTACTACATTACTACTCATTACGAGATGCCTATATTGCGTTATCGATCTCTTAGAAAGGTTCTACTGTATCTTACGTCGTATCTTATAGTAAGTAAAGACCCCCAAATTTGAAATGTGATAAACTGTGTAAAACTTTGAGGATATATGGAAAGTGAAAAATAGTATGCTATTTCTGTGCGATGTCCGAATTTACTCAACGAAAGAAGATGTAAGAAAATTTTTTTACAGAAAAAAAAATTTACACACCTCTGTTTTAAAACAGTTAGTTTTAACATAGCTACTAATTATTTCAAGAAATAGAAAGAATGTTTGAAGATTTATTGTTTTAACTATTTTTTTGGTAACAATTATATTAAAAGTGTCAAAAGTGTCGGTAAAAAAAGCAATCTTTTTCTATAAAATCTTTGTGTATCTTTTTTTCTACATTTGCGAATAGTTAAATAACGACAAGAAATAGTCCAGTTTTCGGAGCTTGATTTTGTTTTATCAAAGTTAATTTGGACGGCAAGCAAAAGCAGCTCATCGCTTTTTTCACCACCTCCAATTGAGCTAAATGATGACTTAAATGAAAGTTTATGACTAGTAGATTAACCCTAAAATATATTACGTTGAGGCGAGAAAGCAATCGAACAAAAAAAAAAAAAAAAAATGCTTAAACAAGCACAGTTTAGTGAAAAGTTCGAATGTTATTTTTCTTCGATTTGCAGTAATTTTAAATGTCGCCATCTCTTGCTAACGAATTTTTTGAATCGCTTATCTCTTCGGAACGTTTGCTCGTCTCAACATATCTACATAAAATATTTCTAAGGGTCAATCTGCCAGTCATAAACTTTTCCTTGAGCCATCATTTAATCAAAGTGGAGGTGGTGGAAAAAACGAGGAAGTTTTTCTACGGAGACTCGGCCGCGCTCTCTTGCGACGTCATTAATTCCTCGATGGCTCTCTCGCGCATAATCAGGATGCACTCGCGTGTGCCATTAATACCTGTCGCGAATCGCGCGACAATCGTGGGGAATACAGTTATGCGCCCGAGTGTTCGGGCTCGGCCTTCAAAGAAGACGGCCAAGATCCGTCCCGCAATCGGATCCGCCGGAGACGGAGAGTCAGTTGACGCACGTCGCTCCGCCGAGTACGAACTGGTCTTATCGAAGGTTCTCGCTCGCGCGAGTAACGTGATCCGTCATCGGCCGGGAGACTCGTCGTTCCGGAGCGACGAGCGACTCCGTCGTGACAGTTGACAGTTGACGTCCGGCACGAAAGGACGTAAACTTTTTCACGCTGAATCGCTCCCGGATCTCCCGCGTATGTGCGAGCAGATTTGCATCGTTGAGGTGTAAATCTTCCGGGACGAAGATGAAACTTCAGACAATCAGCATCGTGTCAACGTGATTGGTCTTGGAGAGAGCTCTCTGTCCGGAGAGAGAAAGAGCAGTAAAGTAACTTTGGATAACTCGTTATTCATTGAAAAAAAAATTTTTAAAAAATATCGAACGTAGAGAGTGATGAGTGATACGTTTTATCTTTGCTTGCCGCCGGAATTCATGTTGCTGGAAATAATCGAACTTCGGAAGCTTTCTTTCGTAATGTGAGAATTAATCGCCTCGACGCCGTCTTGCCATAATTGCTAAAAAAAGTTCGAATTTTAATGCATGAACAAGAGAGAGATTCTCGGAAGATAATTCTCGTTACCGATGACGAATCAAATGATAGTGAATTAACGACGGTAACTGTGGAATCATAGAAGCTCGTAGTCGACGCGAGAATGTTAATCAAGAACCGAGTACAAACTGAGAATTACGCTCGAAGTAATTTGTAATCAAGAATAGCCTTTGCGAAATTTTTCTTTATAACAAGAATGAGAAAAGAAACAGGAATGCAAACCTGCTTACATCGAAGTGATGTTATTCTCGAAGTCTCCTGATTCGAAAAAAAAAAATGATTCAGTTGATCTTACAAATGTGAACAAACGCACACACATACACACACACATATAATATATAGAACATAAAATTTCTCATTAAAGATTCAAACGTACTTGATCAAGGTTCGAGGTACTTATAGAGGGTTCGAATCTATCTCGTCCAGGTTCGAGTCTACTTGAAGGTACTACTGTTTTTTTTTTTTCCCCCTAAGTAATCATAGAGAGATTTTTTCGAAACCATGCAAACAAATTCGAAGCTACTTGTAAGATACTTAATCCCATCGCTATTCGCGATGTCCGACGTGACCGCATTGCGGTGTGTATAGCACGTACATACGTTCGTATCGATCCCTCGCAAAGGTAGGCGCGCAAAGTGAAGCTTGCGAGAATTGTTGATCGAAACTTGTCTAAGCGACTATACAAGTAATCGAATACACACCCACACACAGTTACTCTCGGCGCAGATTGTTTGTTCGCGCGATGGAAGGGAAGAAGCTCGACGGGAATCCATCGAATCGCCATTTCACAGCTGATTCCTCTCGAGGCGAAGATAATTTTCTACGCGACAAATTTCGGACGAATATCGATTTCCGGAGAGAAGCGTGCGCGGATAACGTGAAATTCTTTTTTTCCTAAACCGTAGAACTTCACGCTCGTGACCTCGGAATAACGAGATTAATTTCATCGAATCTACGAAGAATTGTGCGAGCAGGAAGAAGAAGGGATCTCTTTGAGAACTCGAAGAGCCCGTTTATGTTCAAGGTATATGATCAAACATTCGCGGCGGTCGTAAAAGAACATTGTTCTCCGGAGGATTCCTAGACACTTTTCTAGAGGACAAAAGGAAACGGTTTACCGTGCTTCTCGCGACTCGCAAGCGAGGAGAAGCTCTCTCGGCTCGAACTCCCGCGCTCGCGATAATCGTCCACGATTATAGTTCCGCGAATAGAACTATAGTCCCAAGAGAGAAGGATGACAAATCGTTAAACCGGGGGTTAAGTAATCCCGGCATTGTTCGCGGCGCTGAAACGAGTGTTAAACGCTCGCGAGAGGAATAACGGAACGTGCCACGCGAGAAAAGCGAGATGAGTGCGTGAGAGAAACAAAGAGCCGCGCGCGTGACTTCACGCCTCGGACACGAGAGGAAGTTCCGTGAACGCAGAAACGCATCGATTTCGAAATTCGACTGTGAAATTTCGCGTTGCTCGTTAAAGTCGCCGTCGTCGCAAAGCGTCGATTTTTCCGCGGATTGTAATTTCTTTAATAACGGGAAAGCGGTAAAAAGAAGACGAGAGGAACTTGGTCTCGTACAGCAGAAGTGTATTCGATACAAAGGACGAGATATATTTGATAATTAAAGAATTATTTTTCGCAAGGGTGAATTTATTACTTGTGATCGGTATCTGAGAACTGTGTGTTTCGACGTAATAAGGAAATAAACTTATTCCGGATACACTAACGAAGTATCAAAAAAAAAAGTGTAGAATTAATTAGTTATATAACGCATTTGAAGGAGGAATTCAATATCGGGGATATTCAGCTTGTGCTCGACTATGTTCGTAGAGAGAAAGAGAGCCCGACTAGAAATTGGCCCGATATATCATAAGGACCCGGCCGGGTATTCTTAAGGCATGCCTTACTAAGGCTAACCCGATTAGGTCCTTATTATTACCCAATCGAGTAACCGTAGCACAGCCGAAAGTAAAGTTCGATCAAGTAATCTCATCAGGTCATGATGAGGACTTTATATGCATGCCTCATCAGAAAATAGTAATTATAAACGCAAAATTTCATAGGGTTATATAAGCAGGCCCCGATCAGGACATGTAACCTTAGTCTATAAGAAATTTGGTAGAATTATTTAATCAGATCCTGATGAGGATAATTTATTAATGTGCAAAAAATTTCCCGATTGAAAATTAAGGTAGGGTACAAATAAGGTCCATATAAGGATATTATAATCAGGTTCTTGTAAACTTATATTAATAAGGTCATGGTAAGGTAATTTATTGAGAACCTGATAATGAATATATTATATAATAAATAAGGACTTTTTAAATAAGACATTATCAAATAATATACATATTTTATTTATATTTATATCTATTTATTATTAATAATATTAATATGATATATTATTATTATCATATAATAATAATAATCATATGTTTATTATACATATAGTAATTATAATAAACATCTTCCAAACATTTATAAAATAAAACATTTTAAATGTTTACTATAAAATGAAACATTTTAAATGTTTAATATAAAATTAAACATTTTAACAGAGTTAAATAATTTTTTCAAGAATAATGCTTTTTGGCTTTCATCAGTCTGCATCATTCGTAACTTTTAAATCATTTTTTTTATTTAGTCGCAGCGTCCAGATCACCGTGTCTATTATGAATACATATATTTTTTTACATATTGTCAATACATATATTTTTTTACATATTGTCAAACTTCAATGCGCTGCATTGTTTAAAGAATTTTGACAGCAGTTAAGGTTATTGGTGTAGCTTAAAGTGTATATTTATTAAGAATTAATTATTTATCTTTGAGATTGTCAAATTTTAATTTAATTATTTTTAATTAAAATAGTGTTAATACTAGTGTGTGTAAATACTGTGTCAATGGATCTATTTAATGCAAAATTGGCAAGAAAACGTGTTGTAACGCGTTTAAGAGTGGAAAAATATCGCGTACTTCGAAAAAGAAATCGAAACAGAAATCCTACAGAAAATAACATAAATAATAGTGTAGCAGTGCCATCAAGTTATACGTCACCTGAAGAATTGGAATTGTCTGAAATTGATAATTTTCAAGAACAAAATTTTAACAGTGATATACAGTCACCAACTTATGTACAAAATAATTTTCATTTGGAAAACGAAACAGATATATTATCAGATAATAATAATACTAATAATAGAGAAGACGATGCTTTGGATGTGTCAGAAAATGAACCTGCATCTTCGATTTCATCAGACTCATCAGTGGATACATATGAAGAAAATTCAAGTAATATTATATATAATCTTCGAGAATGGGCATTTCAATTTCCGCCACTTCCCCATTCTCGCTTAGATAGTTTATTAAATATATTACGACCCATCCTACCTCAATTGCCCAAGAGTTCAAAAACATTTTTGCAGACTACATGTGAAAATTATAAGATTGAGAAACTTGATGAAAATGATAATGGTCTATTTATATATTTCGGTTTAACTTCACATCTGATGAAGTGTCTTAATCCTGATTTACATTCAAATAACATAGAATTAATTATAAATGTAGATGGTTTGCCACTATTCAAGTCCAGTTCAACGAGTTTTTGGCCAATTTTATGCAAAATTTTTCACCAACCAATTGACCAATTGTAAAACTTACCGTAGATGTGGAAAATATTTTGACACTGTTAAAAACCCAAGTCAGAACTTCAGCAAAAACTTCATCCGAAGATGAAGAGGATGATGAGAACCCAATTCAATTACCATGTGATAGCATGGAGCAATTTGAACAGTTCAATGAAAACTTAAAATCAAATAAAAAATATAAAAAAAAAATTGTAAATATATATTACATACACACACACACACACACACACACACACATGTATAAATACATTTGTTAATAACAATTTATTTTTCAGATCTATCTTATAAAACGTTCAATAGACGAACGCCGTGCATTAGTCCGTAATATGGGAAGTATTATTCGACAATATATGTGCCAAAATGTGGCACAAAATTACACCACCGTAAAACAAATGGCCGGAAAAAAAGTATTCAAAGGAACAGAATTTTATAAATGTTTGGAAGGTGTTTATTTTATAATTACAATTTTTTAAAATATAAAAATTAAAAAATGTTTCATATTTGTAATTAAATATTTTGTTTATTTATATTCTAAGTTGCTGCATCAACTAGATTTAAAAAAGAAGAAAATCCACTAACTGAGAAACAGTTTAAAGAAGCGATTCAGGCAGTTTTAAATAATGTGAAAGATTGGAATGGAAAACGGATGGAACGTCGGGAGCGCGCCCAAAATACTGAAGCAGAGAATTCTGAATAATATACTCTGACAAAGAATAAGACTTTGAATAATTCTAATTGATAATAAATATATATGATAATAATGATTATTATTAAAAATGACAATTTAAAAACACTATAAGAATATGTTTTTGATATTAAATATGTACGTTATTTAAAATAATGTCCTTTATAATTCAAAAAGTTCTTTATTTTATTTATTTTATATATTATATATAAGTATTTATTTTATATATTATTTATTGTATATATATATATATATATATATATGTATATACATATAGAGTCCCTTCGCCAAAAATCTAAATGTGCATATGAAATAGGCTGAATGTCTTTTCTTTGTTTCTAATTCAGTCCATTTCTTTATTCAAAAAGTGAAAATTTGTAAATTCATAATTTTAACATAAGGGAAATGTATAAGTTCATGGTTAGAGGTAATTTAATGAGGACCTGATAAGGAATATGTAATATTCGTTATCAGGTTATCATTATGATACTTAATCATGACCTTATATATTTTCCTATAAGGACCTAATATTAATTTTATAAGGACCTGATTATGATACCCTATATGGACCTTTAAGAAAAATGGCGTTACATGCTTACTCGGGTACTGATAAGGCGATAATATCAGGCCATGACAACGAAATCAGGCAAACGTTATATGGTTCTTATTGGGACCCTACCTTAATTTCTAGTCGGGAGAGAGAGAGAGAGAGAAGACAAGGGAAGTCATTCTTTCTCTCTGGGAAAGAACGAAATTAATAAACGAAATTAATTAGCTATGCTAATTGCGTATGAGAGAGAGAGAGAGAGAGAGAGAGAGAGAGAGAGAGAGAGAGAGAGAGAGAGAGAGAGAGAGAGAGAGAGAGAGAGAGAGAGAGAGAGAGAGAGAGAGAGAGAGAGACGGAACTTGTCAGAATTTAGAATTTAATTGAAATGTCTCACCTTGAAGATCAGAATTAATTTTACATAACGATTAGTACGAAGGCGGAAGGAAAGGAAGGACGACAAGATTCGTGTCGAGGAAATTGTATCTATTTCTGCGCGCGAGGATCATGAGAAGAGGATAAGGAAAGCGGAAAGATCGATTAGAGACTTTGTGCGACGAAAAGACGAGAATGAATCACGATCCAACGATCTGCCACCAGTACTTCTATTGCAGCCAGCGACGGCATCGCATCAGGTATATCGAAAGATTTGTCCCGTGATGCGGGCGTGATATTAAAATAATGCGAGCGCGTGTTCCGTTGTTCTTTCGATTGTAACGTGGAAACGTGTCGCGTCACGCTTGAATAATTAATGCATGTAACCCGCAGCTCTCCGATCGAGATGTGCCATTCGCGTTTCAATTAACTCACACCGTTATTACCGATTGATTATATTGATTAGCGGACGATCCAGAATGATCTAGTAGCAGGATATTTTTACTCGACTTAATCGAGCGCGTCGAGTTATTCGAGAGAGGAGCAGCTTCTCGTGAAATATATTATTTATATATAAAGGGAATATAAGTATATTATATATAGGGTGATTCATTTTAAAATACTTCGAAAATATGCAATTCTATAAAAAAGACTTTCCGAATAAAAGTTATATGTTATAGAGAGGAACTTACAATGTGGTGACCCTGGTTTGACCTTGTAACGTCTGCCCAAGGTCATTTAAAGGTCAACCTAATTTCTTTAAATAGAACCTCTATTTTTTTTTATATATAAATCGAGTCCTCGCAATATTCGGTATAAAAAGTTAAGTTAAAGTATAGGATGGCCAAAAAGTGAATAGTTTATGTTTATGAGAGATATTTTATATATACTTTAATTTGACATAAACTATGAAATATCTCGTAAGATACTCACTTTTCGATGATCTTACCTCAATACTTTTATCCAGAAAATAATGAGACGAATTAATTGGACGACTTTAATTCGGAAAGTGTTCTTGTAAAATTGCATATTTTTGAAGTGTTTGCCTGTTAAGATTAAAATGAATCATCCCTCCATATATAGATTTTTTAAATTCTTATTTTTATATCCAGAACACTTCGTGTGCCATTTTAGAAGTCGAGATTGTATTGGAGAGTGTTTTAACGCTCGCGTTATCTTATTTAGCGTGACTTTGTTTATCACCGTGAGATTGACAATTTGATACTAAACAAATTAGTATCGCGCAAACATATTCGTCGTCGGAATACATTCTTACACGTTGAATCGAGGAGAATGACAGAATGCGGAGAGATTCTGTTATCGCGGGAATTGTTTGCACGGGAGATGCGAAGAACAAACTCCTTTCCGAGTCCGGAGGAGGCTATTAAAGGACGGCGATTGCAATTCATTCGCCGCGGTGTCCTTCATCGTCGGTTTTACGGTCGCTCGATTACTACGCGAGTTTATAGAGCCGCGATTCGTCGCGTAAAACGTCACTCGACCGTGCGAAACGAACAGTCGTTGCACCCAAGACGCGATTCTCCGACTCTACGACTTAACGAGCCATGTCGGAGTAACGTTAATCCCAGCCGACGACGCCTCGTCGAAAATTGTCTTACGACGTGTTTTACATCGGCTCGATGAAAGTACTGCGCGTCGATGTTACGCTCGACGCGACGAATATTCGTCGAATTCCGAGTAGAGTGTTTTTGCGACCATAACTCAAATTTTATTTTGAATTAAATTTTTGAGAGAAAGATGAAATTTGTGAAAAAAAATTCATTTGTTTTCTTGTGTTTACGTGTGTCTCGTGAATTAATATGAAATTCCTACAAGCAGACAAGCGCTTAACATCTTTGATTGATTAAAAGATTCGCGAAATATATTCACGCGAATTGTTGTAAAATTTTATTATTTTCCAGCAAACATTTGTAGATTGATGTTGAGATCGCGATGACATTTGTCGTGTAGCGTATTTGACAAATAATCGAATCATCTGGCGAAGACGAAAAACGCGACACGTATTTCGGCAAATATTCGGAATCCCCAAAAATTCACGATGCCCAGGAAAGTTTATCGACGCTTTACTCGGGTTTAAAGATCTAAGAGTCATCGACATCTCTCGTAAAAATGATCGCGATGTGTCCCGACCTCGCAGCCTCTCCTTGAAAGATCGACATCGGCTGACGCCGTGTCATAATTCCACGGAGGATTAGACGGCGTTAGATAAAAAAGTAATGTGTGTCAAGTGAATGGGATATATGGGAATGGATCGAAAATGCCTGGCTACGTTTTTACAGCCTACAAGTATGGCATCGAGCTTCGAGATATGAAGATATTCGCTTCGCGAATACATAATACACGTTTTTTTCTTTCGATCGGTAGAGCAATCGTACTTCTTACAAACACACGACGCATCTACTGTATATTTCACTACGCGATACTTCACTTCTTACAGACTTCTGTCCGTGTTAGTCGATCTCGATGTTTTTTTTATTTCGAGATTGAGATTGAATTTTTTATTTTACTTCGAGACGGCGATCGGAAAAAAGTGTCATATTTGTCGCGCTGTCAAAGATTGAGGATACGAGGACAATGTCGACTCTCTCATGAAACAAATGATGTTTCAACGCTCTTGCAAAATATCTCTCGTATTTTATTTTTATTTGTACAGATATAATATTTGTGCGGCGGGAAAACCGTGTTTTCGAAGTGCTAGTAAAGTAAATACGCCATTGTTCGAACAATCTGTACCGGAGAACTTTAACGAACTGTCAAATCGAATCAGAGGCAAATCCTGTATATGCAGATCAAGGTTAACGAGTTTAGAGAGGCGGTATTTAGACGGTAGTATAATTGCTGTGTTTAGAGTTCGTTTAACATGCGGCACGTGCGAAACTATGCGGACGTCCGGGTTCGTGTAATACAATGTCGCGAATTTTGCGATAACTTCATTGCATGAAGTTTGAAAATAAATTTGAAAATAAATGGAATTAAAACTCAAAAATTTTATTTTAAATTAAATTTCGAAATTTTGAAATTTAATTTAAAATCAAATTTGAGTTTTAACATTTATCTCCAATTTGAAATTTCGCGACATTTTATTTAAGATAAATCTTAATTCAAGATAAATTACATCTTTTAGAGAACTTAAAATTTTATCGACATTTTATTTCTTTTTTCGTTCTAAATTTAATCCTACATATGATTGAAAAATTTTTTTTAATAATAATCTCTCTTATTCTTTAATATTTTAATAAAGTTTCAAACAGTTTCTTCAAGCAAATTTTAATTAACGAAAAAAAAAACCGAGAAAAAATTGGAAACAAAGCGACAGACGATTACTCGTAGTTGAACTTCAGTTTGAAAATAATTTTTGAAGTGTGACGTTTAATAGTCCATCATTATTAGTGAATTTTTATTGACTTTTTCTACGGCTCCTTCGACAAAACTGTAAAATTACCTAAGCATTTGTGCGGATGGAGAAATATTCTTTGGAAATCGCACGCTGATGCAAGTGTCGCGAGAATTTACGCGCATATTGCTAAAAGATGTTGTTATTTTGACAGGTATTTAAGTTTTGATAGTTTTAATGTTCCATGATGTAAATCAATATTCACATCTTGCGACTCGAGTTTTTTCCTCGTAAAACTATCGAATATACTTTCACGGATTAATTAAACAAGATTACACGAAGTTGAGCAAAAAACAACTGTCCTGTCCGCACGTGTTTTTTTTTTCTCAGATTAGAAGGATTGTTTATGCTAATTTTATCTCCGATGTCGTAACTACGTTAATAACAGTGTCATATAAAAGTTTGTTTCCGATTGTATGTAATGTGATTCTACAAATAACATGGCAAGCTATGCTAGTTATCTTTTATTAAACACATTAATGCAGTTTACACACATATAATTATGATAATATATATCTATATATGTATAGATATAGCTGATTTTACAGAAATAACGCAAAACAATATATTTTATAATTATTTTATAATTATTTATTACACTATTTTTATAATTTATGATGCGAAACAATATATTTTACAATTTTTAATTATTTTCTTTTTTTTTGATATTTTTTCTCCAATTCTCTCTCTTCAACGTTAAAAAATTCTTTTATCATATTTTTTGGATATCTAGATATTGATGCTTGATTGACACTATTAATAGATAATTCGGTAAGAAAAATCATTTTAAAAATCTATTTAAATCTCTACTCAGTGTGATTGATCTATCAATTGAATCTACCAAGTGTGATTGATGGACAATGTCAACGTCAACTGGTTATTATGTACTAAAAATTAAAAAAATATTTCTTCAAATAGGTTAGTACTGTTAATTTATAAATAAAGATTCGCATAATCTTTTTCGAATGGAATCTTCCGCGAATTAGTTTTGCCAAACGAGACGTCTCTCTCTCTCTCTCTCTCTCTTCTCTCTCTCTCTCTCTCTCTCTCTCTCTCTCTCTCTCTCTCTCTCTCTCTCTCTCTCTCTCTTCACTTTCTCGATAAAAATAATCATAAAATTTACAAGTAAAACTTAATATTATAATGAAACAAGTTTACAAATTAGTCTTATAATGAAATGAAGTTGTGAATTATTAATGAGAAACATATTTATACAATTATATCTTCATCGTATTATCTCTTATTAATTTGAATTACGTGAATCTTGGAAAAAATCGAAAATATTAGTTTAAATGTATTTCGCTGCATTTTTTTTCGCCATTCGACTTGCATGTCTGATTTGCATGATCTTTCGAATAATTTCGCGGCCGCGAAGCGGTTTCGCCTGGTCGATCCGTTTAATCGTTTTGCAGGATATTTTCATCGTGACGTGACCAACCCTCGATCGACTGACCGAGCCAGGCTCAAATCCGTGACGAGTCGTATAAACGAGCGAGAGAAAGAGGCTGCGTTTAGTGATGGGATTAAGTGTCTCATAAGTTAGTTCAAATTTGTTTGCATGGTTTCGAACTTCTATGATTACATCGAAAAAAAAACAGTACACAGTACTCGAATCGGAGAACGAGACGGATAACGAGGTAGATTCGAACCTTCTATATAAGTACCTCGAAAAAACAAGAGCAGTACTTCCAAGTACATTCGAGTACATTCCAAGTAGATTCGATGCTTTATAAGTACTATTTCGAACCTTGCAGGTACTCGATCTAAAATTCGAATACAACTGTTCTAGATTAGATTACTTCGCAAGTACAATATGTGAAATATTATTTCTCATGAGTACTATTCGAATCCTTGAAAATGAAACCTGATTATTGGACTCGGATTTTTAAGTATATATTGAACTTGATCCCATCTCTAGCGCGGTTAATCACGTTCGCGTGCGCCTAATCGCGAATTGCATCGCTAACGACCGAGAGGGGGATGGAAGGGGGGGTTCGTGGTCATTTAGCGGTGACCACGAGGAGGTGCTGGTCGGTTTATCGATCGTCACCTCGGTCCACCTTTTGATATTTCGAGTCTTCTGGACGACCTTCCGAAAACGATTCGCGCGTGTACTTCGTGAATGTGTGACGTCAATCGCAAAAATGTGACTGCATCTCGTAATCGTCTTCTCCTTGCGCTCGCGTCGACGTTATATCTCGCGATCCTTATCGTTCTCTCCCGAAAGATACCAAGGACCGTCATAAAGATCTTTAATCTTTATTGGAAATTTACATACTAGTGCGCACAATTTTAACTTCACATTAGTGTACTGTGAGTCGTTTTCGACGAGAATTGATTAAAATCAACTGATCTTCTCCTGTTGAAGTTAAACTCTCCTCGCTAATAAAGTGTCTGCAATCGAATGGAATTTCGTAAATTAAATTTAAAATGGATTATACTACTCGCTTAAGCTATTTCTATTTATAGAAATGATTATTAGAAGAGAAAAATATTTATGTCTTGAGAGATAATAATTTATAAGGATATATTATACTTGTAGTATTATACTTATCTTTTATCATATGACAAGGAAACGTATCAATTTGCATAGAGCTCTCAAGATAATAATATTCTATACATCAACGAATGTAGTAGTGAGTATTGTAATAATACGAATTTAATAGTAGGTACATGGTATAATTGATCAATAAGATCGTATCCCTATCTGTGTTATGTAAACTATGCTATACAGTTATTAGTGTGTGAGCTATATATTCGTCTCTTTATTATTCAGATATGCCTGAATTGACGTGAATTCGTGATATCGCTGCGAAGCAATTAATGACACGTGTAATCATTTCCATGCGCTTTTCAAATATGCAGTTGATTAATAATGAAAAAAAATCTTCAAAATTATATTCAGAATAATGAAGTGTCATGATATAATAAATGATAATTTATGTGTCGATGTTTAAAATTAGACAAATTTATTACGATAGGTAAATGGTTCGCGCAAAGGTAAGAAAAAAATCCATAAATTACATCTGTGACTTGTAATCTCGTCTGCTTTTAAATACATTATTAATTTTAATTATTAATTATTTAAAATTTTAATTATTAATCATTAATTATTCTTTTTAAACGGATCGTTAAGTACAACGTTATATTCTTCAGGTATGATTGCACGATTGTACATTATCTGGAATGCACTGCCCGTTTATTTTTATAAAAAGAAAAGAAGCGGACACATTTATATAGTAAAAAAAAAAATTACTTTACAATATATTCATTCGATAAACAATACACGCGAATTTCGAGGCGACGCAATAATACGCTGACAGAATCTCTCTCTCTCTCTCTCTCTCTCTCTCTCTCTCTCTCTCTCTCTCTCTCTCTCTCTCTCTCTCTCTCTCTATCTATCCGACGGTAACGGTATCAGTCCGATCTGTTATCGCAATTACCGCGTGATTTACGGGGTGCGTCTGACGTCATTTGTGATTTAGACTCCGTTGGATTAATTACATTAAGTACACGCGTGAAGCTCGCGGCGTGTAATTCATCGTGTTTGATTCTCCTCGCAATCGACTTGGATTTCCCTTCCCTATAAAACGGGGAGGAGGAGAGGGGGATTGATGTTTTCTTACCTTTCTTACGAAGCTTAACTTTATCCTTATAACGTGAAAAACGTCGTGGTTTTTCGGAAGAATGAATTCTTTATACCGGTATCTTACCGGTATAAAGAATTCATTCTTCCGAAAAACTACGACGTTTTTCACGTTATAAGGATAAAGTTAAGCTTCGTAAGAAAGGTAAGAAAACATCAATTCGCCAGTTATAATCTGTCTCTGTTGATTGATCGGACCGATAAATTTACGATCGTATTAAGACGACAACACGCGATAAAATTGCACTCGACCTAGTTTTACCGATCGGAAATCGAGAAGCGATGTACAACAGTCGCGTGATTACAATGATCGTATTTATCCAGCCAACTTTTTTATGACGTTATGCAATAAAATTTGTCGCGTCGAGATTAATCGTAAATCCCCTTCTTCGCATCTTCCCTTTTTAGAGACGATCAAATTAAATTTAAAAAAAAAATTAAAATTTAAAAAATTAAAAATTTAAATTTAAATTAAAATAAATTAGATTTTTGTTTGAACTGAAAAATTGCATTAAAATTAATTGGAAATTAGAATATTCGCATTTTTTATTTTTTAATCAAGAGTCGAGAATTGTCAGTTTTATCGAACAAATATCGATGCGAAATTCATCCATATTATGCATTTCATGCATATTATGTTTTTATAATATTTAAAAAGTTTGCATCTGCGCTTTGCGTCAACTTCTAGGAACGGCTTTAAAAATTGTTGGAGATGTTTTGTTAGATATTGCTTTATTTTAAAATCGTTTTTCATTAAAATCGTAAGAAGCGTTTTTTTTTTATAGGCGAAAGTGTGAGTTGACACCATCCTATTACGAACCATGCAATATATAAAATCCAAAATTCAAAAGCCACAATTTTTTAATTTTTGCCGCTGTCTTCAGAAAACTTTAAATAATAATTACTCAAAATTTCAAAAATATCGTAAGAAAGTGCCTATGGCGATACAACTATCTTAATAATTATATATTTCTTTTTTCTTGCTTCCAGGATATGCGAGAGGCAAAGGGATGCCGACAGGCGAAACGACAACAGGGGCGAGGACGACGACGAGGACGAGAATCCTCTCGGCAAGTGGCCGCACGCCCTTAGTTCGGCCCTCGCGTGTCTCGGCTGCACCTTGGGACTTTTTAATATCAGTAGATTCGCCATTCTTAGTATACAGTTTGGAGGTGAGTAATATGAGTGTCATGAGGATTCCATTAAAGGTCCTCTTTTTTTTTTTTTTTTTTTTTTTTTTTGCGAAACCCAAGACATCTTCAATACACGGCGTTAAATCATGAAATCGGCAAAACTGATTTTTTTTAATTTGGAAGGGAGGGGTTTTAACCCCCCTCCCTCTCCCCCAAGGATCCACCAGTGATAAGATGGAACAAAGAAAATGACGTGCGTAAATTTTCTCGGGTTGACCGATCTTATTTCGAGGATTTTGGATCGCATTTCAGCGCGCGAAACTGATATCTGCATTTATTCACGATTAGCGAAACTCGTATGCGTGTGGAAAATAAAATTGCGTCGATCCTTTTTGCGAATGCGACACGTGCAAAAACTGCGAGGAAAATTTCTACAGTTAACGGTAGGATCAATAATTAGTTTCGAGGATCAATAATTAGTTTTATATCGCTCGTTGATAACTCATAACGTTGTGACGTGTTCTCCGATAAAGCCAATAATTAGTTTCGAGGTAATAATTGATTTCGTGAAGAGACGCTCGATTAGTCACATGGAGTAATTGTTTCTCACTCGTAAACAATCGCGAGCACCTTTTTTCTCGTTATGTGTATATAAATTATAAAAAATATATATATATAAATTATTATATAAATATATTATATATTATATATTTATATAAATATATAATATTTTTATATATATTTTAAATATATAATATTGTAATATATATAATATATTTATATAATATATAATATAAATATAAATATAATATATATAATATATAATATATATAAATATAATATATAATATAAATATAATATAAATATATATAATATAAATATATATTATAAATATATTATATAAATTATTTTCTTGTATGAAATGTTCTTTCTTATAAGAGAGAACTCTCACTTTTTTTCTTATTCACGCCGTCTTCTCTTTCTTACAGCAAACTTCATTATACAGTTCCTGATTTTATCGTTTATACTGGGCATCCCGCTACTGACGTTACAAGTATGTCTCGGGCAAAGACTGGCGGCCGGTTCCGTGGATATGTGGAGAATTTCGCCGCTTTTTCAAGGTGTCGGAATAGCCTTGCTCACCGCACAGGCCTTCATCGGTATCTACAGCATAGTCGGTGTATCGTGGATGTTCGTATATTTCAGGTACATTCCGATGTTCTCATCTTGGAATATATATCTCGTGTGATGATATAATTATACGCGTGATAATAGCGATTGAATGGAATTAAAGTATGAAAGAAAAAAATTTGGAAAAAATGATTAAAATGAAAATTGATGCATAAAAATTATTCGAGTTTCAATTCACTCTCCGACAACTGGAACAATTGATAGAACAAAAGCGTCAATAATGAGAAGTTTCACGGATGTTTTAGCAACATTATTGGATTTTAATACACGTTATATTTGTATACGATCCTTTGCAATCTTTGGATCTCGATACCTCTTTCTCGAGCCATTTTTTACCCTTACTCCTTACGCTTACATGCGTATCGGATAATTAATGCCACGCCATGTTGATCAAGTAGGACGAAACGCGCGGTGCATTGATTGCAGAGATTCGTTCATAACGAAGCAGGACAAGTATCGATGGGCGGAACCGTTTCTTCTCTATCGAGATGACAGCCGACCCGCGCACAACGCTACCACTTCGTACAAATTATACGAGACCGTTCCGGATTACTTCAGCGGCGCCGTATTGCAGAGACACCACTTGAACGAGGCCGATCCCGGTGTCGTCACATTAAAGTTCCAAGTGGCCTTCAATTTAGCCGTCGTGTGGATGATTGTATTTGTTTCGCTGAGCAAAGGTGAAAAAAAAAAAAAATGTAGAATGCACAAAAATTTGTTCTCGACAATCTTGACTGCAGGCGACAATTTGCTAATTTTTCGTGAAAAAAAAATTTATCTATAAATTTCTTATAACGTGCATTTTTTATATTCAAATTAACATTACGCTTATTTTAACTGCTTGTATAACGCAGATAATTTAGGTCATAAGGTCAGAGATAATTTAGGTCATAATTAAATATCCTGTACATATGTGTATTTATTTATTTATTTATTTAGCGAGCTAATTTTTATGTTGACGTATAACGTGCGGAAAGAGAAAAATCTGTCATCAATGAAATCTTGCGAGAAATTTGATTACTTCTATTTTCTTTCTTAGGGCTGAGATCCTACGGAAAGGTTGTATACGTTTTCACGCTGGTGCCCGTGTTCGGTACATTAGTTCTTTGCACGAAGCTGCTAGGACTCACTCCGCCGGGCTCGATAAACCAACTTTTCCCCGCCACTGTCTGGAGCGAATTCTTCATTAACGGAAAGTCATGGGTGGCTGCCTCAAACGAGGTCTTCCTCACGTGGGGTTTACTCGGTGCGGCCGCTATGCAGGTACAGTCGATAATTGCACGATTATTATTATTTTTTTTGCGATAATTACTCTCTCTATTCGATTTTATATATTTCTCTCTTTCGCGATTGGATTCTCTCTCTCTCGCGCGGATCATAGCTAATTCGTTGGTACATCTGCCAATTTCAGATAGCGGCTCACAACAAGCACAAGCATCTCCTACAGCGAGACACGACTCTCGTGGTGGTCCTGACATTTGTGGTGCTTCTACTCGGGGCATTCTTAGCGAATACCTGCGTACAGATTCTCAGACATCACGGTTACATCTACACCACTAGTTCCTTCGGTAAGTACAACCGTATTGTATATTTTGCGTATTATCTCGAGCAGAGTCGGATCTAGCGATTGAATTAATTTCCATCCCTAATCGGATCGCAATTCGACACGTTATCATTTTTCGGAACGATTTCACAGAGAGAATATCAGGATACACGTTTATGAGGCACGCCAATAAACCGGCACCGTCGGGCTATAGCAGCACTCCGGAGAGATTCATGTCTCATGCGTCCTTCCTCCTTGGTCAACGCGTAATACGACCCGGCGTGGACACGAGCATCGAGTCCGGATACCAGGTGTTAAGGCTGGCCACTGAACTGGTGCCCGCGACACTGGCGTTGCTGGGCACCGAACAGGTGTCGCCGTTCTGGGCGGTCCTGTTTTATTTTATCCTCATCTTATTTGGGATCGCGCAACAGGTATACATAGTTTCATATAGCCGCGATAAACGAGAAACACTGGGAATAAGAGCACAACCAAACATGTGTAGTTTTATCATCTTATACGGGATGTTCCATTTTAATTAATATAGTCGAATATATTTGCTGAAACTGTGACTGTAACGAGAAAATATTTCATACAAAAGTTAAAAGCTTTCGAGGAGGGGAAAAAAGTTGATAATTTTGAATTTTAACCAAGGTCATTTTTCAAGGTCATTTGAAGGTCAATCTAGTTTTTAATAGTATAACCATAGTATAAAAGAATGCTTATATATATATAATATATGTGCTTCGTTAATTGTTTCAGCTGGCGATCTGGCATTGCGTAATAACCGGTATAATGGCGATCAATACGAAAATGATGAAGCTCTGGGAGACCACCATCACGTTTTTCAGCTGCGCTTGTGCCTACATACTCGGATTGCCTATGGCTACAGAGGTATATCGGAATTTCTTACATAGTACGCGCCGATTCGCGAGAGTGATTAATCTCTGTTCGACAGAGAGAGATTGATCGTCTTACTTATCTAAAGATATAATTGATAAAACAAAATACTTGTTACGCGTAATAATATTTATATTGTTAATTACGAGTATACACACACACATAGATATTGCATTTTAATTTATACGCGACACACACAAGTGTCTAATAACGATGCCGCTCGGATATATGTATATCTGTAGTATTATCTCTACTTCTGCTATATAGAGTACCGAACTCTGCCTTTATCAGATAGGGCGCGCAATCTTTCGTTTGCTCAGAGAATTGTTATCAGCGCGAGTTTTGGTCGTGCACTTCGCGCGCAGTATCACGAGCGCTTTCATATTAAACGAAAGATGAGTAATAACGTTCACGCGATAGTGCGTCGCAGCGTACCTTGCTACTTTTGCAATGATTTCTTGGAGGAGAGATTCTTGACGGAACACATCACGCAGTGCGCCTCGGTCTTGGAAGAGTGTCCCAACAGATGCGGGGTCTACGTCTCCCGCAGGAACCTGGAGGAACACCGGAGATCGTGCGGCAGAAAAATGTCGAGGAGAAACAATCAGATAAAGGACATACAGGATTCGGTGTGGAAGGAGAAGGTCTTCTCGGTATTGACGTTACTGCGTCTGGCTATCGATCAAGGTGAGAAGGAGCGGATTCGCCTGCAAAGCGATCTTTCTAGAAACCTGAGCTTACTGCACTCCCAGCAGGAATCTCTCGCCGCGTTGCAATCGAGCATCGCCGAAGCGATCGAGGAATATCGCGGTAACGACGCGATACTGAATCTGAGATTAAACGATCTGGAGATGATTACCGGCGACGTGCAGCGCCGCGCTAGTTTCAGCTTCCGGCAGTTATCCGAACAGTTGAAGCTGTTCGAGGGAGAATTGACGGATGAACGGGACAAACATGCAGGATCGAACGATTGGTTTAAAGAATTAAAAGATCTGAAGACGTTCGTCGCTAAGGAGAGCGTACGCGTGAGCGATATATGGCAGGAATACTCGCAGCGTGTCAACGATTTGAAACTGGAGTTGGAGATGAGATGTAAAGATTCGAAGGACCTGATGTCCAAGCACGACATTCTGTCGAGTAAACTCGATTGTTTCGCGGAAGAAATTGTCAAGTGTTCCGAAAGCGCGGTTAAACAGAAATCGGATCTGAAGGGTCTCAAGTTTCAGATGAAGGAAAATCTCAGATACATCGAGGAATTAATCGTGGAGAGTTGCAGACCACCGGTACCTTATTCGTTGTCGAGCTCTTCGTGTTCCTGCGCGGAAGGCGCCTCGACGAACGGACGCATTATATGGCGAATCGACCGTTATAGGGAGAGGATGAGCGAGGCGAGGGAGAGCGATCGCGCGTTCCACAGTCCAATATTCTACGACAAGGAATACGGTTACACCCTGAGAATGGAATTATTTCTGAACGGCAAAGGACAGTGGAAGGGTCGCCACATCATCGGATGCTTGCGCGTGGAGAATGGCAAGTGGGATCCCCTGTTGGATTGGCCCTGCGTACTCCGAGCCGTCGTGACTCTTCGAGATCAGGACAGTCCCGCGAAGGACGTTAGGAAGATCGTGAAGACCGTAGGCCGAGACAGAGACGATTCTACCGAGCCTGACAAAGAATCCGGACTGTACATGTTCGTTCCGCATACCACGCTGAGCAGATACGCCGGTTACATCAAGAATAACGTTATGTTCTTGGACGTGCAAGTGAAGGATATAAGGACAAGTGCTTCGATGACGTCATTAATAGCTTAATAATTGTAACACACTTTTAACGATACTAATAATGATGATAAAGCTGATGATAACGATAAACGGTAATAATTGTAATTGGAATACTGATGATAAATCTCATGATGTGTGATGATAAATTGTAACGACTTAATACGAATATATATTATATATTTACTATATCTATTATTATATTGTTATTTGTCAAATAAATTTATATACAGGATGTTTTATTTTAAATATATTAGAAAAAACATCGCGTTTTTAGAAAACAATGTTTCCAACAAAAGTTGTTTGGTTTCGAGGGGGAAAAAAAGTTGATAATGTTGAATTTTAACTAAGGTCATTTTTCTAGGTCATTTGAAGGTTTTATAATAAACTTTTTATGTCAAATATTGCGAGGAATCGATTTAGAAAAAAATAGGGTAATTCTATTTAAAAAAAATAGGTTGATCTTCAAATGACCTTGAAAAATGACCTTAGTTAAAATTCAAGATCATCAACTTTTTTCCTAGTTTTTCGGCAATATTCGACCATATCAATTAAAATGGGACACCCTGTATATAAATTTAGGAGAGAAATAATTATTATCTCTAATTATAATATAATTCTCTCAAAAAAGTAATACATACATACGTCTACTCTTAAATGTAACAATTCGAATCACGAAGAGCTATAAGTTATCTCTTGTTCTTCTTCCTGTGTGCTTACAGTTGGGTATCTACGTCGTGTACTATCTCGATTATACCGTCGGTGGAGTATGGTGGATAATCGTCCTATACCTAATGCAAGTCGGCGCCGTGTTCGCGGTTCGCGGACGACCGCACACCGGCGAGGCGGTCGTCGCCGAATTATTCCCACCGACCGGGCGTTGCCTCAGATACTGGGCCGGACCCTTGTTATCCTTCACCTGGAACGTCGTTCTCCCTGTCACTTTGATGGTATAAATTCAATTATTACCGTTAGAAATGTCAGTTTACACACGGCACGGTTCGTCATCATCCGCTGTTTTCAGGTTCTCAGCATCACGATATTCAAGAGCAGCGGCTTCCGGGAATTGTACTCTTATCGTCGCACGAGCAGAGATTACTGGGCCGTGTGGGCAAGGCAACTCGGCACGGCGATTCAGCTGATACCGATACTGATGATACCAGCAGTGGCTATCATACAGACGTGTCGATATCTCAATAATGGGCCACCCGATATATTCGACGTAAGTATTTCTGCTCGATGTCGAGACTTACAATCTGAATTTCGTCAAATTTTTCCGGCATCGATTGGAAGAATAAGGATAATAGGCCTGCGCGGAATAAAATAATGGAAAATTATGAAAGCATCTCTATTGTCTAAGAATCATCGGACACTACTAACTCATCTTTCATGTAATCTATTATCTTTCTGTTTACGCTGACGACTAGAATGAACAAGTGGAAATAACAGTAAATCACTGTGAACAGTGTAACGGAGTAAGTTTTCATTAAATTCTGCATGAATGAACACGTGTTACACAGTGATATTATTATCTACGTTAAAACTTATACGCTCCTTATTCAGGGTGTCTACTTCCTGGAAAAACCGGGAAAACTGAGGATTGTGTTAGGGATTCTTTTTACCTTGAAAAATCCGAGAATTCTCATGAAATTTTATTGAGACTCAAAAATTGTGTCTTTGATAATTTTATTGACAATCTCTTTTATCAAGGTCTTACATAAGTTTTATAGAAAATTGTTCAATTTTTAATATTTTTGCTTATATATTTAGCGTTTAGATATAGTGATATGTAGCACTTTGTTATTCGTCCAAATTAATTTTACGATTAATAAATCAATATTAAATGCTAGAAAAACGGCATTCTTGGTAATTCTCTTTGTAATCGTATGAGTAGAAAACATTAGAAAGCGTATACAATGAAGAAACTTATTTTAAAAAACTGCATCCACAAAAATTTTCTTATTTTACCTGGAATTTTAAACGAAAATACCTGAAAAATCAGGGAATTTTTTTACAAGATTAGAGTAGACACCCTGTTATTATATGTATAAATACTCTCTATATATGCCCGATATACAAATAACAATTCAGTTTTTCAATCCGTTTCATTTTTTTTTTTTTTTTTTTACAGAGAATTCAATTACTCTATCGGCCACCGTTGGAGCCGGAGGATCCTCGCGACGCGCAGACCCAGATCGGGAACGACCCTGGCACCGGCGGCTTGCACGGCAACGGGATTCTACCCGTCGCGACCACGGAGATACCGTTCGAGGATCCGCCGCCCAAGTACACCCCGCCGCCGAGCTACACCACGGCGACCGGCGCGAGGATCGCGAAGATGCTGCGCCAAAGCTTCCGACGAAGCGTGCGGAGGCTCGCGAACGTCCTGGGTGAGGGTAGCGCGCCTCGGCAGAGACCGGCGTTGCAGCAACAATCGTCGCCGGCGCCGCCGCCGCCGGATTACGCGACCGTGCTGGTGGAGATGAACCAGAGCGGCGGCGGCGTGCCGATTTCGTGCGATCAAGTCGCGATCCACGTGCCTATGGAGCCGCGGCCGGACGTGACCAACATCGGAAGAGGAGGAGGAGGCGGCGGCGGTCGACAGCGGGGCGCGGACAACGAGCGTCGACATGTTCGGCCGAACACTATAGACCGCGCCAGCCGGATCGGTATCACGATTGACAGATCGCGCACCATCGAACGCACCCACTCGTCGACGCTCGATCGCCGATCATCGAACAACGTCGCCAGCACCGTCGCCACTCTGTCCGGCTCGAACTTGACCGCCGCCGACGTGGCGAATTTGCTGCGCAGCAGCATACGCAGAGGCACCGCGAGGACGCAGCAGTCCCTGCGTAGGAGCTTCTGTCACGAGGAACCGACGACGGCGGCGTCCGTCGAGAATCTAGTCGAGGCCGCCGCGCCTATCGGCCAGGACTCCCTGATCCTATCGAAGGACGCGTCTCTAGTCCCCGGCGAACTGATCAACGAGCACTGTCGCCGCACTGTCGACAATCGCGACAACGACGGCAACGATGAAAAGAAGAAGACTGCGAGCGAAATGGAGAGTTCCGTTTCTGTGATATAGACTGAGAGCGCCGACTCTTCAAACGGTCGGTCGTCATTCTATTGATGCGCTAAGTATCAGCCTGCGCTGCTGATCCTTTTTTGGATCAACTCTGACTCCGGTTAGCGATTCGCTGCCTCTTTCTATAAGTTATAGCTTTCCTACTTGTAATGTAGACGAAGAATATATATCTCGTCGATTGGAGTCGTGACGCTAATTCTCTCGGGTAGTTTCCAGTGTTTGAATCACCCCCCCCCCTCTTCACCCCCCTCCCTTTTCGAAATTAGAACGTTGTCGTTCTTCTCCTTGAGTGTGCCTGAGCATGTGCGTGCGCCTGTTACTACTCCGAAGTACTTTTGTGTTCTTACGATATTTATTTCTTAATATACATATATCTTCGTTAAATATTTAGAGAGAAAATAAAGTTTCGCATGTGATTCGATACACATTTTTTAATAATCTCGATCCTCCGTCACGAATCTAGCATATTCAATGTTAAGATCTGTTGTATGATTTTTATTCCACTTAATTTCACGATGAATGCAATTTTCTTATTGAAATTAATCAAAAAAAATTCAGGGTCTGATTAAATTGCGATTCCAAACAGTCATGTAAATATAGGCCTGTGTCCCCCCCCCCCCCCCGTTAATGATTGATCAAAAGAAATTATTGTGCTATTGTAATAAAGAAATGCAGTTTTTAATAATCATGTTAGGAAGTATACTGGTCTCCTATCTCCCTGCTTTTTTGCCTAAAAATTATATGAAAAAGAAACGACTGAAAAATAAATGATAAACAATCATATAATTCAGATAATTAAGAAATACATCATAAAATTCCTTAGCTTCTTAGCGTTTTAGACTAGAAGCTTAAACCTATTTTTTTTTTAAATTTCGAAAGCGTTTAATCATAATGTGCTTGAAATTCATTTCGTTCACATGTATTACGGCGTTTTTATCGGAAATCGCGTGAACAACATCCATATGTATAATATACTTGTGTACTTGTTCGTAACTAGTTCTGTAAATACGTGCAGCATTTTAGCGAATTAAATTACGTTATACGTTTAAAATCGTAGACTCACTAAGCATCCCGTTCGTTAGCTTGATTAACGCTGATTTACTGTAATACGAGTGTGTATAGTCCGTCCAGTGTTGTCGATGTATTTTTCTGTTGATAAATTCAACAATCGTCGCAGAAGCGCTTCGTAATTATTACATAACGAGCTAGATCGATTTGCATAATATCTTTATTCGATTGAAAGCCATCGAGCATAAGAAAAAGATTATATTCTTCGTGTAAACACATGAGATCTTATACATACTCTGTAGCGTAAATATTCCGATATTCAATTTTCCGTAAAGTAAGTGTAACTGTTATACCTGATATTATGGACCATAATAAAATTTTTATGTTCTTGTAAATGTCTTATCATTGTTTAATCATTTTTCCAAAGTCTCTTTATTACACAGAGAAAGAAATGTGATATTTGAATGTAAAATTTATCTAACATTAATTTTACCAATCACGATAAATTGAATATATATATATATACGTTATATATTTTGCTACTCGTTTCTAAAAGTATTACTATTCAATAATTTTTCTGACGTTAGTAATCATAAAAAAATTTATAATATTTTACAATTATATTTTTTATTTTGCAATTTAAAATTTATATACCATATTATATTTAATTTATAAAATACTTTGATTTTAGAGTTTTATGTAATATAATATCTGATAAAAGTTTTGTGTATAGACTAAATATTGCATAATTTAAATTATACTATTAATTTTCAGATATAACCCATACAGCACAGAAACCTTTCAGAGATATCTTAGAAATATTTCATGTGATGGATTAAAACATATCATAAACATTGCAAAATGTTTCTGCAATAGTTCTGAGACAGCTCTGGAACAGCAAAATGTCCGCGATTCTTGCACTTGAAACCTTATAGAAAGGTTGCTGAAAAAAGTTACTAACAAATCTGCAACCTTTCTGAAATATTGCTAGAAGGTTACTGAAATGGTTGAAACCTTTTTGAAATATTGCTGAAGGCTAATTGAAATAATTCTGAAACTTTTTTGTAATATTGCAAACAGATTACAAAACTCTTATTGAAATAAATTTAAAATACTTTAGAAATGATATTTAAATTTATTATATTCAGAGGATTGCAAATATTGAACGCTACATCTTGAGTAGATAATGAACAGACAATTTTTGTTCATTCGGCGGACATTTATCTGTCCGATTTATAAACAACCAATTTAATATTTGAAGTTCCTGCATTGAGGTGGTATCAGAAATTAAACTGAAGTAGAATATATCTTTAATCTTATTAGCCGCTCTTTGCAAGCTTTATATAATTCTCATGACTAAAACTTATAAATACGAGATAGATTAGCGCATCGCACGTCGCATAGCGGTAAATGAACGAACTAAAATCACTTCGCAGTTTCCAAAATTATTTTATGCGAAAGCTTTTCGCAACACTCACATTATTTTTTCAAATTTACTGCATGTGGTACATTTCAGAAACATTTCTGTTGCAACATTTTATTTGACATATTAAAGAATCCTTTCAGAAATGTTGCACATGAAATGTGATACGTTGAAATGATTTTGAAATCTATCTGAAAGCTTTCTTCAACAATGTGCGCTGTATGGGAGCGGTTATAGCGGCAGTTATAGCGGCGTCTTGCGGGTAAATACTTGCCAGCATTTTATTTGGTACGTAATGCGTGTCTTCAAATTTACAAAAATAGCGACCTATTTCACTATTTTCAATCCATTTCGGCGTTGTTAAAGTTATAGTGTCTAAAATAAAAAAGATGCAAATAAAAAATGAATTTTTGATAAGCAAAGAATAAATAAATGAAATAGTATAATAAATAAAATATAATAACAAAAATAAATAACTAAATTAAAAAAAGGAACAGAATAAACCGAAATAAAGTAAAATATTATTTTATATTGTATGCAAAAAGATGAGCTCGTAGAATTAACTAATATAATTTTAATAAAGACGCGTCTAAATTCATACCTTCTTCTACATAACATATTTTATTATGTTCGGTAAGAATTATGTAATTTGTTTGTGGCTTTCCAAATTTATAATTATGACGGTGATTCAACGGCAATGAACCTATATCCGTATAATCCCACTCATCTTCTATAAAGAACTCAACATGTCTATTTATATGTCGGTGCCATCCGATTATGACGCCGGTACAACTATCTGTAGATTGATCACGATGTGTGACAATCATACCTATTGCAAATTTTACGTCCTCTGATCTTAGTATGACCATCTCTCCCATTATAAACCCAAAATCGATCTGGAAAGTGTAAGATCAAACTTTAATTGATTTTTTTGAATCAATTAATTCCTAAATAAACTCTTATAGCAAGTTAAACTACAGCTAGTTAAATTTTAGATAATTATAATATAAATCGTATGAAATTGTACGTGTTATCGGAGAGAGAAACCTCATAGAGATCTTTTTATCATTATTATATATTAATATGCTAAATGTGTGTATAGTGCTAACATACATTACGGAATCTGCTATCGTTTTCCCTATAAATCATCGAACACTCAAGTATAAATATTGGATCGCGCCACATCTGAAAAAAGAATTAAACATGAGCAGAGATTAAACGTGAGTAGAGCTCTCTGATTACAACCAAAAGAAATGAGACATTGTATTCTTTCTGCCTATAAAGCGTGTTTCATTGACTTATATCATTGCCAAAGTTATAACTATATTTATTAGTGTTAAAATTAATAGAGAAGTCATATATGAGTAATTGCCAACCCAATTATTAGCAGTTATTAAAAAATCGTCCAGAAAACTACTCTCTGAATACTCTTCCGTGAATTGCGGCACTTTGTTGATAAGACAATCTGGGAATTTTTCAATTTCATCACTTAATGTAAAACATCTTATATTTTCTAAATTATGCGTGGCACTGTAAACAATAAAAAATTATGTATATGGAAGCGTGTTTGTATGATAAGAGTAAAAATACCAAAAGGTTTAAATAATTTCAAATCCAATATATTATACTTACTACTTTGGTTTCCAAAATATACACGAGAGATTATATACCATAATTATTACATCGCAACGCAGACCAAGTCTCCTGGCCACGCTGTGATATATTATATGTACAATTAAATTTTTGCCATATTTATTTTTTAAGACCTGTGCCAGATTACAATACAAAAATTAATTCGAGCAAGAGTGTTTTTAAGATATAACAAACATATAACCATGCTCACAGCATAATTGGCCATAATTATAATATATTATAATCTATAAGAACTTACATTATCTATACACTTGGTTTCCACATTGTCTGCGCATTTGTTTAGTCGAAAGTTCAATTTGCCAAATATATACTCCTGGAGTGTATCCATAATCTGTGTTGCTTCTGCCTCGTTCCAATGATTATCGTAGATATTGTTGTTTTTCCAATAAGAAAAAGTTTCAGCGGACGTTGAGAATATCGAATGGTCTGGATGTTTTTCTCTGAGGCAATTCAATACTTCTAGTGCCATACTATCTAATGATGCTTCCACGCACGAATAAAATACATCCTTTTGGGATTGGATCCATTGTGCCACAATAGTAGCAGCCTCTTCCAAAAGCTGCTCTCTACGAGGTTTCTTTTTATATTTATCCCACTTCTTCTTCAGCGAATGATGCCTTAGATAGTACATTATTTTTGTATTGCAATATCTTTCGGTTAGATCGCAACCAGTTCTTCTAGAAAATGTACATATTAATTGTAATAAATAAATAAATTTATAAAATTAATAGCATTATAATATATATTGAGAATCCTACCGTGAAGGTTGTGTAAGCAAGTTTTTAATCTCATCAATAAAGAAATAATATTTTAAGATATTTTCAGGCTTAAAAATTATCTCATTAAAGTTATTTCTTAAATGTTTATCCAAATAAAATACGTTTTCAAGTTTTATTAAATTATTGATTGACCTAGCATAAAATGGACTTGTTGCCTCATAATGATGATGAATTATTTGAGACACATAATTTCGTAATTGTCTCGTACAATTTATGCCTGTTTCTATAAAGTTTAAGCTGTCCTTATCCTTCTGTTTACTCTCTGCAGAGTCCTTCTGGTCATTTTCCTTAGATTGCTTGTCATAAAGTTTCTTTGCAGTAGGCCATCTGAAATTGGAACGAAAAATATTTTATAACATACTTATTAAAATTACACTAAACAGTGCTTATTGTGTGTGTTGTGTGTGTGTGTGTGTGTGTGTGTGCACTAGTAATAAATTTGCAGAGCAATAAATTTATTTAAATGCATAATATTCAAAATCTGTGAAAATATCAATCAAAAAACCATTTTTCCGTTTTAATGAAGAAAATATATAATTTTTAATTTTTAATTGTAATTAGCTTTATCACACTAAGAATATAAAATAGAGTAAGTACAATGGACAAAGGTATATTTACGTTACAGCTTTATTATGTATATAACTATAACTATAACAAATTATTTAATTTTTACATTCAATATTTATAAAACAGTATGGTTTATCAAATTAATTCATAAAATAATAAAGTAAACAAAATATTGAAAGAAATGTTTTGAAAGTAACTGCTCGCACTTTGTCTTCTGCGTCTTATATTTAATTAGCCTGTTTTCAATTTTTATATTGATTATTAGAATCTTTTCACTTGTTTGTTTTATTACCTTTATTTATTTTATTTTTGTAAAATATATTTTTTGCAGAGGTGATACATTGTGTGATAGGTTAATGAAAAAAAATTACAGAAAATTTTTGTACAAAGAATTACCTCTGAGAAAACTTTTTTTTCGAATGTTTGTCATATTTGGCTGCCCACCGGAATTGCTTGCACACGCATCTGAAGTTAATGATATCCTCAATAGTGATATCATTATTACCGAGAATGATGTCTATTACCTCGTCAGGTAAGCACATTATCGTAGCCATTACAATAAAAATTTAGTAAAACACAAAAAAATAATATATATTAAAGTGGTGGCAACAAACTATTGGCGTAATTAATTTTTTATTCTTAAGAGCTCATCAAATCTACCGCGATATTGCTTGTATGTGTCTGCCGATTGCAGAGAGCAGTACAAGTGTATGTTTAATGTGCACTACAGACGTTTTTCACACGTCACTGACTCCACAACTGTAACAATGCAATTTTCGAGCCTATCCAGAGTTTTCGGCAACGGTGGCACGTGTAGAATATCCCTAACTTACCCTCAAAAGACAATGTAATAACCCATGATTTGGTGCTCTTTTGATGGCTTCCTAGATCACCAGATTTTACTTCGTGCGATTTTTTCGTTTGAGGATACGTTAAAGATGTTGTGTGTCACTCCTGCCCTTGCCGACAACCCTGGATGATCTCAAACTTCTCATTGTTATAGCTATGGAGTCAGTGATGGATATGCTAGAGCGAGTATGGAAGAATTTGACTATCTTCTCGACGTTGCTTGTGTAACTAAGGGAAGTTACATCGAGCATTTATAATGTAGGAAATAAAACTTGGACAATTTTTCTTTTGGTTGATGTATCCCTAATCACTATAAGTATTAGTAACGTTCAAAAATATAGTCATTTGAAATTGGATAATTCATTTTAAATAAACCTGTATTATAATAGATAGAGATAAGAACAAGTTATGTCAACCGATAGATGACAACGATACTTGCTCTATTTTATAGAAAAACTTTCACGTAACGCTAGGTATGTTACAAACTCATACACTAGATATGTTGCTCATTTCAGTTTCGAGTTTGAAGCATATATGACTCTCAATGTGTTAAAAAATTTTGTAGCTACACAGTCTTTTCAGTAATATATTAGTTTTTCAAACTAGAAACGCAATGACACTGTGACACGAATGCTATTGATTTTAAGGCTACTTTTATACTATAACAATCGAATGAGAAATTTCAGCCTGCATGAGTACTGTACCAGAAATCGGATAATTTATGATATGATATCTCAATAGATATTGCAATGTTCTGATAGTAATAATATCAGAATAGAAAGAAAAAGAAAGACATTTTCAATTACTTATGGCATTATCATTAATACAAAATGCGAAATTTTGAGATATCGAGCTAATAAACATAAAAGTTGTGCAAATTAGAAATTTGCACATTGCTTCCTCACCATTTTAATTCGATTATAAAGCTTCCTCTATGAGGAAGCCAATCTATTATATACTAATAATTTTAATTCAATTTAAAAACAAGCTTTCTCTGAGGAGGAACTTTGTGAGTGAATTAGAATAATGAGAAAGCAATGTGCAAATTTCGAATTTGCACAATTTTTATTTTTGTTTTACCTGTATATTCTTATTATTTATTTTGTTTAATCTATCTCTCTTTTTATATTTTATTTTCCATGAAGTCTAAAGAATATGAACATGAAATTGATATTAATATTGAAAAAGACATTTCTATTTAGCTTATTCAATTGATGTCAAAATTTGCATTCATTACAATGCTTAATCAATTACGTAGATTTCTCCTGCTTCTTCTTTTTTTTATCCTTCTTCAGGTTGCACTTCCGTTCACTAATAAGATAGAGTACTAATACGCTATTTCTCAGAGAATAGCTGCATATTTCAACTTCACATAGTATAACCTGCAATGATAATCTTATCACTTAGATTATATTAATTAAAGGAATATTTTTACTGTATATTCTTACTAAATGTTCCACACTGTTGATAGTCTATGAAAATATAAAAATGTGCAAAATATCAACTTAATGGTAAATTTTTAATATCTATATCTCCAATATTACATTCTTAATCATGTGGTTATAAGTTTTCAGATTTTAAATACTTTGATGTGACAACTTATTTGGAATAAAAGGTATTGGTGTATATAATCGTAATATCTAACAGTTACATTTTTTATTTTTTCAATTTAATATTTTCATACCATATTATATTTAATTTACAACACTTTGATTTTAGAGTTCTATAATGTAATATCTGGTAAATGTTTTGTATAATCTACATGTTGCATAATTTAATTTATGCTATTAATTTTTATATTTAGCGGTTATAGCGGCAGTTATAGCGGCGTCTTGCGGGTAAAAACTTGCTAGCATTTTATTTGGTACGTAATGCGTGTCTTCGAATTTACAAAAATAGCGACCTATTTCGCTATTTTCAATCCATTTCGGCGTTATTAAAGTGATAGTATCTAAAATAAAAAAGATGCAAATAAAAAATAAATTTGTGATAACTAAGGCAAACAAACAAATAAATGAAATACTATAATAAATAAAATATAATAACAAATATAAATAAAATAACTAAATTAAAAAAGGAAACATAATAAACCGAAATAAAATAAATTATTATTTTATATTGTATGCAAAAAGATGAGCTCGTAGAATTAACTAATTTAATTTTAATAAAGACGCGTCTAAATTCATACCTTCTTCTACATAACACATTTTATTATGTTCGGTAAGAATTATGTAATTTGTTTGTGGCTTTTCAAAATTAGGATTACGACAGTGATTCAACGGCAATAAACTTATGTCCGGATAATCCCACATAATTTCTATGGCGCACTCAACATGTCTATCTATACGTCGGTGCCATCCGATTATGACGCCGGTACAAGTAGGTAGGTCTGTAAATTGAACATGATGTGTGACAATCATACCTACTGCAAATTTTACGTCCTCTGATCTTGGTATGACCATCTCTCCTTTTTTAAAGCGAAGATTGAGCTTTCTCTGGAAAGTTTAAGATCATTCTTTAATTGATATTCTTGATCAAATAATTATAAATAAATTTTCATAGCAAGTTAAATTACAGCTAGTTAAATTTTAGATAATTATAATTCCTAATTGTACGTGTTATCAGAGAGAAACGTATTATTATTATATATTAATCTGCTAAGTGTATAGTGTTAACATACCTTAAAGCTTTCGGCGTTGTCTTCACGCTGCATCCAATCCTCAAATGTTTGTCTTATATCGTACCACATCTGAAAAAGAAATTAAATATGAGCAGAGATTAAACATGATTAGAGCTCTGATTACAACCAAAAGGAATGTGACATTATATTCTTTCTGCCTACAAAGCGTATTTCATTGAATCATAGCATTACAAAGATTATAGGTATATTTATTAGTGTTAAAATTAATAGAAATCATATATATGAGTAATTTCCAACCTTATTGTATGCATTTGTTAAAGAATCGTCCAGAAAACGTTCCATTGTATTCAGTATCATGTAATCGAACACTCTGTCGAAATAACAATATGGGAATTTCTCAACCTCACTTATGGTAAAACATCTTACATTTACAAATTGCGTATCACTGTAAACAATAAAAAATTATGTATATGGGAGCGCGTGTGTGTGTGATAAGAGTAGAAATATCGAAAAGTTTAAATAATTTCCAATCTAATATTATACTTACTATTTTGATTTCCAAAGTATACAGAAGGGACTAAATCGCAGGAGTCTTACATCGCAACGTAGACCAAGTCTCCTGGCCACGCTGTGATATATTATATAAATAATTAAATCGTTACCATGTTTATTTTTTAAGACCTGTGCCAGATTGCAATACAAAAATTAATTCGAGCAAGAGTGTTTTTAAGATATAACAAACATATAGTAATGCTCACAATATCATTAACTATTTAATTACAATATATTATAATTTATAATAACTTACATTATCTATACACCTGAATTCCAAATTTTCTGCGTTATAGTTTGGTCGAAAGTTTAATTTGCCAAATATATACTCCTGGAGTGTATTCATAATCTGCGTTCCTTCTGCTTCGTTCCAGTGATTATCGTCGATATTGTTGTTTTTCCAATAGGAAAAAGTTTCATCGGACGTCGAGAATATCGAATGGTCGGGATGTATTTCTCTGAGGCAATTCAATACTTCTAGTGCCATACTATCTAATGATGCTTTCACGCACGAGTAAAATACATCCTTTCCGGGTTGAACCCATTGTGACACAATCGTAGCAGCCCGTTCCAAAAGCTGCTCTCTACCAGGTTTCTTTTTATATTTATCCCACTTTTTCTTCAGCGAACATTGTCTCATATAGTGCAATATTTTTATATTGCAATATCTTTCGGTTAGATCGCAACCAGTTCTTCTGGAAAATTCACGTATTAATTGTAATAAATAAATTAGTTCATGAAATTGATAGCATTATAATATATGTATATTGAGAATCCTACCGTGGAGATTGAGTAAGCAAGCATTTAATCTCATCAATGAAGAAAGAATATTTTAAGATATTTTCAAGCTTAAAAGCTATCTCATCAAAATTATTTCTTAAGTGTTCATCCAAATAAAATACGTCTTTAAGTTTTATTAAATTATCGATTGATCTATTGTAATAATTTGTTGGCTCATTGTCATTATAATATTTATGAATTATTTGAGACACATAAGTACGTAATTGTATCACACAATTTCCGCCTGTTTCCACAAAGTTTAAGCTTTTTTTATGCTTCTGTTCGTTCTCTTCAGCGTCCTTCTGCTCATTTTTTTTAGATTGCTTGTCATAACGTTTCTTCGCAGAAGGCCATCTGAAATTGAAACGAGGAAAATTTTTTATATATACTTTCGAGAATTACACTAAACAGTGCTAGTGCACCAGTAATGAATTTGCAGAGCAATAAATTTTATCAGATGTATATTGTTTAAAATCAGTCATATTATCAATCAAAATATCAAGCTTCTTGTTTTGATGTAGAAAATATAAAATATATAATCTTCAATTTTAAATACTAATTAAATTTTATACTTAGGAGGTATATAATAATAAATACTGTGATCAAAGCTGTATTTACGTTATAGCCTTATTATATAATTATAATAAATTATTTAATTTTTTTATTCCGTATTTATAAAGCAGTATATAGTTCACAAAATTAATTATTAAAATAATAAAATAAAATAATTAAATTAGTAAAAAAATGTAATGTTGCTAGCTTTTGAAATATTATTCTTTTTCATTATATTATTTTATATATATTATATTTATATTATGAATTATATTTTTTTATTATATTATAAAAATGGATAGAAAAATTCGCTAATGAGAGCCAAGACGTAGAAAAGAGTGTTATTTTCAAAAACATTTTTTTATTATTAAAAAAAATATATTTCACTAAATTAAATTGTATTAATTAAAGAGAATAAATTGAACAATATAGAAAAAAATTAATATTAATATTTGCAAATTATTGCACGCATTACGTTCTCTGCGTCTTGTCTCTCATTAGCCCGTTTTCTCACTCGTTCGTATATTGATTATTACACTGAGAAAAAAAAATGTTAATATGACTAAACGCGTTTAGTTAATTGCATTTTTTTAATTGAAATATTTAAATGTTTAAGTCAAATATTTAAATGTTAAGTCAAATACACTGAAGTATTGTTAACATAATATTTTTGCAGATTTACAAATATTTGTTTGACAGCCCGTGACCGCCGCATTTAGATAGATTAAAAAAAATTTTTTTGGTTGAACATTTTTTTTTCTCAGTGTAAAGTCTTTTTATCTATTTTTTATTATATTATATTTTAAATATATATTTTAGTTAATTTATTCTTATAAAATCTATTTTTTGCAGGAGTAATATACATTGTGCAATAGAGTAATAAAAAAAAATTACAATAAGTTTACAAACAAAAGGAATTACTTAATAATAGATAAGCTCGTGTTTTAAAACTAAATTGTAAATATAAAATAGGCCTGAACGAGCAAATAAGGTTGTTACAATTAAAATAACTTTATTTTGTTAATAAAAAATATACATAAATCACTTGGAACGGAACGTTTCGACACTTACTTGTGTCTCTTCAGCCGTAATCTAATGAGTGAATTTTACAATGATGGTAAATTAAATAGTTAAATATAAATGAATGTGGAACGCTGGGTATTTTTTGCGCAAATCTTGTGTGTCGACATTGTGTGTGTTGTGTTGTTTCTATACTGACTCACCCTATGTGGTTTAAGTGGGTGATGGTGTGTTGTCTGTGTCGATATCATCGTTTAGTAGCTTGTCAAACTATAAAAATATTGCGTGAATGGACCAATTTGGTGTACTGTTGCACTTTTCACATTAATAGTTTATTTCACCTTGTTTGTGAATTGTCATAGAATTTAAATGTAAGAGTTAAAGTCACTTAATAAAACTGTAACAGTATGATTTAGAGTTATATGCATGATAAAATTTGTCAAGTATATAAAAATTTGATAACATTGTTATTGCGGACGTTCGATACGGACAGAGAGGTATATGTGTAGAACCGCGCTTTATATATCTTTCAGTAGGTGAGACCAAGGTTCAAAAACAATTTTTGAAAGTTATGTTTTTGTATTGCCGATGAATTCAAGTAACGGAAAATAAGATCTATCTAGATATTCCGTGTCATCCCCATAGGATTAAGACTGTTTTTTTGTTGTTTTATATGAATAGTTTCAGCAATTAACCTTTTGTAATAATTAGTTTCATGGTCTAAGATTTTTACATTATTCCAATCCATGTTATGGACTGGTCTCACCTACTGAAAGATATATAAAGCGCGGTTCTACACATATACCTCTCTGTCCGTATCGAACGTCCGCAATAACAATGTTATCAAATTTTTATATACTTGACAAATTTTATCATACATATAACTCTATAAATCATACTGTTACAGTTTTATTAAGTGACTTAACTCTTACATTTAAATTCTGTGACAATTCACAAACAAGGTGAGATAAACTATTAATGTGAAAAGTGCAACAGTACACCAAATTGGTCCATTCACGCAATATTTTTATAGTTTGACAAGCTACTAAACGATGATACCGACACAGACAACACACCATCACCCACTTAAACCACATAGGGTGAGTCAGTATAGAAACAACACAACACACACATAGTCCAGTTGGCACGTCGTTTAAAATGGCCCAATTATCGAAAATTAGGACAAAGCTGGAATAAATTTTAATCGCTTTGTTTGGGCGTCAGTAATGACATACTAAGTTTCCGACCTCCCCCGTGATGTGCTTCAGCCGCCATCTTGGAAGAAAGGAATGGAAAATCGGTTTTTCGCGAATATCTCAGTTTCTATTAGACTTAGACTAAAAATAGTCCTATACAATATTGTGGGAAATTAAATTCTCTACAAAAAAGATAATATAAATTTCTTTTCTACGACAAATAGTTTTAGCGCTAGAGCCGGGAGAAGTCGGGTACTTTTTGCAACAAACGATTTTAGCGACTTTATTTCGCCGTATCTCACTTCTCAGGAGCTGTAGTGTACTTTTGAACCCGTTTCCACACCACCATGCAGTAGAGTTATTGGCGCGTTTTTTTTTATGTAGTATCCCCTGTAGGCCTAATCCACTTTTCTCAATTATTCAAATCTTGTTCTTTTTGAAGTGGAGAGTTGACAAATGTCACCTTCCACATCATCTTCCTTTTCCTCAACATTATCTTGTTCTTCCTCCGCTTCCTCTATTTCTTTCTCTATTTCCTCTATTTCCCAAGGCCAATTTGTAAAGGTGATAAAAAAGATTTCGGCCTACATGCTGTTATAATTGCATGTGCAATCGAAATGACCTTCGTGTTTCACTTCTCTTGACTTCCGCGTTCTTCATAATGATTGAATTAAGAAGAAGTTGTAGAGTGCTTGGTATGTCGCTTTCGACGTTTTTTAAAAAGGCATCACTGGGAGGGTAATTATTTGTTTCATACACCTGAGATCTAATGTCCTGGCAACCAGGACAGACGACAGCCTAGGCAGCGTGGCAGAGCAAGCAGACAAAATACACGACGTCAGCAACAGAGCACTCGTCGTAGCCGCAACACCGCAAGCAGCAGCCACACAAGCAACCGCTCCATGGGCAACACAGATGGAAGCGCTTACAAAGCAAGTCGCAGCGCTCACCACACAAATGGCGAAATTAATAAAACGAACGGACACAAGAGGCCATCAGAGTCGGACAAGGAGTCGTTCAAAGAGCAGAACACGCCAGGAAACGCCTAGGCAAGAAGGCGTATGCTACTATCATAGAAGATTCGGAGCAGAAGCACAAAAATGCACTCAACCATGTACGTTCAAAAAGCCGAAAAACGACGAGGCCGGTCATTGATAGCGGCCAATGACCACGGCCCCGAACCTCGCCGCTTGTACATGATAGACAAAGTATCAAAAACAAGGTACTTAATAGATACCGGATCAGACGTAAGCGTCTACCCGCGCAGAATGATGCAAGGTAGACGCGAGATACAAACCTTCGAATTGTATGCAGCAAACGGCACGAGGATCATGACATACGGGGCAGTAACGCTAAAACCCGACTTCGGATTAAGACGGTCTTTTCCATGGCGTTTTATAGTAGCCGATGTAGCACAGCCTCTCATCGGTTCAGACTTCCTGGCACACTACCATCTACTACCAGATGTAAATAAGAGGAAGCTAATCGACGGATCTTCCATGCCATAATCTTCTATTATAATCTCCGCAGCTGCTTTCACTATTCTTAGGCGCTCTTCTTTTATGCCCGAATTTTGCTTTTCATACCAGTTACTTGTCAGAATTTTATGGCCTGTGTCACGGAAGCTTAAAATGAATTCTCGGTTTTGCTTTATAGTAAAGATAATATCATCACCATACTTTTTTTGCAACTTTTTTTTAAGCGTATCATTTGTAGGAATAACGCCTTTATACCCTTTTAAAATTTCAGTTAACGAAAACTGGCATTCATCTCGATGTTCTTCGAGAAACGAAGAAATAAAATCAATGACCGTTTTTGCATATTCGATTTCAGGTCGTCCGGAAACCTCGTACGTTTTCAAAGAATGAAAAAATTTTCGTATACATGAACCGTGGTATCGACCATCGGCTGTAACTAAATCCGCAACATTTGTGATGCGCATACTTACAGCTTCGCCCCACGTATCTCCTCTTTTCCTTGCAGCTTCCAAAATATTCTCTTTGACTTGCATCGTACTGATCACGTGCACAGTATCGCGCCTTGCAACAATCCTCTTCGTTTGCCTTTTTATAAATTCTACCGATGCATCTTCCGCGCAGAACAGACATGTCGTCTTGAAGTCGAAAAACGGAATGCTCGATCTTCGGGCAGCGATTACAGTAGGAGCATTTTTCTTCTTCGCTTTCAATGATGCAATTATAAGCTTTTTATTTATGTATGATTTGTGATACTTGACGTGCACAGTTACACAATTCAATCCGCTTAGAAATAATTGCTTATTGTCTTTTCTTTCCCTACTACTCTCGATAAGAGTTTTAATTCCTCTCTCTTTGACAATAACGGTCTCACCGTGGGATAACGTCTCCTCACAAATAAAACATTGCTCTGAACTCATATTTTTCTCTCGTTTCAGTTGTACAGAAACATGAAAAACACATGCAACGTCGACCAAAGCCAATGCTATACTAAATTTTGACCTGAGCTCGGCCACCGAGGACCGAGGGTCGCATGACGCGACGCAATTGTTTCGTGCGTCCCACCATCCCCCCTCGTCAGACCATTCTCCGATACGATACATTCCCGGTCGAAAGTTTGAGGCACGCTACAGATTTTACATTTATTAGAATTCACGGTTATTTAGAATTTACCGTAATTTTTATAACATAATCACGTAACATACAATGTTTCATTGTAAACAGTGAGATAATCGTCATAACGATACTTTTAATTTATTTAAAATCTAGGATGCTCCTAGCTTTTAACAGGGAGTGTACTTACGGCACTGTCGAGTAGACAATACCAAGTTCCAGGTGTGTAAAACGACAACGGTTCACTAGCACAGTAACAAGGTCCCTGAGAAGTGAGATACGGAGAAATAAAGTCGCTAAAACCGTTTATTGCAAAAAGTACCCGACTTCTCTCGGCTCTAACGCCAAAACTATTTGTCGTAGGAAAAAAACTTATATTATCTTTTTTGTAGAGAATTAAATTTCCCACAATATTATATAAAACTATTTTTAACCTAAGTGTAATGGAAACTGAGATATTCGCGAAAAACCGATTTTTCACCCCTTTCTTCCAAGATGGCGGCTGAAGCACATCACGGGGGAGGTCGGAAACTTAGTATGTCATTACTGACACCCAAACAAAGCGATTAAAATTTATTCCAGCTTTGTCCTAATTATTCGATAATTGAATGTACTTGCCGACTGGACTACACAATGTCGACACATAAGATTTGCGCAAAAAATATCCAGCGTTCCACATTCATTTATATTTAACTATTTAATTTACCATCATTGTAAAATTCACTCATTAGATTACGGCTGAAGAGACACAAGTAAGTGTCGAAACGTTCCGTTCCAAGTGATTTATATATATTTTTTATTAACAAAATAAAGTTATTTTAATTGTAATAACCTTATTTGCTCGTTTAGGCCTATTTTATATTTACAAAAGGAATTACCTCTGAGAAAATTTTTTTTCCAAAAATTTGTCATATTTGGCTGCCCACCGGAATTTCTTGCACACGCATCTAAAGTTAATGATATCTTCCATGCTGATGTCATTGTAGCCAAGAATGATGGCTATCACTTCGTCAGATAAGCACATTAACGTTGCCATTACGAACAAAATACAGTTAAACACAAGAAAATCATATAAATTAAAATAATTGCAACAAACTGTTTGCGTATAACTAAAATTCCCTACTTTTAAATGCACATCAATCTACTGCGATAATGTTCTTAGGTGTCTGTCGATTGCAGAGAACACAAGTGCGTATTATATACACTATAGACGTTTTCCACACTCTATCCATTCTTATTCTGAAATCTTTACCTGAGAACCTAAAGGTCTTGTACTTTTTCCCACTATACAGTTGTATCACGTGACGTGTCATGCGTACAAAAGATAAACGAAACTAAGAAACTTAGAACACAATACTTATTTTAATTCTACATATGCACCTAAGACAGAAAAAGATAGAGGATTACAGAATAAAAGTATACCGCCGTTTTACAGATTCTAAAATAAAAAGGTATTCTTTTGTATTTCAGGCAGTAATGATAGACAAACAAATTTATCCTGCTTGTGCGCAAAAACATTTGTAAATGTTTCTTATAATTTTGCATATATGTACATATTTTTTATAGCGATTGATAATATCGTTAAATACCCCACGTAAGAGGAATAGCAATTGTTAAATAAACAATATAAAAACTTTTACATATATGCTATTTATAAAATGAAGCATAATAATTATTGTAATTATTTACTTTCTTCATCTGCTGTAGACGCATATCAATAGTTTTTTGGATAGACATTAATTCCTTTCAGTTTTTCTACAAAGTTTATCAATACTACTGCTACGTATATAGAGTGTTAGAGGAATATTAAAGAATTTCAATATCGAACTTTTCGGTAGATACTGTTCACAAAATCGAATAAAAGAATGATTAGTAAATATTGAAATCCTACATTGAATTGGCTATAATAAATGATTAAGAAAAGTATGTTTAGTAACTAAACAAAAGTATATTTCCTCTATTAATTACAATATAATTGGTAAATTTTATAGTAATAAAAATAATGGATAGAATATAATATATCACTCATCACGTTATTATTCATTCATATGCTGAAATTCGAGTAATTAAAGAACGATTAAAAGAACAGGATAAATTGATTTCTCTAAAAATTTAGTATAAAAGTAAAGCGAATTCGAAAATCTAGTAAAATTATATTAATCTACGAACATGCAAAAATAATAAAATTGTGAGAAATATTTAAAATGCTTATTATTTTCATCATTAAACAGGAAAATCAAAGAATATATATAATATATACTAACGATAAGTATCCCTAAAAGCGATTTCTTATTTGATTGAGTATATTGATTAAGGTGATGCCGGACTGACTTCTTTACCGACCGATTATTATCACCTTTTTTCACGTTAATCTTTTTATTGTTTGAATAGAATAATAATAAATGCTTTTCCACAATTAAAGTACACATAGCAACAAAGTGCGGAATGTCCGATTTTATGTTAATTTTATGTTAATAACACGTATTTATGATATTTATGTTAATACACGTATGCACGACAATTTTGCACACGCTTTTCTCTTTCACTAAACTTCTAAATTTATTTCTATAAGTTCACCTACATTCCTTCATGTAATTCCGAGTGCGGACTGATCTTATTTTGTACGTACAAACTACAAAACTTTTAAATTAAGCAATATTGTTTCGACCTGACCTATCCTGACGCCGCGTCAGGTCGTAACAATATTGCTTAATATAAAAGTTTTGCAGTTTGTACGTACAAAATAAGATCACTCCGCACTCGGAATTGCATGAAGGAATGTAGGTGAACTTTTAGAAATGAGTTTAGAAGTTTAGTGAAAGAGAAAAGCGTGTGCAAAATTGTCGTGCATACGTGTATTAACATAAATATCATAAATACGTGTTATTAACATAAAATTAACATAAAATCGGACATTCCGCACTTTGTTGCTATGTGTACTTTAATCGTGGAAAAGCATTTATTATTCTATTCAACCAATAAAAGATTAACGTAAAAAAGAAACAATTTTTGGTCGGTAAAACAGGCGGCTTCCAAAGTACGGCGGTCAGTCCGGCATCCTCTTAATGCGTTTGAAAATAGCATAAAAATAAGAAATATAATTCATTGATCGTCGATTCTTTATTGTATGGTCGATTATGAAAAATAGTTATATTTTTGTAATATTTAATCGTAAATATTTTTTCGACATTGATTATTATATGTAAAGCTTGTGCGCAACACATATAAAATTCTATAAGAATTTAAATGTTTAAATAAAATTTATATATATATATATATACATATATGTAACGTGATTGTTTTCGAAAGTTGGTTTTTCTTTTTTCTTTTCGGAAACAATAAAATTTCTTTGAAGCTCGAAGGGTCTTTCTGGTAATGCATTCCTGTGTGAGAGATCTTCGAGTTTGAAACCTGCCTCTTGTTCATTATCTTTATTCCTGGTATAGAAGTAAAGCGGAAAGAGAAGTAAAATGACGACTTTAAGGTCTGTCGACTTTTCTTACATTTTACGACGACGTAAAAATAATGATCTATTTTTTCGGACTTATTAAAATCTTGTTTATTATTTGTAAAAATTGATAAATAAATTAGAATTTTGTAAAATTTATGTTTCTTAGAAATGTGTCAATTTCGTTATCCGGCCGCAACATGCAAGTAAGATGACTTTTAGTATTGAGTAATATGACAAAAGGTCAAGTGAGATTAGACTAAAAATGGACTTTTTTACGGATAAGAAATTTCTTATAATAAGTTCTTTCTATATTATTTTGATGTTACAATATTTAAATGTAGAAATAAAGAAATTGAAATAGAGAATAAAATATCTCTTTATATGACTAAAAGATACGATAATTAATGGAACATTAAAACAAAAATAATTATTTATAACAGTTAAGAATTTTTTATAAGCATAAGATTTATAAGTATATACTGTAAAATAAAATAAAATTAAAAGCAAAACAAAAATTATTAAAAACAAAACAGAAAAATAATTATTAAATATTTAAAATTAAGGAATCTTATATAAAAACCAATTTAAATATAATCAAACGTTACATTGAAAGACACTTAGCTTTATATAGCATGAGTGTGTGTGTGTGTGTGTGTTTGTGTGCGCGCGCGCGTGCGTGTGTGTCGTTCAAAAATTACATTGTATACATATATTAATATAATCCAATTGAATATATTTAAAATAATCTAATTACTTTATTTCAAAAATCAAAGAAATCAGTAAATTGCATATGGTAAGATTTACTTACATATTAATATCACGCGTTAACTAATCATGAGCAGTCACATGAACAACGCAGATCTACGAATATTACGCATAATTTAGGCTGGGGGCATACTATCGACTTTTTGTCGATTGATAGTTTAGTCGATCATTAAAAAGCTATTAGTTCTTATGAGAGCGCGCATACTTATCGACTTGATATCGACTCGACTCGTCAAAAATAAGCTCGAAAGCTTTTTGATAAAATTGTCGATCGACTCGTATCGACACCAATCGATCGTGTATCGACAAAAAAGTTGATATAAGTTATTAATAACACTCATTCCATAATATGCAAAGAACTTTTCAGGATACATTTCTAGATCTGAATGTAATATATGAAATTTTCCTTTTATAATCTTTTACTGTTTATAGGATGAACACAATATATCGCCTATTAAAATTAGCAATTCGTCAGCTTACACACTTCATCTAACATTTCTTACCTACATTTTCATTATTTATTTTGTCTATTCTTTCTCTCTTTTTATTTTCTTATTTTTTATTTTCGATAAAATCTAAAGAAGATAAACATGAAATTGATATTAATGTTGAAGGAGACATTTTTATTTAGCTTTACTCTGTTAACGTCATAATTTGCATTCATGATAACTCTTAATCAATGATGAGGAATTCTTCTTCTTCTTCTTCTATGTTTTTCTTCTTCAAGTTGCACTTCCGTTCACTAATGAGACAAAGTACTTCGTTATTTCTTAGGGAATGACTGCATATTTCAACTGGAAATAATGTATCTTGCAATAATAAACTTATCAGTTAGATTATTTTTAATATACGAATATTCTTATCTTCTTCTCGATAGTGTATGAAAATATCAGAATCTGCAAAAGCTACCTTGACGATACATTTTTAATATTCTATGCCTCCAGTATTACAATTTGAATCGTGTGGTTGTCTCCAAGTTTTAAATATCCTTATGCGACTTCTCTCAAGTAAAAAGTTTTTGTGTATATGTATAGTTGTAATATTTTATAGTTACATTTTTTATTTTTTCAATTTAATATTTACATATGTTACATCCTGAACTGCACGATTCTTTTCTTTTATAATTTACTAACAATGATAAATTAGATTATTATCTGACAGGCGAATCGTGGTGTTTGAAGCACATGGCGAACAAATCATGATAATAACGAATGAAACTAAATCGAGTCGTGTCCGACATACACGACGAACGAACCATAATAATAACGATAAATGTACATATATACATATATACATATATATATATATATATATATATTTCTCCACATATAAATATGTAATATTTCAATTTTTTCTTGTTTTATTTAAATAACAAAATACAAAAATTGTTTTACAATCCGAGAAATTCTTCTCAAAAAAAAAGATATTATTTTCCTTTTTTTTTATTATTCGTTTCTTTCTCTACCCGTTTCCCCTAGTGGAAAAACCTAGACGAAAGTCTAGAGCGGTCGCCAAACAGTCGCGTTATCGCCGCAACAGGTAAATAAGAAAATTACTGGCTTTGGCTTCGGCAAAAAATAGCGCAGAAAATAGATCAAAATCCCCCTGAGACTGCGGCAACTATATAGACAATAATATCAACAACAATAATACTCACAAAAATTATTGGAATACACATTACAACTCTCGACTTTTTTCCATCTCATCCCCGGAACGTCCGTCACCCCCCTCAGTACTCCATTCTTTTTCTCACGAGAATTCACGCTCTCCGAGAGTTCCAACTTTCCCTCCTCTTTCTCAGTTTTACTTTTATTTATATATATTTATTGTAACCCGATCGGGGGGAGCCTCAATTTAAATATTAAAATTTCCCCCACGCTGTTCCGATCGATGATCTCCGTACTGATGTATCGCGCACACACACGCAAACACTCACATGCAATTGTATTTACACAAAGAATTTAAACTATTAAAATGTTATAATTATTTATAATAATAAACATATATATATATTGAAAATATTTTCATATAAATTATTCTTATAATTTTATTTCATTATTTGAATGAAATAGACATTTTTTATGCGTAATTAAATAATTATTTATTAATTCTTCATTCTCTCCTGTAATCTGAAATCACAAAAGGTCCCATCCTGAGCAAAAGGAATAAAATTCTCTTGCTGAAAAGGGACCATCGAGCGAACGGCTTTTTAACAGTGTAAAAGCGACCTTCCCGGTCGTTGACCTGTTTAGAGCCACAGCACGTTCTCTCGACTCGAAACTACGCACGATCCGGCGTTGTTCGAAGTAAGTTTAGTTACGCCCTCCCGTTTTCTCAACTTCTTACAAGTCTGGACGTAACACATACTATATTATATTTAATTTACAATACTTTGATTTTAGAGTTTTATAATATCTGGTAAAAGTTTTGTATAGTTTAAATATTGCATAATTTAATTTATACTATTAATTTTCAGATTTAGCAGTTATAGCGGCAGTTATTGCGGCGTCTTGCGGGTAAATACTTGCCAGCATTTTGTTTGGTACGTAATGCGTGTCTTCGAATTTACAAAAATAGCGACCTATTTCGCTATTTTCAATCCATTTCGGCGTTGTTAAAGTGATAGTGTCTAAAATAAAAAAGATGCAAATAAAAAATAAATTTGTGATAACTAAGACAAACAGAGAAATAAATGAAATAGTAATAAATAAAATATAATAACAAAAATAACTAAATTAAAAAAAGGAACATAATAAACCAAAATAAAATAAAATATTATTTTATGTTTCTCCGGATAAGAGGAGTAGGCAAGTGAGTCAGTATCAATGTGTGCACCATTCTGTAAACACATTGCTGAAGATGGTCCAAAGAAAGGACCGAAACGTACAAATTTAAATAAAAAAGATTATTACTGAAGTTTTAGCGCTTAATTTTTTTCGCCCGGCTCTCACTTGCCTACTCCTCTTACCCGGAAACATGAGTATAACAGAGCCTTACTTAAATTATTATATTATTTTATATTGTATGCAAAAAGATGAGGTCGTAGAATTATCTAATATAATTTTAATAAAGACGCGTCTAAATTCATACCTTCTTCTACGTAACACATTTTATTTTTATCGGTAAGAATTATGTAATTTGTTAGTTGCTTTCCAAATTTATAATTACGACGGTGATTTAACGGCAATAAACCTATATCCGAATCTGCAAAATCCCACCCAATGGAGATGTTAATATGTCTATCTATATGTCGGTGCCATCCGATTATGACGCCGGTACAACTATCTGTAGATTGATCACGATGTGTGACAATCATACCTATTGCAAATTTTACGTCCTCTGATCTTAGCATCGCTTCTTTTATAAAGCAAAGATTGAGCTGGAAAGTATAAGATCAAACTTTAATTGATTTTTTCAATCTATTAATTCTTAAATAAACTCTTATAGCAAGAAAAATTACAGATAGTTAAATTTTAGATAATTATAATTTGTATGTAATTGTACGTGTTATTAAAGAGAAACCTCATAAAGATTCTTTATCATTCTTATATATTAATATGCTAAATGTATAGTGCTAATATACCTCAGTGCTACTGAGACGTTGTATTGACGCAGATTAATCCAAGGATAGTTTTTCTTAAGAATCATCAAACTCTCAAGTTTTAGTCTTACCTCGTACTGAAAATAAAATTAAAAATCAGCAGAGATTAAACGTGAATAGAGCTCTGACTACAACCAAAAGAAATGAGACATTGTATTCTTTCTGCCTACAAAGCTGTTTCATTGACTTATATCAATGCTAAAGTTATAGGTATATTTATTAGTGTTAAAATTAATAGAGAAGACATATATGAGTAATTGCCAACCCTATTATTAACAGTTATTAAAAAATCGTCCAGAAGACTCCTCTTTGAATATATTTCCGTGAAAAGCGGCACTTCGTTGGCAAGACAGTCTGGGAATTTCTCAACCTCTCTTATGGTAAAAAATCTTATATTTTCTAAATTATGCGTGGCACTGTAAATAATAAAAAATATATGTAAGGTCAGTGCAGGTAATTACGCTACCTTAAGTTTTGGAATTTTTGGACACTTTGCTGAGGATCGAGTGGAAAAATTAAGTGTACCATAATTAAAATTGATCTTTTGGCTACCTCAAAAAAATATTTCTACGCTTTACCTCCTCCTCCCCTTTTTCCATCAGCCGTTTCAAAAAAGTTCGTCAAATTGGCGTATTTATCGACACGTGCAGTTAATTACGCCACCTAATTAAAAATTCATATAAAGTGATTTTGAGGCATAGAATCACATGAGAAACCAACTCAGAACTTTGGAAAAAATATTTTGTGAATTTTACTCGCAATTCCAATGTACAAGTAAAGAAGGCGGGGAGGGATATGTAATCGCGGGTGTTTTGGTTCCATATTTAAAAAAAATAAGCAACAACTTTTATTTTTTCTTATGAAAGTAAATAAAAAGACATCGAAAGAGCTGCCACAGTCAAAAGGGATATAAATACAAAACATAGAAATCAAATTCATAATTCTAACGGGTTTTTAAAGTGACGTAATTATCAACTGCCTAAAATTTCTTAAATAAATTATTTGTTTTGTACTTACATGAAATGGAATGACAAAAATAACTATACTTTCGGAAAAGACGTCGAATTTACTACGAAAATATTGCTAGTAAATATTTGAAATGTAATAATTATTGCCGGCAAATTAGCGGCGAGTGTAGTGCCAAGTTTATAGTGGCAAATTTTTTGATAACAATTTTAGTTTTAATTAATTCTAATTTTGTTTTAATTCTAATTTTGTCCTAATTAATTTTAATTTTGTTCAATTCTAATTTTGTTGTTGTTCTAATTAATTTTCTAATTTTGTTGAAATAGGTAGGTGGCGTAATTAGTTGCTATGGCATAATTAGCTACACTGACATTATATGGAGCGTGTGTGTATGATAAGAATAAAAATACCGAAAGGTTTAAATTATTTTAAATCTAATAATATACTTACTATTTTGGTTTTCAAAATATAAAGAAGGTAACATCATACAGATTTATTACATCGCAACGTAGACCAAGTCTCCTGGCCACGCTGTGATATATTATATGTACAATTAAATCGTTGCCATATTTATTTTTTAAGACCTGTGCCAGATACAAAAATTACTTCGAGCAAGAGTTTTTTAAATATATAACAAACATGTGGTCATGCTAATTTACATTATCTATACACATGGATTCCAAATCTAGTGTGCATTCGTTTAGTCGAAAGTTTAATTTGCCAAATATATACTCTTGGAGTGTATCCATAATCTGCGTTCCTTCCGTTTCCAGTGATTATCGTCGATCTTGTTGTTTTTCCAATAGGAAAAAGTTTCAGCGGATGTTGAGAATATCGAATGGTCGGGATGTTTTTCTCTGAGGCAGCTCAATACTTCTAGTGCCATACCATCTAATGATGCTTTTACGCACGAATAAAATACATCCTTTTGGGATTGAAACCATTGTGCCATAGTAGTAGCAATCTGTTCCAGAAGCTGCTCTCTGATAGGTTGTCTTTCAAATCTACTCAAATTCTCTTTCATCCACCGATGTTTCATGTAGTGTAAAATTTTTTGATTGCAATATCTTTCTGTTAGATTGCAACCAATTCTTCTGAAAAATTTACATATTAACTGTGCAGTAAGTACATTCTGTGAAGATAATGGCATCATTAATATATATTGAGAATTCTACTATAAAGGTTGTGTAAGCAAGTTTTCAATCTCATCAATAAAGAAGGAATATTTTATGAAATTTTTACGCTTATAAATGATCTCATCTAAGTAATTTTTTATATGTGTATCGTAATTTAATACGTTTTCAAATTGTATTAAATTATTGATTGAGTTAACATGACATTTATTTGTTGACTCATAATGATTATGAATTATATAAGACACATAATTTCGTAATTGTCTCGCACAATTTATGCCTGTTTCCATAAAGTTGAAGCTGTCCTTATCCTTCTGTTTATTCTCTGCAGAGTCCTTCTGCTCATTTTCCATGTCATAAAGTTTCTTCGCAGAAAACCATCTGAAATTGGAACAAAAAATATTTTAACAAACTTTTTAGAATTACAGTAAACAATGTTATTGCACCAGGAATGAATTTTCAGAGCATTAAATTTATTTAAATACATAATATTCAAATTCTATGAAAATATTAATTAAAGAAACCATCTTCCGTTTTAATGAAGAAAATATATAATTTTTAATTTTATATTGAAATTTGTTAATTAACTTTATCACTAAGAATATACAATGGAGTAAGTACAATGGACAACGCTGTATTTACGTTATAGCATTATTATGTAACTATAACTATAACAAGTTATTTAATTTTTACATTCGATATTTATAAAACAGTATAGTTTACCAAATTAATTCATAAAATAATAAAATAAACAAAATTAAATAATATAATTATAAAACTTAATAAAATAAAGTAATAAAATAATATAATTAAAATAAAGAAACAAAAATGCAAAATTTCTAATTTTTAATATATTTTATTTATTATATAATAAATTTTTTATATTATATTTTTTTATATAAATTATATTATGAACATGAATAGGAAAATGGACTAATGAGAGTGAAGGCGTAGACAAGAATGTAATTTAAAAAAAAATTTTTTTTAATTATTAAATAAAATAAATTTCCCTATAAGTTTATTTGTATTAGTTAAAAGAAAGTTAAATTAAACAATTGAAAGAAATGTTTTGAAAGTAACTGCTCGCACTTTGTTTCCTGCATCTTATATCTTATTAGCCTGTTTTCAATTTTTATGTTGATTATTAGAATCTTTTCACTTGTTTGTTTTATTATCTTTATTTATTTTATTTTTGTAAAATATATTTTTTGCAGAAGTGATACATTGTGTAATAAGTTAATGAAAAAAAAATTACAGAATATTTTTGTACAAAGAATTACCTCTGAGAAAACTTTTTTTTCGAATGCTTGTCATATTTGGCTGCCCACCGGAATTTCTTGCACACGCATCTGAAGTTAATAATATCTTCAATAGTGATATCATTATTACCGAGAATGATGTCTATTACCTCGTCAGGTAAGCACATTATCGTATCCATTACAATAAAAATTTAATAAAACACAAAAAAATAGTATAAATTAAAGTGGTGGCAACAAACTATTCGCGTAATTGATTCTTATTATTAAGAGCACATGAAATCTACTGAATATTGCTTGTATGTGTCTGCCGATTGCAGAGAGCAAACAAGTATATGTTTGATGTGCACTACAGACGTTTTCCACATGTCACTGACTCCACAACCGTAACAATGCAATTTTCGAGCCTAATATCCAGTGTTTTCGGCAACGGTGGCACGTACAGAATATCCCCAACTTACCCCCAAAAGAAAATGTAATACCCCATGATTTGGTGCTCTTTTGTTGGCTTCCTAGGTCACCAGATTTTACTCCGTGCGACTTTCTCGATTGAGGATACGTTAAAGATGTCGTGTGTCATCCCTGCCCTTGCCGACATCACTGGATGATCTCAAATTTCTCATTGTTATAGCTATGGAGTCAGTGATGGATATGCTAGAGCGAGTATGGAAGAATTTAACTATCTTCTTGACGTTGCTTGTCTAACTAAAGAAAGTTACATCGAACACTTATAATGTAAGAAACAAAACTTGGACAATTTTTCCTTTCGTTGATGTATCCCTAACCACTATGAATTTGTAAACTTCAAAAATGTAGTCATTTGAAATGGGATTATCCATTTTAAATAACACTGTATTACAATAATATACATATAGAGATAAGAACAAGTTATGTCAACCGATAGATGACAACGATACTTGCTCTATTTTATAGAAAAACTTTCACGTAACGCTAGGTATGTTACAAACTCATACACTAGATATGTTGCTCATTTCAGTTTCGAGTTTGAAGCATATATGACTCTCAATGTGTTAAAAAATTTTGTAGCTACACAGTCTTTTCAGTAATATATTAGTTTTTCAAACTAGAAACGCAATGACACTGTGACACGAATGCTATTGATTTTAAGGCTACTTTTATACTATAACAATCGAATGAGAAATTTCAGCCTGCATGAGTACTGTACCAGAAATCGGATAATTTATGATATGATATCTCAATAGATATTGCAATGTTCTGATAGTAATAATATCAGAATAGAAAGAAAAAGAAAGACATTTTCAATTACTTATGGCATTATCATTAATACAAAATGCGAAATTTTGAGATATCGAGCTAATAAACATAAAGGTTGTGCAAATTAGAAATTTGCACATTGCTTCCTCACCATTTTAATTCGATTATAAAGCTTCCTCTATGAGGAAGCCAATCTATTATATACTAATAATTTTAATTCAATTTAAAAACAAGCTTTCTCTGAGGAGGAACTTTGTGAGTGAATTAGAATAATGAGAAAGCAATGTGCAAATTTCGAATTTGCACAATTTTTATTTTTGTTTTACCTGTATATTCTTATTATTTATTTTGTTTAATCTATCTCTCTTTTTATATTTTATTTTCGATGAAGTCTAAAGAATATGAACATGAAATTGATATTAATATTGAAAAAGACATTTCTATTTAGCTTATTCAATTGATGTCAAAATTTGCATTCATTACAATGCTTAATCAATTACGTAGATTTCTCCTGCTTCTTCTTTTTTTTATCCTTCTTCAGGTTGCACTTCCGTTCACTAATAAGATAGAGTACTAATACGCTATTTCTCAGAGAATAGCTGCATATTTCAACTTCACATAGTATAACCTGCAATGATAATCTTATCACTTAGATTATATTAATTAAAGGAATATTTTTACTGTATATTCTTACTAAATGTTCCACACTGTTGATAGTCTATGAAAATATAAAAATGTGCAAAATATCAACTTAATGGTAAATTTTTAATATCTATATCTCCAATATTACATTCTTAATCATGTGGTTATAAGTTTTCAGATTTTAAATACTTTGATGTGACAACTTATTTGGAATAAAAGGTATTGGTGTATATAATCGTAATATCTAACGGTTACATTTTTTATTTTTTCAATTTAATATTTTCATACTATATTATATTTAATTTACAACACTTTGATTTTAGAGTTCTATAATGTAATATCTGGTAAATGTTTTGTATAATCTACATGTTGCATAATTTAATTTATGCTATTAATTTTTATATTTAGCGGTTATAGCGGCAGTTATAGCGGCGTCTTGCGGGTAAAAACTTGCTAGCATTTTATTTGGTACGTAATGCGTGTCTTCGAATTTACAAAAATAGCGACCTATTTCGCTATTTTCAATCCATTTCGGCGTTGTTAAAGTCATAGTATCTAAAATAAAAAAGATGCAAATAAAAAATAAATTTGTGATAACTAAGGCAAACAAACAAATAAATGAAATACTATAATAAATAAAATATAATAACAAATATAAATAAAATAACTAAATTAAAAAAGGGAACATAATAAACCGAAATAAAATAAATTATTATTTTATATTGTATGCAAAAAGATGAGCTCGTAGAATTAACTAATTTAATTTTAATAAAGACGCGTCTAAATTCATACCTTCTTCTACATAACACATTTTATTATGTTCGGTAAGAATTATGTAATTTGTTTGTGGCTTTTCAAAATTAGGATTACGACAGTGATTCAACGGCAATAAACTTATGTCCGGATAATCCCACATAATTTCTATGGCGCACTCAACATGTCTATCTATACGTCGGTGCCATCCGATTATGACGCCGGTACAAGTAGGTAGGTCTGTAAATTGAACATGATGTGTGACAATCATACCTACTGCAAATTTTACGTCCTCTGATCTTGGTATGACCATCGCTCCTTTTTTAAAGCGAAGCTTTAAATTGAGCTTTCTCTGGAAAGTTTAAGATCATTCTTTAATTGATATTCTAGATCAAATAATTCCTAAATAAATTTTCATAGCAAGTTAAATTACAGCTAGTTAAATTTTAGATAATTATAATTCCTAATTGTACGTGTTATCAGAGAGAAACGTATCATTATTATATGTTAATCTGCTAAATATATAATGTTAACGTACCTTAAAGCTTTCGGCGTTGTCTTCACACCGCATCCAATTCTCAAATGTTCGTCTTATATCGTACCACATCTGAAAAAGAAACTAAATATTAGCAGAGATTAAACATGATTAGAGCTCTGATTACAACCAAAAGGAATGTGACATTATATTCTTTCTGCCTACAAAGCGTATTTCATAGAATCATAGCATTACAAAGATTATAGGTATATTTATTAGTGTTAAAATTAATAGAAATCATATATATGAGTAATTTCCAACCCTATTGTTAGCAGTTGTTAAAGAATCCCCCAGTAAACGTTCCATTGAACACAGTAAACAGAAATGAATCACTCTGTCGACAAGACAATCTGGGAATTTCTCAACCTTAGTTATGGTAAAACATTTTATATTTTCTAAATTATGCGTGGCACTGTAAACAAAAAAAAAAATTTGTATATGGAATCGTGTGTGTATGATAAGAGTAGAAATACCGAAAAGTTTAAATAATTTCCAATCTAATATTATACTTACTACTTTGGTTTCCACAATATACAGATGGACATAAATTGCAGATATATTACATCGCAACGTAGACCAAGTCTCCTGGCCACGCTGTGATATATTATATAAATAATTAAATCGTGACCATGTTTATTTTTTAAGACCTGTGCCAGATTGCAATACAAAAATTAATTCGAGCAAGAGTGTTTTTAATATATAACAAACGTGTGGTCATGCTGACAATATTATTGGCCTTAATTATAATATATTGTAATCTATAATAACTTACATTATCTATACACATGGATTCCAAATTTAGTTTAAAGTTTGGACGAAAGTTTAATTTGCCAAATATATACTCTTGGAGTGTATTCATAATCTGCGTTCCTTCTGCTTCGTTCCAGTGATTATCGTCGATATTGTTGTTTTTCCAATAGGAAAAAGTTTCATCGGACGTCGAGAATATCGAATGGTCGGGATGTATTTCTCTGAGGCAATTCAATACTTCTAGTGCCATACTATCTAATGATGCTTTCACGCACGAGTAAAATACATCCTTTCCGGGTTGAAACAATTGTGACACAATAGTAGCAGCCCGTTCCAAAAGCTGCTCTCTACCAGGTTTCTTTTTATATTTATTCCACTTCTTCTCCAGCGAACATTGTCTCATATAGTGCAATATTTTTATATTGCAATATCTTTCGGTTAGATCGCAACCAGTTCTTCTGGAAAATTCACGTATTAATTGTAATAAATAAATTAGTTCATGAAATTAATAGCATTATAATATATGTATATTGAGAATCCTACCGTGGAGATTGAGTAAGCAAGCATTTAATCTCATCAATGAAGAAAGAATATTTTAAGATATTTTCAGGCTTAAAAGCTATCTCATCAAAATTATTTCTTAAGTGTTCATCCAAATAAAATACGTCTTTAAGTTTTATTAAATTATCGATTGATCTATTGTAATAATTTGTTGGCTCATTGTCATTATAATATTTATGAATTATTTGAGACACATAAGTACGTAATTGTATCACACAATTTCCGCCTGTTTCCACAAAGTTTAAGCTTTTTTTATGCTTCTGTTCGTTCTCTTCAGCGTCCTTCTGCTCATTTCTTTTAGATTGCTTGTCATAACATTTCTTCGCAGAAGGCCATCTGAAATTGAAACGAGGAATATTTTAATAAACTTTCGAAAATTGCACTAAACAGTGCTAGTGCACCAGTAATAAATTTTCAGAGCAATACATTTTTTAAAATGTATATTTTTCATAATTAGTTATAATATCAATTAAAATATCAATCTTCTTGTTTTGATGCAGAAAATATATAATATATAATCTTCAATTTTAAATAGTAATTAAATTTTACACTAAGGGTACGTAACAATAAATACTGTGATCATAGCTGTATTTACGTTATAGCCTTATTATGTAATTATAATAAATTATTTAATTTTTTTATTCCGTATTTATAAAGCAGTATATAGTTCACAAAATTAATTAATAAAATAATAAAATAAAATAATTAAATTAGTAAAAAAATGTAATGTTGCTATCTTCTGAAATATTATTCCTTTTCATTATATTATATTATTTATATATTATATTTATAATATGAATTATATTTTATTATTATTTTATAAAAATGGATAGAAAAATGGGCTAATGAGTGCCAAGACGTAGAAAAGAATGTTATTTTCAAAAAAATTTTTTTATTATTAAAAAAAATATATTTCTCTAAATTTAATTATATTAATTAAAGAGAATAAATTGAACAATATAGGAAGAAATTAATATTAATATTTGCAAATTACTGCACGCATTACGTTCTCTGCGTCTTGTCTCTCATCAATACGTTTTCTTTTTCACTCGTTCTTATATTGATTATTAGAGTCTTTTCATGTATTTTTATTATATTATATGTTGAATATATACTTTATTTAATTTATTTTGATAAAATATATTTTTGCAGAAATGATATACATTGTGCGAAAGATTAATAAAAAACAATTACAATAAGTCTACAAACAAAAGGAATTAATTACCTCTGAGAAAACTTTTTTTCCAAAAATTTGTCATATTTGGCTGCCCACCGGAATTTCTTGCACACGCATCTAAAGTTAATGATATCTTCCATGCTGATGTCATTGTAGCCAAGAATGATGGCTATCACTTCGTCAGATAAGCACATTAACGTTGCCATTACGAACAAAATACAGTTAAACACAAGAAAATCATATAAATTAAAATAATTGCAACAAACTGTTTGCGTATAACTAAAATTCCCTACTTTTAAATGCACATCAATCTACTGCGATAATGTTCTTAGGTGTCTGCCGATTGCAGAGAGCATAAGTGCGTATTATATACACTATAGACGTTTTCCACACTCTGTCCATTCTTATTCTGAAATCTTTACCTGAGAACCTAAAGGTCTTGTACTTTTTCCCACCATTCAGTTGTATCACGTGACGTGTCATGCGTACAAAAGATATACGAAACTAAGAAACTTAGAACACAATACTTATTTTAATTCTACATATGCACCTAAGACAGAAAAAGATAGAGGATTACAGAATAAAAGTATACCGCCGTTTTACAGATTCTAAAATAAAAAGGTATTCTTTTGTATTTCAGGCAGTAATGATAGACAAACAAATTTATCCTGCTTGTGCGCAAAAACATTCGTAAATGTTTCTTATAATTTTGCATATATGTACATATTTTTTATAGCGATTGGTAATGTCGTTAAATACCCCACGTAAGAGGAATAGCAATTGTTAAATAAACAATATAAAAACTTTTACATATATGCTATTTATAAAATGAAGCATAATAATTATTGTAATTATTTACTTTCTTCATCTGCTGTAGACGCATATCAATAGTTTTTTGGATAGACATTAATTCCTTTCAGTTTTTCTACAAAGTTTATCAATACTACTGCTACGTATATAGAGTGTTAGAGGAATATTAAAGAATTTCAATATCGAACTTTTCGGTAGATACTGTTCACAAAATCGAATAAAAGAATGATTAGTAAATATTGAAATCCTACATTGAATTGGCTATAATAAATGATTAAGAAAAGTATGTTTAGTAACTAAACAAAAGTATATTTCCTCTATTAATTACAATATAATTGGTAAATTTTATAGTAATAAAAATAATGGATAGAATATAATATATCACTCATCACGTTATTATTCATTCATATGCTGAAATTCGAGTAATTAAAGAACGATTAAAAGAACAGGATAAATTGATTTCTCTAAAAATTTAGTATAAAAGTAAAGCGAATTCGAAAATCTAGTAAAATTATATTAATCTACGAACATGCAAAAATAATAAAATTGTGAGAAATATTTAAAATGCTTATTATTTTCATCATTAAACAGGAAAATCAAAGAATATATATAATATATACTAACGATAAGTATCCCTAAAAGCGATTTCTTATTTGATTGTGTACATTGATTAATGCAATTGAAAATAGCAGAAAAATAACAAATATAATTTATAATCGTCGATTCATGATTGTATAGTCGATTATGAAAAGTTGTTATATTTTTGCAATATTTGATCGTAAATATTTTTTCGACATTGATTATCCGTAAAGTTTGTGCGCAACACATATAAAATGCTAAGAGAATTTTAATTAAAAAAATATATATATACATATATGTAATGCGAATGTTATCAAAAGTTGGTTTTTCATTTTTTTTTTTTTTTTTAGGAAACAATAAAATTTCTTTGAAGTTCGAAGGGTCTCTCAGGTAATGCATTCCTGTGTGAGAGATTCTCGAGTTTCAAAACCTGTCTCTTGTTCATTACCTATACCCCTGGTATAGAAGTATAACGGAAAGAGGAGTAAGATGACGACTTTAGGGTTTGTCGACTTTTCTTACATTTTACGACGACGTAAAAATATTTATCTATTTTTTCGGACTTATTAAAATCTTGTTTATTATTTTAAAAATTGATAAATAAATTAGAATTTTGTGAAATTTATGTTTCTTAGAAACGTGTTAATTTCGTTATCCGGCCGCAACATGCAAGTAAGATGACCTTTAGTATTGAGTAATATGACAAAAGGCCAAGTGAGATTAGACTAAAAATGGACTCTTTTATGGATAAAAAATTTACTATAATAAGCTTTCTATTTTATTTTGATGTTATAATATTTAAATGTAGAAATAAAGAAATTGAAATAGAGAATAAAATATCTCATTTATATGACTAAAAGACACGATAATTAATAAAACATTAAAACAAAAATAATTATTTATAACAGTTAGGAATTTTTTATAAGCATATTATTTATAAGTATATACTGTAAAATAAAATAAAATTGAAAACAAAACAAAATTAATTATTAAATATTTAAAATTAAGGAATCTTATATAAAAACCAATTTAAATATAATCAAACTTTACATTGAAAGACACTTAGCTTTATATAGCATGTGTGTGTGTGTGTGTGTGTGTGTGTGTCAGTTCAAAAATTATATTATATATATTAATATAATCCAATTGAATATATTTAAAATAATCCAATTACTTTATTTGAAAAATCAAAGTAATCGCATATGGTAAGTAAATTGTTTATGGTAAGATTTACTTACATTTTATTATCGCGCATTGATTTATCATGAGCAGTCACATGAACAATGCAGATCAACGAATATTACGCATAATTTGCACGTATGAATGTGTCATCTTGCCAACACATGACATTCGTTCTCTTACCCCACAACCATCATATTTATTTATGTATCTTATAAAAATATTATAATGTGAAGAATGGAAAATATTAGTATGTTATTATATGCGTTTTTAGAGCTAATGTATCGTGATAAATATAGTGATAATTTTTACTATAATTATGTCATATATTATGAACGAACAGCAAAAAATTACATACGGATATGTCCAAAATACACTTTTATTAATTATTAAATATATTATTAAATAATATACTTTCCTTGAGACAGACGGAGAACTAAAACTACAAAAGATAATTTATTATTATCAAAAGAACTTATAATAAGTTGAGCATCGGCTTATCATTCGTTATTATCTGATTGTTAAAAAAATTAACAATTCGTCAGAGCTTACACACTTCATCTAACGTTTCTTGTCTACATTCTCATTATTTATTTTGTCTATTCTTTCTCCTTTTTTATTTTCTTATTTTTTATTTTTGATAAAATCTAAAGAAGATAAACATGAAGTTGATATTAATGTTGAAGGAGACATTTTTATTTAGCTTTACTCTGTTGACGTCATAATTTGCATTCATGATAACTCTTAATCAACGATGAGGAATTCTTCTTCTTCTATGTTTTTCTTCTTCAAGTTGCACTTCCGTCCACTAATGAGACAGAGTACTACGTTATTTCTCAGCGAATGGCTGCATATTTCAACTGGAAATAGTGTATCTTGCAATGATAAACTTATCAGTTAGATTCTATTTAATAGACGAATATTCTTATTCCTTTCTCTCGATAGTGTATGAAAATATAAGAATCCACAAAATCTAACTTGACAATACATTTTTAATATTCCATGCCTGCAGTATTACAATCTGAATCGTGTGGTTGTATCCAGGTTTTAGATAATTTTATGCAACTTCTCTCAAATAAGAAGCTTTTGTGTATATAATTGTAATATTTTACAGTTACATTTTTTACTCTTACAATTTAATATTTACATACTATATTATATTTAATTTACAATACTTTGATTTTAGAATTTTGTAATACAATATCTGTAGTTTAAAAATTTTGTATAGCCGAAATATTGCATAATTTAATTTATACTATTAATTTTCAGATTTAGCAGTTATAGCGGCAGTTATAGCGGCGTCCTGCGGGTAAAAACTTGCCAGCATTTTATTTGGTACGTAATGCGTGCCTTCGTATTTACAAAAATAGCGACCTATTTCGCTATTTTCGAGTCCATTTCCGTGTTGTTAAAGTTATAGTGTCTAAAATAAAAAAGATGCAAATAGAAAAAAATTTGTATAAGATAACTAAGACAAACAAAGAAATAAATGAAATAGTATAATAAATAAAGTTTAAGAACAAAAATAAATAAAAAACTAAATTAAAAAAAAGAACAGAATAAACTAAAATAAAATAAAATATTATTTTATTATTATATATATATGCAAAAAGATGAGCTCGTAGAATTAACTAATATAATTTTAATAAAGAGACGCGTTTATTAAATTAAATTAATTTAATAGTATATTAAATTCACAAACCTTCTTCTACATAACACATTTCATTTTTATCGGTAAGAATTATGTAATTTGTTTGTTGCTCTCCAAATTTATAATTACGACAGTGATTCAACGGCAATAAACCTATGTCCTTATAATCCCGCATATCTTGTATGCAGAACACAACATGACTATCTAAATGTCGGTGTCGTCCGATTATGACGCCGGTACAACTATTTGTAGATTCATCATGATGTGTGACAATCATACCTACTGCAAATTTTACGTCCTCTGACCTTGGTATGACCAACGCTCCTATTTTAAAGCGAAGATTGAGCTGGAAAGTGTAAGATCAAACTTTAATTGATTTTGTCAATCAATTAATTCCTAAATAAACTCTTATAGCAAGAAAAATTATATCTAGTTAAATTTTAGATAATTATAATTCGTATGTAATTGTACGTGTTATCAGAGAGAAACCTCATAGAGATCCTTTATCATTATTATTATATATATTAATATGCTAAATGTGTATAGTGCTAACATACCTTAGAGCCACTTACGTTGAATTCACGCACATTATTACAAGGATAGTTATTCGTACAAATCATCGAACTCTTAAGTGTTAGTTTTATCTCGTACCACATCTGAAAATAAAATTAAAAATCAGCAGAGATTAAACGTGAATAGAGCTCTGACTATAACCAAAAGAAATGAGACATTGTATTCTTTCTGCCTACAAAGCTGTTTCATTGACTTATATCAATGCCAGAGTTTTAGGTATATTTATTAATGTTAAAATAAATAAAGAAGTCATATATGAGTAATTGTTAACCCTATTATTAGCAGTTATTAAAAAATCGTCTACAAATCTTTTCTCTGAATATCTTTCCCTGAGAAGCGGCACTTCGACAAGACAATCTGGGAATTTCTCAACCTCTCTTATGGTAAAACATCTTATATTTTCTAAATTATGCGTGGCACTGTAAACAATAAAAATATATGTAAGGTCAGTGCAGCTAATTACGCTACCTTAAGATTTTGGATTTTTTGAACACTTTGCTGAGGGTCGAGTGGAAAAATTAAGTGTACCATAATTAAAAGTGATCGTTTGGCTACCTGAAAAAAATATTTTTACGCTTTACCTCTTCCGCTTCTTTTTCCACCAGTCGTTTCAAAAAAGTTCTTCAAAGTGGCGTATTTACCGACACGTGCAGCTAATTACGCCACTTAATTAAAAATTTATATAAAGTGATTTTGAGGCATGGAATCACATGAGAAACCAACTCAGGGCTTTGGAAAAAATATTTTGTGAATTTTACTCGCAATTTCAATGTACAAGTAAAGAAGGCGTGGAGGGATTTGTAACCGCGCGCGTTTTGGTTCCATATTTTTTAAAAATATGCAACAACTTTTATTTTTTCTTATGAAAGTAAATGAAAAGACATCGAAAGAGCTCCCACAGTCAAAACGAATATAAATACAAAACATAGAGATCAAATTCATAATTCTAATGGGTTCTTAAAGTGGCGTAATTATCAACTGCCTGAAGTTTCGTAAATAAATTATTTTTTCTATACTTACATGATATGGAATGACAAAAATAACTATACTTTTGGAAAAAGCGTCGAATTTACTACGAAAACATTGCTAGTAAATATTTGAAATGTAATAATTACTGCCGGCAAATTAGCGGCAAGTGTAGTGCCAAGTTTATAGTGGTAAATTTTTTTATAACAACGTTTGTTCAAATTAATTCTAATTTTGTTTTAATTCTAATTTTGTTCTAATTAATTCTAATTTTGTTTAATTCCAAATTTGTTTTTGTTCTAATTAATTTTTTAATTTTGTTGAATTAGGTAGTTGGCGTAATTAGCTGAACTGACCTTATATAGAGCGTGTGTTTATGATAAGAGTAAAAATACCAAAAGGTTTATATTATTTCAAATCTAATAATATACTTACTATTTTGGTTTCCAAAATATACAGAAACGACAGCGATATGGCAGTTTTATTACATCGCAACATAGACCAAGTCTCCTGGCCACGCTGTGATATATTATATGTACAATTAAATCGTTGCCATATTTATTTTTTAAGACCTGTGCCAGATTACAATACAAAAATTAATTCGAGCAAGAGTGTTTTTAATATGTAACAAACATGTGGTCATGCTGACAATATTGGCCTTAATTATAACATATTATAATCTATAATAACTTACATTATCTATACACATGGATTCCAAATCTAGTGTGCATTCGTTTAGTCGAAAGTTTAATTTAACAAATATATACTCCTGGAGAGTATACTAAGAGAGTTCTAACGCTGGTCCTCTGATTGGTGCGCGGGGCGAGGGGAATCGGCAGCGTGGTGGAATGACGTCACGCGGGCGTGGGACACTTATCGTTTCGGTTTCGTCGCAGGGGGGTGGGGGGATTTGGGTCCACGCAGTTATCGACGAACAGATGTTCGGGAGCTTTGTACCCTCGCGGTATCTCTTCTATTTATAAATAATAAGATATATTTAAAAATAATAGATATGTTTATAACAATTTCTTATGAGAAAAAGATGTGGAGGGATCTCAACGCTTCGGTTATCGACGAACATGTCAGGACATAGGTTTTTCGTATATGTAAACAGCGCCGATGTTCGGCAGCTTTATATCTTTGCTTCCCCGTCCATAAACGGCAACGCGATAAAGAAAATCTTTCTAAGATGCAATAAACAAATAAATCGAACATCATGTTTAAGGAGAAGAAAAGATTAGAGGAAATATAAGGAGAATGGAAGCGCGTCAAACCGCAGTACACGATTTGGAAGCGTAGATATAGATCGGTGAAGAAAAGTGTAGCGATTGTGTCAGATAGTGTTGTTTGGGTAAAAAATGGATAATAATTTCGAGGTAATATCGAATGAGTCGTCTGACGAAGATCACGCGTTGTCGAATGACAGTGATTATATTAGTGATCGCAGTGAGGACCTTACAGATTATGACGGTAAGATAGTTAATTCGCAAATCCTTGCCCTAAATGGACGTACAAAAGTTTGCGCCATATACTTTTATTATTCTACGGGTGGTGCTTTAGCTTTATGTGCTTCGTGTATGATCTCTATTCAAGACGTCGGACACATGTATGCTGTTCGGAAGCATGTGATTGAATTACACGATGTAGTGGACGGACGATTCTGTGCAAATTGTAGGAATCCGGTGTATATAATATTTCCGTGTAATATGTGTCCAATTTGTACACATTTGTGAAAAAACATTAAAACATGGAAAACATCGAGCAGACTGAACGCGACCTGTTGTCCCACCAAGTCGCCACCTTGGGCGAATATTTTGCATGGCTGCAGCGTTGCGAGGAATTTATCAAAGAGCTTGAAGAACGCAGCCGTGTGAAGCGTCCCCGATTGTCGATTGGAAATAGACAATCTTTGGTGGCTAGAATTGCACGACTCGAGGGTGCAAAAATTAAATTGCAGAGACAGTTTATATCCAGTGGTGGTAATTACAGTGGCGACAATAACGCGGAAAGACTCGTTTGGCGAGAGATTGATATGGCGTTCGAGAGCCGCATCTTGACTGGTGCGGTAATAAACAGTAACTACATCGAACCTCGTCAATTTCTCGAGGATGCCAAGGACATTGTGCTCGGACAAGTGCAAGACGTTATAAAAATACACAAATGTGTAAAAGTGAACACTGTGTTTAATGGTGAGTTTGTGTCAGGTGATAAACGCGCCAACAAAAGTATCAATACGAAAAACTGTGAACTTTTTCATACATCCGATTTATGCGAGTGGTACGAGCGCCGCATTATCGAGCCGACGCTAGCATCGTTAGAAGAATTCCAGGAACGTGATAGTGGTTGGGCATTGTCACGAATCCTCAATCTTACGGTTAACGTCAACAAATATAATCCGATGCGTGCGGGGTGTTATATTAAATTACCGCGAGAAATTATGATGAAGAAAGCTGTGCTCAATGTACAATCCAGAGACAATGCGTGTTTCGCGTGGTCAGTGGTGGCCGCTCTGTACCCCGCTGAAAGAGACACGAATCGGGAATCTTTGTATCCGCATTATACGACAGTGCTGAATCTCCAGAACATTGAGTTTCCAGTAACTATAAATCAAATTAAAAAGTTCGAAGTGGCAAATAACATCTCAATCAACGTGTACAATATCGAGAAAGGCATTATCCCGATACATCTTTCGGAGCAAAAGAAAGACAGGCACGTCAACTTGCTGCACGTGCAAAATAACAACAGCGTTGGACATTTCGCGTGGATAAAAAATCTATCGCGGCTTGTCAGCTCACAACTGAGTAAACACAATGGCAAAAAATATATCTGCGATCGGTACGTATATTTATTGCAATAAAATTATATATAAAATAATCATAAAATTATATATAAAATAATCATAAAATTATATATATATATATAATCATTAAATAAAATTGTAATTTTCATTTTACAGATGCTTGCATTATTTTGGATCAGAGGACAAGTTGCAGTTACATATGGCAGACTGTGGAAAGATGAATGACTGCGCTGTCCGATTACCAGGCGAAAAAGACAAGTGGCTCAGCTTCAACAACTACACTAGGAAAGAGCGGCTTCCATTTGTGATGTACGCCGATTTGGAATGTGTGTTGATAAAAACCGAAGAAGCCAAAAATTATCAACATCACAAGGTATTTAGCATCGCGTATTATATACATTGTTCGTACGACGACTCATTATCCGCGTATCATTCTCGTCGCAGTATCGATTGCGTTTCATGGTTCGCCGAAGAACTTAACAATTTAGCGTTACGTGTAAAAACTATTTTAACGACAAATGTCTCCATGCTAAATTTAACATCGAGTGGGAAAAATTTTACAGCGCAACGCATTGTCATATATGCGAAAAACCGTTCGTACAGGACGATACACGCGTACGTGATCATTGCCATCTAACCGGACGATACAAGGGTCCCGCGCACTCAAACTGTAATCTAAATTATAAAGAATCTTATATTATTCCTGTAGTTTTTCACAATCTATCCGGCTACGATGCACATTTCATTATCGAGGATATAGCTACAGCGTTCGAAGGAGAAATCGAATTACTTCCGATAACGAAAGAAAAATATGTTTCGTTTACAAAAACCGTTAAATCGACGCAAGACAATTTCAAAAATTATATCAAATTACGTTTTATTGACTCATATAAATTTCTCGCCGCAAGTCTCGACAAATTGGCATCTTTTTTGGATAAAGACAAACTAAAAATTTTAAAATCGGAATTTCAAAATTTACCGACAGAGAATTTCAATTTATTGACACGGAAGGGCGTCTTTCCATATGAATATATCGATTGTGTCGACAAGTTGCAAGATACGCGTTTACCGCCGCGCGAACTATTTTACAGTTCTTTGACCGGTGACACTGTATCCGAGAGCGATTACGCGCACATCGAGAAAGTCTGGAACCGATTCTCCCTTCAAACGCTAGGCGAATATAGCGATCTATATTTAAAAATCGATGTCTTGTTATTAGCAGACATTTTTGAAAATTTCCGCGATAGCTGCATCAAAAGTTATGGACTCGATCCTGCGTATTACTATACACTTCCGGGATATACATGGGACGTCATGTTAAAACATACAAATATTACGTTCGAATTACTTACTGATATCGATATGGTTATGTTTATCGAACGTGGAATACGCGGTGGTCTAAGTCAATGCTCTAATAGATACGCACAGGCCAACAACAAGTATATGCAGTCGTACGATCCATCGAAACCGTCATCATATCTTATGTACTTTGACGTAAATAATTTGTACGGATGGGCAATGTGTCAACCATTGCCTTATGCCGATTTTCGATGGGTCGACGATGTATCTAATTTTGACATCTCATCTATCGCGCTCGATTCGCCTACATGCTATATCCTCGAAGTAGATTTAGAGTATCCGCAACATCTTCACGATACGCACACTGACCTACCGTTTTGCCCGACACGCGACAAGCCGCCCGGCAAGCGAGAAGATAAACTTCTCGCAACGCTTTATGATAAGAAGCGTTACGTACACTACCGCAATCTGTAGCAATGTATGCGTCACGGCCTTCGAATTACAAAAATACATCACGTATTACAATTTACTCAATCTCCGTGGCTTCGAAATTATATCGAACTCAACACACAATTTAGAACACTCGCGAAAAATGATTTCGAAAAAAATTTATACAAATTAATGAACAATGCGATATTTGGCAAAACGATGGAAAATGTGCGTAATCGGATTGATGTAAAACTTATCACACATTGGGAAGGGAGATACGGTGCAGAGGCAATGATTGCAAAACCAAATTTCCATAGTAGAAGCATCTTTTCGGAAAATTTAATTGCTGTGGAATTACGTAAACTCGAAGTAAAATTTTATAAACCAATCTATGTCGGCATGTGCATACTCGACATCTCCAAAACGTGTTTATACGAGTTTCATCACGAATACATGTCACCGCTCTATCGTGACAGATGCCGGGTAATGTACATACACCGACACAGACAGTTTAATTTATCACATTGAATGCAAAGACGTGTATGAGAATATGAAGCGCGACATAAGCAAATTTGACACGAGCGATTACGCTGCAGACAATGCGTACGGTATACCGCTCATGAATAAAAAAGTATCAGGTCTAATGAAGGACGAAAACAACGGCTCGATAATGACTGAATTTGTAGGGCTTAGAGCAAAAATGTACGCTTTGCGAGTGGATGGTAAGAAAGATACGAAAAAAGTAAAAGGTGTCAAGAGTAACGTTGTCGCGAGAACGATAACATTCGATGATTACACTGCCTAAATGAGGAGATTGAAATGACGCGACAGCAGTCTTGTATAAGATCAAAATTGCATAAAGTATACACCATTCGTGAGACGAAAATTGCTCTAAGTCCATACGACGACAAGCGGTATATCATACCTGATTCGACACGTTACCACGGGGATATTATCGAATACCCTTATAAAATGTAATATAATGTAATATAATGTAATATAATGTAGTGTGTGTGTGTAATATAATATTATGTAATATAATGTAATATATACTATTGAAATATTAATAGATTTTTTTACATGTATTTCATATTTCAAATATTGTAACGACTATTGTATATGTATTTCATATTTCATATATTGTAAAAAATTTTCTGGTATACGTATATTTCATATTTTATATATTGTAACGACTATTGGAAAGGATGTATTAATAAAGATTTTGTATATTTCAAATACTTTATATATTTCATATATTTTTATATGTTGTATACATTGTATATTTTCCATAAAATTAAAAAATTAATGAATACAATCTGTATGATGAATTAAATCACATTGTCCTTATGTATCCAAGAATTGTGCGAACTATCAAATCCCAGCCATTTCACGTAAACCTCGTCACCCTTTCTGCGCAGTTCTTTCTCCAGATAGACGTCTGGATAATTCGCGCGATGCAACTCGTACTCGTAGAACGCTCCAGCGACAGATTTTTTGCGATAGTCCTCCAGTAGATAGCTTACGGGATTAATATGTTGCACTTTGACTATCTTAAACACCTCGGTTGTCCAATTTGGCGTGTAACCTTTTTCGAAAAGTGTCTTATACTTGCTAATGCGCACCGGGTCACCTACTTTGAACTTTGCAGGACCCGCAATATTTACGTAATTGTACACAGTAGCCAAGAGTCTTTCAGCGATCGCGGGGGTAACGTCGACGGCTCGCATGCCGATCGTTCGATGCTTGCGCGCGTTGTAATCCGATACAAGTTGCGGCAACGCGTCGATCCACTTGTAAGTTCCGTTCAGCGTAAACATCTTCCACATGTCGTTCTTCAACGTGCGATTGAATCGCTCGACGACCGATGCCTTCAATACCGAATATGTGGAATAGTGATTAATGTGTTTCCGTATAAGCCGTTGCACATCGGTATTGTAAAATTCCTTCCCGTTATCTGTTTGCATGTTTTTCGGACATCTCTTGCTATCTCGAATTATCTCAGCGATTGCGTTAGCTGTCTCGCTTCCACCTTTACTCTTGAGTGGCACAGCCCACGCGTGCTTGCTCAACACATCGATGACGGTGAGTATGTAGTGGTAACCTCTGTTGAAACGAGAATACGGACGCATCTCGACGATGTCGGCTTGCCACAGGTCATCGTATCCCCCCACTATGACGTGTCTTCGGGGAAAATTTTTTCTCGCCGGAGCATGCAATTCGTTCACCAACTGCCGTCTCTCCAAACTATGTTGTTTCTTCGCTTCGTCAGCTTTTCTCGATAGCCGTTTGTTGTTATTGCTCGTTTTATCACTCATTTTCGTTCTTGACTCGTTCTTCGAACTTCGTTCTTAAGCCGTTCGTAGCCGTTCTAGACCCGTTTCTAAGTCGTTCTTGATCCGTTTGTTGTCGTTCTTAACACGTTCTTGATCCGTTCTTGACCCGTTCTTGATCCGTTCGTTGTCGTTCTTGACCCGTTCTTTATGTTCCGCTTGCGTTCTTAACATGTTCGTTGTCGTTCTTGATCCGTTAGATAGCCGTTCTTGCGTTGTTCACCGCCGTTCTTAACACGTTCGTTGTCGTTCTTGATCCGTTCGTTGTCGTTCTTAACACGTTCTTGATCCGTTCTTGACCCGTTCTTGATCCGTTCGTTGTCGTTCTTAATATGTTAGTTGTCGTTCTTAACACGTTCGTTGTCGTTCTTGATCCGTTAGATAGCCGTTCTTGCGTTGTTCACCGCCGTTCTTGACCAATTCGAAAATCATTCTTGACCCGTTCGCAGCCTTGTTCGCAATTGTTTCTGACTCGTTCGTAGCCGCCTTTGGCCCGTTTGTAGCCTCGTTCACAAACGTCTTTTGACCGTTCGTAGCCTTTCCTGAGTTGTTTGTAGCCTTGCATGTAGCCTTTAAGGACTTGTTCGTAGCCTCGTTCGCAGCCCTGCTTGAGGTGTTGGTAGCCTCGTTCACTGCTGTTGCTAGGCCGTTCCCAGCTGTTACTAGGTCGTTCACTGCCACTGCCACTGCCACTGCCACTGCCACTCATTGTAGTTAGATAGCAGTTCGATAATCCTTCGTAGCTGTTCGATAATTATTCGTAGCTGTTCGATAACCCTTCGTAGATGTTCGATAATCGTTCGATAACCGCTTCTAACCCGTTTACTGCTGCTCATTCAAGTTGATAGCTGTTTCTGAGTTAGCGTTAGCCGCGCGTTGAAGTTTGTCTAACACAATCTGTATCGCTCGCACGTCCTTCTCGAACGAAGTTAGCTTCTTGTCTGATTCTTTCTGTCGATTCATCAATCTTTTAACGCAGGATTCCACATACAGTTTGTTGACGGCATCGGTGTCGGCCTTAGGTTGCGCTACACGGCGAATTTTGCGCGACCTTGCGTCATAGTCCGTAACGACCCGACATAGAGCGTTTTGGTGCACATAACTTTTCACCAATCTATCCCAAGAACCGCTTGTGCCGGTTGCATCATTTCTTGGTTCGAATAATCCAAATTTGTTGGTAGGCATTTTTGTGATGATTTGTGATGTGTCACACGACGCCGATCGACTGATTAGTTTGTCGGGATCCGTTTAATTTATAATAATGCCCGCTTCCCGAAGTTCCTCGATGATCAAGTTTCACGATGGACAGGATCTCGTTGTCGTGAGCGTTGTGGCCAGCTTGGCGCGAAGCGTCCAGCAATCGTAGCCGATTCACTAGCTCGTTGGGGTCGTCCCAGTGCACGTAATCAATCTTATTGTCGGATAGCGTCATAGTGCGAGGCATAGACACTCCCCTTCCAGATTTTGGCTTTTTCGGTTCGATCGACATCAACGGTGCAATTATTTGTTTGTACTTGTATCCCCTGTTACTCCGCAAATGGCCCTGCGCATCATAATTGCGTTTATGCGCGTTTGTCGCCAATAATATGCTTTTGTATTTATGCATATCATCATCCGTGTAAATGTCGTCATCGGGAATTCTCTTGAAGATCAATTCGTATAATCCCGGTGTACCAATGTACTTCACTTTGTCTATAATTATAGAGTCATACATGTCGACGTCGAATCTTTTGTTACCGAGCCGCATTTCATTCTTGTCGAAATAGACACCGTACACGTGATTGATCTCTTTTTTTCGTCACCACCCAGAAGTGTGCCCATGTACTGTTGTCCTAGTGGCCCAAAGTGCTCTCGCAACGCTTCTTGACCTTCATGCGTGTGTAACAGGTTTCGAACGGATGTTTCGAGCGAGTTGCCCGTGGTTTCGAAAACATTGTCGTTTTCGAGTGATTCGGGTACCGTAGGTTGTACGATTTTCGTTGTCGCAGACTGTGTAGAGGTGGATGATGTAGAGGTTATCAGCGGTTCATGCAGTGAAGCGTTCAATGGCTTCAAAATATTTCGCACTCGCGGAATATCCCAATTCGCGTTCAACCGTTTCCTCTTTTTCGACGTCATATCCTCATCCTTCTCCTCCTCCTCCTCTTCCTTGTACCCCTTAACAGTGGGTAACGTCTTGATCTTCACGTCAGTGTTACTCTCCGACTCATTTTTCACCGCAATCGAGTTGTCGACAATCTTTTGTAGCGGTTCGATAATAGGTCTAAAATGGGTCTTGACCGCGATATCGTCATCGATCTTACCGGTCTTCAAAGCGCGATGTTTCTTGCGGATCGATTCGCTCGTTTTCGCAATCTCCTTCGCTATCTTTTCACGCTCGCGAATATTATCACTCTCAGCCATGGTAGAGTGTCGAACGCTCGTGTTTCACCCCTCTCGACGGAATACCGGCAATGACTAATCGTTTTGCGGTATCGCGAATACGTTAAATCCGTTTCTGTATCGCCCGTTCGTAAGCAAGCTATCCTTGTCTATCACTAGAAATCCATACTTTTGCTGCCAACAAGTACGACATAATTCACTGAAATCTTCGTATGACATGTCGGTATTCACGTGATCGTTGTACACGTGTTTCAAGTTGGTGCCATCCTGTTTAAACAAGATTAACAGGTTCGCGTTGTCGCGTATAAGATGTTTCGGTATTCTTGCGTATGTCTGACAGAGATAGAAGCAGTCGACGTTCGATTGGCGTCCCATTGAAAAGTACTCTCTTATCGTATCTTGCTTGTCACACGCCACATCATCGAAGACGAAAATCGAGTTTGGACGTGAGAGGCGAGTAAACCAGCGGGTTGAGGGCATCGACGGGGAACTGGGGGAGCTACGGCCTGATCTTGTGATCAGGCACGAGCCCTCTAAGCGTGTCGTCATTTGCGACGTCACGGTGCCCTTCGAGAACCGATGGCCTTCATTCGAGGAGGCCAGGGCGAGGAAAGTCGCCAAATACCTTCCTTTGGCAGAGGCGCTCGAGCGCCAAGGGTACCGTGTCGCTGTGACGGCCTTCGTCGTCGGTGCCCTCGACTCGTGGGATCCGGGCAATGAGACGGTGCTCCGAACGCTGTGCGTCGGTAACGCGTACGCTTCGTTGATGCGCCGCCTCATTGTCGGATACCATTCGCTGGTCCAGGGACATCTACGTGGAGCACGTGTCCGGCGTGCGCCAGTACGCCGCTCCTCTCCGTTCCTCCGCTGGTGGGGTGCTCGCGACGTCGCCTCGGGCGATTCGCCGGCGTCAGCACGCCCACGGTTAGTCGCGGCACTCCGCGTTCTATTCTATTGTTTGCGTCGTGTGTGAATGCCGCGTTCCGTTAACTTATTTTGCTTGTTGTCTTGCCCACTGTATTATTATTTTTTTAGCCTGTAAGCCGATAAGCGGGATCCAGCCTTTAATTTTCTTTGTTTTTAGCATATTTTTTTTTGCCTGTGGATCCCGCTTATCTATTTCGTACCGTAGTCTCAGGCCGTTTTAATTTTATTTATATTTATTTTTGTATCATAATATTGTATTATTTTTATTTTATTTATTTCTTACTGTACCCTCGCTTTAGCGTTTTATTCTAATGCATGGTTGTGTGGGCCTATATGTTTCGAGTATGAATGTCGTGAACTATTTTTGTATTTTATACGAGTGTGAATGTGCCGCGGTATACTATTTTACTTTTTATTTTTTTCAATATTTGCCGCGTGCGCACCCCCGGGCCCGTTTTATCCCGTGACTACTTACCTGTGATCGGCCCGGGGGTTGCTGTACTGTGATACTGATATATACTGCCCCGGCTGACAGACCGGCAAGCGGTATCAGTAATATCAGTAATATCAGTATCTGGAGAATTTGTTGACGTCGATTGACGAAATCGGCTATTTTACATTCTCCAATAACAGTGACGTCATTCCACCGAGCGAAGCACGTCGCGGAATAAAACATTAGATATAAATACTGCCCCGGCTGACAGACCGGGGCAGTATTTATATCTAATGTTTTATTCCGCGACGTGCTTCGCTCGGTGGAATGACGTCACTGTTATTGGAGAATGTAAAATAGCCGATTTCGTCAATCGACGTCAACAAATTCTCCAGATACTGATATTTCGGCTGTTGCAGTGACTTTGAGTACACGTACACATTTTCGAAGCAGACGCCGTGTGGACTTTCTATCAAACTAATCAGCACGTTAGTTTTACCGCAGTTCGAGGGACCGCAAACGATCGCGCGTATAGTAGTCGGTAACATCGTATCGTGTCTACGCATCTCCGCGTTGTCTCCCCTCGAGCGTAATCTGACGTCGTAATTTGTCACGCGTATCGCAAAAGGTTGTCGCACGAATTTCATTTTCCCACTTCCGATTCGAATCGAGCGCTTGCCTATTTATAGCTGCGCGGAGCCGCGAATTGCTCAGTAACGAAAAAATGTTTGTCCTGCTATCAAGTCCTTACGATGTTTACAGTTTGAGCGTCGAACAGCTACAGTTTGTACCGAAAGTAGTTTTATTGCGAATATGTGGCGATCACGGCCACTACGTGTGGGACAAGCTTCCGGAACACATAAAGGCGGATTCGGAGGTACAGACCTATCGTCGCTGTCTCGAACATTACAATCAACCGCGGCAGCAAACACACATTGACGGTCCAGCACCGATGATTAAAGCGAATGTCAACGAAAATAGGTAGAGGTCTATTAAATCACGCGATAAACGCACTTCCGATCGAATTTCATATCCCTGGCTATCAGTTTTGTGATCCAGGCACGCGGCTAGAAAAGCGATTAGCTAGAGGCGATCGAGGTATCAACCCATTGGACGCGGCGTGCCGTGAACACGATATAGCGTACTCTCGGAGTAACAATCTCGCCGAAAGACACGCGGCGGATAGGATACTCGCCAAGAGAGCGCAAACTCGTATCATTGCAAGAGATTCGACTCTCGGTGAGAGAGCCGCAGCCACAGCTGTCTGGACAGCGATGAAAGCCAAGACAAAGTTCGGTATGGGTCTGAAGACGAAGAAGAAGACGAAGAAAAAGACGGTGAAAAAACGAATACTTCCGGCAGCGAAACGCGGCGGTCTATTGCCGATTCTACCAATGTTGGGTGCGCTGGGATCTCTGATTAGTGGAGCGGCTGGCGTAGCAAAGATGGTGAACGATGGAAAAGCCGCGCAACATCAGATGCAAGAGATGCTACGTCACAATCGCGCCATGAAAGGTCACGGATTGTATCTCGCGCCATACAAATACGGACGAGGAGTCTCAACGACAAAAAAGAGAAAAAAACCGTCAAAGCGACGCTAAAAATGCCACAGGGTGTAACTACGAACGTACAATTGCTGCAACTGGCAAAATGTATGCACATTCCATACTTTAGAGGCATTTTCATGCGTGACTCATTACCGATCGGTGGTATATATCGAAACGAAAGCGGCATCGTAAATTTGGATAACGCTAAAGGATCGGGTACTCACTGGGTAGCGTATGCAAAGAGGGGGGATCGCGCTATATATTTCGACAGTTTCGGCAACCTTCGACCACCCAAGGAACTGATGCGGTATTTAAATGTGATGAAAATAGAATATAATCACACTTCTTATCAAACTTACGATCAAAGCATCTGCGGACAATTGTACCTGCAGTTTCTCCGAACGGTGCATGCGAATTTAAAGACAGACATTGCGCTATTTAACTTAGTATTCGTTAAACAGTTTAGTCAACATGTCTATGACATTTACGTTGACCGGGAGGAGTAGTGTTCTCGCGGCAAACTACTTTCCCACCGTAGATTTGAGCGACGGTGAATACGAGCTTGATCTAGCGGAATTTGAGAGTTATCACACGATATCGAACGTGAATTCCACGAATAATAAATTTTACTTTGGCAAAGACGACGTGGAAATTACGATTCCCGAGGGATCGTACGAGCTGCAAGCGATACATGAATTTTTGAAACATACAATTTCACGGAAACGTCCGCGACACGCTGACGACGGTGACTTTGAAAATGGAGAATGGCCGATAGTGTTCCGCCCTAATTACAATACAATGAGGAGCGAGATCAAATGCGCCTACAGAATAAATTTTAGCAAGCCCAACAACATTGGATCGCTGTTGGGATTCTCGAACCGTATACTGCAGCCGCGAAAATTGTACGAGTCGGATATGCCGATTGACATTATCAACGTGAACATTATCCGCGTAGAATGTAATGTGACCGCGGGTGCGTACAGCAACGGCAAACTCGTTCATACGATACATGAATTTTCACCAAGGGTACCACCAGGATATAAGATATCGGAAACACCGGCGCACATCATTTACCTACCGATCATCGTACGGAGCATTACGGATTTAACGTTACTTGTTGTCGACCAGGACGGACGATTACTTGATTTTCGAGAAGAAGAGATCACCATTAGATTGCACGTACGACGGCGACAGTGATAACATACGTATGCAGCGTATGAGATGCTCGTGTTGAACAAAGACGTGAGAGATAACACAATCTTTACGAGGCCAGCGACAACAACGTCGACATTCGCTAATATCCAAGCTGTCGGTTGCACTAAGAAAAAGAAATTGAACGCATCAAACGTTGCGTTTTTACAATCTTTGGGATTTGCGGTGCGAAACATTTGAACGATGACTGATATTCTCAACATCGAAGACGAGCCAATCTTTGACGATCGCATCGTCAAGATTGAGACTCATGCGTACAACCCGTTTGCCAACACAACATTTGGGCACAGTGACGAGATAAGAATACCCATACAACAACAGGATCTGTATACGTTGCCGTATGAGAGTTTCCTATACATCGAGGGAGAACTGAAGATAAACAACCCAGTTGAAGGATCTACTGTGGCGCTGGAAAATAATTGTGCCGCATTCATGTTTCATGAGATTCGATACGAACTTGATGGCGTGGAGATTGACCGCAACAGAAACGTGGGAATAACAAGTGCGTTCAAAAACTATGTAACAATGACATTCGATAGAAGCATGACTATGAGTAACGCCAGCTGGACTGATCCGATTATTGTGAATGGATACTTTAATTTTTGCGTACCGCTCTACATGTTATTGGGATTTTGTGAGGATTATAGACGCGTGGTGATTAACGCTCGTCACGAGTTGATCTTAATACGATCGCGCAACGACAACAATTGTCTGGTTGGAGATTCTGCGCTGCGACCTGAGATCAACATATTCAAGATACAATGGCGAATGCCACACATGTTGTTGAGCGAAATTAAGAAGTTGTCTATGCTGCGCGCTCTGGAAAGCGGACGCTACCTCAGCATGGGTTTTCGCTCGTGGGATCTGTACGAGTTTCCGCTATTGCAGCGTACAACCAAGCATTCATGGGCCATTAAGACCGCAACTCAGCTGGAGAAGCCGCGATACGTTATCTTTGCTCTGCAAACAGGCAAGAAGAACGTCATGGCTGAGGATACGAGTAAATTCGACCACTGCAAATTAACCAATGTGAAACTCTATCTGAACTCGGAATATTATCCGTACGACGACATGAATCTGGATTTTGATAGAAATAGATGGTCGATTCTGTACGACGCATACACGCGTTTCTCCAAAGACTATTACGGATACGCGTATCTCGAGCCGAATCTCACCCTTACAATGTTTCTACTTAACGGCCCATTCGTGATCATCGATTGTTCTCGACAAAACGAATCGGTTAAGAGCGCAACAGTGGATGTGCGATTGGAATTTGAGTGTAAGGAGAATGTGCCTGATAATACCACTGCGTACTATCTCATCATACACGATCGCATGATCCAGTACAACCCGCTGACTATCGTTGTGCGCAAAATCACCTAAGTGTTTGCGCCAACAATTTAGAGAGGGGGAAAGGAGCAGGATATAAATCAAAGTGTTATGAGATGGCTGTAGAGTTTCGTCACTCCTCTCGACTGACACATCAAAGAAAGACAGAGATTTTATCATGTCTATACCAACGTTTGTCGATCTGCAAGGATTTGTCTTCAATAAACAATTCATTGTGAAGGAAGCGGCAATCCTGAGAAAAGGATTTATTCTTTCACATTATTTTTTCGCATGTCCTGTACCATGGGGTGTGCTCATAAAATCTGAGAGACGCCAAGCCTCATGGTTGACTCAAAATCATCACGGATTACAATGGGGAGATGGAAACGTTGCGTACAGCATGGCTCAGCGTTTGATTACAACAGCTGTTGTTGGTGGGTTACATGAAGAAGAAGAAGAAGAAGAAGAAGAAGAAGAATCCTCTCTCCTTTACGTAAAAGGATTTGAAAAGCGAGAATGGCTAGCTGATATATTGGACGATGCGGGAAACGGTTTCATTATTGAGACCTTGGATGCTGATTACGACGACGTCGAGTCTCTCAATAATCTAAATGTTAAAAACACTATGCGATGTGGAAAACATGTTAAGAATTGCGCATTACAAAATGTATTTAAAATATTTAACTGGTGGTCGCAACGCCAGAAAGAATATTTGAAAAAATAAAATATGTAAACACATTAATGTTTTATCTCTTATTTGCCCTTCCCATTCCTTCCCTCACGAGTCGTTTCTAAGAATTCTTTTCATCCGAACGCTGTCTCTTCCTTCTCTTAAATTTCAGAGCGCATTAATCTCCCACCACATTTACCCCCACTACTTAAAAAAATATGCGTCCGGTATACTCGGTTGGTTTTTATACGATTAGTCTTTCGTTAACTGTTCGCATTGGTGGTTCACTTTTAATACCCTCGAAAAAAAATGTATCCGACCGAATGTAACTCCACCGAAAGAAGTAGCAGCAGCGACGGCAGACACTTGAATTATTATATGCGGAGACGTGATGAAACTCCACCATGTGAGAATAAATGTAACAAGTAAGTTCAACTTCTTTCAGTTTTTTTATTTTTTATTTTCTTTTTTTTCTACAAATTGTTTTAACTAATTTTATAGCATTTCGTTGGAGCGTCGTGCGGTTCGTATATTAGGAAGACGATACGCATTGACAGCCACGGAATTCAAATTCCTCGAAATTATCAACGTGGGTCCACTGAGTTACATAGAGATCATCATAGGAGATCATCAAGGAAAACAACTGATATTATCTGTGGAAACGTGGAAAGGACTCTATGAGCAATGTCATCATATTCAGAATCTCCTTCGAAACGGCGACTCTAAAGACATCAACAATTTTATAAGCGTTGGATCGCTAACAGTGCGATTTCACACGATTAACGACGCCAAACTAATAAGTCTCGAATCTTCAGATGTACGCATGATGATGATCGAATCGACGTTACACCGTATGTTCGATCTCGATGGATGCATCGATGTAACTTTTGATCGATTGGTTAGAATTATCGATACAGTCGATATCAAGTTCACACAATTTTCTAATCTCGTGTCCACTGTAACGGATAATAAAAAAGTGCCTAATGTAATACGTGCTAGCGATATCTTTAATAAGAATCAGCTCATCGATTGCGAGCTGGTAGCTTTAACGTTTACTTCATAATATGTAAGAAAAATATGTTGAAAAATAAATAGTTTTTAAATTATACTGTATAATTTCTTTGCATGTATTTCCATTCTCCATCTTTCTCCCACCCGTAAGTAGTTCCAGCTCTTATAATAAAATACATAACTCGTTGCGGTGTCCTTGCGGGGATGACGTCATGCGAGGAAGGGAACGCAAGGCTAGCGAGAGAGAGTCAACATCTAAAAAAGAGATAGCGCTATGCTAGGGACCGTGAGAGTAGAGCAAGCGCTAGGAGAGAAAGAGATAGCGCGACATTAGGGATTGTGAGAGAGCAAGCGCTAGGAGAGAAAGAGATAGCGCGAGACTGCGAGAGTGACGTGGCAAGACAGAGAGCGAGGAAGAAGAGAAAGAATTCTTTTTTAATAAAATTTTGCAATTTTTAATTAAATATATGTATATACTTTTAAAAGTTTTTTATAATAATTTATTTTATTATTATATAAAAAGATATTGCAATGGGAAAAGGAGAGAGAGGAATTCTTATTTTAAAATAAACAATTTTTATTATTATAATTATTTTAATTTAAAATATGCGTGCGTGTGTGTGTGTGTGTGTGTGCGTGCGTGCGTGTGTGTGTGTGTGTGTGTGTGTGAATTTAAGAAAATATAAAATTAAGAAAATATTGAATGATAATATACATAAATAATACAAAAAATAAAAATATAAAATAAAATATAAAAATATAAAAATATAAAAATATAAAAAATAAAATGTGGCGGCAGGCGTCGATGCCGGCGGGTGGTGGTGAGGTGAAGAAGTGATGGATCTGCGACGTTGGCGAAACCGCGTTGGCTACACGATGGAGCTCCTTCTGCATCATAAGAAATTTATTTATTTATATATATATATTTTATATATATTTTTTTAATATTTTAATATATATGAATAATTACAGGAGTTGCACACTGGACACATATTCCGCACGAACAATTGATCCAGCACGCCATTGCACTCGATGCACCATTGCCTCAGGAGCAGGTCCAAACGTGCCGTCCTATGAGTGCGCACAACATTGATCTCTACGTACAGGTCTCTTCTACGTAGGAAGCACCTTGCACACAACTTGACACCACCCCATGGTTGATAATAAATGTATATCGCACACATTTTTATATCACCATCCATGGAGATGATGTCTGCGGTGTCGATAATTTGTGTATGTATATCGAAATCGATGGCGTTGCACTCACTAGAATAATCGGAATCGTACGCAGGCTCGATTTCATTGTCCGATCCAGCTTCCTCTTCCGCATTTAAAACAACGTCCTGATCTTCATCCTGGACGATCACCTCCATATCATCATCCTAGACGATCACCTCCATCACATCATCTGATGAGTCAATTGTGATAACTTCTGGTTCCATTTTTTCTATTATGCACTTTGCTCTATGCTCTTTACGAATGTCAAAGACTTTTTGACGCGGAGACAAACCCTCTCTCCATAAGTTTTAGCCCCCATTCCTCGCAAAATTTCCACGCAGTAATATCATAGTAATAAAATAAGGCACTATCTGTTTACATTGTTTAAAAAGAAATTCGCGCAGCCGGACATTGGTGTTCATTTCTATAGCGCTAATCATAAAATTTTTTTATACATAGGAAAGATATGGCGAGGGTACAAAGCTGCCGAACATCGGCGCTATTTTGTTTACAGCTGAAAAAACCTATATCCTGACATGTTCGTCAATAACGAAGCGTTGAGATCCCTCCACATCTTTTTCTCATAAATTTTCTCATAAGAAATTGTTATAAACATATCTATTATTTTTAAATATATCTTATTATTTATAAGTAGAAGAGATACCGCGAGGGTACAAAGCTGCCGAACAGCTCTGTTCGTCGATAACAGCGTCGGACCCAAATCCCCCCCCCCCCCCCCACCGAAGAAAAAGAAACGATAAGCGTCCCCCGCCAGCGTGACGTCATTCCCCCGCGCTTACGATTCCCCTCGCCGCGCGCACCGATCAGAGGACCAGCGTTAGAACTCTCTTAGTATATCTACTCTGGAGTGTATCCATAATCTGCGTTCCTTCCGTTTCGTTCCAGTGATTATCGTCGATACTGTTGTTTTTCCAATAGGAAAAAGTTTCAGCGGACGTTGAGAATATCGAATGGTCGGGATGTTTTTCTCTGAGGCAGCTCAATACTTCTAGTGCCATACTATCTAATGATGCTTTTACGCACGAATAAAATACATCCTTTTCGGGTTGAAACCATTGTGCCACAATAGTAACAATCTGATCCAAAAGCTGCAATCTATTAGGTTTGTGTACATATTTATACCACTCTTTTTTCAGCGAACATTGTCTCATATGGTACAATATCTTTATGTTGCAATATCTTTCGGTTAGATCGCAACCAGTTCTTCTGAAAAATTTACGCATTAATTGTAATAAACTAGATTTTGAAATTAATAGCATTATAATATATATTGAGAATCCTACCGTGGAGACTGAGTAAGCAAGTTTTTAATCTCATCAATGAAGAAAGAATGTTTTAAGATATTTTCAGGGTTAAAAATTATCTCATCAATGTTATTTCCTAAATTTTTATCCAAACTAAATACGTCTTGAAGTGTTATTAAATTATCGATGGATTTATTGTCATAATAATGTTGATGAATTATTTGAGATACATAATTTCGTAATTGTGTCGTACAATATATGCCTGTTTCCATAAAGTTTAAGCTGTCCTTATCCTTCTGTTTATTCTCTGCAGTCCTTCTGCTCATTTTCCTTAGACTGCTTGTCGTAAAGTTTTTTCGCAGAAGGCCATCTGAAATTGGAACGAAAAATATTTTAATAAACTTTGGAGAATTACACTAAACATAGTTAGTGCACCAGTAATGAATTTTCAGAGCAATAAATTTTGTCAGATGTATATTGTTCAAAATCAGTTATATTATCAATCTTCTTGTTCTGATGCAGAAAATATAAAATATTTAATCTTCAATTTTAAGTAGTAATTAAATTTTACACAGGTTATATAATAATAAATACTGTGATTAAAGCCGTATTTACTTTATAGCCTTATTATGTATCTATAATAAATTATTTAATTTTTACATTTAGTATTTATAAAGCAGTATATAGTTTAGCAAATTAATTAATAGAATAATAAAATAAAATAATTATGTTAATAAAATAAATTTGTAATGTTACTAATCTTTTAAATATTATTCTTTTTTAAATATTGGTAGAAAGACGGTCTGATTATGAGCCTAGCGCTGTAATTGATGCGCGAATAAATATTATAGTAAATATTTTTAAAATATCTTTATTGAATTTGAATGAATAGAACGTTTCGGTCCTATGATTGGGACCATCTTCAGCATCTGTCAATATAAAACAATATGTTGTAAACGGAGGAATTGTCTATTTTTATAATATTGTCGGACGGATTTACATTTAAAGGTGCTTGTACATACTTGTAGATTAAAAGCGTGCGCTTGAAAAGGGCGCACAGTAACTTCTCCGACTCGTGTTAAACGCATTCTGTCTTGTTCCGGTTCCAGCCGTGAAGGACAAATCAAGTGAAATATAGATGTAAAAAACCATGGTTATAGTGGTTACTTTGAGTAATTAGTTAATTAATGTGATGTACGGCGATGCTAATGAACCAGAGTGATTTACAACTTGTCGAACGAGGTACCGCGAACCACGAAACACAAGACGCAACTGTCATGTTTAAACCGATAATTTTCATCGACTCGTGTGACATTGTTATTGGATTGTTGACGCAGACGAACGATTAAACTTTAAACGTAAACAGATTGTTTAGGTCGTCTCTCGCTTACTAAATTAAAAATAAATCTATTATATCAATTTAGATAAATTCTATACACATCTGTTGTAAATAAAGTTATAATCGAATAAAAGAACTAAATAATATGGGAAATTAATAAATGTATAGAATAAAATACTAAATTATAATAAGTTGAATTGAGTTAAAATAAATAAAATAAAATAAAATATAATAGTATTAATAAATACAATAAAATAAAATAACATAAATGTCATAAACGAATAAAACATACAATATCATAAAATAAAATAGAATAAGTAAATAGCATAAATATAATAAATAAAATGACATAAGTTAAATATAAAAATAAATGAATAAATAAATAAATTAAGTCAATTAAATTAAAGTAAATTAAATGAAATAAAGTAAAATCAGTAAAAAAAATAAAAGAATAAATTAGAATATCTTCTATTTATTCAAATTCAATAAAGATATTTTAAAGATATTAACTATAATATTTATTCGCGCATCAATTACAGCGCTAGGCTCATAATTTTAGCCCGTCTTTCTACCGATATTTAAACTATTAGAGCCCCTATTTTTTAATATTATTCTTTTTTAATATATTATATTATATATATTGTATTTATATTATGTAATATATTTCTTTATTATATAATAAGAATGGATAGAAAAATGGGCTAATGAGAGTCAAGACTTAGAAAAGAAAAGAAATTTTTTTATTTTCAAATAAATAATTTTATTATTAAAGAAAATATATTTCACTAAATTTAATTGTATTAATTAAAAAGAATAAATTGAACAATAGAAGGAAATGTTTGGCAAATAACTGCTCTCATTACGTTTTCTGCGTTTTGTCTTTCATTAGCCTGTTTTCTTAAAATAATTAAAATAATGAAACAAAAATGCTAAATTTCTAATATTTAATATATTTTTTTATTATATTATATATTTTATATATTATATTATTTTCATTATATTATGAAAATGGATTGGAAAATGGACTAATGAGAGCGAGGGCGTAGACAAGAGTGTAATAAAAAGAAAATATTTTTTAATTATTAAAGAAAATAAATTTCACTAAATTTATTTGTATTAGTTAAAAGAAAGTTAAAGTGGTACATTTCAGAAACATTTCTGTTGCAACATTTTATTTGACATATTAAAGAATCCTTTCAGAAATGTTGCACATGAAATGTGATACGTTGAAATGATTTTGAAATCTTTAGCGGCGTCTTGCGGGTAAAAACTTGCCAGCATTTTATTTGGTCCGTAATGCGTGTCTTCGAATTTACAAAAATAGCGACCTATTTCGCTATTTTCAATCCATTTCGGCGTTGTTAAAGTCATAGTGTCTAAAATAAAAAAGATTCAACTAAAAAATTAATTTGTGATAACTGAGACAAACAAAGAAATAAATGAAATAGTATAATAAATAAACTGTAGTAACAAAAATAAATAAAATAACTAATTTAAAAAAAAGAACAGAATAAACCGAAATAAAATAAAATATTAATTTATATTGTATGGAAGAAGATGAGCTCGTGTTGAATTAACTAATATAATTTTAATAAAGAGACGCGTTTATTAAATTAAATTAATTTAATAGTATATTAAATTCATACTTTCTTCTACATAACACATGCCATTATGTTCGGCAATAAATATGTAATTTGTTCGCGGCTTTTTAAAATTAGAATTGCGACAATGATTCAACGGCAATAAACCTATGTCCGTATAATCCCTCACATTTTTTATACAGAAATGAACCTGACTATCTAAATGTCGGTGCTATCCAATTATGACGCCGGTACATCTATCTGTAGATTGATCATGATGTGTGACAATCATAGCTATTGCAAATTTTACGTCCTCTGATCTTGGTATTACCATCTCTTCCATTTTAAACCAAAATTCGAGCTGAAATGTGTAAGATCAAACTTTAATTGATTTTTTCAATCAATTAATTTCTAAATAATCTCTTATAGCAAGTAAAATTACAGCTAGTTAAATTTTAGATAATTATAATTCGTATGTAATTGTACGTGTTATCTGAGAGAAATCTCATAGAGATCTTTTTATCATTATTATATATTAATATGGTAAATGTATAGTGCTAACATACATTAGGGAATCTGACGTCGTATTCACGCGGATTAATCTCAGATGGTGTTTCCCCAAAAATCATCGGACACTCAAGTATTTGTATTATCTCGCGCCAAATCTGAAAAAAGAATTAAGCATAAGCAGAGATTAAACGTGAATAGAGCTCTTTGATTACAACCAAAAGAAATGAGACATTGTATTCTTTCTGCCTATAAAGCGTGTTTCATAGACTTATATCATTGCCAAAGTTATAGGTTATATTTATTAGTGTTAAAATTAATAGAGAAGTCATATATGAGTAATTGCCAACCCAATTATTAGCAGTTATTAAAAGATTGCCTGGTACACTTCTCTCTGAATACAGTTTCGTGAAAAAGCGGCACTTTGTTGACAAGACAATCTGGGAATTTCTCAATTTCATCACTTGAGGTAAAACATCTTATATCTTCCAAATTATGCACGGCACTGTAATCAATAAAAAATATATGTAAGATCAGTGCATCTAATTACGCTACCTTAAGATTTTGGATTTTTTGGACACTTTGCTGAGGGTCGAGTGGAAAAATTAAGTGTACCATAATTAAAAGTGATCTTTTAGTTACCTCAAAAAAATATTTCTACGCTTTTCCTCCTCCGCCCCTTTTTCCACCAGCCGTTTCAAAAAAATTCGTTAAAGTATTTACCGACACTTGCAGCTAATTACGCTACCTAATTAAGAATTCATATAAAGTGATTTTGAGGCATGGAATCACATGAGAAACCAATTCAGGGCTTTGGAACAAATATTTGGTGAATTTTACACGCAATTTTAATGCATAAAAAAAGAAGGCGGAGAGAAATTTGTAATCACGTTTTGGTTCCATATTTAAAAAAAAATAAGCAACAAGTTTTATTTTTTCTTATGAAAGCAAATAAAAAGACATCAAATGAGCTGCCACAATCAAAACGGATCTAAATACAAAACATAGAGGTCAAATTCGTTAGTAATTCTAATGAGTTCTTAAAGTGGAGTAATTAATACTAACTGCCTGAAATTTCGTAAATAAATTATTGTTTCTGTACCTACATGAAATGGAATGACAAAAATAACTATACTTTGGGAAAAAGCGTCGAAATTATTACGAAAATAATGCTAGTAAATATTTGAAATGTAATAATTACTGCCGGCAACTTAGCGGCGAGTGTAGTGCCAAGTTTATAGTAGCAAATTTTTTGATAACAACTTTTGTTCTAATTAATTCTAATTTTTTTAATTCTAATATTGTTCTAATTTAAGTCTAATTTTGTTTAATTCTAATTTTGTTATTGTTCTAATTAATTTTCAAATTTTGTTGAATTAGATAGGTGGCTTAATTAGCAGCTATGGCATAATTAGCTGCACTGATATGTTGTATGGGAGCGCGTGTGTGTATGATAAAAGTAGAAATAACGAAAAGTTTAAATAATTTCCAATTTAATATTATACTTACTATTTTGTTTTCCGAAATATATATACATAAGGGCATAAATTGCAGATGTATTACATCGGAACGTAGACCAAGTCTCCTGGCCACGCTGTGATATATTATATAGACAATTAAATCGTCGCCATATTTATTTTTTAAGACCTGTGCCAGGTTACAATACAAAAATTTATTCGAGCAAGAATGTTTTTAAGATGTAACAAACACATAGTCATGCTCACAATATTATTGCCCATAATTATAATATATTATAATCTATATCAACTTACATTATCTATACACTTGGATACCAAATCTGTCCATTTGTTTGATCTAAAGTTTAATTTGCCAAATATATACTCCTGGAGTGTATCCATAATCTGCGTTCCTTCTGCTTCGTTCCAGTGATTATCGTCGATATTGTTGTTTTTCCAATAGGAAAAAGTTTCATCGGATGTTGAGAATATCGAATGGTCGGGATGTTCTTCTCTGAGGCAATTCAATACTTCTAGTGCCATACTATCTAATGATGCTTTCACGAACGAGTAAAATACATCCTTTTCGGATTGAACCTATTGTGACACAATAGTAGCAGCCCGTTCTAAAAGCTGCTCTTTATCAACTTTCTTTTTATATTTATCCCATTTCTTTTTCAGTGAACGTTGCCTTAGATAGTACATTATTTTTATATCGCAATATCTTCCGGTTAGATGGCAACCAGTTTTTCTGAATAATTTACGTATTAATTGTAATAAATAAATTAAATTTTGAAATTAATAGCATTATAATATATATTGAAAATCCTACCGTGGAGATTGAGTAAGCAAGCATTTAATCTCATCAATGAAGAAAGAATATTTCAAGATATTTTCAGGCTTAAAAGCTATATCATTAAAATTATTTCTTAAATGTTCATCCAAATAAAATACGTTTTCAAGTTTTATTAAATTATTGATTGACCTAGCATAAAATGGACTTGTTGCCTCACAATGATGATGAATTATTTGAGACACATAATTTCGTAATTATCTCGTACAATTTATGCCTGTTTCTATAAAGTTTAAGCTGTTTTTATCTTTCTGTTTATTCTCTGCAGAGTCCTTCTGCTAATTTTTTTTAGATTGCTTGTAAAGTTTCTTTGCAGATGGCCATCTGAAATTGGAACAGTAAATATTTTAATAAATAATAAGAATCGTGAGAAAGCGGCAATAGAATGCAGCGCAGTAATTGAGGCGCAACGAAATTTATTAATCAATCAAGTCATTGAAGAGATTTACAAATTAATATAAATTAATATATAAAAATTATTATAAGAAAAACGAACGTTTCGATCTCATTCTTTATTATAATAAACTTTCGAAAATTACACTGAACAGTGTTAGAGCACCAGTAATGAATTTTCAGAGCAATACATTTTTGAGATGTATAATGTTCAAAATCAGTTATATCAATCAAAATATCAATCTTCTTGTTTTGATGCAAAAAATATAAAAGTTATAATCTTCAATTTTAAATAGTAATTAAATTTTGCACTAAGGATATATAATAATAAATACTGTGGTCAAAGCTGTATTTATATAGCTATATAGTTATATAGCTATATAGTTATATAGCTTTATTATGTAACTATAACAAATTATTTAATTTTTACATTCCGTATTTATAAAACAATATATAGTTTACCATATTAATTAATGAAATAATAAAATAAAATAATTAAAAAATAACAAAAAAAATGTAATGTTACTAATTTTTGAAATATTATTCTTTTTTGTTATATTTTAATGTATTATATATATTATATTTATATTATGAATTATATTTTTTTTATTATATTATAAAAATGGATAGAAGTATGGGCTAATGACAGTCAAGACGTAGAAATAAGTGTTATTTTTAAAGAAATTTTTTTATTATTAAAAAAAATATATTTCACTAAATTTATAATTGTATTAATTAAAAAGAATAAATTGATCAATATAAAAGAAAATGTTTTGCAAATTACTGCACGCATTACGTTTTCTGCGTCTGTTGAGAATTAATTTGAATTTAAATTCCCGCGTCTAAAGGTGACGCAAATTTCATGTTAGAGAACGTCATGATGTAAGGAAGATGCGTTACGGCGCAAGCGTTTTTCAATTATTATGTTTTTGTCCGGTTGTTAAGGCACGTGTGTGCATTGCTTGTATCGATCTTGTACGAAATAAATAGTTGTAATTTTCAAAAAACAAAATGCTATTTATAATTGGAATTGAATTACTTCAGAATTTAGTACAGCGTCTTCTCTCTCATTAGTCCGTTTTCTTACTCGTTCTTATATTGATTATTAGAGTCTTTTTATCTATTTTTTATTATATTATATTTTGAATATATATTTTATTTAATTTGTTTTTTTAAAATACATTTTTTGCAAAAGTTATATATATTGTGTGATAAATTAATAATAATAAAAAAAATTACAATAAGTTTTCGAACAAAAAGAATTACCTTTGAGACAACTTTTTTTCCAAAAATTTGTCATATTTGGCTGCCCTCCGGAATTGCTTGCACACGCATTTGAAGTTAGTGATATCCTCAATAGTGATATCACTGTAGCCGAGAATGATGGCTATCATCTCGTTAGGTAAGCGAATTATTGTAGCCATTACAATAAAAATTTAGTAACGCACAAGAAAATAATATAAATTAAAGTTGCAACAAACTATACGCGTAATTAATTCCTTGCTGTTAAAAGTACATGAAATCTACTGAATGACATGAATCTATTGCTTGTATGTGTCTGCCGATTGCAGAGAGCACGTGTGTCTGCCGATTGCAGAGAACACGTGCGTGTTTTATGTATACTACAGACTTTTTCCACACTCTGTCCATTCTTATTCCTTATTCTGAAATCCTTACCTGAAAACCTAAAGGTCTTGTGCTTCTCCCATTATACAGTTGTCACGTGACGTATTGTGCGTACAAAAGAGAAACGAAACTCAGAAACTGAGAGCACAATATTTCTATTCCACAAATGCGCCTTTAAAATAGAAAAAGATAGAGGATTACAGAATATATAACAGTATACTACGGTCTCACAAATTTTAAAATAAAAAGGTATTCTATTGTAATCCAGGCAATAATACTAGACAAACAAAAATTCGTCCTGCTTGCTGTGCGCAATAACACTAGTAAATGTCTCTTATAATTTTGCATATACGTATTTTTCATAACAATTGGTAATATCGTTAAATACCTCACGTGAGAGGAATAGCAAATAAATAATATAATAAAATACATGTATGCTATTATTAAAATGAAACATAACTATAACATTGTAATTATTTATTTTTTTTATCTGCGATAGACGCATATCAACAGTTTTTTTGAAAAACACTAATTCCTTTCAGTTTTTCTACAAAGTTTATCAATTCTACTGCTACGTATATAGATTGTTAAAGGAAAATTAAAGAATTTGAATTTTGAACTTTTCGGTAGATACTGTTCACAAAGTCGAATAAAAGAATGATTAGCAAATATTGAAACCTGTCAGAGGTAGAAACAAGTTTCCAGTTGGAATTGGTTACAATAAATGGTTAAGAAAAGTATGTTAAGCAACAAAAGTATATTTCCTCTAATAATTACAATATAATAAATGAAATATATAGTAATAAAAATAGAATATATAATATGGAACATATTACTCATCACGCTATTGTTCATACAAAATCTGAAATTCGAGCAAAGATGAGATAGATCAAACAAGATAAATAGATTAATTTAAAAATTTATTTTAAGGGGTAGTTTCACCCCTTACAATCATTTCAATGAATATTCAGCAACTGAATATTTCTAAATTGATCTATTTATTTCCTCTACATGTGTGTAAAGTTTTGTTAAAATCAGTATTTTCAGGTTCACGCGAGGTTCCCTTGTTAGCTTCATTTTAAATGGCATGTGTTTGGTATGTGTGATATGTGTGTGTGTTTGTGTGTGTGTATGTCAAATAGATTATAGGATTTGAGGTTACATATATTAATATTAATATTAATATTAATTTTATATATCTAATATCTAAGACATATATTATCTTACATATTTGATAACAAAATCCAATTACTTTATTTCAAAATTCATAAAAATCAGTAAATTGCATTTGGTAAAGTTTACTTACATAGATATTGGTATCATGCATTAATTAATTATGAGCAGTAATCACATTAACAACGCATATCAACGAACATTACGTATAATCTGCACGTACGAATGCATCATCTTGTCCACACATGACATTCGTTATCTTACTCCACAATCATTATATTTATTTATGTATCTCTATATAAAAATATTATAATGTAAAAAATGGAAAATATTAATATATTATTATATGCGTTTTCAGCTATACTATACTGATTTCATAAAGATTTCATAAAGATAGTAAAAGTATTTATTATAATTATGTTATTACTTATTAAAAAACAACAAAAAAATTACAAACGGAAGGGGAAACCGAGGCGAAGTCGTCACCGGGGCGGAGTCGTCACTACAGTTATCTCGAAATCTGTATGTTGTGTGAACTCGCTATTAATAATGTAATCGCTACTTATGGTGACCAACGAAGTTTAGTGAGTTTATGTGCCATGTTGTGATTTTCATTACGACAAATGTGTTTTCGGAGGTCAAAAGTGAAATTTTTTTCGAAAATTTTTAATATTTTAAATATTATTTTTTTCTCCAAATCTCGAGTAATTCTGAAGAGTAATGCATGCTGAACACGAATCCAGTAAAGTTTTTTCATTTTCGTTGATTTCTAATATTTCACGAGAGACCAAACTTGAAATCTGTGTCCGGGGCGAAGTCGTCACCAAGCCACCGGGGTGAAGTCGTCACTGTGACGACTTCACCCCGCTTCACTCTATTTTTCGTTGCAAATATGTCATTGTTTTTTTTTAATTGCACGAAAATGGTACGCACATACCGTCGCAAAACGACTCCCGTCGACAAGGAGCAACTCAGGAAGGCAGTTCTTGCGGTGAAAAAAGATAAAGTTAAGACTCAAATAGCCGCAAAACAATTTGGAGTCCCGAGAACTACGTTGAACGACTTGCTGAAGAAGAATAATGATGATAGCACACTTGAATGACGTGACCGTATGATATCATGGAGGCTTATCGGTGAGTAACGTTAATTAATTTTTAAACGCATGCACTCTGCTCAGCGAAGTTCATATTCATGCAACGTCTTAATTTCAAATGCAGGTTATGGATTCTGAAAGTGAAACCACTTTGGTGGAATACTTAGTACATTGCAACGACATGTACTTTGAACTATCTGCGAAGGAAACCCGTGGTTTAGCCTTTGATTTCGCTAAAAAATTAAATCTGAAGATACCAGCATCGTGGGAAGCCCCTCGCATGGCCGGTGAAGATTGGCTAACCAGCTTTCTCAAACGACATCGAACATTATCCATACGCAAACCGGAAGCGACGAGTTTAGCACGTGCCACCAGTTTCAATCGGACAAATGTAGAAAGGTTCTTTGCGCTGCTAAAATCTGTGATGGATAAATATCGTTTCCCGGCTCACTGCATATGGAATATGGATGAGACGGGAATAACAACCGTTCAGACACCGAATAGAGTCATCGGGCGTCGCGGAGTGAAACAAATCGGGCGAGTGACTTTTGCGGAACGAGGAACCCTCGTAACTTTGGCGATGGCGGTGTCAGCGACCGGGCGTTCTCTACCTCCTTTTTTATTTCTCCTCGTAAAAATTTCAAGGAACATTTTATTAACGGCGGACCACCAGGCTGCACAGGTGAAGCGAATCAAAGTGGCTGGATGAACGCGGAGCATTTTGTTAAATTTTTACAGTTCTTCCAGTCCTATGTGCGTGCTTCCGTCGACGCTCTAGCCTTACTGATACTCGACAATCACGAATCACATTTGTCCATCGCTGGTCTCGACTATTGTAAAGCGAATGGAATCATTGTCCTATCATTACCCACGTATTGCTCGCACAAGCTGCAACCGCTGGATCGCACCGCTTATGGCCCGTTAAAAAAATGTGTACACGCACAGTGCGATGACGTCAAATCCTGGTAGGACAATGATGATATATGACATACCTGGAATCGTGGCTAAGGCACTGCCACTTGCTGTAACGCATCAAAATATTGTGTCCGAGTTTGAATGCACTGGAATTTCTCCATTCAACGAACATTTTCCAGGAATACGAATTTTTGCCGAGCAGCGTTACGGATAGGGAGAACCCTTCTACTTCCGCTGATCCCGAAGAAGACAACCTCAACGCAGCCGAACCCGACGTAGCTGATCCGGACGCAGCCGACCAGAATGGAAACGAATTCGATCCCACAGCTTCTTCCATGTCTCGTCGTGGTACACGGAACTTGAACGCGACGCTTCAAAGTATTTGAGCGTTTCCTAAAGTTGCTCCGAGTTGCAGCAGACTCGTAAAGGACGAAAACGAAGAACGAGCGCCGTCCTTACTAACTCGCCTCAAATGAGAGAATTGGCGGCTGAGCAGGCGGAGTCGAGGCGGAAAAAAAAATGAGAAACCTGCTACGAGGAAGAGAACGCCAAAATCGACCATTGCCACTGCGCCGAGATAAAGAAGTCGGTCCTCAAAAAATAACATGCAATCAGAACCGCAGCCTTCGACGAGCAGTGGGCGAAAATCGAAAAGTCAAGGAAGCAGCAGTGGTCGGATTTTGACGAAGAAGGAAATTGATTTTCTTGTAATATTTTCTGCCATCATGTTGTTAATTAATAATGGTAATTAAATGTTTACATTTTTCTATTAAAAAATAAGTAATAAAATGTATCCTTTCATTTATCATAATCGGAATTATGTATTTTCATTTAAAATCCAGTCCGAGAATAGAGTGACGACTCTGCCCCGGCAATTTTGACATTTCAATTTTTGCACCTTTGTCGTTTTTATTCTATATCGGTTGAACAAAGCGACGTAGACAAAAAATGTCCATATAAATTTTGTATTCAAGGCTTCACTCTTTACAACGGTACACCACTTTTCACTAAAATTATTTATTTTGTTGTTAAAAATCGGCATCGAAAAAAAGTGACGACTTCGCCCCGGTTTCCCCTACGTCTAACACAAATTTTGGATTATATTATTTAATAATATTACTTTCCTTGAGACAGAGGTATAACTCAAATTACAAGAGATTATTTATTTAAATGTTTCGAGAAAATTCTCTGAAAATTTCAAATCAAAATTTGTCGCGAAATGACGTGTTATAATGATGTCTGCGAACTAAGCCCACGCGCGTTACGCACTTTCCTTCGTGTGTCTGTTCATTTTAATATTATTCGTTTTCTGCCATTAAGCGTGTTGTATACTATTGTGAATATATTAAATTAATATTTTGCATTATAGTAAATTTATTTACTTAAAAAAATGATTCTAATTATCATAAAGCAAATTAAATCTGCCTCTGTTCTTCTCTTTCTTTATTCTTGTTATTCTTACCTGTATTCACATTATTTATTTTGTCTATTCTATCTCCCTTTATATTTTTTTATTTTCGATGAAGTTTAAAAAATATGAACAAGAAATTGATATTAATATTGAAAGAGATATTTTTATTTAACTTTATTCAATTGATGTCATAATTTGCATTCATAACAATGCTAAATCAATGATTAAGAGTTCTTCTTCTTCTTTTTTTTTTATTCTTCTTCAAACTGCACTTCCGTTCACTAATAAGACTGAGAACTATGCTATTTCTTAGGGAATATAGCTGCATATTTGACATGTATAATATATCCTGACTTGACATAGTTTATCCTGCAATGATAAACTTATCACTTAGATCTTATTAAGTAAACAAATATAATTATAATTCTTATTCCACCCTGTTGATAGTCTAGGAATATATAAAAATGTGCAAAATCTCAACTTAACAGTACATTCTTAATATCTATGCCTTCAATATTACATTCTCAATCATGTGGTTATAGATCTTCAAATTTTAAGTACCTTGATGTGACAACTTATTTAGAATAAAAAGTATTTGTGTATATAACTGTAATAATTCACAGTTACATTTTTTATTTTTTCAATTTAATATTTTCATACAATATTATATTTAATTTACAACACTTTGATTTTAGAGTTCTATAATATAATATCTGGTAAATGTTTTGAATAGTCTACATTTTGCATAATTTAATTTATGCTATTAATTATTATATTTAGCGGTTATAGCGGCAGTTATAGCGGCGTCTTGCGGGTAAAGTCTTGCCAGCATTTTATTTGGTACGTAATGCGTGTCTTTGAATTTACAAAAATAGCGACCTATTTCGCTATTTTCGATCCATTTCGGCGTTGTTAAAGTTATAGTCTCTAAAATAAAAAAGATGCAAATAAAAAATAAATTTGTGATAACTGAGCCAAAAAAAGAAATCAATGAAATAGTATAATATATAAAATATATAATAAGAAAAATAAATAAAATAACTAAATTAAAAAAAGGAGCAGAATAAACAAAAATATAATAAAATTTTATTTTATTTCATATAAAAAAGACAAGCTCGTAAAATTAACTAATATAAATTTAATAAAGACGCGTATAAATTCATACCTTCTTCTATATAACACATTTCATTTTTATTGGTAAGAATTATGTAATTTGTTTGTTGCTTTTCAAAATTAGAATTGCGACAATGATTCAACGGCAATAAACCTATGTCCGAATAAATCCACTCATTTTCTATGGAGAAATAAACATGACTATCTATATGTCGGTGCCATCCGATTATGACGCCGGTACAATTATCTGTAGATTGATCACGATGTGTGACAATCATACCTACTGCAAATTTTACGTCCTCTGATAATGGTATGACCATCGCTCCTTTTTTAAAGCGAAGATTGAGCTCTTTCTGAAAAGTTTAAGATCAAACTTTAATTGATATTCTTGATCAAATAATTCCTAAATAAATTTTTACAGCAAGTTAAATTACAGCTAGTTAAATTTTAGATAATTATAATTTTTAATTGTACGTGTTATCAGAGAGAAACGTATCATTATTATATGTTAATCTGCTAAATGTATAGTGTTAACGTACCTTAAAGCTTTCGGCGTTGTCTTCACGCCGCATCCAATTCTCAAATGTTTGTCTTATATCGTACCACATCTGAAAAAGAAACTAAATATGAGCAGAGATTAAACATGATTAGAACTCTGATTACAACCAAAAGGAATGTGACATTATATTCTTTCTGCCTACAAAGCGTATTTCATTGAATCATAGCATTACAAAGATTATAGGTATATTTATTAGTGTTAAAATTAATAGAAATCATATATATGAGTAATTTCCAACCCTATTGTTAGCAGTTGTTAAAGAATCGCCCAGAAAGCGGTCCACTGAACACAGTAAATAGAAAGGAAACAATCTGTCGACAAGACAATCTGGGAATTTCTCGACCTCAGTTATGGCAAAACATTTTATATTTTCTGAATTATGCGTGGCACTGTAAACAAAAAAAAAATTTGTATATGGAAGCGTGTGTGTATGATAAGAGTAGAAATACCGAAAAGTTTAAATAATTTCCAATCTAATATTATACTTACTATTTTGGTTTCCACAATATACAGATGGGCATAAATTGTAGATATATTACATCGCAACGTAGACCAAGTCTCCTGGCCACGCTGTGATATATTATATAAATAATTAAATCGTTACCATGTTTATTTTTTAAGACCTGTGCCAGATTGCAATACAAAAATTAATTCGAGCAAGAGTGTTTTTAATATATAACAAACGTGTGGTCATGCTGACAATATTATTGGCCTTAATTATAATATATTATAATCTATAATAACTTACATTATCTATACACATGGATTCCAAATTTAGTTTATAGTTTGTTCGAAAGTTTAATTTGCCAAATATATACTCCTGGAGTGTACCCATAATCTGCGTTCCTTCTGCTTCGTTCCAGTGATTATCGTCGATATTGTTGTTTTTCCAATAGGAAAAAGTTTCATCGGACGTCGAGAATATCGAATGGTCGGGATGTATTTCTCTGAGGCAATTCAATACTTCTAGTGCCATACCATCTAATGATGCTTTCACGCACGAATAAAATACATTTTTTTGGGGTTGAAGCCAATCTGCCACAATAGTAGCATACCGTTCCAAAAGCTGCTCTCTACCAGGTTTCTTTTTATATTTATTCCACTTCTTCTCCAGCGAACATTGTCTCATATAGTGCAATATTTTTATATTGCAATATCTTTCGGTTAGATCGCAACCAGTTCTTCTGGAAAATTCACGTATTAATTGTAATAAATAAATTAGTTCATGAAATTAATAGCATTATAATATATGTATATTGAGAATCCTACCGTGGAGATTGAGTAAGCAAGCATTTAATCTCATCAATGAAGAAAGAATATTTTAAGATATTTTCAGGCTTAAAAGCTATCTCATCAAAATTATTTCTTAAGTGTTCATTTAAATAAAATATGTCTTTAAGTTTTATTAAATTATCGATTGATCTATTGTAATAATTTGTTGGCTCATTGTCATTATAATATTTATGAATTATTTGAGACACATAAGTACGTAATTGTATCACACAATTTCCGCCTGTTTCCACAAAGTTTAAGCTTTTTTTATGCTTCTGTTCGTTCTCTTCAGCGTCCTTCTGCTCATTTTTTTTAGATTGCTTGTCATAACGTTTCTTCGCAGAAGGCCATCTGAAATTGAAACGAGGAATATTTTAATAAACTTTCGAAAATTGCACTAAACGGTGCTAGTGCACCAGTAATAAATTTTCAGAGCAATACATTTTTTAAAATGTATATTGTTCATAATTAGTTATAATATCAATTAAAATATCAATCTTCTTGTTTTGATGCAGAAAATATATAATATATAATCTTCAATTTTAAATAGTAATTAAATTTTACACTAAGGGTACGTAACAATAAATACTGTGATCATAGCTGTATTTACGTTATAGCCTTATTATGTAATTATAACAAATTATTTAATTTTTTTATTCCGTATTTATAAAGCAGTATATAGTTCACAAAATTAATTAATAAAATAATAAAATAAAATAATTAAATTAGTAAAAAAATGTAATGTTGCTATCTTCTGAAATATTATTCTTTTTCATTATATTATATTATTTATATATTATATTTATAATATGAATTATATTTTATTATTATTTTATAAAAATGGATAGAAAAATGGGCTAATGAGTGCCAAGACGTAGAAAAGAGTGTTATTTTCAAAAAAATTTTTTTATTATTAAAAAAAGTATATTTCTCTAAATTTAATTATATTAATTAAAGAGAATAAATTGAACAATATAGGAAGAAATTAATATTAATATTTGCAAATTACTGCACGCATTACGTTCTCTGCGTCTTGTCTCTCATCAATACGTTTTCTTTTTCACTCGTTCTTATATTGATTATTAGAGTCTTTTTATGTATTTTTATTATATTATATGTTGAATATATATTTTATTTAATTTATTTTGATAAAATATATTTTTGCAGAAATGATATACATTGTGCGAAAGATTAATAAAAAACAATTACAATAAATCTGCAAACAAAAGGAATTAATTACCTCTGAGAAAACTTTTTTTCCAAAAATTTGTCATATTTGGCTGCCCACCGGAATTTCTTGCACACGCATCTAAAGTTAATGATATCCTCCATGCTGATGTCATTGTAGCCAAGAATGATGGCTATCACTTCGTCAGATAAGCACATTAACGTTGCCATTACGAACAAAATACAGTTAAACACAAGAAAATCATATAAATTAAAATAATTGCAACAAACTGTTTGCGTATAACTAAAATTCCCTACTTTTAAATGCACATCAATCTACTGCAATAATGTTCTTAGGTGTCTGCAGATTGCAGAGAGCACAAGTGCATATTATATACACTATAGACGTTTTCCACACTCTGTCCATTCTTATTCTGAAATCTTTACCTGAGAACCTAAAGGTCTTGTACTTTTTCCCACCATTCAGTTGTATCACGTGTCGTGTCATGCGTACAAAAGATAAACGAAACTAAGAAACTTAGAACACAATACTTATTTTAATTCTACATATGCACCTAAGACAGAAAAAGATAGAGGATTACAGAATAAAAGTATACCGCCGTTTTACAGATTCTAAAATAAAAAGGTATTCTTTTGTATTTCAGGCAGTAATGATAGACAAACAAATTTATCCTGCTTGTGCGCAAAAACATTCGTAAATGTTTCTTATAATTTTGCATATATGTACATGTTTTTTATAGCGATTGGTAATATCGTTAAATACCCCACGTAAGAGGAATAGCAATTGTTAAATAAACAATATAAAAACTTTTACATATATGCTATTTATAAAATGAAGCATAATAATTATTGTAATTATTTACTTTCTTCATCTGCTGTAGACGCATATCAACAGTTTTTTGGATAGACATTAATTCCTTTCAGTTTTTCTACAAAGTTTATCAATACTACTGCTACGTATATAGAGTGTTAGAGGAATATTAAAGAATTTCAATATCGAACTTTTCGGTAGATACTGTTCACAAAATCGAATAAAAGAATGATTAGTAAATATTGAAATCCTACATTGAATTGGCTATAATAAATGATTAAAAAAAGTATGTTTAGTAACTAAACAAAAGTACATATATTTCCTCTATTAATTACAATATAATTGGTAAATTATATAGTAATAAAAATAATGGATAGAATATAATATATCCCTCATCACGTTATTATTCATTCATATGCTGAAATTCGAGTAATTAAAGAACGATTAAAAGAACAGGATAAATTGATTTCTCTAAAAATTTAGTATAAAAGTATAGCGAATTCGAAAATCTTGTAAAATTATATTAATCTACGAACATGCAAAAATAATAAAATTGTGAGAAATATTTAAAATGCTTATTATTTTCATCATTAAACAGGAAAATCAAAGAATATATATAATATATACTAACGATAAGTATCCCTAAAAGCGATTTCTTATTTGATTGTGTACATTGATTAATGCAATTGAAAATAGCAGAAAAATAACAAATATAATTTATAATCATCGATTCATGATTGTATAGTCGATTCTGAAAAGTTGTTATATTTTTGCAATATTTGATCTGTAAATATTGATTTGTAAATATTTTTTCGACATTGATTATCTGTAAAGCTTGTGCGCAACACATATAAAATGCTAAGAGAATTTAAATTAAAAAAATATATGTATATACATATATGTAATGCGAATGTTATCAAAAGTTGGTTTTTCATTTTTTTTTTTTAGGAAACAATAAAATTTCTTTGAAGTTCGTAGGGTCTCTCAGGTAATGCATTCCTGTGTGAGAGATCCTCGAGTTTCAAAACCTGTCTCTTGTTCATTACCTATACCCCTGGTACAGATGTATAACGGAAAGAGGAATAAGATGACGACTTTAAGGTTTGTCGACTTTTCTTACATTTTACGACGACGTAAAAATATTTATCTATTTTTTCGGACTTATTAAAATCTTGTTTATTACTTGTAAAAATTGATAAATAAATTAGAATTTTGTGAAATTTATGTTTCTTAGAAACGTGTTAATTTCGTTATTCGGCCGCAACATGCAAGTAAGATGACTTTCAGTATTGAGTAATATGACAAAAGGTCATGTGAGATTAGACTAAAAATGTACTCTTTTATGGATAAAAAATTTACTATAATAAGCTTTCTATTTTATTTTGATGTTATAATATTTAAAATGTAGAAATAAAGAAATTGAAATAGAGAATAAAATATCTCATTTATATGACTAAAAGACACGATAATTAATAAAACATTAAAACAAAAATAATTATTTATAACAGTTAGGAATTTTTTATAAGCATATTATTTATAAGTATATACTGTAAAATAAAATAAAATTGAAAACAAAACAAAATTAATTATTAAATATTTAAAATTAAGGAATCTTATATAAAAACCAATTTAAATATTGTAACGTCCTGCCTTTCTGGAATACCCGTTACATATATCATCATCGTTTATCATATGTGGAAGAATATCGTCTGCGAGCGCGTTGCTAGGGAACCTTTGTTATAAAAACAAACAGATAGACTTTCGCTTTTGGTTTGACGGCTGTCGAACTGCGCGGATGTATTTTGCGAATCTCAGCGAATATTATTATATCCCATCGTTATATTATTATATTAAAACGTTAATATTAAATTGTATTATATTGAAATAAGAAATTAATTCTTTATACGCGAGTTCTATCATTTCGGGCGTGAGTGCGATTGTGGATTAATTAGTGCACGATACGAGAAATCTCAAAGGACCGGAGGACGTTACAATATATACGCAGAAATATTTATACAATCTCTCATTTTTCATTGTGTTCACATTTAACCTTTGCTCATGTTTAATCTTTTTTTTTCTGATGTGGCTCCAGATGAGAGAATTATTTGCGTATGTGATAAACCAATATACACCTTTTGGGATTAATACGCAGGATTATTATGGAGTCCTCGTGGTAAACCATGAGGTATGTTAGCACTATGTCACATATTAATATATAATAATAAAAAAATCTTTCTGAGGTTTCTCTTTTATATCACGTACAATTACATACTAATTACAATTATCTATAATTTAATCAGCTGTAATTTAACTTGCCACAAAAGTCCATATTTAGGAATTGTTTGAAAGAAATAGCAATTAAAGTCTGGTCTTATACTTTCCAGCTCAGCCTTCGCATTGAAAAAACAGAGCAGTTAAATACAAGACCAGAGGACGTAAAATTTGCGGTTGGAATAATAGTTGCACATGGTGACCAACCGACAGAGAATTGTGCCGGCGTAATAATCGGATGGCATAGATATGTAGATAGACATATTACGTTCTCCTTGAAGGATGATACGGATATGGACATACGTGCATTGCCATTGAATCACTGTCGTAATTTTCGATTTATAAAGCGACAAACAAATTACATAATTCTTACCGAAAATAATAAAATGTGTTACGTGGGAGAAGGTATGAATAACATTAGACATGTCTTTAGTTAAAATTATATTTTGTTATTCTACGAGCTCATCTCTTGTACACAATTTAAAATAATATTTTATTTTATTTTGCTTTATCTTGTTCACTTTTTTAATTTAGTTACTTTATTTATTTTAGTTATTATTTCATTCATTATCTTATTTTATTTATTATTTTATTTCATTTATTCTTTTGTTTGTATTATTGTTAGTTATCGTAAATTTATTTTTATTTGCATTATTTTTTTATTTTAGACATTATAACTTTAACTACGCCGAAATGGATCGAAAATAGCGAAATAGGTCGCTACTTTTGTACATTCGAAGACATGCATTACGTACCAAATAAAATGCTGGCAAGTGTTTACCCGCAAGACGCCGCTATAACTGCCGCTATAACTGTTAAATCTGTAAATTAATAGTATAAATTAAATTATGCAATATTTAAAGATAGGTATGCAGTTGTTTCCTCTTAAAAGAAATTTTTCCTTCCTAGAAACGATAATACTTCTTTGAAACTCAAAGATCTCTGACACAGGAATGCATTACTTGGGAGACCCTTCGAGCTTCAAAGAAATTTATTATTTCCGAAAAAAGAAGAAGAAAAACCAACTTTCGATAACGTTCACGTTACATATATATATTTTATTTAGAAAATTTAAATTCTCTTAGAATTTTGTGTTGCTCACAAGCTTTAAAGATAATCAATGTCGAAAAAAATATCTACGATTAAAAATTGTAAAAATATAACGATTTTTCATAATCGACTATACAATCGAGGATCGACGATCAATAAATTATATTTATTACTTTTCGGCTTCTTTCAATTGTATTAATCAATATACACAATCAAATAAGATATCGTGATTGCTTTTAGGGATACTTATTATTAGTATATATTGTACACTAACAGCACACATGTTCAAAAGATGTCCAGAGGATGTAAAATATTCTCTGGATGTCCTCTGAACATCTTTTGAACATGTGTGCTGTTAGGGTATATATTCTTTAATTTTCCTGTTTAATGAGGAAAGTGACATACATTTTAAACATATCTCACTATTTTATTATTTTTGCATGTAAATGATATAGTTTTACAAGATTTTTATATCCGCTATACTTTTATATTATGTTCTATCTATAATATTGTGTTCTCAGTTTCTGGATTTCTTTTATCTGTTGTATGCATGACACGTCACGTGACAACTATATGGTGGGAAAAAGTACAAGATCTTTAGGTTTTCAGGTAAAGATTTCAGAATAAAGGTGTGGAACACAGTGTGGAAAACGTCTGTAGTGTACATAACACGCACTAGTGCTCTCTGCAATCGGCAGACACATACGAGCAATATCGCAGTAGATTTCGTAAGCTATTAAAAGCAGGGAATTAAATCGTTTGTTGTGATCCCTTTAATTTATATTTGTGTCTTGCATTTTACTGAATTTTTATCATAATGGCTACGATAATGTGCTTTTCTAACGAAGTGATAGCCATCATTCTTGGCTACAATGACATCAGCATGGAGGATATCATTAACTTCAGATGCGTGTGCAAGAAATTCCAGTGGGCAGCCAAATATGACAAATTTTTGGAAAAAAGTTTTCTCAGAGGTAATTCTTTGTACGAAAATTTTCTGTAATTTTTTTTCAATAACCTATCACACAATGTATCACTTCTGCAAAAAATATATTTTACAAAAATAAAATAAATAAAGATATTAAAAATATAATGTAATAAAACGAACAGGTGAAAAGATTCTAATAATCAATATAAAAATGGATAAGAAAACAGGCTAATGAAATATGGGACGCAGAAAACAAAGTGCGAGGAGTTACTTTCAAAACATTTCTCTCAATTGTTCAATTTAACTGTTTCTTTAATACAAATAAATACAAATAAATTTAGTAAAATTAATACAAATAAATTTAGTAAAATTTATATTGCTTAATAATTAAAGGGATGTTATTTTTAAATAACACTCTTGTCAATGCCATCGCTCTCATTAGCCCATTTTCCTATCCATTTTCATAATATAATGAAAAAAATATAATATATAATATATACATATAATATATATATTTTTATATTAAAAATTAGAAATTTTACATTTTTGTTTCCTTATTTTAATTATTTTATTTTATTACTTTATTTTAAGTTTCTTAATCTAACTATTTTATTTTATTTATTATATTATTTTATAAATTAATCTGATAAACTAAACTGTTTTATAAATATCGAATGTAAAAATTAAATAATTTGTTATAGTTACATAATAAAGCTGTAACGTAAGAATACCTTTGTCCATGGTACTTACTTTATTGTATATTCTTAGTGTGATAAAGTTAATTACAATTAAAAATTAAAAATTAAATATTTTCTTCATTATAACGAAAAGATGGTTTTTTTATTGATATTGTCACATATTTTGCATATTATGCATTTAAATATATTTATAGCTCTGCATATTTATTACTAGTGCAATAGCACTGTTTAGTGTAATTTTAAAAAGTATGTTATAAAATATTTTTCGTTCCAATTTCAGATGGCCTTCTGCAAAGAAACTTTATAACAAGCAATCTAAGGCAAATGAACAAAAGGACTCTGCAGAGAATAAACAGAAAGATAAAAACAGCTTACACTTTATAGAAACAGGCATAAATTGTACGAGACAATTACGAAATTATGTGACTCAAGTAATTCATCATCATTATGAGGCAACAAATCTATTTTATGCTAGGTCAATCAATAATTTAATAAAACTTGAAAACATATTTTATTTGGATGAACATTTAACAAATAATTTTGATGAGATAGCTTTTAAGCCTGAAAATATCTTAAAATATTCTGTCTTCATTGATGAAATTAAATGCTTGCTTACTCAATCTCCACGGTAAAATTCTCAATATATATTATAATGCTATTAATTTTATGAATTAATTTATTTATTACAATTAATACGTAAATTTTTCAGAAGAACTAGTTGCGATCTAACCGAAAGGTATTGCAATATAAAAATAATGTACTATCTAAGGCAATATTCGCTGAAAAAGTGGGATGAATATAAAAAGAAACGTAAGGAAGTGCTTTTGGAACGGGCTGCTACTATTGTGGCACAATGGGTTCAATCCCAAAAGGATGTATTTTACTGGTGCGTGAAAGCATCATTAGACAGTATGGCACCAGAAGTATTGAATTGCCTCAGAGAAAAACATCCCGACCATTCGATATTCTCAATGTCCGATGAAACTTTTCTTTATTGGAAAAACAACAATATCGACGATAATCACTGGAACGAAGCAGAAGGAACGCAGATTATGGATACACTACAAGAGTATATATTTGACGAATTAAACTTTCGACTAAACAAGTGCGCAAAAAATTTGGAAGCCAAGTGTATAGATAAGTTATTATAGATTATAATATATTATAATTATGACCAATAATATTGTGAGCATGACTATGTTTGTTATACCTTAAAAACACTCTTGCTCGAATTAATTTTTGTATTGTAATCTGGCACAGGTCTTAAAAAATAAATATGGCAACGATTTAATTGTTTATATAATATATCACAGCGTGGCTAGGAGACTTGGTCTACGTTGCGATGTAATAATTATAGCATATGATCTCTTGTGTATATTTTGGAAACCAAAGTAGTAAGTATAATATATTGGATTTGAAATTATTTAAACCTTTCGGTATTTTTACTCCTATCATACATACACGCTTCCATTAACATATTTTGTTATTGTTTACAGTGACACGCATAATTTGGAAAATATAAGATGTTTTACATTAAGTGATGAAATTGAGAAATTCCCATTGTCTTGTCAACAAAGTGTCGCAATTCACGGCAATATATTCAGAGAGAAGTTTTATGTTCGATTTCGAAGTTAGCAATTACTCATATATATATATATATATATATATATATATATATATATATATATGACTTCTGTTAATTTTAACACTAATAAATATACCTATAACCTTGGCAATAATATAAATCAATGAAACACGCTTTGTAGGTAGAAAGAATATAATGTCTTATTCTTTTTGTCTGTAATCAGAGCTCTATTCACGTTTAATCTCTGCTCATGTTTAATTCTTTTTTCAGATGTGGGGCAAGACAATACGAATACTTGAGAGTTTGATGATTTTTAATCCGCGTGAAAACTGCATCAGATGCCCTAAGGTATGTTAGCACTATACATTCAGCATTAATATAATAATAATAATAATGAAAAAATATTTAGAAGATTCTCTCTCTCTCTCTCTCTCTCTCTCTCTCTCTCTCTCTCTCTCTCTCTCTCTCTCTGATAACACGTACAATTACATACGAATTATAATTATTTAAAATTTAACTAGCTGTAATTTTATTTGCTATAAGAGTTTATTTACGATGTAATTGATTGACAAAATCAATTAAAGTTTGATCTTACACTTTCCAGCTCAATCTTCGCTTTAAAATAGGAGCGATGGTCATACCAAGATCAGAAGACGTAAAATTTGCAGTAGGTATGATTGTCACACATCATGATGAATCTACAAATAGTTGTACCAGCGTCATAATCGGATGGCACCGACATTTAGATAGTCATGTTGTGTTCTGCATACAAGATATGCGGGATTATAAGGACATAGGTTTATTGCCGTTGAATCACTGTCGTAATTATAAATTTGGAGAGCAACAAATAAATTACATAATTCTTACCGATAAAAATGAAATGTGTTATGTAGAAGAAGGTATGTGAATTTAATATACTATTAAATTAATTTAATTTAATAAACGCGTCTCTTTATTAAAATTATATTTAGTTAATTCTACGAGCTCATCTTTTTGCATACAATATAAAATAATATTTTATTTTATTTTCGTTTATTCTGTTCTTTTCTTTAATTTAATTATTTTATTTATTTTTGTTATTAAACTTTATTTATTATACTATTTCATTTATTTCTTTGTTTGTCTTAGTTATCTTATACAAATTTTTTTCTATTTGCATCTTTTTTATTCTAGACACTATAACTTTAACAACGCGGAAATGGATCGAAAATAGCGAAATAGGTCGCTATTTTTGTAAATACGAAAGCACGCATTACGTACCAAATAAAATGCTGGCAAGTTTTTACCCGCAGGACGCCGCTATAACTGCCGCTATAACTGCTAAATCTGAAAATTAATAGTATAAATTAAATTATGCAATATTCCGGTTATACAAAATTTTTAAACTACAGATATTGTATTATAAAATTCTAAAATCAAAGTATTGTAAATTAAATATAATATAGTATGTAAATATTAAATTGTAAGAGTAAAAAATGTAACTGTAAAATATTACAATTATATACACAAAAGCTTCTTATTTGAGAGAAGTCGCATAAGGATATTTAAAACCTGGATACAACCACACGATTCAGATTGTAATACTGCAGGCATAGAATATTAAAAATGTATTGTCAAGTTAGATTTTGTAGATTCTTATATTTTCATACACTATCGAGAGAAAGGGATAAGAATATTCGTCTATTAAATAGAATCTAACTGATAAGTTTATCATTGCAAGATACACTATTTCCAGTTGAAATATGCAGCCATTCGCTGAGAAATAACGTAGTACTCTGTCTCATTAGTGGACGGAAGTGCAACTTGAAAAAGAAAAACATAGAAGAAGAAGAATTCCGCATCGTTGATTAAGAGTTATCATGAATGCAAATTATGACGTCAACAGAGTAAAGCTAAATAAAAATGTCTCCTTCAACATTAATATCAACTTCATGTTTATCTTCTTTAGATTTTATCAAAAATAAAAAATAAGAAAATAAAAAAGGAGAAAGAATAGACAAAATTAATAATGATAATGTAGATAAGAAACGTTAGATGAAGTGTGTAAGCTCTGACGAATTGTTAATTTTTTTAACAATCAGATAATAACGAATGATAAGCCGATGCTCAACTTATTATAAGTTGTTTTGATAATAATAAATTATCTTTTGTAGTTTTAGTTCTCCGTCTGTCTCAAGGAAAGTATATTATTTAATAATATATTTAAAAGTGTGTTTTGGACATATCCGTATGTAATTTTTTGCTGTTCGTTCATAATGTATGACATAATTATAGTAAAAATTATCACTATATTTATCACGATACATTAGCTCTAAATCGCATATAATAACATACTAATATTTTTCATTCTTCACATTATAATATTTTTATAAGATACATAAATAAATATGATGGTTGTGGGGTAAGAGAACGAATGTCATGTGTTGGCAAGATAACACATTCGTACGTGCAAATTATGCGTAATATTCACTGATCTGCATTGTTCATGTGACTGCTCATGATAAATCAATGCGCGATAATAAAATGTAAGTAAATCGTACCATATACAATTTACTTACCATATGCGATTTCTTTGATTTTTCAAATAAAGTAATTGGATTATTTTAAATATATTCAATTGGATTATATTAATATATACAATATAATTTTTGAGCTGACACACACACACACACACACACACACACACACACACGCTATATAAAGCTAAGTGTCTTTCAATGTAAAGTTTGATTATATTGTAACGTCCTCCGGTCCTTTGAGATTTCTCGTATCGTGCACTAATTAATCCGCAATCGCACTCACGCCCGAAATGATAGAACTCGCGTATAAAGAATTAATTTCTTATTTCAATATAATACAATTTAATATTAACGTTTTAATATAATAATATAACGATGGGATATATTGTAATATTCGCTGAGATTCGCAAAATACATCCGCGCAGTTCGACAGCCGTCAAACCAAAAGCGAAAGTCCATCTGTTTGTTTTTTTAACAAAGGTTCCCTAGCAACGCGCTCGGAGACGATATTCTTCCACATATGATAAACGATGATGATATATGTAACGGGTATTCCAGAAACGCAGGACGTTACAATATATAAAGCGTATTTCATTGACTCATATCTTTGCTAAAGTTACAAGTATATTAAATAGTATTAAAATTAATAGAAATTAAATATATGACTAATTGCCAACCTGCTGAGCTGTTGTTGCAAAGGCGTTATAAGAACCTACGCTTAAATACTGTGTCCGGAACATCGACAGTTGGTTGACAATACAATCAGGAAATTTCATAGAAATTATCTTAAAACATCTTGCATTTTCTAAACTATTTGTGGCACTGTGAACAATCAAAATAAAAATTATATATGTATGCGCATGTGTGTGTATGATAAGAGTGATCGCGCCGAAAGTTTCAGATAATTCCAAATCTAATATTATACCTACTAATTTGGTTTCCAAAATATAGAATGGTGACACATCAAAACAATTCGCAGATTTAGTACATCGCAACGTAGACCAAGTCTTCTGGCCACGCTGTGATATATTATTAATAAAATAGTTTCATGGCCACATTTATTTTTTAAGACCTGTGCCAGATATTACAATACAGAAATTAATTGGAGCAAAAGTATTTCTAAGATATATCAAACATATGGCCATGTTTTCAGCATAATTGGCCATAATTATAATATATTATTTGAAATAACTTACATTATCAATGCACATATATTCCAAATTTGTGCCTTCCGAGTTGCTGGGTCGAAAGTTTAATTTGCCAAATATATATTTTTGGAGTGTACCCATAATCTGCGTTCCTTCTGCTTCGTTCCAGTAATTATCATCGATATTGTTGTTTTTTCAATAGGTAAAAGTTTCAGCGGACGTCGAGAATATCGAATAATTAGGATGCTTTTTTCTGAGGCAATTCAGTACATCTTGTGCGATACTATCTAATGATGCTTTTATGCACGAGTAAAATACATCCTTTTCGGGTTGAAACCATTGTGCCACAATAGTAACAATCTGTTCCAAAAGCTGCTCTCTGATAGGTTGTCTTTCAAATCTACTCAAATTCTCTTTCATCCACCGATACTTCATGTAGTGTAAGATTTTTTGATTGCAATATCTTTCTGTTAGATTGCAACCAATTCTTCTGAAAAATTTACATATTAACTGTGCAGTAAGTACATTAGTCTGTGAAGATAATAGCATCATAAATATATATTGAGAATCCTACCGTGAAGGTTGTGTAAGCAAGTTTTTAATCTCATCAATAAAGAAGGAATATTTTATGAAATTTTTACGCTTATAAATGATCTCATCTAAGTAATTTTTTATATGTGTATCGTAATTTAATACGTTTTCAAATTGTATTAAATTATTGATTGAGTTAACATGACATTTATTTGTTGATTCATAATGATTATGAATTATATAAGACACATAATTTCGTAATTGTCTCGCACAATTTATGCCTGTTTCCATAAAGTTAAAGCTGTCCTTATCCTTCTGTTTATTCTCTGCATAATCCTTCTGCTCATTTACCTTGTCATAAAGTTTCTTCGCAGAAGACCATCTGAAATTAAAAGGAAAATATTTTAACAAATTTTTTAGAATTACAGTAAACAATGTTATTGCACCAGGAATAAATTTTCAGAGCAATAAATATAATTAAATATATAATATTCAAAATCTGTGAAAATATTAATCAAAGAAACTATATTTCCGTTTTAATGAAGAAAATATATAATTTTTAATTTTGAATTGTAATTTGTGAATTAACTTTATCACTAAGAATATACAATAGAGTAAGTACAATGGACAAAGCAGTATTTACGTTATAGCATTATTATGTAACTATAACTATAACAAATTATTTAATTTTTACATTCGATATTTATAAAACAGTATAGTTTAGCAAATTAATTCATAAAATAATAAAATAAACAAAATAATATAATATAATTAAGAAACTTAATATTATAAAGTAATAAAATAAGATAATTAAAATAATGAAACAAAAATGCTAAATTTCTAATCCTTAAATATTTTATTTATTATATTATAAATTTAATATATAATATTTTTTTTCATTATATTATAAAAATGGATAGGAAAATGGACTAATGAGAGCGAAGGCGTAGACAAGAATGTAATTTAAAAACAAAATATCTTAATTATTAAAGAAAATAAATTTCACTAAATTTATTTGTATTAGTTAAAAGGAAGTTAAAAGGAACAATTAAAAGAAATGTTTTGAAAATAACTGCTCGCACTTTGTTTTCTGCGTCTCATATCTTATTAGCCTGTTTTCAATTTTTATATTAATTATTAAAATTATTTCACTTGTTTGTTATATTATCTTTATTTATTTTATTTTTGTAAAATATATTTTTTGCATAGGTGATACATTGTGTGGTAGGTAAATGAAAAAAAATTACAGAAAATTTTCGTTCACAGAATTATCTCTGAGAAAACTTTTTTTTCCAATGCTTGTCATATTTGGCTGCCCACCGGAATTTCTTGCACACGCATCTGAAGTTAATGATATCCTCAATAGTAATATCATTATTACCGAGAATGATGTCTATCACCTCGTCAGGTAAGCACTGTATCGTAGCCATTATGATAAAAATTTAGTAAAACACAAAAAAATAGTATAAATTAAAGTGGTGGCAACAAACTATTCGGGTAATTAATTTTTTATTCTTAAAAGCACATGAAATCTGCTGCGATATTGCTTGCATGTGTCTGCCGATTACAGAGAGCACACACATGTTTGATGTGCACTACAGACGTTTTCCACACGTCACTGACTCCACAACTGTAACAATTTTCGAGCATAATATCCAGGATTTTCGGCAAAGGTGGCACGTACAGAATATCTCTAACTTACTCTCAAAAGAAAATGTAATACCCCATGATTTGGTGCTTTTTTGATGGCTTCCTAGATCACCAGATTTTACTCCGTGCGACTTTTTCGTTTGAGGATACGTTAAAGATGTTGTGTGTCATCCCTGCTCTTGCCTACAACCCAGGATGATCTCAAAATTCACATTGTTATAGCCATAGAGTCAGTGATGGATATGCTAAAGCGAGTATGGAAGAATTTGACTATCTTTTCGACATTGCTTGTGTAACTAAGAGAAGTTACATCGAGCATTTATAATGTAAGAAATAAAAATTGGACAATTTTTCTTTTGTTTGATGTATCCCTAATCACTATGTATTTGTAAACTTCAAGAAGATAGTCATTTGAAATTGGATAATTCATTTTAATTAACCCTGTATTATAATAGATAGAAATAAGAACAAGTTATGTCAACCGATAAATGATAACGATACTTGCTCTATTTTATAGAAAAATTTTCACTTAACGCTAGGTATGTTATAAACTCGTACACTAGATATGTTGCTCACTTTAGTTTCGAGTTTGAAGCATATATGACTCTCAATATGTTAAAAAATTTTGTAGCTACATAGCCTTTTCGGTAATATATTAGTTTTTCAAACTAGAAACGCAATGACACTGTGACACGAATGCCATTAATATCAAGGCTACTTTTATATTATAACAATCGAATGAGAAATTTCAGTCTGCATGAGTACTGTACCAGAAATCGAATAATTTATGATATGATATCTCAATAGATATTGCAATGTTCTGATACTAGTAATAATATCAGAATAGAAAGTAAAAGAAAGACATTTTCAGTTACTTATCGCATTATCATTAATACAAAATGCGAAATTTTGAGATATCGAGCTAATGAACTTAAAAATTGTGCAAATTAGAAATTTTCACAATTGCTTTTCACACATTGCTTTCTCACCATTTTAATTCGACCGTAAAGCTTCCTCTATGAGGAAGGCAATCTACTATATACTTGTAATTTTAATTCAATTTAAAAGCTAGCTTTTTCTGAGGAGAATCTTTTGTGAGCGAATTAAAATGGTGAGAGGGCAATGAGCAAATTACAAATTTGCACAATTTTTATTCTTGTCTTACCTGTATTCTTATTATTTATTTTGTCTAATCTATCTCTCTTTTTATATTTTATTTTCGATGAAGTCTAAAGAATGTAAACATGAAATTGATATTAATATTGAAAAAGACATTTCTATTTAGCTTATTCAATTGATGTCATAATTTGCATTCATGACAATGCTTAATCAATGATAAAGAATTCTCCTGCTTCTTCTTCTTTCTATCCTTCTTCAGGTTGCATTTCCGTTCACTAATAGGATAGAGTACTACGTCATTTCTCAGCGAATAGCTACATATTTCAACCTCACATAGTATAACCTGCAATGATAAATTTATCACTTAGATTATATTAATTAAAATAATATTTTTACTGTATATTCTTATTGAATATTCCACACTGTTGATAGTCTATGAAAATATAAAAATGTGCAAAATTTCAACTTAATGGTAAATTTTTAATATATATATATATATGTTTTAATATATATATATATATATATATATATATATATATATATATATATATATATCTCCAATATTACTTTCTTAAACATGTGATTATAAGTTTTCAGATTTTAAGTACTTTGATGTGAAAACTTATTTGGAATAAAAAGTATTTGTGTAATATAATATAATTGTAATATTTCACAGTTACATTTTTTATTCTTTCAATTTAATATTTTTATACTATATTATATTTAATTTACAATATTTTGATTTTAGAGTTCTATAATACATCTATAACATCTGGTAAAAGTTTTATATAGTCTAAATATTCCATAATTTAATTTATACTATTAATTTTCAGATTTAGCAGTTATAGCGGCAGTTATAGCGGCGTCTTGCGGGTAAACACTTGTCAACATTTTATTTGGTACGTAATGTGTGTCTTTGAATTTACAAAAATAGCGACCTATTTCGCTATTTTCAATCCATTTCGGCAATGTTAAAGTTATAGTGTCTAAAATAAAAAAGATGCAAATGAAAAATAAATATGTGATAACTAAGACAAGCAGAGAAATAAATGAAATAGTATAATAAATAAAATATAATAATAAAAATAAATAAAATATCTAAATTAAAAAAGAGAACAGAATAAACCGAAATAAAATATATTATTTTATATTGTATGCAAAAAGATAAGCTCGTAGAATTAACTAATATAATTTTAATAAAGACGCCTAAAGACATCTAAAATTTATACCTTCTTCTACGTAACACATTTCATTTTTATCGGTAAGAATAATGTAATTTGTTTGATGCGGTTCAAAATTAGAATTGTGACAATGATTCAACGGCAATAAACTTATGTCCGAAAAATTCCGCACATCTTTTATAGAGACCAGAACACGACTATCTATATGTTAGTGCCATCCGATTATGACGCCGGTACAACTATCTGTGGATTGATCACGATGTGTGACAATCATACCTATTGCAAATTTTACGTCTTCTGATCTTAGTATGACCATCGCTTTTTCTATAAAGTAAAGTTTGAGCTGGAAAGTGTAAGATCAAACTTTAATTGATTTTTTAATCAATTAAATCCTAAATAAACTCTTATAGCAAGTAGAATTACAGCTACTTAAAATTTAAATAATTATAATTCGTATGTAATTATACGTGTTAGAGAGAAACCTCATAGAGATTTTTTTATCATTATTATGTATTAATATGCTAAATGTATAGTGCTAACATACCCTAAGGCATCTGACGTCGTATTCACACAGATTAATCCTAGAAGGGTTTCCCAAAAAATACATCTGACGCTTAAGTATCAGTCTTATCATGAACCACACCTAAAAATAGAATTAAAAATCAGCAGAGATTCAACGTGAATAGAGCTCTGATTACAACCAAAAAGAATGAGACATTATATTCTTTCTGCCTACAAAGCGTGTTTCATTGACTCATATTATTGCCAAGATTATAGGTATATTTATTAGTGTTAAAATTAACAGAAGTCATATATATATATATATATATATATATATATATATATATATGAGTAATGGCTAACTTCGAAATCGAACATAAAACTTCTCTCTGAATATATTGCCGTGAATTGCGATACTTTGTTGACAAGACAATCTGGGAATTTCTCAATTTCATCACTTAATGTAAAACATCTTATATTTTCCAAATTATGCGTGTCACTGTAAACAATAACAAAATATGTTAATGGAAGCGTGTATGTATGATAAGAGTAAAAATACCGCAAGGTTTAAATAATTTCAAATCTAATATATTGCACTTACTATCTTGGTTTCCAAAATATACAAAAACGGCAGTGATGTAGCAGTTTTATTACATCGCAACGTAGGCCAAGTCTTCTGGCCATGCTGTGATATATTATATGTAAAATTAATTCGTCGCCATATTTACCATTTAAGACCTGTGGCAGATTACAATACAAAAATTAATTAGAGCAAGAGTGGTTTCAAGATATAGCAAACATAGAGCCATGCTCACTCCATAATTGGCCATTAATAATTATAACATATATTATAATCTATAATAACTTACATTATCTATACACAAGTATTCCAAATTTGTCTCTTCCGATTTGTTTGGTCGAAAGTTTAATGTGCCAAATATATATTCTTGGAGTGTATCCATAATCTGTGTTCCTTCTGCCTCGTTCCAGTGATTATCGTCGATATTGTTGTCTTTCCATTCAGAAAGAGTTTCAGCGGACGTTGAGAATATCGAATGGTCGGGATGTTTTTCTCTGAGGCAATTCAATAATTCTAGTGCCATACTATCTAATGATGCTTTCACGCAATAGTAAAATACATCTTTTTGGGATTGAATCCATTGTGCCAGAATAGTAGCAGCCATTTCCAAAAGCTGCACTTTCTCAGGTTTCTTTTTATCCCACTTCTTTTTCAGCGAGCGTTGTCTTAGATAGTTCATTATTTTTGTATTGCAATATCTTTCGGTTAGATCGCAACCAGTTCTTCTGAAAAATTTACGTATTAATTGTAATAAATAAATTAGTTTATGAAATTAATAGTTTATTTAATATGAAATTAATAGTTTATAATTAATATTAATTATAATATATATTGAGAATCTTACCGTGGAGGTTGAGTAAGCAAGTTTTTAATCTCATCAATAAAGAGAGAATATTTTAAGATATTCTCAGGCATAAAAAATATCTCATTAAAGTTATTTCTTAAATGTTCATCCAAATGAAATACGTCTTGAAATTTTATTAAATTATTAATTGACTTATTTTAATAATTAGCTATTGGCTCATTGTCATAATAATATTTATAAATTATTTGAGACATATAACTCCGTAATTGTCTCGCACAATTTTTTCCTGTTTTTATAAACTTTAAATTTTTTTTATCCTTTTGTTTGCTCTTTACAGACTCCTGCTTATTTCTTTTATACCGCTTGTCATAAACTTTCTTCGCAGATGGCCATCTGAAATTGGAACGAAAAATATTTTAATAAATAATGAGAATCGTGAAAACAGCAACAGAATCTAGCGCAGTAATTGAGGCGCAACGAAATTTATTAATCTATCAAGTCATTGAAGATCTACTGATTAATATAAATTAATATAGAAAAATTATTATAGAAAAATCGAAAGTTTCGATCTCTTTCTTTATTATAATAAACTTTCGAAAATTACACTGAACAGTGTTAGAGTACCAGTAATGAATTTTCAGAGCAATAAATTTTTAAGATGTATAATGTTCAAAATCAGTTATAATATCAATCAAAATATTAATCTTCTTGTTTTGATGCAGAAAATATAAAATTTATAATCTTCAATTTTAAATAGTAATAAATAAATAAATAAATTTTGCACTAAGTATATATAATAATAAATACTGTGGTCAGAGCTGTATATTTACGTTTTAGCCTTATTATGTAACTATAACAAATTATTTAATTTTTACATTCCGTATTTATAAAGCAGTATATAGTTCACCAAATTAATTAATGAAATAATAAAATAAAATAATTATATATTAATTAATAAAAAAATGTAATGTTACTAGTTTTTGAGATATTATTCTTTTTCATTATATTATATATTATATTTTTTTATTATATAATAAAAATACATATAAAAATGGGCTAATGAGAATCAAAACGTAGAAAAAAGGAGAAATTTTTTATTTTCAAAAAAATTTTTTATTATTAAAGAAAATATATTTCACTAAATTTAATTGTACATCTATACTAATATATGTATAAAGAGGTAAAGCTTGTTCCATTGTTCGGGGTAATCTCAGAAACTACTGAACCGATTTGAAAAAATCTTTCACTGGTAGATAGCTTAGATCTTCCTGAGTAACATAGGCTATGTGCCAAATTGTAACTGACCCATATTTGCCCATCCTCACAAATCCGCAACCACATACCGAGCGCGCGAAACGCGCGAGGAACAAACGCCAGCTTGTATTATATAAAAAGAATAAATTAAACAATAGAAGGAAATGTTTTGCAAATAACTGCTCGCATTATGTTTTCTGCGTCTTGTATCTCATTAGTACGTTTTCTTACCCGTTCTTATATTGATTATTAGAGTCTTTTTATCTGTTTTTTATTATTATATATTTTAAATATATATTTTAGTTAATTTATTTTTATAAAATCTATTTTTTGCAGAAGTAATATACATTGCGCAATAGAGTAATAAAAAAAAATTACAATAAGTTTACGAACAAAAAGAATTATCTCTGAGAAAACTTTTTTTCCGAATACTTGTCATATTTGGCTGCCCACTGGAATTTCTTGCACACGCACCTGAAGTTAATGATATCCTCAATGCTGATGTCATTGTAGCCGAGCATGATGTCTATCACTTCGTCAGATAAGCACATTATCGTAGCCATTACGAACAAAATACGGTGAAACACAAGAAAATAATATAAATTAAAATGATTGCAACAAACTATTCGCGTATAACTAATTCCCTACTTTCAAAAGCACACCAATCTACTGTGATACTGTTCTTATGTGTTTGCCGATTGCAGAGAGCACAAATGCGTGTTACGTACACTACAGACGTTTTACACACTGTGTCCACCTTTATTCTGAAATCTTTACCTGAAAACCTCTTGTACTTTCTCCCATCATATAGTTGTCACGTGACGTGTCATGCATACAAAAGTTAAACAAATCTCAGAAACTGAGAGCACAGTATTATAAATAGGACATATTATAAAAGTATAGCGGATACGAAAATCTTGTAAAACTATATCAATCTACATGCAAAAATAATAAAATAGTAAGAAATGTTTAAAATGAATGTCACGTTCCTCATTAAACAGGAAAATCAAAAAATATATATAATACATACTAACAATGAGAATCTCTAAAAGCAATCACGATTTCTTATTTGATTGTGTATATTGATTAATACAATTGAAAATAGCAGAAAAGTAATAATTATATTTTATTGATCGTCGATCATCGATTTTATAGTCGATTATGAAATATTGTTATTTTTTTGCAATATTTGATCATTGTTTTTTTTGATATTGCTTTAGAGTAATGCTTGCACGCAACACATAAAATTCTAAGAGAATTTAATTTTTTTATAAAGTGTATATGTGTAACGTAAACATGTTCGAAAGTTTTCTCTTAATAGAACTTTCTCTTTTTCAGAAATAATAAAATATCTTTGAAACTCGAAGAGACTCTCAGTTAATGCATACTCGTATGTAAAACTGTTCGAGTTTCAAAAAAGTGTTTCTGAAGAAGAAAAATTCTTTCAAAAGAAATCTTCTCGACGTTGCTTGTGTAACTAGCAATGAGATCATTTTAAGACAAAAATCCTAATACTAAAATGTCGAGGTTATAATAGTTTTTGAATTATAAGTATTTATAGTTAGCAAATCAGACCGTTTAAAGTTGGCGCGTTCAGTCGTGGCACAACGCGAAGTGTTAAAAGCGAAAACTGACTGTCGCCCCTTTTGTTAATATCAATATAAAGATTACTTATGCAAAGATAAGATTGCGTTTATTGATATTTCTGCAAACACGAGTTGTGCAATGTAACATTTTCTTTTTTAAATATTGGAAGTGGACATTCCTTATTTTTATGTGACATAAAGCGCAAGCTGTCAGGTGACATTTCTTTACGAAATCTGTTTACAATTTTATATCCTACAGGCAAAACTGTAGTTATCAAACAGTAGAAATGTAGTTAGCAAATTATATTTACTTATCTTACAATGATTTAAAAATAAGCAGCTACTATTACTAATATTCAAATAAAACTCATTCAAATACACATTAAACGTTTTATTAAAATAATTCGGAGGAAGCAGAAATAATTAATACAAATAATAAATAAATAATTGGTTATTTATACAATTAATTCATGTACATTATAAGTGTTCAATTGTGCACCATTCATATCAATGCACAATCTTGCGCAATCGGGAAGAATTACTCAATCGCATTGTCGAAACAGTTACGAGCAAATCTCCGAATTGATACGCAATGCGCAACGAAGTTTATTGCGACGTTCATTTTAATATTATTCGTTTTCTGCCTTTAAAGATGTGCTGTGTACTATTGTGAACATATTCAATTAATATTTTGCATTCTTGTAAAATGATTGGCTTAAATAGATGGTTCTTATTATTATAAAGCAAAATAAACCTGTCTCTCTTCTTCTCTTTTTTTATTCTTGTTTTATCTGTATACTCATTATTTATTTTGTCTTTTCTATTTCTCTTTTTATTTTTTATTTTTGATAAAGTCTAAAGAATATGAACATGAAATTCATATTAATATTAAAAAGACATTTTAACTTAGATTTATTCAACTGATATCATAATTTGCATTCATGACAATGCTTAATGAATGATGAAGAATTTTCCTTCTTTTTCTTCTTTTTATCTTTTTTCAAGTTGCACTTCCGTTCACTAATAAGACAAAGTACTACGCCATTTCTCAGGGAATAGCTGCATATTTCAACTATACATAGTATATCCTGCAATGATAAACTTATCATTTAGATTATATTAAGTAAACGAATATCCTCATTTCAACCTGTCGTTAGTCTATGAAAATATAAAAACGTGCAAAAGCTAAATTTAACGGTACATTTTTAATATTTATGCCTCGAATATTACATTCATAATCATGTAATTATAGGTCTTCAGATTTTAAGTACTTTGATGTGACAACTTATTTGGAATAAAAAGTATTTGTGTATATAATTGCAACATTTTACAGTTACATTTTTTATTTTTTCAATTTAATATTTATATACTATATTATATTTAACTTACAATACTTTGATTTTAGAGTTTTATTATATAATATCTGGTAAAAGTTTTGTATAGTCTAAATATTGCATAATTTAATTTATATTATTAATTTTTAGATTTAGCAGTTATAGCGGCAGTTATAGCGGCGTCTTGTGGGTAAACACTTGCCAGCATTTTATTTGGTACGTAATGCATGTCTTCGAATTTACAAAAATAGCGACCTATTTCGCTATTTTCAATCCATTTCGGCATTGTTAAAGTTATAGTGTCTAAAATAGAAAAAGATGCAAATGAAAAATAAATATGTGATAACTAAGACAAACACAGAAATAAATGAAATAGTATAATAAATAAAATATAATAATAAAAATAAATAAAATAACTAAATTAAAAAAGAAAACAGAATATAGACCGAAATAAAATATAATATTATTTTATATTGTATGCAAAAAGATAAGCTCGTAGAATTAACTAATATAATTTTAATAAAGACGCGTCTAAAATTCATACCTTCTTCTACGTAACACATTTCATTTTTATCGGTAAGAATTATGTAATTTGTTTGTCGCTCTCCAAATTTATAATTACGACAGTGATTCAACGGCAATAAACCTATGTCCATAATAATCCATCCATTTTCTATGAAGAACTGAACATGACTATCTATATGTCGGTGCCATCCGATTATGACGCCGGTACAACTATCTGAAGATTGATCACGATGTGTGACAATCATACCTATTGCAAATTTTACGTCCTCTGATCTTAATATGGCCATCGCTCCATTTTTAAAGTGAAGGCTGAGCTGGAAAGTACAAGATCAAACTTTAATTGATCTATCTTATAAATTAATTCCTAAATAAACTCTTATCGCAAATTAAATTATAGCTAGTTAAATTATAGATAACTATAATTCGTATGAAATTGTACGTATTATCAGAAGGAAACCTTATAGAGATTTTTTTATCATTATTATATATATTAATATGCTAAATGTATAGTGCTAATCAGGGTTGGGAAAGTTACTTTATAAAAGTATTTAGTTACAGTTACAGTTTATTCACTAAAAATGTAACTAGTTACAAGTCGATTCTGAAAAGTAACTCGTTACAGTTATAGTTTCTTAAAAAGTAACTTAGTAAGTCGTTACGTTACTTTCTTGCAGTGAAAATAAAAATATCAAATCTACACTTATTGTTAGTGATAAAAATTTATCGAAATTTTTTACAAATTTGTACAATGTTATAAACGTTATAAACAGCGATTGGAAGCGGTTACAATAATTTAATATCTAAAATTTATAAAATAAAATATCAAATCTTTTTAAAAATTAATATAAATTTTAATAAAAATTTAAAATGTCGATAACGATGTTTATGCACATGCGCAAGGCCGCTTAATGCAATCTGCCAAAAGTTTGAAATATATATAAGGTAACTAATAATGTAACTATTAAATTAGTTACTAGTTACCGAAAATATATAACTGAGTTAAGTTACAGTTACAGATGGAAAAAAAACGAAGTTAAGTTAGAGTTACCAAAAAAAGTAATTGTAACTGTAAATTTGTTACAAGTAACGAGTTACTTCCCAACCCTAGTGCTAACATACGTTAGGTATTCTGATGCGGTGTTCAAGAAGATCATTCCAAGAAGAGCTTCTCCTAAAAATTATCCAACACTCAAGTGTTCGTATTGTCCTGCATCACATCTGAAAAAAAGAATTAAACGTGAGCAGAGATTAAACGTGTATAGAGCTCTGATTACAATTAAAAGAAATGAGACATTGTATTCTTTCTGCCTACAAAGCGTGTTTCATTGATTTATATCATTGCCAAAGTTATAGGTATATTTATTAGTGTTAAAATTAATAGAGAAGTCATATATAAGTAATTGCAAACCCAATTATTAGCAGTTATTAAAAGACCGCTTAGAACACTTCTCTCTGAATACATTTCCGTGAAACGCGGCACATCGTTGACAAGACAATCTGGGAATTTCTCAACCTCACTTATGGTAAAACATCTTATATTTTCTAAATTATGCGTGGCACTGTAAACAATAAAAAATATATGTAAGATCAGTGCAGCTAATTACGCTACCTTAAGCTTTTGGATTTTTTGGACACTTTGCTGAAAGTCAAGTGGATAAATTAAGTGTATCATAATTAATAGCGATCTTTAGGCTACCTCAAAAAAAATATTTCTACGCTTTACCTCCTCCACGCCTTTCTCCACCAGCCGTTTTAAAAAAGTGCGTCAAAGTGGCGTATTTACCGACACGTGCAATTAATTACGCCACCTAATTAAAAATTCATATAAAGTGATTTTGAGACATGGAATCACATATGAGAAACCAACTCAGAGCTTTGGAACAAATATTTTGTGAATTCTACTCGCAATTCCAATGCATAAGAAAAGAAGGCGGGGAAGGATTTGTAACCGTGTTCCATATTTTTAAAAATAAGCAAGTTTTATTTTCTTCCATATTTTTAAAAAATAAGCGTTTTATTTTTTCTTATGAAAGTAAATAAAAAGACATGAAAAGAGCTGCCACAGTCAAAACGGATCTAAATACAAAACATAGAGATCAAATTCGTCAGTAATTCTAATGAGTTCTTAAAGAGGCACAATTACCAATTGTCTAAAATTTCGTAAATAAATTATTTTTTCTGTACTTACATGAAATGGAATGACAAAAATAATAACTATACTTTCGGAAAAAGCGTCGAATTTACTACGAAAATAATGCTAGCAAATATTTGAAATGTAATAATTACTGCCGGCAAATTAGCGGCGAGTGTAGTGCCAAGTTTATAGTGGCAAATTTTTTTGATAACAACTTCTGTTCTAATTAATTTTAATTTTGTTTTAGTTCTGATTTTGTTCTAATTAAGTCTAATTTAGTTTAATTCTAATTTTGTTTTTTCTAATTATTTTTCTAATTTTGTTGTATTAGATAGGTGGCGTAATTAGCTGCACTAACCTTATTTGGGAGCGTGTGTGTATGATAAGAGAAAAAATACCGAAAGATTTAAATAATTTCAAATCTAATAATATACTTACTATTTTGGTTTCCAAAATATACTGAAGTGAACCACTCTTATTACATCGCAACGTAGACCAAGTCTCCTGGCCACGCTGTGATATATTATACATAAATTAAAATGGTCGCCATATTTATTCTTTAAGACCTGTGCCAGATTACAATACAAAAATTAATTCGAGCAAGAGTGTTTTTAAGATATAACAAACATGTGGTCATGCTGACAATATTATTGGCCATAATAATAATATATTATAATGTATAGAGGAAAGGAGGCAAATTTGGAATACTGTTGGTAATTTGGAATACCGAAGTATAAAAAAAACTAGTGACGCCAACTAGTTTGAATCACCGCATACAAATAGAGTAGCGACCCACCAACTAATGACATTTGCGGTATGGATCGCCATGTTGACAGTATTGTTTTAAATTATACAAAAATGAAACTAGACATTCGCAAGATTTTTTAAGTGAGTCTGCAATCCGTTTCCACCATTGTTAAAATTGATCAAATATTTTTTGAAATTCGTTTAAATTGTTCCTTGACATGTTAATTTTATGAATTCCTACTGATTTTGCGATGATTTTCGATTTGTGACACGTGATTTAAAAATTGAGATTATCCATGATATGTTGTTAATTTGGAATACTATGTATAAAGTTACTTTGGAATATTCCAAATAATATGTGATGACGTGAGGAGAGAACAATGAGTGCAATGCTTCATATGTGAGATATGAGTATACAGCAAATGCGCTGGCTATGACTCCGAAACTTATATGTGTGATTATTGTTAATAGATGAATCATAAGTACCTAGTAGTTTATAAGAGAAGATTATATAAGACGAAGAAGAAAGATTTATATAAATTTATAAGAGAACAATTGTTTATAAAAGAAGAGATGATTATATAAGTCGAAGAAGAACGATTTAGAAAATGTGAATGTAATTCGAAGTAACCTATTCCAAATTACCAGCACATTAACTAAATCACTCTTTTCTGAGATTTTTCAATCAAGCCAAAGTTTCAGGCACTTTTTGATTTCAAATACTGTTGATTATTTTTTGATTGATAATATATTAGTTTTCCTACGTTTAGAAATATTGTTCATTATTCAACTCCTCACACATGGTTTTTTATAATTTTTTTTCAAACTAGTATTCCAAATTTGCTTCCTTCCCTCTAATAACTTACATTATCTATACACCTGGATTTCAAATTTCCAAATTTACATTCGTCTGATCGAAAGTTTAATTTGCCAAATATATACTCCTGGAGTGTATCCATAATCTGTGTTCCTTCTGCCTCGTTCCAGTGATTATCGTCGATATGGTTGTTTTTCCAATAGGAAAAAGTTTCAGCGGACGTTGAGAATATCGAATGATCGGGATGTTTCTCTCTGAGGCAGTTCAATACTTCTAGTGCCATACTATCTAATGATGCTTTCACGCACGAATAAAATACATTCTTTTGGGATTGAAACATTTGTGCCAAAATAGTAGCAGCCCGTTCCAAAAGCTGCACTTTATCAGGTTTCTTTTTATATTTATCCCACTTCTTTTCCAGCGAACGTTGTCTTAGATAGTACATTATTTTTATATTGCAATATCTTTCGGTTAGATCGCAACCAGTTCTTCTGAAAAATGTACGTATTAATTGTAATAAATAAACTAAATTTTGAAATTAATAGCATTATAATATATATTGAGAATCCTACCGTGGAGATTGCGTAAGCAAGTTATTAATCTCATCAATGAAGAAAGAATATTTTAAGATATTTTCAGGCTTAAAAATTATAGGCTTAATAATATCAATGTTATTTCTTAAATTTTCATCCAAATGAAATATATCTTCAAGTTTTATTAAATTATCGATTGTGTCATAATATGGTTGATGAATTATTTGAGACACATAATTTCGTAATTGTCTCGTACAATTTATGCCTGTTTTTTTAAAGCTGCCTTTATCCTTCTGTTTATTCTCTGCAGAGTTCTTCTGCTCATTTTCCTTAGACTGCATGTCATAAAGTTTCTTTGCAGAAGGCCATCTGAAATTCGAACAAAAAATATTTTAAACTTTCGAGAATTACACTAAATAGTGCTAGTGCACCAGTAATGAATTTTCAGAGCAATAAGCTTTGTCTAATGTATATTGTTCAAAATCAGTCATATTATCAATCAAAATATCAATTTTCTTGTTTTGATGTAGAAAATATAAAATATATAATCTTCAACTTTAAATAGTAATTAAATTTTACACTTAGGGGTTATATAATAATAAATACTGTGATCAAAGTTGTATTTACGTTATATATATATAGCCTTATTATGTAACTATAACAAATTATTTAATTTTTACATTTCGTATTTATAAAGCAGTATACAGTTCACCAAATTCATTAATGAAGTAATAAACGAAAATAATTAAATTAATAAAAGGAAAATGTAATGTTACTAATTTTGAAATATTTTTCTTTTTTATTATATTATATTATATATATTTTATTTATATTATATATTATATTTTTTATTATATTATAAAGATGGATAGAAAAATGGGCTTGAGAGTCAAGACATAGAAAAAAAGGTTACATTCAAAAAAATTTTATTAAGGAAGATATATTTCATTAAATTTCACTGTACCTATTAATAAAATGGAATGAATTAAACAATAGAAGAAAGTGTTTTGTAAATAATTGCTCGCATTACGTTTTCTGCGTCTTGTCTCTCATTAGCCCGTCTTCTTACTCAATTTTATATTAATTATTAAAGTCTTTTTATCTGTTTTTTATTATATTATATTTTGAATATATATTTTACTTAATTTATTTTTATAAAATATATTTTTTGCAAAAATGATGCACGTTGTGCGACAGATTAGTAAAAAAAAAATTACAAAAAATTTACAAACATAAGAAATTACCTCTGAGAAAATTTTTTTTCCAAAAATTTGTCATATTTGGCTGCCCACTGAAATTTCTTGCACACGCATCTAAAGTTAATGATATCCTCCATGCTGATGTCATTGTAGCCAAGAATGATGGCTATCACTTCGTTAGATAAGCACATTATCGTAGCCATTACGAACAAAATACAGTTAAATACAAAAAATAATAAAAATTAAAATGAATGCAACAAACTATTTGCGTATAACTATAATTCCCTACTTTTCAATGCAGATCAATCTACTGCGATACTGTTCTTAGGTGTCTGCCGATTGCAGAGAGCACAAGTGCGTATTATATACACTAAAGACGTTTTCCACACTCTGTCCATCTTTATTCTGAAATCTTTACCTGAAAACCTAGAGGTCTTGTACTTTTTCCCACCATACAGTTGTATCACGTGACGTGTCAATCGTACAAAAGACAAACGAAACTAAGAAACTTAGAACACAATATTTTAATTCTACATATGCGCCTAAGACAGAAAAAGATAGAGGATTACAGAATAAAAGTATACCACCGTTTTGCAGATTCTAAAATAAAAAAATATTCTCTTGTAATCCAGGCAATAATGGTAGACAAACAAATTCATCCTGCTTGTGCGCAAAAACATCAGTAAATGTTTCTTATAATTTTGCATATATGTACATACTTTTTATGGCGATTGGTAATATCGTTAAATACCCCACGTAAGAGAAATAGCAATTGTTAAATAAACAATATAAAAACTTTTACATATATTCTATTTATAAAATGAAGCATAATAATTATTGTAATTATTTACTTTCTTCATCTGCTGTAGACGCATATCAACAGTTTTTTGATAGACATTAATTCCTTTCAGTTTTTCTACAAAGTTTATCAAGTCTACTGCTACGTATATATAGTGTTAAAGGAATATTAAAGAATTTCAATTTCGAACTTTTCGGTAGATACTGTTCACAAAATCGAATAATAGAATGCTTAGCAAATATTGAAATCCTACATTGAATTGGCTACAATAAATGATTAAGAAAAGTATGTTTAGTAACTAAACAAAAGTATATTTCCTCTATTAATTACAATATAATTGGTAAAATATATAGTAATAAAAATAATGGATAGAATATAATATATCACGTTATTATTCATTCATATGCTGAAATTCGAGTAATTAAAGAACGATTAAAAGAACAGGATAAATTGATTTCTCAAAAATTTAGTATACAAGTATAGCGGATTCTAAAATTTTGTAAAACTATATTAATCTAGGTAAAAGGAACATGCAAAAATAATAAAATTATGAGAAATGTTTAAAATGCATATCACTTTCCTCATTAAACAGGAAAATCAAAGAATATATATAATATGTACTAATAATAAGTATCCCTAAAAGCGATTTCTTATTTGATTGTGTATATTGATTAATATGATTGAAAGTAGCAGAAAAGTATTAAATATAATTTAATGATCGTCGATTCTCGATTGTATAGTCAATTATGAAAAATCGTTATATTTTTGCAATATTTAATCGTAGATATTTTTTCGACATTGATTATTATCTGTAAACTTGTGCGCAACAGATATAAATTTCTAAGAGAATTTAAATTTTTTAAATAAAATTTATATACATATATATACATACATATATGTAATGTGAACGTTTTCGAAAGTTAGTTTTTCTTTTTTCTTTCCGGAAACAACAAAATCTCGTTGAAGCTCGAAGGGTCTCTCAGGTAATGCATTCCTGTGTGAGAGAGTTTTAAAACCTGTCTCTTGTCCATTATCTTTATTCCTGGTATAGAAGTATAGCGGAAAGAGGAGTAAGATGACGACTTTAAGGTCTGTCGACTTTTCTTACATTTAAGACGACGTAAAAATATTGATCTATTTTTTCGGACTTACTAAAATCTTGTTTATTATTTGAAAAAATTGATAAATAAATTACAATTTTGTAATATTTATGTTTCTTAGAAACGTGTCAATTTCGTTATCCGGCCGCAACATGCAAGTAAGATGACTTTTAGTATTGGGTAATATGACAAAAGGCCAAGTTAGATTAAACAAAAAATGGACTTTTTTTACGGATAAAAAATTTCTTATAATAAGCTTTCTATTTCATTTTGATGTTATAATATTTAAATGTACAAATAAAGTAATTAAAATAGAGAATAAAATATCTCATTTATATGACTAAAAGAAACGATAATTAATGGAACATTAAAACAAAAATAATTATTTATAACAGTTAAAAATTTTTTATAAGCGTATTATATATAAGTATATGCTGTAAAATAAAATAAAATTAAAAACAAAACAAAAATAATTATTAAATATTAAAAATTAAGGAATTTTATATAAAAACTAATATAAATATAATCAAACATTACATTGAAAGACACTTAGCTTTATATAGCATGATGTGTGTGTGTGTGTGTGTGTGTGTGTATGTGTGTGTGTGTGTGTGTCAGGGACGTAGCCAGGAGGGGGCAAGAGCAGGCTTTGCCTGCTCTTGTAGCTTTTTGCCTGCTCTTGAAAAATCTAGCAATTTATAAATAATTCTATTTATATTTTATTTAAATATTCGCAAATTATTTGTGTGTATTTTTTAGTTGTTTAATCCCATAAATAGTTTTACTCAAATAATAGTTTGAAACATTTTATTTTATTGCCGTTCTGCCAATCCTTTTCCTGCTCTGTCAGTTTTCTTGCCTGCTCTAGCATTTCAAACTGGCTACGCCCCTGGTGTGTGTGTGTGTGTCAGTTCAAAAATTACAATTTATATATTAATATAATCTAATTGAATATATTTAAATTAATCCAATTACTTTATTTCATAAATCAAAGGAATCAGTAAATTGCATATGGTAAGATCTACTTACATATCAGTATCACGCATTAACTGATCATGAGCAGTCACATGAACAACGCAGTTCAACGAATATTACGCATAATTTGCACGTACGAATGCGTCATCTTGCCAACACATGACATTCGTTCTCTTACCATCATATTTATTTATGTATCTTATAAAAATATTATAATGTGAAGAATGGAAAATATTAGTATGTTATTATATGCGTTTTTAGAGCTACTGTGCCGTAATTTCATAAATATAGTGAAAGTTTTTACTATAATTGTCATTCATTATAAACGAACAGCAAAAAATTATATACGGATATGTCCAAAACACACTTTTAAATATGTTATTTAATAATATTACTTTCCTTGAGACAGACGGAGAACTCAAATTACAAGAGACAATTTATTATTATCAAAAGAATTTTTAATGAGTTGAGCATCGGCTCGTTATTCGTTATTATCTTATTGTTAGAAAAATTAGCAATTCGTCAGCTTACACTCTTCATCTAACATTTCTTACCTACATTTTTATTATTTATTTTATCTATTCTTTTTCTTTTTTTATTTTCTTACTTTTCATTTTTGATTAAATCTAAAGAAGATAAACATGAAATTGATATTAATGTTGAAGGAGACATTTTTATTTAGCTTTACTCTGTTGACGTCATAATTTGCTTTCATGATAATTCTTAATCAATGATGAGGAATTCTTCTTCTTCTATGTTTTTTTTCTTCAAGTTGCACTTCCGTCCACTAATGAGACAGAGTACCTACTACGTTATTTCTCAGGGAATGGTTGCATATTTCAACTGGAAATAGTGTATCTTGCAATGATAAACTTATCAGTTAGATTATATCTAATACACGAATATTCTTATCTTCTCTTCGATAGTGTATAAAAATATAAGAATCTGCAAAATCTACCTTGACGATACATTTTTAATATTTTATGCCACCAGTATTACAATCTGAATCGTGTGGCTGTCTCCAGGTTTTAGATATCTTTATGCGACTTCTCTCAAGTAAAGAGTTTTTTTATGTATATAATTGTAATATTTTACAGTTACATTTTTTATTTTTTCCATTTAAAATTTACATATATTACGTCCTGTGGACTTCACGATTCTTTTCTTTTATAATTTACTAACAATGATAAATTAGATTATTATCTGACAGGCGAATCGTGGTGTTCGCAGCACATGACGAACAAATGATAATAACGAATGAAACTAAATCGGGTCGTGTTCGATATACACGACGAACGAACCATGATAATAACCATATATATACATATATACATATATACATATATATATATATATATATATATATTTCTCCATATATACATATATAATATTTCTAGCTTTTCTTGTTTTATTTAATTAACAAAATCCAAAAATTGTTTCACAATCCGAGAAATTCTTCTCGAGAAAGAAAGATATTATTTTCTTTTTTTTTTAAATATTCGTTTCTTCCTCTACCCGTTTCCCTCAGTGGAAAAACCTAGACGAAAGTCTAGAGCGGTTGCCAAACAGTCGCGTCATCGCCGCAACAGGTAAATAAGAAAATTACTGGCTCTGGCTTCGGCAGAAAATAGATCAAAATCCCTCGAAGACTGCGGCAACTAGTATAGACAATGATATCAACAACAATAATCCTCACATCAATTATTGGAATACACATTACAACCTCCAATTTTTTCCCATCTCATCCCCGGAACGTCCGTTTCTCCCCTCAGTACTCCCTTCTATCTCTCACGAGAATTCACGCTTTCTGAGAGTTTAAACTCCCCCTCCTTTTTCTCAATTTTATTTTTATTTATATATATATTTATTGTAACCCGAACGGGGGGAGCTTCAATTTAAATATTAGAATTTCCCCCATGCTGTTCCGATCGATGACCTCCGTACCGATGTATCGCGCACACACACGCAAACATTCACATGCAATTGTATTTACACAAAGAATTTGAACTATTAAGATGTTATAATTAATTATAATAATAAACACATTACATATATATATATATATTCAAAATATTTTGATATGAATTATTCTTATAATTTTATTTCATTATTTGAATAAAATAGACATTTTTTTATGCGCAATTAAATAATCATTTATTAACTCTTAACTCTCTCCTGTAATCTGAAATCGCAAAAGGTCCCATCCTGAGCAAAAGGAATAGAATTCTCTTGCAGAAAAGAGACCATCGAGCGAACGGTCTTTTAACAGTGTAAAAGCGATCTTCCCGGTCGTTGACCTGTTTAGGACCTCAGCACGTTCACTCGACTCGAAACCACGCACGATCCGGCATTGTTCGAGGTAAGTTTCCTCCTTCTTACGAGTCTGGACGTAACACATACTATATTATATTTAATTTACAATACTTTAATTTTAGAGTTTTATAATATCTGGTAAAAGTTTTGTATAGTTTAAATATTGCATAATTTAATTTATACTATTTATTTTCAGATTTAGCAGTTATAGCGGCAGTTACAGCGGCGTCTTGCGGGTAAAGTCTTGCCAGCATTTTATTTGGTACGTAATGTGTGTCTTTGAATTTACAAAAATAGCGACTTCTTTCGCTATTTTTGATCCATTTCGGCGTTGTTAAAGTTATAGTGTCTAAAATAAAAAAAGATGCAAATAAAAAATAAATTTGTGATAACTATGACAAACAAAGAAATAAATGAAATAGTATAATAAATAAAATATAATAATAAAAATAAATAAATTAACTAAATTAAAAAATAAAACAGAATAAACCAAAATAAAATAAAATATTATTTTATATTGTATACAAAAAGATGAGCTCGTAAAATTAACTAATATAAATTTAATAAAGACGCGTCTAAATTCATACCTTCTTCTATATAACACATTTCATTTTTATTGATAAGAATTATGTAATTTGTTTGTTGCTTTTCAAAATTAGAATTGCGACAATGATTCAACGGCAATAAACCTATGTCCGAATAAACCCACTCATTTTCTATGGAGAAATAAACATGACTATCTATATGTCGGTGCCATTCGATTATGATGCCGGTACAACTATCTGTAGATTGATCACGATGTGTGACAATCATACCTATTGCAAATTTTACGTCCTCTGATCTTAGTATGACCATCGATTTTTCTATAAAGTAAAGTTTGAACTGGAAAGTGTAAGATCAAACTTTAATTGATTTTTTTAATCATTTATATCCTAAATAAGCTCTTATAGCAAGTAGAATTACAGCTACTTAAAATTTAGATAATTATAATTCGTATGTAATTGTACGTGTTATCAGAGAGAAACCTTATAGAGACTTTTTTATTATTATTATATTAATATGCTAAATGTATAGTGCTAAGCAGGGTTGGGAAAGTTACTTTAAAAAAGTATTTAGTTACAGTTACAGTTTTTTTATTGAAAATGTATCTAGTTACAGTTACAAGTTATCGATTCTGAAAAGTAACTCGTTACAGTTACAGTTACTTAAAAAGTAACGAGTCGTTACTTTGCAGTTACTTTCTTGCAATGAGAATAAAAATATCAAATCTATACTTATTATGTTAGTGATAAAAATTTATCGAAATTTTTACAATGTTATAAACGTTATAAACAGCGATTGGAAGCGGTTACAATAATTTAATATCTAAAATTTATAAAATAAATATCTATATATATATTATAAAATATCTATATAATTATTTATAATATATATAAATAAATATATATATATTATAAAATATCAAATCTTTTTAAAAATTAATACAAATTTTTATAAAAATTTAAAATGTCGATAACGATGTTTATGCACATGCGCAAGGCCGCTTAATGCAATCTGCCAAAAGTTTGAAATATATATAAGGTAACTAATAATGTAACTATTAAATTAGTTACTAGTTACCGAAAATATATAACTGAGTTAAGTTACAGTTACAGATGGAAAAAAAACGAAGTTAAGTTAGAGTTACCAAAAAAAAGTAATTGTAACTGTAAATTTGTTACAAGTAACGAGTTACTTCCCAACCCCGGTGCTAACATACGTTAGGTATTCTGATGCGGTGTTCAAGAAAATCATTCCAAGAAGAGCTTCTCCAAAAAATTATCCAACACTCAAATGTTCGTATTGTCTTGCATCACATCTGAAAAAAAGAATTAAACGTGAGCAGAGATTAAACGTGTATAGAGCTCTGATTACAATTAAAAGAAATGAGACATTGTATTCTTTCTGCCTACAAAGCGTGTTTCATTGATTTATATCATTGCCAAAGTTATAGGTATATTTATTAGTGTTAAAATTAATAGAGAAGTCATATATAAGTAATTGCAAACCCAATTATTAGCAGTTATTAAAAGACCGCTTAGAACACTTCTCTCTGAATACATTTCCGTGAAACGCGGCACATCGTTGACAAGACAATCTGGGAATTTCTCAACCTCACTTATGGTAAAACATCTTATATTTTCTAAATTATGCGTGGCACTGTAAACAATAAAAAATATATGTTAGGTCAGTGCAGGTAATTACGCTATTTTAAGATTTTGGATTTTTTGGACACTTTACTGAGGGTCGAGTTGAAAAAATTAAGTGTACCATAATTAAAAGTGATCTTTTGGCTACCTCAAAAAAAAATATTTCTACGCTTTACTTCCTTTACCCCTTTCTCCACCAGTCGTTTCAAAAAAGTGCGACAAAGGGGCGTACTTACCAACACGTGCAGCTAATTACGCCATCAAATTAAAAATTCATATAAAGTGATTTTGAAACATGGAATCACATGATAAACCAACTCAGAGCTTTGGAACAAATATTTTGTGAATTTTATTCGCAATTCCAATGCACAAGGAAAGAAGGCGGGGAGGGATTTGTAACCGCGCGCGTTTAGGTTCCATATTTAAAAAAAGTAAGCAACAAGTTTTATTTTTTCTTATGTAAGTAAATAAAAAGACATTGAAAGAACTGCCACATTCAAAACGAATCTAAATACAAAACATAGAGATCAAATTTGTTAGTAATTCTAATGAGTTCTTAAAGTGGCGTAATTACCAACTGCCTGAAATTTCGTAAATAAATTATTTTTTCTGTACTTACATGAAATGGAATGACAAAAATAATAACTATACTTTCGGAAAAAGCGTCGAATTTACTACGAAAATAATGATAGTAAATATTTGAAATGTAATAATTACTGTCGGCAAATTAGCGGCGAGTGTAGTGTCAAGTTTATACTAGCAAATTTTTGGATAACAACTTTTGTTCTAATTAATTCTAATTTTGTTTTATTTCTAATTTTGTACTAATTATTTTTAATTTTGCTTATATTCTAATTGATTTTCAAATTTTGTTGAATTAGATAGATGGTAATTAGCTGCTATGGCGTAATTAGCTGCACTGACCTTATATGAGAGCGTTTGTGTATGATAAAAGTTGTGTGTCATCCCTGCCCTTGCCCACAACCCTGGATGATCTCTAAATTCACATTATTACAGCTATGGAGTCTGTGATGGATATGCTAAATCGAGTATGGAAGAATTTGACTATCTTCTCGACATTGCTTGTGTAACTAAGGGAAGTTACATCGAGCATTTATAATGTAAGAAATAAAACTTGGACAATTTTTCTTTTGGTTGATGTATCCCTAATCATTATGTATTTGTAAACTTCAAAAATATAGTCATTTGAAATTGGATAATTAATAACCATTTTAAATAACCCTGTATTATAATAAATAGAGACAAGAACAAGTTATGTCAACCGATAGATGACAACGATACTTGCTCTATTTTAAAGAAAAATTTCCACGTAACGCTAGGTATGTTACAAACTCGTACACTAGATATGTTGCTCATTTTAATTTCGAGTTTGAAGTATATATGACTCTCAATGTGTTAACAAATTTTGTACCTACATAGCCTTTTCGGTAATATATTAGTTTTTCAAACTAAAAACGCAATGACACTGTGACACGAATGCTAACTTTTATACTATAACAATCGAATGAGAATTTTCAGCCTGCATGAGTAATGTACCAGAAATCGCATAATTTATAATATGATATCTTAGTAGATATTGCAATGTTCTGATACTAGTAATAATATCAGAATAGAAAGTAAAAGAAAGATATTTTCAATTACTTATCGTATTATCATTAATACAAAATGCGAAATTTTGAGATATCGAGCTAATAAACATAAAAATTGTGCAAATTAGAAATTTGCACATTGTTTCCTGACCATTTTAATTCGATCATAAAGCTTCCTCTATGAGGAAGCCAATCTATTATATACTAAAAGTTTTAATTCAATTTAAAAACTAGCTTTCTTTGAGGAGGAACTTAGTGAGTGAATTAAAATGGTAAGAAAGCCATGTGTAAATTTCGAATTTGCACAATTTTTATTTTTGTTTTACCTGTATATTCTTATTATTTATTTTGTCTAATCTATCTCTTTTTTTATATTTTATTTTCGATGAAGTCTAAAAAATATGAACATGAAATTGATATTAATATTGAAAAAGACATTTCTAATTAGCTTATTCAATTGATGTCATAATTTGCATTCATGACAATGCTTAATCAATGATGAAGAATTCTCCTGCTTCTTCTTCTTTTTATCCTTTTTCAGGTTGCACTTCCGTTCACTAATAAGTTAGAGTACTACGCTATTTCTCAGAGAAGAGCTGCATATTTCAACTTCACATAGTATAACCTGCAATGATAAACTTATCACTTAGATTATATTAATTGAAGGAATGTTCTTACTGTATATTCTTACTGAATATTCCACACTGTTGATAGTTTATGAAAATATAAAAATGTGCAAAATCTCAACTTAACGGTAAATTTTTAATATCTATATCTCCAATATTACATTCTTAATCATGTTGTTATAAGTCTTCAGATTTTAAGTACTTTGATGTGACAACTTATTTGGAATAAAAAAAGATTGTGTATATAATTGTAATATTTCGCAGTTACATTTTTTCAACTTAATATTTTTATAAAAACCATATTATATTTAATTTATAATAATTTGATTTTAGAGATCTATAATATAATATCTGGTAAATGTTTTGTATAGTCTATAAATATTGCATTATTTAATTTATGCTATTAATTTTGAAAGTTAGCGGTTATAGCGGCAGTTATAGCGGCGTCTTGCGGGTAAAAACTTGCCAGCATTTTATTTGGTACGTAATGCGTTCCTTCGAATTTACAAAAATAGCGACCTATTTCGCTATTTTCGATCCATTTCGGTATTGTTAAAGTTATAGCGTCTAAAACAAAAAAGATGCAAATAAAAAATAAATTTGTGATAACTAAGATAAATAAAGAAATAATTGAAATAGTTTATTAAATAAAATAAAATAACAAAAATAAATAAAATAACTAAATTAAAAAAAGGAACAGAATAAACCGAAATAAAATATAATATTAATTTATATTGTATGCAAAAAGATGAGCTCGTAGAATTATCTAATATAATTTTAATAAAGACGCGTCTAAATTCGTACCTTCTTCTATGTAACACATTTCATTTTTATCGGTAAGAATTATGTAATTTGTTTGTTGCTTTCCAAATTTATAATTATGACGGTGATTCAACGGCAATAAACCTATGTCCCTAACTGCATGATCACACTCATCTTCTATTGAAAACTCAACATGTCTATCTATATGTCGGTGCCATCCAATTATGACGCCGGTACAATTATCTGTAGATTGATCACGATGTGTGACAATCATACCTACTGCAAATTTTACGTCCTCCGATCTTGGTATAATTATCGCTCCTTTTTTAAAGCGAAGATTGAGCTGGAAAGTTTAAGATCAAGCTTTAATTGATTTTTTCAATCAATTAATTCATAAATAAACTTTTATAGCAAGTAAAATTACAGCTAGTTAAATTTTAGATAATTATAATTCGTATGTAATTGTACGTGTTATCAGAGAGAAACCTCATAAAGATTATTTTATCATTATTATATTATGCTAAATGTATAATGCTAACATACATTAGGGCTTCTGATCTTGTATTCACGCGCATTAATCCCAAAAGGGTTCTCCCTAAAAATCATTTCAGTTAAATGTTCACATTAACTTATACATCGCGGATCATTTTCATTTTTAGATATATTATAGAGGGTGCATTCCTAAGTAATACACGCTTTTAATTTTGTGACGCTCTCTTGTGATTCCTGAGATATAATATTTTGAAGTATCGTAATTTTCGTATTACTTTGTATCATGTTTTCGTTGTATTCTAACTTCGTGTTTATATTTTTTTGTTTACATTTGATCGTTATTGAGTAAGTGTCAGTACGATTCTGGATTACTATTTATTTTTACTCTATAATATATCTAAAAATAAAAATGATCCGTAATGTTTAAGTTAATATGAATATTTACCTCATCGAACACTCAAGTATTCTCTTTATATGGTACCACATCTGAAAATATAAATAAAAATCAGCAGAGATTAAACGTGAATAGAGCTCTGATTACAATTAAAAGAAATGAGACATTATATTCTTTTTGCCTACAAAACGTGTTTCATTGACTCATATTATTGCCAAGGTTATAGGTATATTCATTAGTGTTAAAATTAATAGAAGTCATATATATGAGTAATTTCCAACCTTATTATTAGCAGTTATTAAAAACTCTTCCAGAAATCTTCTCTCTGAATACATTGCCGTAAAATGCGGCACTTGGTTGACAAGACAATCTGGGAATTTCTTAACTTTATTTATAATAAAACATCTTATATTTTCAAAATTATGCGTGGCACTGTAAACAATAAAAAATTATGTATATGGAAGCGTGTGTGTGTTATAAGAGTAAGAATACTGAATTTTTCAAATAACTTTAAATCTAATATTATACTTACTATTTTGCTTTCCAAAATATACAGATGGGTAGAAATTTTCCATATATTACATCGCAACGTAGACCAAGTCTCCTGGCCACGCTGTGATATATTATATAAACAATTAAATCGTCGCCATATTTATCTTTTAAGACCTGTGCCAGATTACAATACAAAAATTAATTCGAGAAAGAGTGTTTTTAAAATATAACAAACACATAGTCATGCTCACAATATTATTGGCCTTAATTATAATATATTATAATCTATAACAACTTACATTATCTATACACTTGGATTCCAAATTTTTGTTGTACATGTTTGGTTGAAAGTTTAATTTGCCAAAGATATACTCTTGAAGTGTATCCATAATCTGCGTTCCTTCTGCTTCGTTCCAGTGATTATCGTCGATATAGTTGTTTTTCCAATAAGAAAAAGTTTCAGCGGACGTTGAGAATATCGAATGATCGGGATGTTTTTCTCTGAGACAGCTCAATACTTCCATTGCCATACTATCTAATGATGATTTCACGTACGAGTACAATACATCTTTTTCGGGTTGAATCCTTTGTGCCACAATAGTAGCAGCCCGTTCCAAAAGTTGCATTTTCACAGGTTTTTTTTCATATTTATCCCACTTCTTTTCCAGCGAACATTGCCTTAGATAGTGCATTATTTTTGTATTGCAATATCTTTCGGTTAGATTGCAACCAGTTCTTCTGAAAAATTTACGTATTAATTGTAAATAAACTAGATTTTGAAATTTATAGCATTAGAATATATATTGAGAATCCTACCGTGGAGATTGCGTAAGCAAGTTTTTAATCTCATCAATGAAGAAAGAATATTTTAAGATATTTTTAGGCTTAAAAATTATCTCATCAATGTTATTTCTTAAATTTTCATCCAAATCAAATATGTCTTCAAGTTTTATTAAATTATCGATTGTGTTATAATATGGTTGATGAATTATTTGAGACATATAATTTCGTAATTGTCTCTTACAGTTTATGCCTGTTTTCTTAAAGTTTAAACTGCCCATATTTTTCTGTTTATTCTCTGCAGAGTTCTTCTGCTCATTTTCTTTAGACTGCTTGTCATAAAGTTCCTTTGCAGAAGGCCATCTGAAATTGGAATGAAAAATATCTTAATAAACTTTCGAGAATTACACTAAACAGTGCTAGTGCACCAATAATGAATTTTCAGAGCAATAAACTTTTAAGATGCGTAATGTTCAAAATTAGTTATAATATCAATCAAAATATCAATCTTCTTGTTTTGATACAAAAAATATAAAATTTATAATCTTGAATTTTAAGTAGTAATTAAATTTTGCTAAGGACATATATAATAATAAATACTGTAGTCAAAGCTGTATTGACGTTATAGCCTTATTATGTAACTATAACAAATTATTTAATTTTAACATTCCGTATTTATAAAGCAGTATATAGTTCATCAAATTAATTAATAAAATAATAAAACATAATAATTAAATTAATAAAAAAAATGTAATGTTACTAGCTTTTGAAATATTATTCTTTTATATTATATTATAATGTATTATATATATTATATTTATATTATGAATATTGTATTTTTTTATTATATTATAAAAATGGATAGAAGAATAGGCTAATGAGAGCCAAGACGTAGAAAAGAGTGTTACTTTCAAAATTTTTTTATTATTAAAACAAATATGTTTCACTAAATTCAATTGTATTAATTAAAAAGAATAAATTGAACAAGGAAATTTGCAAATTACTGCATGCATTACTTTTTCTGCGTCTTGTCTCTTATTAGCCCGTTTTCTTACTCGTTCTCATATTGATTATTAGAGTTTTTTTTATCTATTTTTTATTATATTGTATTTTGAATATATATTTTATTTAATTTGTCTTTATAAAATACATTTTTTGCAAAAGTGATATACATTGTGCGATAGATTAATAAAAAAAAATTACAATAAGTTTATGAACGGAAAGAATTACCTCTGAGAGCATTTTTTTTCCAAAAATTTATCATATTCGGCTGCCCGCCGGAATTGCTTGCACACGCATCTGAAGTTAATGATATCCTCAATAGTTATATCACTGTAGCCGAGAATGATGGCTATCACCTCGTTAGGTAAGCCCATTATTGTAGCCATTACAATAAAATTTTAGTAACACACAAGAAAATAATTTAAATTAAAGTGGTCGCAACAAACTATTCGCGTAATTAATTCTCTGCTTTTAAAAGCACACGAAATATACTACTATATTGCTCGTGCTATATGTGTCTGCCGATTGCAAAAAGCACGTGTGTCTTCCGATTGCAGAGAACACGTGCGCGTTTTATGTACACTGCAGACGTTTTCCACACTCTGTCCATTCCTATTCCTTATTCTGAAATTCTTACCTGAAAACCTAAAGGTCTTGTGCTTTTTCCACTATACAGTTGTCACGTGACGTGCGCATATAAAAAAAAAACGAAACTCAGAAACTCAGAAACACAATAGTTTTATTCCACAAACACGCTTTTAAGATAGAAAAAGATAGAGGATTACAAAATATTTAGCAATATGCTACGGTCTCACAAATTTAAAAATAAAAAGTTATTCTATTGTAATCCAGGCGGTAATAGACGAACTAGACGAACAAATTCGTCCTGCTTGCGGTGCGCAATAACAACAATAAGTGATCTTATAATTTTGCATATACATATTTTTTATAGCAATCGGTCAATCATTCTTGTAACTATTAATTTTTTTCATTTGCGGATGACGCATCTTAATAGTTGCTTTAATAAACTAACACATTTCAGTTTTTCTACAAAGTTTATAAATTCTACTGCTACATACAGAGTGTTAACAGAATATTAAAGAATTTGAATTTTTAATTTTTCGATACTTTACATAAAGTGTTTAATTAAAGAATAGTTAGCAAATATTAAAATAGTTAGAAACATTTTTTTAGTTGAAATTGGTTATAGTAAATAGTTAACAAAAGTATGTTAAATAACTAGAGAAAAGTATATTTCTTCTATTAATGAATTACTATATAATTGTATGATTAAACAAACTTACCTGTAAGTGAAGTTCTATCATAATTGTATAAAGCGCCTCTTCCTCGAGATCAAAATATAGTATCCTCTACTCTATACCGATCGTCACAATTTTTAAAGTCTTTTGTTTACCTCCATCTTGGTTGGCGTGATCTTCATTCGTATTATATAAGTCCATTTGTCGTAAAAATTTAACAGGGATTTTCAAATTTATTTAATGAAAATTAGGGAATATTATTACTGGGAAAGATTGATCTCCTCGGAAGAGGCGCTTCATACTACAATTATGATAGAACTTCACTTACAGGTAAGTTCGTTAATCATACAATTGTATTTCGCGCCTCTTCCTCGAGATCAAAATGTAGCTGTTCAAAGTTTTTTTTACAGCAATAAAATCACGCATAGAATATTTTATCAGCAAACAATTTACATATTATAATTGTTATTAAACATATAACATATAATTTTAATATAACACAAAATAAATAATCTTAATATAACACAAAATAAAAAATATTAATAATAATGAAAACAATACAAATAACTCTTTTAAAACTAAAAGTATTGATTCAAAATTGCCAATGCATAAGACTTGTTATCTGAAATAACAGGACGATTATAGAATCTGGCAAAAGTTTGGAACTTATTAGTCCAACCGGCGGATTTGAGAATTAAATCTATGCTGACACCACTGCGTTTACTAGCAGAAGTTGATGCATGCCTTGTACTATAAGCACCAAACCTTAGAAATATCAAGCCCGCTAACACTTAATGTTAAACTTAAGTGGAATTCGATAATAATGTAGATAATTAGCTTAATGAGTTTAAATGAAATAATACTTTATTATATATAATCACAGAACAAAGAACTTCTCTTATATAAAAAAGGCGCGGACTAAAAAGTGAGGAGTGAGTGACACACACAAAAAAAAAATAAAAACCTAGTAAATATCAGTGTCGACAACCTAACCTATACACTAGTGACCTAATGACAATGAGAACCCTATAAAGGAACTAAAAATGTTACTACAAATTTGAATGTATGTTTACATTGTTTAACACTTAAAACAGATTTTATCCATCGACTTAGAGTTTGACTTCCTACAGCTTTGTGAGTTTTTTAATCGCAACAAAGAGTTTATTTTCTTCATTTCGAAGAATATTGGTTCTCTTTAAATAAGAAGTCAATGCAGCTGCTGGACAAATGGACGAATTACTTTCAAAAAACGGTATTACCAGAATTGATTGAACTTTTTCCGGTTTTGAAGTTTTAATATTTTCCGATATTTTAATCTCATAACTTTCGACATTTAATATAATATTTCTTATATCTATCAAAGATAAAGTTTGCATACGTTGACCTGTGACAAGGGCCAACAAAATAACCAACTTTTTAGATAACTCATCGAGTGAAAGATCATCATTTGAGTTAAATTTACTTAGATAATCTAAAACTATTTTTGGATCCCAAGTACAATCGTATTTGGCCTTGGGAGGCTTTAATCTATAAACGCCCTTGAAAAAACCTTTAATTCTAGAATCATCTGCAAGACTGGAACCTTGGATCTTTCCAATAGCTGAACGGAAACAATTCAATCTACCGTAAGAAGCACCATTTTTATATTGAATAGTTAAAAATCTCAAAACCAAGGGAACTGTAATATGATAAGGATCAGACTGATTATCGTTGCAGAATCTCCACCACTTCTTAAAACTTATATCATATTGTTTTAAAGACAATTCATTAAGAGACGATATAATAATATCTGTAGATTCTGCCGGAGTTTCATTTAAATGGAGTGCTTTCCTGATATAATTCCTGCAACCAGGGTAATCCTTGACCAAAGGGGATGAGATTTTCTGTTTAAAGATTGCAATAAGTTAACATCTGGTTTGAAATAAATTGGTGATGAATCAAGTAATGACATATACACCGGAAACCAAACTTGAGCTGGCCAGAGCGGAACTACTAGAATTCCTCTACATTTTTCGAATCTAATTTTTTCAAGAGTATGCAAAATAATTGAGAAGGGAGGAAAAGCATAGAAATAATATTTTTTCCAACTGATAGTGGAGGCGTCAACTCCAATTGAACCAGGGTCTTTTTTCCACAAAATATATTTTTTACACTTGGTATTTGTTCTGGTAGCAAAAAGATCAATTTTCGGATTTCCAAACTTCGAAATTATTTGGCAGAAGGCGAATTGAGATAAAGCATATTCAGTCTCAGGCTCTAATCTACGAGATTCAAAATCTGCCTCAATATTATCTACAGAGACTATATAGCTAGCGAATATCCATAAATTTCTATCTTCATACCACTGCCAGATTTCTTTAGTAATTTTAGCAAGTTTCGGAAACTTAACACCACCTTTTTTGTTAATATAAGCAATGGCCGTGGTGTTATCTATTCTCAATAAAACATGACAATATCTAAGCTCATTAGCAAAGCATTTTAAACCAAACCATGCAGCTAATAATTCCAGATAGTTAATATGATCTTTTTCCTCTTCACTCCAATGACTATTAACTCTATGCTTATCACAAAAAGCTCCCCAACTTGACAAAGATACATCTGAAAAAATTTCAATAAAAGGGTCAAATCTTTTTATATGATTCTTTGCCTGAAATATATGATTACTCCACCAATCAAAATCTTTATTTAAACTAGGAGATAATATCATATTAGCCTCAAAATTATTATTGTTACATTCAAGAGCTAAAAATCGCTCTCGCTCAAAGGACCTCATATAAACTCTCCCATACTTTAAAGTTGAACAATAAGAACTCAAAGTTCCAATGAAAGAGGCAAAATCTCTTATTTTACAATGATTCATGACTTTGAAATTATCAATTTTAAATTTAACTTTTTCTTGTTTTTCTAAAGGAAGTTCAACAGTCATTTTTTCTGAGTCATAGAGGCTTCTAAGGAATTTGCATCTAGTCGAAGGAATCTTATAACTTTTCCGTTTATTAATTAAAAAACCTAATTTTCTTAATAACTCAACAGTAATTTTAACGCTTTCTTGGCATTTAATTTCAGAATTCTCAATAAGTAAAATGTCATCCGGATAAATAACTGATGTATAACCCAAATTTCTTAAATATGAAACGACAGGTTTCAAAAGTTTAGTGAATGTATAAGGAGCTGTACTTAATCCAAATGGCAAACAAGTAAATTCAAACAATATTTCTTGAAACCTAAATCTTAAAAACTTTCGATCAGAAACTATATAATAGGAATTACATAATAAGCATCTTGAAGGTCAATTGTTGCCATGAAACAATTAGGAGTTAATAAATGTCTAACAACTTTTTCATCTTCTAACTTAAAATGTTCTGTATCAATAAATTTATTTAGATTTTTCAAATTTAAAATTAAACGAAAAGATCCATCAGGTTTTGGAATTAAAAAGATTTTAGAAATAAATTGTCTTTTACAAGAAGTAACCTCACAAATAGCACTTTTTTAAGTAGATCATTTAAAAGACCACTAATTGCAGTACTTTCCTGCAATGACCATTTAGATTCTACAGGTGGAACAGGCTGTAAAACTTTTGATACAAATGGAATTTTGTGTCCACTAATCCAGCTCAAGATTAGTTTATCAGAAGTGATGTCCAACCAGTGAGATTGAAAATGCTTAAGTCTATCTGCTAATAAACCACTTACAGCCGTTACTCCTGCTTCTTCGACGTTGATTGACTGTCCTTCTGTTGTGATGGGGGTCGATGGTGGAGATGTTTCTGTTTCTGATATGGTTGATAAGACTTCCGCCCGCCCGACGCCGAGTTGCGCGTCGGTTTGAACGATTGACGACAGAACGGGCGTTTCGAGTTTTTTTAAAAGACCCGTTTGATTCTGTTGAGTTTTAAGCTTTAAACTCTTGCTCAAATTTTCAATAGTTTTCGCAGCTTTAACTTTTTCATCCAGTTTTTCTCCAAAAAGCTACTCATCAACAGCAGTCACATTAAGCGTCTCTTTCATAAATGCATTAATGTTTTTTAATATAAAGCTCCGACGAATACTGGACTCTGCATGTTGAAGATTTGCCAAGAGTTGTAAAACTTCCCACAAGGATTCAGTTAATTGGTCGGCAACTTCTCATCACTCTTGAAACTCGTAATTTTAATGAAAACATCCAACAAACCCGAGACAAGTCGTTATCCTCACCTGCTTCTCAACAATTCGACTGACCCTTTTAGTTATGGTCTCTTAAAGACAAGCTTTTAATTCCGGATTTAATTTAGGAGGATCCATCATCAAACAATTTTCGGGCGATAGAAATTTTTTGATCAATTCTTTTCTCTTATCTGTAGTAAGACCTTTTTTAATTATTTCTTCTATTCCAGTAACGAATTTTGAATGTATAGCAGGTGCTAATTTCTTGTACGGATGAACCCTCTCTCTTATAGCCTGGAGAATTTTAGGGTCAAGGTCCGATTCTTTTGGATTCTGTGAATCTGAAGAGGATTTTTGCTGAATTTGAATCTGTTTTGGGACAGAAGAAGATATGAGCAACCTGATCAGAATGAGCCATTATGAGGTCTGACTGTGCCATCATGAGGTCTGACTGTGCCATCTGGAGCGATTGACTCTGATTGTTAGTATCATTGATTGGTGTCGTATCCTCAGGATCAACATCTCTCGAAATCTGAGATTCTTCTTGTTGATATGAAAAAACAGAAGATCTATCAATCGAACATTCTCGAGATCTACAATCAGACGAGAACTACTACGGCTTTTACTTCGATCATGATTTAAATATTGATCTACGACTTGAATAACGTCTACGCCGGTCGTAATAATCATAATCTCTATCGTTGCTTCGTCTGCTAGATTCAATACGATAGCGTTTACCATGATGCTTACGATGATAATCTCGATATGATCGATATTTATGTTTATCACCTCTTCGATTACCTGATACATCGAAATTAAATAAATGATAAACCAGATCATAATGGAAAATTAACCATTAGAAATGTAAAAATGTTAAAGAGTTAACACAGAAAGACTGTGAATTAAATACTATCAATATCGGTTGGACCGACTCGATAGGGTTATGTACGTTGGCAGTTGTCAAAAATACGTTTAAAACGTACAAAAAATTTTGATACCAAAGTCAGTTGGACCGACATGGTAAGGTTATATGTTAGCGTCGTCAATGTCGGTTGGACCGACTTGACCGTTACTTAACACATAATAACTGACAACATTATGTTCAACGTAATAACAACAGCAGCAGCATTTAGTTGAACTAAATGTGCATAATAAAAAACTTACCGTAATAAATTGATCGATCCATCTTATGACGATCAATTCTTTTCTTTAATCTTTTAAATTTATTTCTCAACTCAAACTCCTTGTCTTCATGATCAATTAAATGTTTTTTCCTTTTATTCGGCATTATATAAACCAAAATTTTGCTGATAAATTATTACTCGTGTGACGTATTCGGCACAAAGAAGAAGAATAAAGATCACGCCAACCAAGATGGAGATAAACAAAAGACTTTAAAAATTGTGATGATTGGTATAGAGTAGAGGGTACTACATTTTGATCTCGAGGAAGAGGCGCGAAATACAATTTGTACGTACGAATGCGTCACCTTGCCAACACATGACAATTGTTCTCTTATTTCACACCATCATATTTATTTATATATCTTATAAAAATATTATAATGTAAAGAATGGAAAATATTAGAATGTTATTATGTGCGTTTTTAGACCTACTATATCGTGATTTTATAAATATAGTGAGTTTTTATTATAATTATGTCATTCATTATGAACGAACACGTGATTAAAGTTTGGAGCGTTCATGGAGCAAAAATTTAAAATTTGCTAATAACAAGTAGACTTATAAAGAATGATTATATTCACATCCAAAATAATATATTTAAGATAAAAAAATATTTTTGAGATAAAAAAATAACAAAACGATTAAAAAACCTCAAAATTACGATACAAATATACACTTAAAATTTATCACAGTCATCTCTGCGTTTGGTGCCAAAAAATGCAAGCATTATCGCATGCCTTGGGTTAATTAACAATAGAAAAAAATTAATTTGTTAAGAAACAATACCCGGAACAAATCCGAAAATCACGATATTTTGCATAGGCGCTTGAATACCCGTTTACCCAAAATACACTTTTAAATATATTATTAAATAATATACTTTCCTTGAGACAGACGGAGAACTAAAACTACAAAAGATAATTTATTATTATCAAAATAACTTTTAATAAGTTGAGCATTGACTCGTTATTATCTGATTGTTAAAAAAATTAACAATTCGTCAGGCAACACACTTCATCTAACGTTTCTCATCTATATTCTCATTATTTATTTTGTCTATTCTTTTTCTTTTTTTCTTTTCTTATTTTTTATTTTTGATAAAATCTAAAGAAGATAAACATGAAGTTGATATCAATGTTGAAGGAGACATTATTATTTAGCTTTACTCTGTTGACGTCATAATTTGCATTCATGATAACTCTTAATCAATGATGAGGAATTCTTCTTCTTCTATGTTTTTCTTTTTCAAGTCGCACTTCCGTCCACTAATGAGACAGAGTACTACGTTACTTCTCAGCGAATGGCTGCATATTTCATCTGGAAATAGTGTATCATGCAATGATAAACTTATCAGTTAGATTCTATTTAATAGACGAATATTCTTATCTCTTTCTCTCGATAGTGTATAAGAATATAAGAATCTACAAAATCTAACTTGACGATACATTTTTAATATTCTATGCCTGCAATATTACAATCTGAATCGTGTGGTTGTATTCAGGTTTTAGATATCCTTATGCATCTTTTCTCAAATAAGAAGCTCTTGTGTATATAATTGTAATATTTTACAGTTACATTTTTTATTCGTTCAATCTATAATTTACATATATTACGTCCTGTGGACTTCACGATTCTTTTCTTTTATAATTTACTAACAATGATAAATTAGATTATCATCTGACAGGCGAATTGTGGTGCTCGAAGCACATGACGAACAACCCATGATAATAACAAATGAAACTAAACCGAGTCGTGTCCGATATACACGACGAACGAACCATGATAATAATATACAATATATATTTCTCTACATATACATATATAATATTTCTAGCTTTTTTGTGTTATTTGAATAACAAAATCCAAAAATTGTTTCACAATCCGAGAAATTCTTCTCGAGAATAAGAAATATTATTTTCTTTTTTTTTATTATTTCTTTCTCTACCCGTTTTCTCCAATGGAAAAACCTAGGCGAAAGTGTAGAGCAGTCACCAAGCAGTCGCGTTATTGCCGCAACAGGTAAATAAGAAAATTACTGGCTCTGGCTTCGGCAGAAAATAGATCAAAATCTCTCGGAGACTTCGGCAACTAGTATAGACAATGATATAAACAACAATAATCCTCACATCAATTATTGGAATACACATTACAACCCCCGACTTTTTCCCATCTCCCCGGAACGTCCGTCTCCCCATTCAATACTCCCTTCTTTCTCTCACGAGAATTCACACTCTCCGGGAGTTCCAACTCCTCCCCTCCTACACAATTTTACTTTTATTTATATACATATATATTTATTGTAACCCGATCGGGGGGAGCTTCAATTTAAATATTAGAATTTCCTCCACGCTGTTCCGATCGGGATGACCTCCGTACTGATGTATCGCGCACACACGCAAACACTCACATGCAATTGTATTTACACAAAGAATTTAAACTATTAAGATGTATAATTATTTATAATAATAAACACACATACATATATATATATATATATGTTTATATTCAAAATATTTTGATATGAATTATTTTTATAATTTTATTTCATTAATTGAATAAAATATACATTTTTTTATGCGTAATTAAATAATCATTTATTAACTCTTCACTCTCTCCTGTAATCTGAAATTGCAAAAGGTCCCATCCTGAGCAAAAGGAATAAAATTCTCTTGCTGAAAAGGTACCATCGAGCGAACGGCCTTTTAACAGTGTAAAAGCGACCTTCCCGGTCGTTGACCTGTTTAGAGCCTCAGCACGTTCATTCGACTCGAAACCACGCACGATCCGGCGTTGTTCGAAGTAAGTTTAGTTACGTTTTCCCGTTGACTCACCTTCTAACAAGTCTGGACGTAACACATACTATATTATATTTAATTTACAATACTTTGATTTTAGAGTTTTATAATATCTGGTAAAAGTTTTGTATACTTTAAATATTGCATAATTTAATTTATACTATTAATTTTTAGATTTAGCAGTTATAGCGGCAGTTAATGCGGCGTCTTGCGGGTAAATACTTGCCAGCATTTTATTTGGTACGTAATGCGTGCCTTCGAATTTACAAAAATAGCGACTTTTTTCGCTATTTTCGATCCATTTCGGCGTTGTTAAAGTGATAGTGTCTAAAATAAAAAAAGATGCAAATAGAAAAAAAATTTGTGATAATTAAGACAAACAGAGAAATAAATGAAAAAGTAATAAATAAAATATAATAACAAAAATAAATGAAATAACTAAATTAAAGAAAAGAACATAATAAACCAATAACAGAAGTAGGCAAGTGAGTCAGTATCAACGTGTACACCATTCTGTAAATACATTGCTGAAGATGGTCCAAAGAAAGGACCGAAACGTACAAATTTAAATAAAGAAGATTAATATTGAAATCTTAGCCCTTAATTTCTTGCGCCCGGCTCTCACTTGCCTACTCCTCTTACCCGGAAACATGAGTATAACAGAGCCTTACTTAAATTATTATATTATTTTATATTGTATGCAAAAAGATGAGCTCGTAGAATTATCTAATATAATTTTAATAAAGACGCGTCTAAATTCATACCTTCTTCTATATAACACATTTCATTTTTGTAAGAATTATGTAATTTGTTTGTTGCTCTCCAAATTTATAATTACGACAGTGATTCAACGGCAATAAACCTATGTCCTTATAATCCCGCACATCTTGTATGCAGAACACAACATGACTATCTAAATGTCGGTACCATCCGATTATGACGCCGGTACAACTATAGATTGTAGATTGATTATGATGTGTGACAATCATACCTATTGCAAATTTTACGTCCTCTGATCTTAGCATCGCTCCATTTATATAGCGAAGATTGAGCTGGAAAGTGTAAGATCAAACTTTAATTGATTTTTTCAATCAATTAATTCCTAAATAAACTCTTATAACAAGAAAAATTAGAGCTAGTTAAATTTTAAATAATTATAATTCGTATGTAATTGTACGTGTTATCAGAGAGAAGACTCATAGAGATTCTTTATCATTATTATATATTAATATGCTAAATGTATAGTGCTAACATACCTTATTGCCACTGACGTAGTATTCACGCAGATTAATCCAAGGATAGTTTTCCTAAAGAATCATCGAACTCTCAAGTTTTAGTCTTACCTCATACTGAAAATAAAATTAAAAATCAGCAAAGATTAAACGTGAATAGAGCTCTGACTACAACCAAAAAAAAATGAGACATTGTATTCTTTCTGCCTACAAAGCTGTTTCATTGACTTATATCAATGCCAAAGTTATAGGTATATTTATTAATGTTAAAATTAATAGAGAAGTCATATATGAGTAATTGCCAACCCTATTATTAACAGTTATTAAAAAATCGTCCAGAAGACTTCTCTCTGAATATATTTCCGTGAAAAGCGGCGGCACTTCGTTGACAAGACAATCTGGGAATTTCTCAATCTCTCTTATGGTAAAACATCTTATATTTTCTAAATTATGCGTGGCACTGTAAATAATAAAAAATATAAGTACCGTCAATGCTAGTAATTACGCTACCTTAAGCTTTTGGAATTTTTGGACACTTTGCTGAGGGTCGAGTGGAAAAATTAAGTGTATCATAATTAAAAGTGATCTTTTGGCTACCTCAAAAAAATATTTCTACGCTTTACCTTCGCCCCTTTTTCCACCAGCCGTTTCAAAAAAATTCGTCAAAGTGGCGTATTTACCAACACGTGCAGCTAATTACGCCACCTAATAAAAAATTCATATAAAGTGATTTTGAGGCATGGAATCACATGAGAAACCAACTCAGGGCTTTGGAAAAAATATTTTGTGAATTTTACTCGCAATTTCAATGTACAAGTCAAGAAGGCGAGGAGGGATTTGTAACCGCGCGCGTTTTGGTTCCATACTTAAAAAAATAAGCAACAAGTTTCATTTTTTCTTATAAAAGTAAATGAAAAGACATCGAAAGAGCTGCCACAGTCAAAACGGATATACGTACAAAACATAGAGATCAAATTCATAATTCTAATGGGTTCTTAAAGTGGCGTAATTACCAACTGCGTGAAATTTCGTAAATAAATTATTTTTTCTTACTTACATGAAATGGAATGACAAAAATAACTATACTTTCGGAAAAAGCGTCGAATTTACTACAAAAATATTGCTAGTAAATATTTGAAATATAATAATTACTGCCGGCAAATTAGCGGCGAGTGTAGTGCCAAGTTTATAGCGGTAAATTACTTTATAACAAATTATTCTATAACGTTTGTTCTAATTAATTCTAATTTTGTTTTAATTCTAATTTTGTTCTAATTAATTCAAATTTTGTTTAATTTTAATTTTGTTTTTGTTCTAATTAATTTTCTATTTTTCTTGAATTAGGTAGATGGCGTAATTAGCTGCTATGGCGTAATTAGCTGCACTGACCTTATATGGAACGTGTGTGTATGATAAGAGTAAAAGTACCAAGGGGTTTGAATTATTTCAAATCTAATAATATACTTACTATTTTGGTTTCTAAAATATATAGAAGGGAACATCATACAGATTTATTACATCGCAGCGTAGACCAAGTCTCCTGGTCACACTGTGATATATTATATGGACAATTAAATCGTTGCCATATTTATTTTGTAAAACCTGTTCCAGATTACAATACAAAAATTAATTCGAGAAAGAGTGTTTTTAAGATATAACAAACACATAGTCATACTCACAATATTATTGGCCTTAATTATAATATATTATAATCTATAACAACTTACATTATCTATACACTTGAATTCCAAATTTTTGTTGTACATGTTTGGTCGAAAGTTTAATTTGCCAAAGATATACTCTTGAAGTGTATCCATAATCTACGTTCCATCTGCTTCGGTCCAGTGATTATCGTCGATATAGTTGTTTTTCCAATAAGAAACAGTTTCAGCGGACGTTGAGAATATCGAATGGTCGGGATGTTTTTCTCTGAGACAGTTCAATACTTCTATTGCCATACTATCTAATGATGATTTCACGTACGAGTACAATACATCTTTTTCGGATTGAACCCTTTGTGCCACAATAGTAGCAGCCCGTTCCAAAAGTTTTCTCAGGTTTATTTTCATATTTAACCCACTTTTTTTCCAGCGAATATTGTCTTAGATAGTGCATTATTTTTATGTTGCAATATCTTTGGGTTAGATCGCAACCAGTTCTTCTGAAAAATTTACGTATTAATTGTAATAAATAGACTAGATTTTGAAATTTATAGCATTAGAATATATATTGAGAATCCTACCGTGGAGATTGAGTAAGCAAGCATTTAATCTCATCAATGAAGAAAGAATATTTCAAGATATTTTCAGGGTTAAAAGCTATATCATCAAAGTTATTTCTTAAATGTTCATCCAAATCAAATACGTTTTCAAGTTTTATTAAATTATTGATTTACTTAGCATAAAATGGACTTGTTGCCTCGTAATGATGATGAATTATTTGAGACACATAATTTCGTAATTGTCTCGTACAATTTATGCCTGTTTCTATAAAGTTTAAACTGTTTTTATCTTTCTGTTTATTCTCTGCAGAGTCTTTCTGCTCATTTTCCTTAGATTGCTTGTCATAAAGTATCTTTGCAGAAGACCATCTGAAATTGGAACAAAAAATATTTAATATAATATACTTTTTAAAATTACACTAAGCAGTGCTATTGCACTAGTAATAAATTTGCAGAGCAATAAATTTATTTATATGCATAATACTCAAAATTTGTGAAAATATTAATCAAAAAAACCATCTTTTCGTTTTAATGAAGAAAATATTTAATTTTTAATTGTATATATATATATATATATATATGTATATAATTAACTTTATCACACTAAGAATATACAATAAAGTAAGTACCATGGACAAAGGTATACTTACGTTACAGCTTTATTATGTAACTATAACAAATTATTTAATTTTTATATTCGATATTTATAAAACAGTTTAGTTTATCAGATTAATTTATAAAATATTATAATAAATAAAATAAAATAGTTAGATTAAGAAACTTAAAATAAAGTAATAAAATAAAATAATTAAAATAAGGAAACAAAAATGTAAAATTTCTAATTTTTAATATATATTTTTTATTACATTATATATATTATATGTATATATTATATATTATATTTTTTTTTCATTATATTATGAAAATGGATAGGAAAATGGGCTAATGAGAGCGATGGCATTAACAAGAGTCTTATTTAAAAAAACATTCCTTTAATTATTAAGAAATATAAATTTCACTTAAATTTATTTGTATTAATTTTACTAAATTTATTTGTATTTATTTGTATTAAAGAAACAGTTAAATTGAACAATTGATAGAAATGTTTTAAAAGTAACTGCTCACACTTTGTTTTCTGCGTCCCATATCTCATTAGCCTGTTTTCCTATCCATTTTTATATTGATTATTAGAATCTTTTCACCTGTTCGTTTTATTACATTATATTTTTAATATCTTTATTTATTTAATTTTTGTAAAATATATTTTTTGCAGAAGTGATACATTGTGTGATAGGTTATTGAAAAAAAATTACAGAAGATATTCGTACAAAGAATTACCTCTGAGAAAACTTTTTTTCCAAAAATTTGTCATATTTGGCTGCCCACTGGAATTTCTTGCACACGCATCTAAAGTTAATGATATCCTCCATGCTGATGTCATTGTAGCCAAGAATGATGGCTATCACTTCGTTAGATAAGCACATTATCGTAGCCATTACGATAAAAATTCAGTAAAATGCAAGAAAATAATATAAATTAAAGTGATCGCAACAAACGATTTGCGTAATTAATTCCCTGCTTTTAAAAGCTTACGAAATCTACTGCGATATTGCCCGTATGTGTCTGCCGACTGCAGAGAGCACTAGTGCGTATTATGTACACTACAGACGTTTTCCACACTGTGTCCACCTTTATTCTGAAATCTTTACCTGAAAACCTAAAGGTCTTGTACTTTTTCCCACCATATAGTTGTCACGTGACGTGTCATACATACAACAGATAAAAGAAATTCAAAAACTGAGAACACAATATTATAGATAGAATATAACATAAAAGTATAGCGGATTCGAAAATCTTGTAAAATTGTATCAATCTATATGCAAAAATAATGAGAAATGTTTAAAATGTATGTTATTCCTCATTTAACAGAAAAATCAGAGAATATATATAATATACATATACTAAAACATAAGTATCCCTAAAAGCAATCATGATTTCGTATTTAATTGTGTATATTGATTAATACGATTGAAAGTAGCAGAAAAATAATAAATATAATTTATTGATCGTCGATTCTCGATTGTATAGTCGATTATAAGAAATCGTAATATTTTTGAAATATTTAATTGTAGATATTTTTTTCTTTATTGATTTTCTTCAAAACTTGTGCGCAACACATCAAATTATAAGAGAATTTAAATTTTTTAAATTAAATATATATATATATATATATATATATGTAACGTGAACGCGCGCGCGTTTTCAAAAGGTGGTTTATCTTTTTTTTCTTCCAGAAACAATAAAATTTCTTCAAGCTCGAAGGGTCTCTCAGGTAATGCATTTTTGTGTGAGAGATCATCGAGTTTCAAAGATGTGTTATTGTATCTAGGAAGGAAAAATTCCTTTTAAGAGAAAATAACTGCAAACCTACCTTTTGTTCATTACATACATATGTTTCTGGCATGGAAAAATAGCGAAAAGGGAGTAAGATGTGTGTGTGACGACCTTAAGATCTGTCAATTTCTTTCGATTGTCACAGTGACGTAAAATAATGTGTGATCTTTATTATAATGATTCTTATTAAACTCACTAAAATCTTGCTTATTATTTGTAAAAATTGAAGAATTGATAAATAAATTATAATTTAAAAAATTTTGGTTTTTTAGAGAAGTTTCAATTTCGTCATCTTACCCCTATATAAAAATAAGTTGACTTTTAGTGAGTAAGATGACGAAAGATCCAGTTTAAGTTAGGTTAGATTAAGAATAGACTTTTTTATGAATAAAAAAATTTAATGTAATGAACTTTTTATATTATATTTTGATATTATAATAATTTGAATGCACAAATGAAAGAAAAATAAAGATAGAAAAAATATTTTATTTATATAATTGAAAAATACGATATAATTATTAAAACGTTAGAACAAAAACAATTATTTATAAACTTAAAATGTAAAATAAAATACAACCGAATTAAAAGCGAAATTAATTATTTAAAATTAAGGAACATTTAAAACCAGTTTAAATCAAACATTACATTCAAAGATAATTAGTTTTATTCTATACGACATTTGTGTGTGTGTGTGTGTGTGTGTGTGTGTGTGTGTGTGTGTGTGTGTGTGTGTGCGCGCGCGTATCATTCAATATAATATTTGATAAAAGGTTTATAATATAATATTAAAAGTTTCGTATATTTTAAATATTGCATAATGTAATTTATACTATCAATTTTCAAATATTGTTGTCTGGGCAGAAATAACGGCGTCTTGCGGGTAAAGTCTTGCCAGCATTTTATTTGGTACGTAATGCGTATGTTCGAATTTACAAAAATAGTGACCTATTTCGCTATTTTCGATCCATTTTGGCATTGTTAAAGTTATAGCGTCTATAATAAAAATGCAAATAAAAAATAAATTTATAACTAAGATAAACAAAATAATAAATGAATTAAGATAATAAATAAAATAATAACTAAAATAAATGAAATAACTAAATTAAAGAAGGAAACAGAATAAACCAAGTAAAATTAAATATTAATTTACATTGTAAACAAAAAGATTAAAATAAACAAATATAATTGTAAATAAAGACGTGCCTAACGATATTCATACCTTCTCCCACGTAACATATATTATTATTTTCAGTAAGAATGATGTAATTTGTTTGTTGATTTGTAAAATTCAAATTACGACAATGATTCAACGGCAGTTTATATCGAATATAAGGATTCCGGCAATCTGCTAACGCACAATGCTCTGACACACTGAACTTAACGTATGTATCTACATGTCGGTGCCATCCGATTATCACGCCGGCACAAGTAGGTAGTTCTGCAGGTTGATCACGATGTGTTACGATCATTCCAACCGCAAATTTTACGTCCTCTGGTCTTGTATTTAACTGCTCTGTTTTTTTAAAGCGAAGCATGACCTGGAAAGTGTAAGATCAGACTTTAATTTCTATTTCTTGTCAATAAGTTCCGAAATAGACTCTCATAGCAAGTTAAATTGCAGCTGATTAAATCATAATTATAAAGTATATAATTGTGCGTGTTATCAGAGAAAAACCTCATAGAGATTCTTTTTTATTATAATTGTATATTAATATATGGCATGTATAGTGTTAACATACCTCACGAGTTATAATGCCTTTTCCATATTCACGCAGATGAATCCCGAAAGGTTTATTATATAGGTTTGTCAAATACTCAAATAAATCTTTCATCTCGTACCACATCTGCGAAAAAGGATTAAAGAAAAAATAAGCAAAAATTAAATGTGAAAAGATCTCTGATTACAAGTGAAAAAATGAGAGATTGTATAATCCTTTCTGCTTATAAAGCATATTTCATTGACTCATATCTTTGCCAAGGTTACAAATATATTAATTAGTGTTAAAATTAATAGAAATTGTATATGAATAATTGCCAACCTTTTGAGCTGTTATTGTAGGAACTTTAACTCTAAAATCTTTCCTTGAATACAATATCCTGAATGGCAACAATTGGTCGACAAAACAATCCGGGAATTCCTTAAAACTTATGTTAAAACACCTAACATTTTCTAAACTATTCGTGGCACTGTGAACAATAAAAAATTCTATATGTGTTGCGTGTATGTGTATGATAAGAGTAAAAATACCGAAAGCTTTAGATAATTCCAAATCTAATATTATACTTACTATTTTGGTTTCCAAAATATACAGAAACGGCAGCGATATAGCAGTTTTATTACATCGCAACGTAAACCGAGTCTCCTGGCCACGCTGTGATATATTATTAGTAAAATTATTTGTTGGCCACATTTATTCTTTAAGACCTGCGCAAAAAATTACAATACAGAAATTAATTAGAGCGAGAGTATTTTTAAATTATAAAAAACATATGACCATGCTCACAGCATAATTGGCCATAATTATAATATATTATAATGTATAATAACTTACATAATCTATACACATGTATTCCAAATTTGTGTCATCCAGTTTACATCGTCGAAAGTTTAATTTGTCAAATATATATTCCTCGAGTGTATTTATAATCTGCGCGCCTTCTACTTCGTTCCAGTGATTATCGTCGATATTGTTGTTCTTCCAATAGGTAAAAGTTTCAGCGTACTTCGAGAATATCGAATGGTCGGGATGTTTTTCTCTGAGGCAATTCAGTATCTCTAGTGCGATACTATCTAGTGATGCTTTTACATACGAGTAAAATACATCCTTTTGGGGTTGAATAGCTTGTGCCACAATAGTAGCAGTCCGTTCCAAAAGCTGTTCTATGCAGGGTTGTTTCAATAATTTGTCCCACTTCTGTGTTATTAAACATTGCCTTATATAGTAAAACATTTAATATTGCAATATCTTTCGGTTAGATCGCAACCATTTCTTCTGAAAAATTTACATATTAACTGTGCAATGAGTACATTAGTCTATAAAATTAATAGCACTATAATATATATTGAGAATCCTACCGTGGAGATTGTGTAAGCAAGTTTTTAATTTCATCAATAAAGAAATATTTTAGGAAATTTTCACGCTCATAAATGACCTCAAGCTTATAAATTATCTCATCAAAATTATTTCTGAAATATACGTGTGTATTTAAATGAAATACGTTTTCAAATTTTATTAAATTATCGATTGGCTTATGGTCATAATTATCGATTAACTCATTGTCATAATAATGTTTACGAATTACATAAGACACTAAATTTCGTAATTGCCTCACACAATTTATGCCTGTTTCTATAAAGTTTAAACTTCTTTTATCCATCTGTTTGTTTTCTTCAGACTTTTTTTGCTCATTTTCTTTAGACTGCTTGTCATAAAATTTCTTCGCAGAAGGCCATCTGAAATTGGAACGAAAAATATTTTAATAAACTTTTAAAAATTATGCTAAACAATGATGTAGTTCCAGTAATAAATTTTCAAAGCAATAAATTTTTTAAATTGTATAATATTTAAGGTATCAGTCAAGACTTCAATCTTTCCGTTTTAATGCAAAAATCTTTTTAATTATTAAAGAAAATATAAACTATATAATCTGTAATTTTAATTTATAATTAAATTTTACATTAAAAATATACACTATAGTAAATAAAATTGATAAAGCTGTATTTATGTTATAGCATTATTATGTAGCTAAAATAAATTATTTAATTTTTACATTCTATATATTTATAAAAAATACTATAGTTTACTAAATTAATTAATAAAATAATTAAATTATTAAAATAAGAATAATAAAATAATAAAATAAGATATTTAATTAATGAAACATAAATGCGAAACTGCTCTAATTTTTATTATATTATTCTTTTATATCTTGCATTACACATATTATATTTACGTTACACATATATTTTTTATTATGTTATGAAAATGGATAGAAAAATGTGCTAAGAAGAACCAAGGCGTAGGAAAAAAGAGCGGTTATTTTAAATAATTTTTTAATTATTAAAGAAAATAAACTTATATATCTAAATTTAATTGTATTAGTTATTGGGAATAAATTGAGCAATTGATGGAAATGTTTTGAAGATAACTGTTGGCACTTAGTTTTCTGCGTCTTTTCTTTTATTATCTTATTTTCCTATTTATATTATCGAAGTTTTTTTATCTGTTTGTTTTATTAACTTTTAATATTTTTATTATTATTACATTATTAGTTTTTAATATTTTTTTATTAGATTTATTTTTGTAAGATATACTAACACTTTTTTGCAGAAGTGATACAAAGTGCAATAGATCAAGAGACACGGTAGTGTCTCGTGCCAAGTTCGTAGCGAGGCACTTCGTGTATTATAACGCGAGTCGGACAGATGAGAACATCATATATTTCAATTATTCAATAAAACGGCTGAAGCGATCGAGTTCTTATTATGCTCAATCGATAGATTGAGTTTGAATTATAAAAAAAAGTGGCTTTATTTTTTCTCTATATGCTTTATTAACAGAGATATTGTAATATAAATTTGATTTTATTAAAAAATTGATTAAAATTTTCGTCGTCATCGACCCTCCTGAATGTGCGCGTTTTTTCAAAATGTTCATTTCGAGCATTCATTGCACGATAGCGTTGATGTCGCTCCATGAATGATGTTTTGACACATTTCGACATAACATAACATAGGTTAATAGGTTAATAATAAAATAAATGTGAATATAAATTATAAATTAATACTACATAAATTGTTTATTATTACATTCAACAATAATATACTTTTGAAGATTGAATAAGATGACAGCGCAATAAATAAGTAATTATTATAATATAATGGTATGTAACAAAAAGTTTTATTATAAAAGAAATATAATATTTTTTTTACTTTATTTTACTTTCTTATTTTAAATGATAATAAATATTATATACTGTAAAAAAAGAATGATATCCATAAAAAAATTACCTTTTTTAAAAAAAAGGTAAAAAAAGGGCGCCAAGTTTACGCGTTACGTGTAAAAGAAAAAATATATAGAAAAAATATATAAAACTTATGTTGTAAAATTAATAGTTCAAAAAAAAATGATATCAAAAAGTTGCGCCAAATAAATAAAAATTTGTAAAAAAAATTGAAAATTAGAAACTTATGTGAAAATTAAAAAATTAAAACAAAATAAAAAAATTTTTTTAAATTTTAGTTAAAAAAACTTGGCGCTGCTAAATTAAACAATATGCTAATAATGTTAACGTATTCTGTACATTTTTGTTCCAATTTATTTTTTATTAATATTCCAGTTATTATGATGATGTAATTTTTCAAGTAAATTAATTATTTGTTATTAAAGTAATGTTTATATAGAATTAATCTTATTTGTTTCAATTTTAAGATATATCTATTGCAATAACTAATTAAACGCTGTGCTAATGAACGAACTCCGTACATTTACATTAAAAATATTTTTGTACTCTTAAATTAAATAAATTATTTAGTAGTTTATGATACATTGTAGTAATTATTTTTTGCAGCAAATTAATTATTTGTTACGTTAAGATATATTGCCATAAATTAATTATTTGTTACTTTAAGATATATTATAGATAAGATGCATGCAGTTATTTTGAAATTTAGCAGCGCCAAGTTTTTTTAACTAAAATTTAAAAAAATTTTTTTATTTTGTTTTAATTTTTTAATTTTCGCATAAGTTTCTAATTTTCAATTTTTTTACAAATTTTTATTTATTTGACGTAACTTTTTGATATCATTTTTTTTTTGAACTATCAATTTTACAACATAAGTTTTATATATTTTTTCTATAACACTTTTACACGTAACGCGTAAACTTGGCGCCCTTTTTTTACCTTTTTTTTAAAAAAGGTAATTTTTTTATGGTTATAATTAACGTCGAGACGAATTAATCAAATTCCTATCATACTCTAGCATATCCGTTGTCACTGACTTCAGAGCTGTAACAATGCGATTTTTGAGCTCATCCAGGGTTGTGGGCAACGATGGCATGTACACAGTATTCTTAACGTACCTCAAAAGAAAGTTATACCCTATAACTTGATGCTCTAAAGCTGGTTTCCTAACTCACCGAATTTTACGCCGTGCGATTTTTTGGGATGGAGGCATTGTGCAAGGACCTTTATTCTGAAATCTTTACCTGAAAATCTAAAGGTCTTGCTTTTTCTCATTATACAGTTGTCACGTGACGTGTCATGCATAAAAAAGAGTGACAAAATTCAGAGACTGAGAATACAATATTTCCATTCTACATGTGCGCCGTTAAGACAAAAAGAGATAGAGGATTACAGAATAGCAGTACGGTATACTACGGTTACAAATTCTAAAATAAAAAAGTATTATATATAAAGGTATTGTGGGAATAAAACATATTATTCGACCGTCAAATATACGTGACTTTGTACCTAAGTATTATATACGAATATTATATACAAATAGAACGATCGCGAAATTAAAACAAGATCGTTAGGTCGAGCGAGATACAAGTGTCTCTAAACATTACTAAATATTGATTTAGATCGATACGTTCGTACGTGACTCTTTATTCGAAAACAATCGAAGCTTCGAGAAGCGTTTTGCGAAACAAATATAAGATTGACGTGCCCGACGGGGAGGAGTTCTCATTCGCCTGTCGACCTGTTTACGCCTTGTATTTCTTATATTAAATATATTTATCTCTAAAATAAAGTCTTTACTGCTGTCGCTTAAATAAATTATCCCACAGTATTGTAATATAAAAGTATTGTAATATAGACGGTACTGCTAGATAAACAAATTTGTCCTGCTTGTGCGCAATAGCAGCAGTAAATGCTCTTCTAATTTTGCATATACATATTCTATAGCAATCAGGAATATTGTTAAATACCTCACTTGAGAGAAATAGCAATTGCTAAATAAATAATTCGTGAACTTTTACATACAAGCTATTGTCGAAATGATACATAATAATTATTGTAATTATATATATATATATGTATATATATTTATTTTTTTTAATCTCTACGGTTGTCACATATTAACAGTTGCTTTAATAAATTAATCATTTTCAATTTTTCTACAAAGCTGATAAATTCTACTGCCACGTATAAAGAGTGTTAAACGGAATATTAAAGAATTTGAATTTTGAACTTTTTGGTACATACTGTTGACAAAGTGGAATAAAAGAATGATAAGCAGATATTGAAACCCTGTCAGAGATAGAAACTATTTTCCAGTTGGAATTGGATACATATATAAATAAATAAATGATTAAGAAAAATATGCTAAGTAACTAAACAAAAGTACATTTCCTCTATTAATTACAATATACTTGTGTGTGTGTGTGGGTAAAATATATAAAATAGTAATAAAAATAAAACATATTAAAAAATATTACATATTACGCTATCATTTATACAAAATATAAAATTCAAGCGTTTAGAAAATAATTAATAAGAAAATAAATTGACTTTTCTAAGGATTTAGTGTAAAAGTATAGGGGATTCGAAAATCTTGTAAAACTATATCAATCTACGAATGTGCAAAAATAATAAAATAGTGAAAAATGTATATTATTTTCTTCATTAAATAGGAAAATCGAAGAATATAAACTCATAAAAATTACAGGAACACTAAATTTATCTTAACAAATAGGCAATTTTCAGGCAGCTACAACTTCGTTAAAAATGAACGAAATTTAAGTCTAAAAAAAGAGGGTTTTAAGGCTTAAAATCTTTACTTTTTTAAAATCTCTACTTTCGAAAAGTCTACTTTTTTTGAGTTTCTGTGAATGTTGTAATTTTTACATATAGAAAACTACTAGACAAAAGGGAAAATTTTCTTCTTACTTTGTAGCCCTGTCACGTGCTCAAAAAATATCTGGAAAAATTTTAGATTTCCTAATGTGAAAGCTTAAAGTTTTCCCTACAAAATCGTTTTTTAAAAATGTTTATAAGATTTTTTGTTACTGAGTTATCGCGGATTAAATAAAAAATGAGCATTTTGAATTTGATTGCTCAGAACTCTGTTAAAAATCATTGTACTGCAATTCAAAAAACAGATTCTTAAAGCTGCAATTTTGCTCTATCGAATGTTATAATAGCCAAATTTTTTTAAAAACATGCAGACATGATGCAAATGGATGAAAATAACGTAAAAATGAGCGATTTTTCCCTTTTTTATTTTGACCCAGAAAACAATTATATGTAGAACAACAACAAAAATTTATTCTTCATGTTTTTTTGTACTTTTAAGTACCATGCATTTAAAAAAAATTTGCCGAACAGCTATGAGATCTTTTTCATGGTCGCCACTATGGTTTTATGGGGCAAAATATACAAAAAATTGTGAAATTACGGAATTTTAATAGAAAAAAAAATGGAAAATAAATTAACGTTAAAAAAATTGATTCTCAACCATGTAGTTATGTCTCCAGGTTTTAGATATCTTTATGTGACACACAACTTATTTCAAATCAAAAGTATTTGTGTATTTAATTGTAATATTTTACGCAGTTAAATGTTCTATTTTTTTGCTTTAATATTTACATAATATATATTATTTAATCAGAGTTTTAAAATAATTGACCAAAACTAGCTTCAAAAGATTTATTAAAAATTCACGACGTTTCGACCATGTGGTTGTGGTCCTTATCAAGTGAATATACTAAAAGTACATATATACAATTAGATGAGGTTGTTTTTAGAAACAAATTAGAGTAATTTTTAAGAAGAAGGTAGCCACTTACAAATAAACGTTGATAGACAATTAATATTCAACCATGTCACATTTCATATGAGTTGAGTTACAGATTAAAAAGTTAAACCGAGCCAGCAACATGTCACAACTAAGGATAGTCAGTTTCTGTTTAAAATTAAGATAAAGATATTTAGACGACTTTTATTATTTTGTCATATATACTATTCAAACATTCTGTGTCCTTTTGTGAGTTGATCGCGTTGTCAAATTTTCTTTCTTACATGTTTCTCGCTATGTAAAATATTATAAGTTTTCCAATCAAAATCATGCAAATTCCAATCTATGCTTACTAATCACCGAATGAGATGAAGGATGCAATTTAATATTGTTGCAATGTTCTTTGACACGTGTGCTGAGGTGTCGTTTAGTCTGGCCTATATATGAGGCATTACAATCATTGCATTTTATTTGGTAAACCACATTCGTATTTCGGTCTTTAGTTAGTACGTCTTTGCCACACTTTATTATAGTATTAAGTTTTTTTAGGTAGACTATAAACCACTCTCAAGCCACTATTTTTTAAGGAATAAGCAACATTGTCAGTAACATCTTTGACGTATGGTAGCGAAATATATGGAATTTTATCGGATGGTTCACAATTAGTGGTGTTACTTGTATTATCATTATGTTTCAAAAAATTGATTCTCTTATGTATAAACCGCTTAATAATTTGTTTAGGGAAACCATTATTTAATAAAATTTCTTTAACCATTTTGATATTATCTCTGTGGAAGCAGTCGTCCGATAATAATAGAGCGTGGTCAACAAGATTGTAAATAGTGTTACATTTATATTTAAAAGGGTGGTTGGAGAGATAGTTCATATATCTACCCGACCATGTGGGTTTTTTGTACCAGTTGATTATAAGTTTATTATCCTGACGTATAATGGTTGTATTTAAGAAAGTGATTGAAGAATTGCACTCAATCTCATGTGTAAACTGTAAACGTTCGTGGTACTTATTAAACGTAGTTAGTATTTCATTAACATTAGTGCGTGGTACTATAGCGAAGATGTCGTCCACGTATCTATAATACATTGAAACGCGAAAACCCAACGATTTTAGACAGTGTGTTTCTAGATCATCCATCACTAAATCCGCTAAGATTGGGGATAAAGAGAAACCCATCGGACTGCCAAAGATTTGCTCATAATATAGTCCATCAAAATAAAAACTTGTTGATTCAAGAATGGTTTCAATCGCGTATAAAAACTGTGCCAAATTTAATTTAGTTTCCCTTAATATATCGTCCCATCTTTTTGTAATCGCATTAAAAACTAAGTCTTTAGGGATGTTGATAAAAAGAGAGGTGACATCTAAAGATATCATCAACTCACTTTCGTCTCTAATTCTGTCCTTAATAATTTTAATATATTATTTAGTTCATAATATAATATTTAGTTTTATAATATAATATTTGAATAAGTTTTATAATATAATATTTAATAAAAGTTTTGTATATTCTAAATATTGCATATACCATAATTTATACTAATAATTTTCTAATATTGTTGTCTGGGCAGTTATAGCGGCGTTTTGCGGGTAAAGTCTTGCCAGTATTTTATAATTTTTCTATGCTAATTTAGAGCCAGAGCATATAATTGTAATATTACACAGTTACATTCTTTTTTTCAATTTAATATTTACATACTATATTATATTTACTTTACAACACTTTGATTGTAGAGTTTTATGATATAATATCTGGTAAAAGTTTTGTATAGTCAAAATACTGTATAATTTAATTTATACTATAAATTTTCAGATTTAGCGATTATAGCGGCAGTTATATCGGCGTCAGTAGGTATAAAAGGGGAGTACTAACGCAGGTCCTCTGAGGGGAGCGCGGGGCGAGGGGAATCGGCAGCGCGGGAGAATGACGTCACGCGGGCGGGGGACGCTTATCGTTTCGGTTTCGTCGGAGTGGGGGGGGGGGGGATTTGGGTCCGACGCTGTTATCGACGAACAGATGTTTGGCAGCTTTGTACCCTCGCGGTATCTCTTCTATTTATAAATAATAAGATACATTTAAAAATAATAGATATGTTTATAACAATTTCTTATGAGAAAATTTATGAGAAAAAGATGTGCAGGGATCTCAACGCTTCGGTTATCGACGAACATGTCAGGACATAGGTTTTTTCAGCTTAAACAAAATAGCCCCGATGTTCGGCAGCTTTGTACCCTCGTCGTATCTTTCCTATTTATAAATAATAAGATATATTTAAAAATAATAGATATGTTTATAACATTTTTTTATGGAAATTTATGAGGGGATGGGATGGAGGGATCTCAACTCTTCGGTTATCGACGAACATGTCAGGACATGTTTCTCGTATATGTAAACAGCGCCGATGCTGGTCGCTCGAATTTTTTTTAAACAAATAGTGAATCGATGGAATTATCTTTTCTCACTGTTATAGGAAAAGAGGTTTATGATTGTTTATAACATTTTTATGGAAATTTATGAGGGGATGGGATGGAGAGATCTCAACGCTTCGGTTATCGACGAACATGTCAGGACATAGGTTTTTCGTATATGTAAACAGCGCCGATGTTCGGCAGCTTTATATCTTTGCTTCCCCGTTCATAAACGGCAACGCGATAAAGAAAATCTTTCTAAGATGCAATAAACAAATAAATCGAACATCATGTTTAAGGAGAAGAAAAGATTAGAGGAAATATAAGGGGGATGGAAGCGCGTCAAACCGCAGTACACGATTTGGAAGCGTAGATATAGATCGGTGAAGAAAAGTGTAGCGATTGTGTCAGATAGTGTTGTTTGGGTAAAAAAAAAAAATGGATAATAATTTCGAGGTAATATCGGATGAGTCGTCTGACGAAGATCACGCGTTGTCGAATGACAGTGATTATATTAGTGATCGCAGTGAGGACCTTAGAGATTATGACGATAAGATAGTGCCTAATTCGCAAATCCTTGTGCTAAATGGATGTACAAAAGTTTGCGCCATATACTTTTATTATTCTACGGGTGGTGCTTTAGCTTTATGTGCTTCGTGTATGATCTCTATTCAAGACGTCGGACACATGTATGCTGTTCGGAAGCATGTGATTGAATTACACGATGTAGTGGACGGACGATTCTGTGCAAATTGTAGGAATCCGGTGTATATAATATTTCCGTGTAACATGTGTCCAATTTGTACACATTTGTGAAAAAACATTAAAACATGGAAAACATCGAGCAGACTGAACGCGACCTGTTGTCCCACCAAGTCGCCACCTTGGGCGAATATTTTGCATGGCTGCAGCGTTGCGAGGAATTTATCAAAGAGCTTGAAGAACGCAGCCGTGTGAAGCGTCCCCGATTGTCGATTGGAAATAGACAATCTTTGGTGGCTAGAATTGCACGACTCGAGGGTGCAAAAATTAAATTGCAGAGACAGTTTATATCCAGTGGTGGTAATTACAGTGGCGACAATAACGCGGAAAGACTCGTTTGGCGAGAGATTGATACGGCGTTCGAGAGCCGCATCTTGACTGGTGCGGTAATAAATAGTAACTACATCGAACCTCGTCAATTTCTCGAGGATGCCAAGGACATTGTGCTCGGACAAGTGCAAGACGTTATAAAAATACACAAATGTGTAAAAGTGAACACTGTTTTTAATGGTGAGTTTGTGTCAGGTGATAAACGCGGCAACAAAAGTATCAATACGAAAAATTGTGAACTTTTTCATTCATCCGATTTATGCGAGTGGTACGAGCGCCGCGTTATCGAGCCGACGCTAGCATCGTTAGAAGAATTCCAGGAACGTGATAGTGGTTGGGCATTGTCACGAATCTTCAATCTTACGGTTAACGTCAACAAATATAATCCGATGCGTGCGGGGTGTTATATTAAATTATCGCGAGAAATTATGATGAAGAAAGCTGTGATCAATGTACAATCCAGAGACAATGTGTGTTTCGCGTGGTCAGTGGTGGCCGCTCTGTACCCCGCTGAAAGAGACACGAATCGGGAATCTTCGTATCCGCATTATACGACAGTGCTGAATCTCCAGAACATTGAGTTTCCAGTAACTATAAATCAAATTAAAAAGTTCGAAGTGGCAAATAACATCTCGATCAACGTGTACAGTATCGAGAACGACATTATCCCGATACATCTTTCGGAGCAAAAGAAAGACAGGCACGTCAACTTGCTGTACGTGCAAGATAACAACAGCGTTGGACATTTCGCGTGGATAAAAAATCTATCGCGGCTTGTCAGCTCACAACTGAGTAAACACAATGGCAAAAAATATATCTGCGATCGGTACGTATATTTATTGCAATAAAATTATATATAAAATAATCATAAAATTATATATAAAATAATCATAAAATTATATATAAAATAATCATAAAATTATATATATAATCATAAAATAAAATTGTAATTTTCATTTTACAGATGCTTGCATTATTTTAGATCAGAGGACAAGTTGCAGTTACATATGGTAGACTGTGGAAAGATGAATGACTGCGCTGTCCGATTACCAGGCGAAAAAGACAAGTGGCTCAGCTTCAACAACTACACTAGGAAAGAGCGGCTTCCATTTGTGGTGTACGCCGATTTGGAATGTGTGTTGATAAAGACCGAAGAAGCCAAAAATTATCAACATCACAAGGTATTTAGCATCGCGTATTATATACATTGTTCGTACGACGATTCATTATCCGCGTATCATTCTCGTCGCAGTATCGATTGCGTTTCATGGTTCACCGAAGAACTTAACAATTTAGCGTTACGTGTAAAAACTATTTTAACGACAAATGTCCCCATGCTAAATTTAACATCGGACGAGTGGGAAAAATTTCACAGCGCAACGCATTGTCATATATGCGAAAAACCGTTCGTACAGGACGATACACGCGTACGCGATCATTGCCATCTAACCGGACGATACAGGGGTCCCGCGCACTCAAACTGTAATCTAAATTATAAAGAATCTTATGTTATTCCAGTAGTTTTTCACAATCTATCCGGCTACGATGCACATTTCATTATCGAGGATATAGCTACAGCGTTCGAAGGAGAAATCGAATTACTTCCGATAACGAAAGAAAAATATGTTTCGTTTACAAAAACCGTTAAATCGACGCGAGACAATTTCAAAAATTATATCAAATTACGTTTTATTGACTCATATAAATTTCTCACCGCAAGTCTCGACAAATTGGCATCTTTTTTGGATAAAGACAAACTAAAAATTTTAAAATCGGAATTTCAAAATTTACCGACAGAGAATTTCAATTTATTGACACGGAAGGGCGTCTTTCCATATGAATATATCGATTGTGTCGACAAGTTGCAAGATACGCGTTTACCGCCGCGCGAACTATTTTACAGTTCTTTGACCGGTGACACTGTATCCGAGAGCGATTACGCGCACGCCGAGAAAGTCTGGAACCGATTCTCCCTTCAAACGCTAGGCGAATATAGCGATCTATATTTAAAAATCGATGTCTTGTTATTAACAGACATTTTTGAAAATTTCCGCGATAGCTGCATCAAAAGTTATGGACTCGACCCCGCGTATTACTATACACTTCCGGGATATATATGGGACGCCATGTTAAAACATACAAATATTACGTTCGAATTACTTACTGATATCGATATGGTTATGTTTATCGAACGTGGAGTACGCGGTGGTCTAAGTCAATGCTCTAATACATACGCACTGGCCAACAACAAGTACATGCAGTCGTACGATCCATCGAAACCGTCATCGTATCTTATGTACTTTGACGTAAATAATTTGTACGGATGGGCAATGTGTCAGCCATTGCCTTATGCCGATTTTCGATGGGTCGACGACATATCTAATTTTGACATCTCATCTATCGCGCTCGATTCGCATATAGGCTATATCCTCGAAGTAGATTTAGAGTATCCGCAGCATCTTCACGATACGCACACTGACCTACCGTTTTGCCCGACACGCGACAAGCCACCTGGTAAGCGGGAGGCCAAACTCCTCGCAACGCTTTATGATAAGAAGCGTTACGTGATACACTACCGCAATCTGCAGCAATGTACGCGTCACGGCCTTCGAATTACAAAAATACATCGCGTATTACAATTTACTCAATCTCCGTGGCTTCGAAATTATATCGAACTCAACACACAATTTAGAAAACTCGCGAAAAATGATTTCGAAAAAAATTTATATAAATTAATGAACAATGCGGTATTTGGCAAAACGATGGAAAATGTGCGTAATCGGGTTGATGTAAAACTTATCACACATTGGAAAGGGAGATACGGTGCAGAGGCAATGATTGCAAAACCAAATTTCCATAGTAGAAGCATCTTTTCGGAAAATTTAATTGCTGTGGAATTACGTAAACTCGAAGTAAAATTTTATAAACCAATCTATGTCGGCATGTGCATACTCGACATCTCCAAAACGTGTTTATACGAGTTTCATCACGAATACATGTCACCGCTCTATCGTGACAGATGCCGGATAATGTACACCGACACAGACAGTTTAATTTATCACATTGAATGCAAAGACGTGTATGAAAATATGAAGCACGATGTAAGCAAATTTGACACGAGCGATTACGCTGCAGACAATGCGTACGGTATACCGCTCATGAATAAAAAAGTACCAGGTCTAATGAAGGACGAAAACAACGGCTCGATAATGACTGAATTTGTAGGGCTTAGAGCAAAAATGTACGCTTTGCGAGTAGATGGTAAGAAAGATACGAAAAAAGTAAAAGGTGTCAAGAGTAACGTTGTCGCGAGAACGAACATTCGATGATTACACGCGGTGCCTAAATGAGGAGATTGAAATGACGCGACAGCAGTCTTGTATAAGATCAAAATTGCATAAAGTATACACCATTCGTGAGACGAAAATTGCTCTAAGTCCATACGATGACAAGCGGTATATCATACCTGATTCGACCGACACGTTACCATGGGGACATTATCGAATACCCTTATAAAATGTAATATAATGTAATATAATGTAGTGTGTGTGTGTGTGTGTGTGTGTGTGTGTGTGTAATATAATGTAATATATATTATTGAAATATTAATAGATTTTTTTTACATGTATTTCATATTTCAAATATTGTAACGACTATTGTATATGTATTTCATATTTCATATATTGTAAAAAATTTTCTGGTATACGTATATTTCATATTTTATATATATTGTAACGACTATTGGAAAGGATGTATTAATAAAGATTTTGTATATTTCAAATACTTTATATATTTTTATATGTTGTACACATTATATATTTTCCATAAAATTAAAAAATTAATGAACACAATCTGTATGATGAATTAAATCACATTGTCCTTATGTATCCAAGAATTGTGCGAACTATCAAATCCCAGCCATTTCACGTAAACCTCGTCACCCCTCCTGCGCAGTACTTTCTCCACGAGATAGACGTCTGGATAATTCGCGCGATGCAACTCGTACTCGTAGAACGCTCCAGCGACAGATTTTTTGCGATAGTCCTCCAGTAGATAGCTTACGGGATTAGTACGTTGCACTTTGACTATCTTAAACACCTCGGTTGTCCAATTTGGCGTGTAACCTTTTTCGAAAAGTGTCTTATACTTGCTAACGCGCACCGGGTCACCTACTTTGAACTTTGCAGGACCTGCAATATTTACGTAATTGTACACAGTAGCCAAGAGTCTTTCAGCGATCGCAGGGGTAACGTCGACGGGTCGCATGCCGATCGTTCGATGCTTGCGCGCGTTGTAATCCGAGACAAGTTGCGGCAACGCGTCGATCCACTTGTAAGTTCCGTTCAGCGTAAACATCTTCCACATGTCGTTCTTCAGCGTGCGATTGAATCGCTCGACGACCGATGCCTTCAATACCGAATATGTGGAATAGTGATTAATGTCATGTTTCCGTATAAGCCGTTGCACATCGGTATTGTAAAATTCCTTCCCGTTATCTGTTTGCATGTTTTTCGGACATCTCTTGCTATCTCGAATTATCTCAGCGATTGCGTCAGCTGTCTCGCTTCCACCTTTACTCTTGAGTGGCACAGCCCACGCGTGCTTGCTCAACACATCGATGACGGTGAGTATGTAGTGGTAACCTCTGTTGAAACGAGAATACGGACGCATCTCGACGATGTCGGCTTGCCACAGGTCATCGTATCCCCGCACTATGACGTGTCTTCGGGGAAAATTTTTTCTCGCCGGAGCATGCAATTCGTTCACCAACTGCCGTCTCTCCAAACTATGTTGTTTCTTCGCTTCGTCAGCTTTTCTCGATGGCCGTTTGTTGTTATCGCTCGTTTTATCACTCATTTTCGGTCTTGACCCGTTCTTAAGCCGTTCGTAGCCGTTCTAGACCCGTTCTTGACCCGTTCTTGACACGTTCTTAAGCCGTTCGTAGCCGTTTCTGAGTCGTTCTTGATCCGTTCGTTGTCGTTCTTAACACGTTCTTGATCCGTTCTTGATCCGTTCTTGATCCGTTCGTTGTCGTTCTTGACCCGTTCTTTATGTTCCGCTTGTGTTCTTAACACGTTCGTTGTCGTTCTTGATCCGTTAGATAGCCGTTCTTGCGTTGTTCACCGCCGTTTTTAACACGTTCGTTGTCGTTCTTGATCCGTTCGTTGTCGTTCTTAACACGTTCTTGACCCGTTCTTGATCCGTTCGTTGTCGTTCTTAACACGTTCGTTGTCGTTCTTGATCCGTTCGTTATCGTTCTTAACACGTTCTTGACCCGTTCTTGATCCGTTCGTTGTCGTTCTTAACACGTTCGTTGTCGTTCTTGATCCGTTAGATAGCTGTTCTTGCGTTGTTTACCGCCGTTCTTGACCAACTCGAAAATCATTCTTGACCCGTTCGTAGCCTTGTTCGCAATCGTTTCTGACCCGTTCGTAGCCGCCTTTGGCCCGTTCGTAGCCTCGTTCACAAACGTCTTTTGACCGTTCGTAGCCTTTCCTGAGTTGTTTGTAGCCTTGCATGTAGCCTTTAAGGACTTGTTCGTAGCCTCGTTCGCAGCCCTGCTTGAGGTGTTGGTAGCCTTGTTCACTGCTGTTGCTAGGTCGTTCACTGCCACTGCCACTGCCACTGCCACTGCCACTCATTGTAGTTAGATAGCAGTTCGATTATCCTTCGTAGCTGTTCGATAATTATTCGTAGCTGTTCGATAACCCTTCGTAGATGTTCGATAATCGTTCGATAACCGCTTCTAATCCGTTCACTGCTGCTCATTCAAGTTGATAGCTGTTTCTGAGTTAGCGTTAGCCGCGCGTTGAAGTTTGTCTAACACAATCTGTATCACTCGCACATCCTTTTCGAACGAAGTTAGCTTCTCGTCTGATTCTTTCTGTCGATTCATCAATCTTTTAACGCAGGATTCCACATACAGTTTGTTGACGGCATCGGTGTCGGCCTCAGGTTGCGCTACACGGCGAATTTTGCGCGACCTTGCGTCATAGTCCGTAACGACCCGACATAGAGCGTTTTGGTGCACATAACTTTTCACCAATCTATCCCAAGAACCGCTTGTGCAGTTGCATCATTTCTTGGTTCGAATAATCCAAATTTGTTGATAGGCATTTTTCAATGATTTGTGATGTGTCACACGACGCCGATCGACTGATTAGTTTGTCGGGATCCGTTTAATTTATAATAATGCCCGCTTCCCGAAGTTCCTCAATGATGGACAGGATCTCGTTGTCGTGAGCGTTGTGACCAGCATGGCGCGAAGCGTCCAGCAATCGTAGCCGATCCACTAGCTCGTTGGGGTCGTCCCAGTGCACGTAATCGATCTTATTGTCGGATAGCGTCATAGTGCGAGGCATAGACACTCCCCTTCCAGATTTTGGCTTTTTCGGTTCGATCGACATCAACGGTGCAATTATTTGTTTGTACTTGTATCCCCTGTTACTCCGCAAATGGCCCTGCGCATCATAATTGCGTTTATGCGCGTTTGTCGCCAATAATATGCTCTTGTATTTATGCATATCATCATCCGTGTAAATGTCGTCATCGGGAATTCTCTTGAAGATCAATTCGTATAATCCCGGTGTGCCAATGTACTTCACTTTGTCTATAATTATAGAGTCATACATGTCGATGTCGAATCTTTTGTTACCGAGCCGCATTTCATTCTTGTCGAAATAGACACCGTACACGTGATCGATCTCTTTTTTTTCGTCACCACCCAGAAGTGTGCCCATGTACTGTTGTCCTAGTAGCCCAAAGTGCTCTCGCAACGCTTCTTGACCTTCATGCGTGTGTAACAGGTTTCGAACGGATGTTTCGAGCGAGTTGCCCGTGGTTTCGAAAACATTGTCGTTATCGAGTGATTCGGGTACCGTAGGTTGTACGATTTTCATTGTCGCAGACTGTGTAGAGGTGGATGGTGTAGAGGTTATCAGCGGTTCATGCAGTGAAGCATTCAATGGCTTCAAAATATTTCGCACTCGCGGAATATCCCAATCGCGGTCAACCGTTTCCTCTTTTTCGGCGTCACATCCTCCTCCTCCTCCTCCTCCTCCTCCTCCTCCTCCTCGTTGTACCGCTTAACAGTGGGTAACGTCTTGATCTTCACGTCAGTGTTACTCTCCGACTCATTTTTCACCGCAATCGAGTTGTCGACAATCTTTTGTAACGGTTCGATAATAGGTCTAAAATGGGTCTTGACCGCGATATCGTCATCGATCTTACCGGTCTTCAAAGCGCGATGTTTCTTGCGGATCGATTCGCTCGTTTTCGCAATCTCCTTCGCTATCTTTTCACGCTCGCGAATATTATCACTCTCAGCCATGGTAGAGTGTCGAACGCTCGTGTTTCACCCCTCTCGACGGAATACCGGCAACGACTAATCGTTTTGCGGTATCGCAAACACGTTAAATCCGTTTCTGTATCGCCCGTTCGTAAGCAAGCTATCCTTGTCTATCACTAGAAATCCATACTTTTGCTGCCAACAAGTACGACATAATTCACTGAAATCTTCGTATGACATGTCGGTATTCACGTGATCGTTGTACACGTGTTTCAAGTTGGTGCCATCCTGTTTAAACAAGATTAACAGGTTCGCGTTGTCGCGTATAAGATGTTTCGGTATTCTTGCGTATGTCTGACAGAGATAGAAGCAGTCGACGTTCGAGTGGCGTCCCATTGAAAAGTACTCTCTTATCGTATCTTGTTTGTCACACGCCACATCATCGAAGACGAAAATCGAGTTTGGACGTGCTTCGCTCGGTGGAATGACGTCACTGTTATTGGAGAATGTAAAATAGCCGATTTCGTCAATCGACGTCAACAAATTCTCCAGATACTGATATTTCGGCTGTTGCAGTGACTTTGAGTACACGTACACATTTTCGAAGCGGACGCCGTGTGGACTTTCTATCAAACTAATCAGCACGTTAGTTTTACCGCAGTTCGAGGGGCCGCAAACGATCGCGCGTATAGTAGTCGGTAACATCGTACCGTGTCTACGCATCTCCGCGTTGTCTCCCCTCGAGCGTAATCTGACGTCGTAATTTGTCACGCGTATCGCGAAAGGTTGTCGCACGAATTTCATTTTCCCACTTCCGATTCGAATCGAGCGCTTGCCTATTTATAGCTGCGCGGAACCGCGAATTGCTCAGTAACGAAAAAATGTTTGTCCTGCTATCAAGTCCTTACGATGTTTACGGTTTGAGCGTCGAACAGCTACAGTTTGTACCGAAAGTAGTTTTATTACGAATGTGTGGCGATCACGTCCACTACTTGTGGGACAAGCTTCCGGAACACATAAAGGCGGATTCGGAGGTTCAGACCTATCGTCGCTGTTTCGAACATTACAATCAACCGTGGCAGCAAACACACATTGACGGTCCAGCACCGATGATTAAAGATTGTAGCGAATGTCAACGAAAATAGGTAGAGGTCTATTAAATCACGCGATAAACGCACTTCCGTTCGAATTTCATATCCCTGGCTATCAGTTTTGTGGTCCGGGCACGCGGCTAGAAAAGCGATTAGCTAGAGGCGATCGAGGTATCAACCCACTGGACGCGGCGTGCCGTGAACACGATATAGCGTACTCTCGGAGTAACAATCTCGCCGAAAGACACGCGGCGGATAGGATACTCGCCAAGAGAGCGCAAACTCGTATCATTGCAAGAGATTCGACTCTCGGTGAGAGAGCCGCAGCCACAGCTGTCTGGACAGCGATGAAAGCCAAGACAAAGTTCGGTATGGGTCTGAAGACGAAAAAGAAGACGAAGAAAAAGACGGTGAAAAAACGAATACTTCCGGCAGCGAAACGCGGCGGTCTATTGCCGATTCTACCAATGTTGGGTGCGCTGGGATCCCTGATTGGTGGAGCGGCTGGCGTAGCAAAGATGGTGAACGATGGAAAAGCCGCGCAACATCAGATGCAAGAGATGCTACGTCACAATCGCGCCATGGAAGGTCACGGATTGTATCTCGCGCCATACAAATACGGACGAGGAGTCTCAACGACAAAAAAGAGAAAAAAAAAACGTCAAAGCGACGCTAAAAATGCCACAGGGTGTAACTACGAACGTACAATTGCTGCAACTGGCAAAACGTATGCACATTCCATACTTTAGAGGCATTTTCATGCGTGACTCATTACCGATCGGTGGTATATATCGAAACGAAAGCGGCATCGTAAATTTGGATAACGCTAAAGGATCGGGTACTCACTGGGTAGCGTATGCAAAGAGGGGGGATCGCGCTATATATTTCGACAGTTTCGGCAACCTTCGACCACCCAAGGAATTGATGCGATATTTAAATGTGATGAAAATAGAATATAATCTCACTTCTTATCAAACTTATGATCAAAGCATCTGCGGACAATTGTGCTTGCAGTTTCTCCGAACGGTCGATGCATGCGAATTTAAAGACAGACATTGCGCTATTTAACTTAGTATTCGTTAAACAGTTTAGTCAACATGTCTATGACATTCACGCTGACCGGAAAGAGTAGTGTTCTCGCAGCAAACTACTTTCCCACCGTAGATTTGAGCGACGGTGAATACGAGTTTGGTCTAGCGGATTTTGAGAGTTATCACACGATATCGAACGTGAATTCCACGAATAATAAATTTTACTTTGGCAAAGACGACGTGGAAATTACGATTCCCGAGGGATCGTACGAGCTGCAAGCGATACATGAATTTTTGAAACATACAATTTCACGGAAACGTCCGCGACACGCTGACGACGGTGACTTTGAAGATGGAGAATGGCCGATAGTGCTCCGCGCTAATTACAATACAATGAGGAGCGAGATCAAATGCGCCTACAGAATAAATTTTAGCAAGTCCAACAACATTGGATCGCTGTTGGGATTCTCGAACCGTATACTGCAGCCGCGAAAATTTTACGAGTCGGACATGCCGATTAACATTATCAACGTGAACATCATCCGCGTAGAATGTAATGTGACCGCGGGTGCGTATAGCAACGGCAAACTCGTTCATACGATACATGAATTTTCACCGAGGGTACCACCAGGATATAAGATATCGGAAACACCGGCGCACATCATTTACCTACCGATCATCGTACGGAGCATTACGGATTTAACGTTACGTGTTGTCGACCAGGACGGACGATTACTTGATTTTCGAGGAGAAGAGATCACCATTAGATTGCACGTACGACGGCGACAGTGATAACATACGTATGCAGCGTATGAGATGCTCGTGTTGAACAAAGACGTGAGAGATAACACAATCTTTACGAGGTCAGCGACAACAACGTCGACATTCGCTAATATTCAAGCTGTCGGTTGCACTAAGAAATTGAACGCATCAAACGTTGCGTTTTTACAATCTTTGGGATTTGCGGTGCGAAACATTTGAAACGATGACTGATATTCTCAACATCGAAGACGAGCCAATCTTTGACGATCGCATCGTCAAGATTGAGACTCACGCGTACAACCCGTTTGCCAACACAACATTTGGGCACAGTGACGAGATAAGAATACCCATACAACAACAGGATCTGTATACGTTGCCGTATGAGAGTTTCCTATACATCGAGGGAGAACTGAAGATAAACAACCCAGTTGAAGGATCTACTGTGGCGCTGGGAAATAATTGTGCCGCATTCATGTTTGATGAGATTCGATACGAACTTGATGGCGTGGAGAATGATCGCAACAGAAACGTGGGAATAACAAGTGCGTTCAAAAACTATGTAACAATGACATTCGATAGAAGCATGACTATGAGTAATGCCAGCTGGACTGATCCGATTACTGTGAATGGATACTTTAATTTTTGCGTACCGCTCTACATGTTATTGGGATTTTGTGAGGATTATAGACGCGTGGTGATTAACGCTCGTCACGAGTTGATCTTAATACGATCGCGCAACGACAACAATTGTCTGGTTGGAGATTCTGCGCTGCGACCTGAGGTCAACATATTCAAGATACAATGGCGAATGCCACACGTGTTGTTGAGCGAAATTAAGAAGTTGTCTATGCTGCGCGCTCTGGAAAGCGGACGCTACATCAGCATGGGTTTTCGCTCGTGGGATCTGTACGAGTTTCCGCTATTGCAGCGTACAACCAAGCATTCATGGGCCATTAAGACCGCGACTCAGCTGGAGAAGCCGCGATACGTTATCTTTGCTCTGCAAACAGGCAAGAAGAACGTCATGGCTGAGGATACGAGTAAATTCGACCACTGCAAATTAACCAATGTGAAACTCTATCTGAACTCGGAATATTATCCGTACGACGACATGAATCTTGATTTTGATAGAAATAGATGGTCGATTCTATACGACGCATACACGCGTTTCTCCAAAGACTATTACGGATACGCGTATCTCGAGCCGAATCTCACCCTCACAATGTTTCTACTTAACGGCCCATTCGTGATCATCGATTGTTCTCGACAAAACGAATCGGTTAAGAACGCAACAGTGGATGTGCGATTGGAATTTGAGTGTAAGGAGAATGTGCCTGATAATACCACTGCGTACTGTCTCATCATACACGATCGCATGATCCAGTACAACCCGCTGACTAACGTTGTGCGCAAAATCACCTGAGTGTTTGCGCCAACAATTTAGAGAAGGGGAAAGGAGCAGGATATAAATCAAAGTGTTGTGAGATGACTGTAGAGTTTCGTCACTCCTCTCGACTGACACCTCGAAGAAAGACAGAGATTTTATCATGTCTATACCAACGTTTGTCGATCTGCAAGGATTTGTCTTCAATAAACAATTCATTGTGAAGGAAGCGGCAATCCTGAGAAAAGGATTTATTCTTTCACATTATTTTTTCGCATGTCCTGTACCATGGGGTGTGCTCATAAAATCTGAGAGACGCCAAGCTTCATGGTTGATTCAAAATCATCACGGATTACAATGGGGAGATGGAAACGTTGCGTACAGTATGGCTCAGCGTTTGATTACAACAGCTGTTGTTGGTGGGTTACATGAAGAAGAAGAAGAAGAAGAAGAAGAAGAAGAATCCTCTCTCCTTTACGTAAAAGGACTTGAAAAGCGAGAATGGCTAGCTGATATATTGGACGATGCGGGAAACGGTTTCATTATTGAGACCTTGGATGCTGATTACGACGACGTCGAGTCTCTCAATAATCTAAATGTTAAAAACACTATGCGATGTGGTAAACATGTTAAGAATTGCGCATTACAAAATGTATTTAAAATATTTAACTGGTGGTCGCAACGCCAGAAAGAATATTTGAAAAAATAAAAATATGTAAACACATTAATGTTTTATCTCTTATTTGCCCTTCCCATTCCTTCCCTCACGAGTCGTTTCTAAGAATTCTTTTCATCCGAACGCTGTCTCTCCCTTCTCTTAAATTTCAGAGCGCATTAATCTCCCACCACATTTACCCCCACTACTTAAAAAAATATGCGTCCGGTATATTCGGTTAGTTTTTATACGATCAGTCTTTCGTTAACTGTTCGCATTGGTGGTTCACTTTTAATACCCTCGAGAAAAATGTACTCCACCGAAAGAAGTAGCAGCAGCGACGGCAGACACATGAATTATTATATGCGGAGACGTGATGAAACTCCATCATGTGAGAACAAATGTAACAAGTAAGTTCAACTTCTTTCAGTTTTTTTATTTTTTATTTTCTTTTTTTTCTACAAATTCTTTTTACTAATTTTATAGCATTTCGTTGAAGCGTCGTGCGGTTCGTATATTAGGAAGACGATACGCATTGACAGCCACGGAATTCAAATTCCTCGAAATTGGTATCAACGTGGGTCCACCGAGTTACATAGAGATCATCATAGGAGATCATCAAGGAAAACAACTGATATTATCTATGGAAACGTGGAAAGGACTCTATGAGCAACGTCACCATATTCAGAATCTCCTTCGAAACGGCGACTCTAAAGACATCAACAATTTTATAAGCGTTGGGCCGCTAACAGTGCGATTTTACACGATTAACGACGCCAAACTAATAAGTCTCGAATCTTCAGATGTACGCATGATGATGATCGAATCGACGTTACACCGTATGTTCGATCTCGATGGATGCATCGATGTAACTTTTGATCGATTGGTTAGAATTATCGATACAGTCGATATCAAGTTTACACAATTTTCTAATCTCGTGTCCACTGTAACAAATAATAAAAAAGTGCCAAATGTAATACGTGCTAGCGATATTTTTAATAAGAATCAGCTCATCGATTGCGTGCTGGTAGCTTTAGCGTTTACTTCATAATATGTAAGAAAAAATATGTTGAAAAAATAAATAGTTTTTAAATTATACTGTATAATTTCTTTGCATGTATTTCCATCTTTCTCCCACCCGTAAGTAGTCCCAGCTCTTATAATAAAATACATAACTCGTTGCGGTGTCCTTGCGGGGATGACGTCATGCGAGGAAGGGAACGCAAGGTTAGGGACAGCGAGAGAGAGTCAACATCTAAAAAAGAGATAGCGCTATGCTAGGGATCGTGAGAGTAGAGCAAGCGCTAGGAGAGAAAGAGATAGCGCGACATTAGGGATTGTGAGAGAGCAAGCGCTAGGAGAGAAAGAGATAGCGCGAGACTGCGAGAGATGACGTGGCAAGACAGAGAGCGAGGGAGAAGAGAAAGAATTCTTTTTTAATAAAATTTTGCAATTTTTAATTAAATATATGTATATACTTTTAAAAGTTTTTTATAATAATTTATTTTATTATACAAAAAGATATTGCAATGGGAAAAGGAGAGAGAGGAATTCTTATTTTAAAATAAACAATTTTTGTTATTATAATTATTTTAATTTAAAATATGCGTGTGTGTGTGTGTGTGTGTGTGTGAATTTAAGAAAATATAAAATTAAGAAAATATTGAATGATAATATACATAAATAATACAAAAAATAAAAATATAAAATAAAATATAAAAATATAAAAATATAAAAATATAAAAAATAAAATGTGGCGGCAGGCGTCGATGCCGGCGGGTGGTGATGAGGTGAAGAAGTGATGGATCTGCGACGTTGGCGAAGCTGCGTTGGCTACACGATGGAGCTCGTTCTACATCATAAGAAATTTATTTATATATATATATTTTATATATATATATTTTATATATATATATTTTTTTAAATATTTTAATATATATACAATAATTAGAGGAGTTGCACACTGGACACATATTCCGCACGAACAATTGATCCAGCACGCCATTGCACTCGGTGCACCATTTCCTCAGGAGCAGGTCCAAACGTGCCGTCATATGAGTGCGCACAACATTGATCTCTACGTACAGGTCTCTTCTATATAGGAAGCACCTTGCACACAACTTGACACCACCCCATGGTTGATAATAAATATGTATCGCACACATTTTTGTATCACCATCCATGGAGATGATGTCTGCGATGTTGATAATTTGTGTATGTATATCGAAATCGATGGCGTCGCACTCACTAGAATAATCGGAATCGTACGCAGGCTTGATTTCATTGTCCGATCCAGCTTCCTCTTCCGCATTTAAAATAACGTCCTGATCTTCATCCTGGACGATCATCTCCATATCATCATCCTGGACGATCACCTCCATCTCATCATCTGATGAGTCAATTGTGATAACTTCTGGTTCCATTTTTTCTATTATGCACTTTGCTCTATGCACTCTGCTCTTTACGAATGTCAAAGACTTTTTGACGCGGAGACAAACCCTCTCTCCATAAGTTTTAGCCCCCATTCCTCGCAAAATTTCCACGCAGTAATATCATAGTAATAAAATAAGGCACTATCTGTTTACATTGTTTAAAAAGAAATTCGCGCAGCCGGACATCGGTGCTTATTTCTATAGCGCTAATCATAAAATTTTTTTTATACATAGGAAAGATACGGCGAGGGTACAAAGCTGCCGAACATCGGCGCTATTTTGTTTAAGCTGAAAAAACCTATGTCCTGACATGTTCGTCGATAACCGAAGCGTTGAGATCCCTGCACATCTTTTTCTCATAAATTTTCTCATAAGAAATTGTTATAAACATATCTATTATTTTTAAATGTATCTTATTATTTATAAATAGAAGAGATACCGCGAGGGTACAAAGCTGCCAAACATCTGTTCGTCGATAACAGCGTCGGACCCAAATCCCCCCCCCCCCCCACTCCGACGAAACCGAAACGATAAGCGTCCCCCGCCCGCGTGACGTCATTCTCCCGCGCTGCCGATTCCCCTCGCCCCGCGCTCCACTCAGAGGACCAGCGTTAGAACTCCCCTTTTATACCTACTGGCGTCTTGCGGATAAAGTCTTGCCAGCATTTTATTTGGTACGTAATGCGTGTCTTTGAATTTACAAAAATAGCGACCTATTTCGCTATTTTCGATCCATTTCGGCGTTGTTAAAGTTATAGTCTCTAAAATAAAAAAGATGCAAATAAAAAATAAATTTGTGATAACTGAGCCAAAAAAAGAAATCAATGAAATAGTATAATATATAAAATATATAATAAGAAAAATAAATAAAATAACTAAATTTAAAAAAGGAGCAGAATAAACAAAAATAAAATAAAATTTTATTTTATTTCATATAAAAAAGATAAGCTTGTAGAATTAACTAATATAATTTTAATAAAAACGCGTTCAAATTTATACCTTCTTCTACATAACATATTTCATTATGCTGGGTAAGAATTATGTAATTTGTTTGTGCCTTTTCAAAATTAGAATTGCGACAGTGGTTCAACGGCAATAAACCTATGTCCGGATAATCCCACACCTTATTAATGTTGAATTTAACATGTCTATCTATACGTCGGTGCCATCCGATTATGACGCCGGTACAACTATCTGTAGATTGATCACGATGTGTGACAATCATACCTACTGCAAATTTTACGTCCTCTGATCTTGGTATGGCCATCATTAATTTTATAAAGCGAAGATTTAGCTGGAAAGTGTATGATCAAACTTTAATTGATCTTTTCAATCAATAAATTTTTAAATAAACTCTTATAGCTAATTAAATTACAGTTAGTTAAATATTAAATAATTATAATTCGTATGTAATTGTATGTATTATCAGAGAGAAAACTTATAGAGATTCTTTTATTATTATTATATATTAATATGCTAAATGTATAGTGCTAACATACCTCAGTGATTTTATGCCGATTTTGCTCAAAAATGTTATACGTAGAAAATATCATATTCTCAAACATTTGTCTTATCTCGTACCATATCTAAAAAAGAATTAAACATGAGCAGAGATTAAACGTGAATAGAGCTCTGATTACAATCAAAAGGTATGAGACATATTCTTTCTGCCTACAAGACGTGTTTCATTGACTCATATCATTGCCAAAGTTATAAGTATATTTATTAATGTTAAAATTAATAGAAGTCATATACACGTACTGACAAAAGTTAAGAAACAAAATAATCGTTTGGTAACTACTGTATGTTCTTTATTTTCTGAGATACATAGGTTGGAAGCAAAAATAACATAAAGAGATAACATTTCATACATCAACATACTACAAGTTTTTTTTCGATTATACTTGTATAATGACTACAATTAATATTGAGTCGAAGAAACGAAATAAAACTTTGTGACAAAAATTAGGAAACAGTTTACTTAAATAACACAGGTATGCATAGTCCTGCGTTCTGGATAACAAAAGTCGTTTCTTATGTAATTTTGCTCGCAGAATCCGAATCTGGCCGCAGAATTACTCTATCACGTCAGGTTCTCGAGATAAATGGGTTGAAATAGCCAAAAAACAGCGATTTTGGCAATATTCATCCTATTATTAATAACAAAGCAACTTTTTTTCTTAAAAATACTCAATGGCATCTTAAAGTACTGGTTTTTATCTTGAAAATGAATTTTGGTTTTCAACAGTTTGATTTTTTTTTGCTGAGATATTCTATTTCGAATGTAGAAAGTTATAGTGCATTATAGTATAACATTTTAGACTGATAGATCACATTTTCTATTTCTGTAACCCTTCTTGTGGTGTGTGTGTGTGTGTGTGTGTGTGTTACGAGGATAATTGTGACACACACACCACAAGAAGGATTACAGAAATAGAAAATGTGATCTATCAGTCTAAAATGCTATACTATAATGCACTATAAACTTTCTACATTCGAAATAGAATATCTCAGCAAAAAAACATCGTAATGTTGAAAACCAACATTCATTTTCAAGATAAAAACCAGTACTTTAAGATGCCATTGAGTATTTTTAAGAAAAAAAATTGCTTTGTTATTAATAATAGGATGAATATGGCCAAAATCGCTGTTTTTTGGCTATTTCAATCCATTTATCTCGGGAACCTGACGTGATAGAGTAATTCTGCGGCCAGATTCGGATTCTGCGAGCAAAATTACATAACAAACGACTTTTGCTACCCAGAACGCAGGACCATGCATACCTGTGTTATTTAAGTAAACTGTTTCCTAATTTTTGTCACAAAGTTTTATTTCGTTTCTTCGACTCAATATTAATTGTAGTCATTATACAAGTATAATCGAAAAAAAACTTGTAGTATGTTGATGTATGAAATGTTATCTCTTTATGCTATTTTTGCTTCCAACCTATGTATCTCAGAAAATAAAGAACATACAGTAGTTACCAAACGATTATTTTGTTTCTTAACTTTTGTCAGTAAGTGTATATGAGTAATTGCCAACCTCATTATTAGCAGATATTAAAAAATTGTTCGGAATATTTCCCTTTGAATACAGTTCCATGAAATACGGCACTTCGTTGACAAGACAATCCGGGAAACTCTCAACATCACTTAAGCTAAAACATCTTATATTTTCTAAATTATGCGTGGCACTGTAAACAATAAAAAATTATGTGTCTGGATAAGAGGAGTAGGCAAGTGAGAGCCGGGCGCAAGAAATTAAGCGCTAAGTCTTCAGTGATAATCTTCTTTATTTAAATTACGTTTCGGTCCTTTCTTTGGACCATCTTCAGCGATGTTTACAGTATGGTGTATACATTGATACTCAGTATCAATGTATACACCATACTTTAAACATCGCTGAAGATGGTCCAAAGAAAGGACCGAAACGTAATTTAAATAAAGAAGATTATCACTGAAGACTTAGCGCTTAATTTCTTGCGCCCGGCTCTCACTTGCCTACTCCTCTTATCCAGACAAATAAAAAATTATGTATGTGGAAGCGTGTGTGTATGATAAGAGTAAAAATACCGAAAGGTTTATATAATTCCAAATCTAATATATTATACTTACTACTTTGGTTTCCAAAATATACACGAGAGATTATATAACATAATTATTACATCGCAACGCAGACCAAGTCTCCTGGCCACGCTGTGATATATTATATGTACAATTAAACCTTTGCCAAATTTATTTTTTAAGACCTGTGCCAGATTACAATACAAAAATTAATTCGAGCAAGAGTGTTTTTAAGATATAACAAACATATAGTCATGCTCACAATATTATTGGCCATAATTATAATATATTATAATCTATAACAACTTACATTATCTATACACTTGAATTCCAAATATTTGGTGTCCATGTGGGCATCATTTGATCGAAAGTTTAATTTGCCAAAGATATACTCTTGAAGTGTATCCATAATCTGCGTTCCTTCTGCCTCGTTCCAGTGATTATCGTCGATATTGTTGTTTTTCCAATAAGAAAAAGTTTCAGCGGACGTTGAGAATATCGAATGGTCTGGATGTTTTTCTCTGAGGCAATTCAATACTTCTAGTGCCATACTATCTAATGATGCTTTCACGCACGAATAAAATACATCCTTTTGGGATTGAATCCATTGTGCCACAATAGTAGCAGCCTGTTCCAAAAGCTGCACTCTATGAGGCTTCTTTTTATATTTATTCCACTTCTTTTCCAGGGAACATTGCCTTAGATGGTGCATTAATTTTATATTGCAATATCTTTCAGTTAGATCGCAACTAGTTATTCTGAAAAAATTACGTATTAATTGTAATAAATAAGTTAGTAGTTATTTCACGCCGGCTGAGAGATGGCGTTATTATCAAAAATATTTATAACGTTATAGGCTTGTATTTCATATCAAGAGCCTTTATTTCTTAGTTGTAATAAATAAATTAGTTTATGAAATTAATAGCATTATAATATATATTGAGAATCCTACCGTGAAGATTGAGTAAGCAAGGATTTAATCTCATCAATGAAGAAAGAATATTTCAAGATATCTTTATCAGAGTAAATACTTAAATGTTTATCCAAATAAAATACGTCTTGAAATTTTATAAAATTATTGATTGATCTATTGTAATAATTAACGATTGGCTCATTGTCATAATAATGATGATGAATTATTTCAGACACATAACTCCGTAATTGTATCACAAAATTTATGCCTATTTCCATAAAGTTTTTTTTATCCTTCTGTTCGTTCTTTACAGACTTCTGCTCATTCCTCTTAGACTGCTTGTCATAAACTTTCTTCGCAAAAGGCCATCTGAAATTGGAACAAAAAATATTTTAATAAATAATAAGAATTGTGAGAAAAAACGGCAATAGAATCCAGCGCAGTAGTTGAGGCGCAACGAAATTTATTAATCAATCAAGTCATTAAAGATCTACAAATTAATATAAATTAATATATAAAAATTATTATAGGAAAAACGAACGTTTCGATCTTATTATTTATTATAATAAACTTTCGAAAATTACACTTAACAGTGTTAATGCACCAGTAATTAATTTTCAGAGCAATACATTTTTTATGATGTATAAAGTTTAAAATCATTAATAATATCAATCAAAATATCAATCTTCTTTTGTTTTGATGCAGAAAATATAAAATTTATAATCTTCAATTTTAAATAGTAATTAAATTTTACACTAAGGATATATAATAATAAATACTGTGGTCAAAGCTGTATTTACGTTATAGCCTTATTATGTAATTATAACAAATTATTTAATTTCTACATTCCGTATTTATAATGCAGTATATAGTTCATCAAATTAATTAATAAAATAATAAAATAAAATAATTAACTTAATAAAATAAAAATATGTAGTGTTACTAATTTTTGAAATATTATTTTTTTTTATTATATTATTATATATATACAATATTTACATTATATATTATATTTTTTTTTATATTATAAAAATAGGTAGAAAAATTAGCTAATGAGAACCAAGACATAGAAAAAAGAATTATTAAAAAAAAAAATATTTTTATTATTAATGAAAATATATTTTACTTAATTTATTTGTATTAATTAAAAAAAATATATTGAAGAATAGAAAGAAATGATTTTGAAAATTACTGCTCGCATTACGTTTTCTGCGTCTTGTCTCTCATAAGCCCGTTTTCTTACTCGTTCTTATATTGATTACGAGGGTAGTTTGAAAAGTTTCCAGCCTAACACAGAAACAAGTATTTTTTTGTTCAATTCAGTTTTATTTCTCAACATAGTCTCCTTTTAATTCTATACACTTTTCCCAGCGATGCTCCCATCTCTTTAATCCGTCCAAATAGTAGTTGACATATTGTTCTGCAAAATACTCGTTTACGAATGTAATGATCTCCTCATTTGATGAAAATCTCTGACCACATTTAAATTCAGCTGCCCAAAATTTCACGGTGGCAAATGATGGTGCAGAGTCCCCGTAAACAACATCCATCTCGGCTTTAATTTGCGTAGGCGTATTGCCTTTCAAATGCAAGAATTTAATGACGGCTCGATATTCGATTTTTTCCATCTTTACAGAAACACTAACATCGACTAACACAAAAGACAGTTAAATAATAACTGAGCATCTAATATGGCTGAAATTTTCAACGATATCTTTCAACACATGCGCAATTATATTACCAGAATATTTTTGATGAGTAACGCCATCTTCATGTTAAGGCTGGAAATTTTTCTTACTACCCTCGTATTAGAGTCTTTTTATGTGTTTTTTATTGTATTATATTTTGAATATATATTTAATTTAATTTATTTAAAAAAAATATATTTTTTACAAAAGTGATATACATTGTGCGATAGATTAATAAAAAAAAATTACAATAAGAGAGCTTACGAACAAAGAGAATTACCTCTGAGAAAACTTTTTTTCCAAAAACTTGTTATATTTGGCTGCCCACCGGAATTTCTTGCACACGCATCTAAAATTAATGATATCCTCCATGCTGATGTCATTGTAGCCAAGAATGATGGCTATCACTTCGTCAGATAAACACATTATCGTAGCCATTACGAACCAAATACAGTTAAACACAAGAAAATAATATAAATTAAAATGATTGTAACAAACTATTCGCGTATAACTAATTCCCTACTTTTAAAAACACACCAATCTACTGCGATATTGTTCTTATGTGTCTGCCGATTGCAGAGAGCACAAATGCTTGTTATGTACACTACAGACGTTTTCCAAACTGTGTGTCCACCTTCTAGGTTTCCTTTATTCTGAAATCTTTACCTGAAAACCTAAAGGTCTTGTACTTTTTCCCACCATATAGTTGTCACGTGACGTGTCATGCGCACATAAGATAAACGAAATTCAGAAACTGATGAATAAAACATTTGTATTCTACATATTAGCCTTTAAGATAGAAAAAGATAGAGGATTACGGAATAGCAGTATAGTACGATCTCAGATTTAAAAATAAAAAAATATTCTATTGTAATCCAGGCAGTAATGTTAAACAAACAAAACGTTTGTTGTTCTTAATGTGCACAATAGTATCAACAAATGCTTTTATAATGTTGCATATACATATTTCATAGCAATCGAAACTATGATTAAACACTCCATGTGAGATTAACAGTGTTAAATAAACAATACAAGAACTATTACATATATACTATTATTAAAGTGGGACATAATAATTATTGTAATTATAAATTATTTTATCTAGGATAGACGCATATCAACAGTTGCTTTGATAAATTAATCTCTTTTAGTTTTTCTACAAAGTTTATAAATTCTATTACCGTATAGTGTTAAAAAAGAATATTAAAGAATTTGAGTTTTAAACTTTTCGGCAGATACTGTTCACAAAGTCGAATATAAGAATGATTAAGACATATTGAAACTCTGTCAGAGGTAAAAACTATTTTTCAGGTTGAATTGGCTACAATGAATGGTTAAGAAAAGTATCTTAAGTGACCAAATAAAAATATATTTCTTCTATTAATTATAATATAATTTGTAAAATATATAATAATGAAAATAAAATATATTATATGGAATATATCATTCATCACATTATCATTGATACAAAATCTGAAATTCGAGCGATTAAAAAATGATTAAAAGAAAAAGAGAATAAATTAATTTCTCTAAAACTTTAATATGAAAGTATTGCGGATACGAAAATCTGTTAAAACTATATTAATCTACGAACATGCAAAAATAATAAAATTGTAAGAAATGTTTAAAATGTATACACTTTCCTTATTAAACAGGAAAATCGAAGCATATGTATAATATATACTAACAATAAGTATCCCTAAGAGCGATTTCTTATTTGATTGTGGTTAAAAAGAATGTTTAAAATGTATATCATTTTTGTCGTTAAACAGGAAAATTAAAGAATATACATATATAATATTTACCAACAATAAGTATATTAGTCCCTAAAACCAATCACGATTTTTTATTTGATTATTAATATTGATTAATACGATTAAAAATAGCAGAAAAGTAATAATTATATTTTATTGATCGTCGATTCTCGATTATACAGTCGATTATAAAATATCGTTATTTTTTTGTAATATTTGATAACATTGTTTTTTTTTTTTTTTGACATTGGTTTAAAGCTTGCACACAACACATAAAATTCTAAGAGAATTTAATTTTTTTATAAAATGTATATGTGTAACGTAAACATGTTCCAAAGTATTCTCTTAAAAGAACTTATTCTTTTTCAGAAATAATAAAATATCTTTGAAACTCGAAGAGACACTCAGGTGATGCATACTCGTGTGTGAAATCTTTCGAGTTTCAAAGAAGTGTTTCTGAAAAAGAAAAATTCTTTCAAGAGAAAGAAATGCAAATCTGCCTTTTGTTCATTACATATGTCCCTGGCATGTATAGCGTAAAGGAGGGTAAGATGACGATATTAAGTTCTGTCGACGTTTCTTAATTTCTACGAAGACATAAAAATAATGATTTATTTTCTTTCAATTAACTAAAATCTTGCTTATTATTTGTAAAAAATGAAAAGTTGATAAATAAATTAAAATTCTGTAAAATTATGTTTTTTTTAGAAACGTGTCAATTTCATCTCTTACTCCCATATGTGACTTTCTGTAATAAGTAAGATGACGAAAGGCAAAGTTATTAAATTCGATTATATTTTTAAAAAATGGACTTTTTTATGATAAGGATAAAAAATTTATTATAATAAACTTTCTATATTATTTTGGTATTATAATATTTAAATGCAGAAATAAAAGAGAAATAACAATAAAATAAAAAATTTTATTTATATAACTAAATAAAACGATAATAAATAAAGTATAAAAAAAACAATTATTTATAAGTATATAATGTAAAATAAAATAAAATAAAAGACAAAACATAATTAATTATTAATTATTTAAAATTTTATATATACATGTGTGTGTGTGTGTGTGTGTGTGTGTGTGTGTGTGTGTGTGTGTGTGTGTGTGGCGCGTGTGCGCGCGCGCGCTGTATGTCAGTTCAAAAGATTACATTGTATATATGAATTTTTAAATATTTAATATTAAAGAAATATATTTAATATTTACATATTTGATAACATAATCCAATTTATTATATTTCAAAAATCAAAGAAATCAGCATATTGCATGTGGTAAGATTTATTTACATCAATTAATATCAATTTAATATTTTGCACTCTTGTAAATATTTCTGCTCTTAAAAGATGGTTCTTATTATTATAAAGCAAAATAAATCTGTCCCCCTTCCTCTCTTTTTTCATTCTTGTTTTACCTATATTCTAATTATTTATTTTATCTATTCTTTCTCTCTTTTTATTTTTTTATTTTTTCGATAAAGTCTAAAGAAGATGAACATGAAATTGATATTAATGTTGAAGAAGATATTTTTATTTAGTTTTACTCTGTTGATGTCATAATTTGCATGCATGACAATTCTTAATCAATGATGGAGAATTCTCTTTCTTCTTCTTCTTGTTGCACTTCTGTCCACTAATGAGGCAGAGTACTACGGTATTTTTCAGAGAATAGCTGTATATTTTAACTGAAAATAGAGTATTTTTCAATGATAAACTTATAAATTAGATTATATTCAGTAAACGAATATTCTTATCCCACCTTCTCTATAATGTATGAAAATATAAAAAACCGCAAAATCTCAACTTAACGGTGCATTTCTAATATTCTCTATGCCTCCAATATTACAATCTTAATCGTGTGGTTGTAGGTCTCCAGGTTTTAGATATCTTTATGTGACAACTTCTTTCAATTAAAAATATTTGTGTATTTAATTGTAATATTTTACAGTTACATTTTTTATATTTTCAATTTAATATTTATATAATATATTGTATTTAGTTTATAATATAATATGTAGATTTATAATATGATATTTTTGAACAAGTTTAATAATATAATATGTAATAAAAGTTTTGTATATTCAAAATATTGCATAATGTAGTAATTTATACTATTAATTATCTAATATTGTTGTCTGGGCAGTTATAGCGGTGTCTTGCGGGTAAAGTCTTGCAAGGATTTTATTTGGTACGTAATGCGTGCCTTCGAATTTACAAAAATAGCGACCTATTTCGCTATTATCTATCCATTTCGGCGTTGTTAAAGTTATAACGTATAACATAAAAAATGCAAATATAAAATTAATTTACGATAACTAAGATAAGCAAAAGAATAAATAAAATAAAATAATAAATAAAATTAAATAATAAGTAAAATAATAACCAAAATAAATAAAATAAATAAAATAACTAAATTAAATAAGTGAACAAGATAAACCGAAATAAAATAGAATATTATTTTATACTGTTTACAAAGAAATGAGCTCGCAGATTAAATAAATATAATTTCAAATAAAGACGCGTCATATGATATTCATACCTTCTTTCACGTAAGACATTTCATTATTTTCAGTAAGAATTATGTAATTTGTTTGTTGTTTTGTAGAATTCCAGTGATTCCAAAATTCCAGTGAAACCAAAATTGCATAGAAGGTTCTGAGTCGTACGAAACATATGCATTTACTTGTCGATGCCAACCGATTATCACGCCGGGACAAGTAGGTAGGTCTGTAGGTTGATCACGATGTGTTACAATCATTCCTACTGCATATTTTACGTCCTTTGATCTTGTATTTAATTGCTGTGGTTTTTTATAAAAGTAAAGTACGAGCTGGAAAGTGTAAGACTTTAATGTCAGATTTTAATTGAACTTTCTTGTCAATTAATTTCTAAATAAATTCTTATAGTAAGTAAAATTACAGATGGTAAAATTAGAGATAATTATAATTTGTATGTAAATGCAGGTGTAATTAGAGACAAACCTCATAAAGACTTTTTAAATTATTATTATATGTATATTGATATGCGACATGTGTAGTGCTAACATACCATATATCTTATCGGCATGTATCTACATTCATGTAGATTAATCCCGTCTGGTTTATCATGTAGGTTTCTCAAATACGCAATTAATTCTCTCATTTCATCCCACACCTAAAAAAAGGATTAAATATGACAAAGATAAAATGTGAACAGAGTCCTGATTACAAATAAAAAAATGAGAGATTGTATAATACTTTCTGCCTATATAGAGAGCGTATTTCATTGACTCATATCTTTGCCAAGATTACAAATATATTAATTAGTGTTAAAATTAATGGAAATCATATATCAGTAATTGCCAACCTTTTTAATATTAATTGAGATGACGCTTACGCGTTGTTCATCATTGGAATGCAGCATTCTCAACAGCAACAGTTGATTGACAAGACAATCCGGGAATTCCTTAAAAATTATGTTAAAACATCTTGCATTTTTTAAACTATTCGTGGCACTGTGAACAATGAAAAATTATATATGTATGCGTGTGTGTGTGTATAATAAGATTAAAAATGCCGAAAAGTTCAGGTAATTCTAAATCTAATATTATACCTGTAGTTTGGTTTCCAAAATATAGAGTGGTGAGATAAATGAAGAATTCGCAGATTTATTACATCGCAACGTAGACCAAGTCTCCTGGCCACGCAATGATATATTATTAATAAAATTATTTCTTGGCCATATTTATTTTTCAAGACCTGTGCCAGATATTACAATACAGAAATTAATTAGAGCTAGAGTATTTTTAAAATATAACAAACATATGATCATTCTCACAGCATAATTGGCCATAATTATAATATATTATAATCTATAATAACTTACATAATCTATACACATGTATTCGAAATTTGTGTCTTTCGAATTGCTCGGTCGAAAGTTTAATTTGCCAAATATATATTCCTGAAGTGTATCCATAATCTGCTTCCTTCTGCTTTGTTCCAATAATTATCGTCGATATTGTTGTTTTTCCAATAGGAAAAAGTTTCAGCGGACGTCGAGAATAGCGAATGGTCGGGATATTTTTCTCCGAGGCAATTCAATACCTCTTGTGCGATACTATCTAATGATGCTTTTACGCACGAGTAATGTGCATCTTTTTGGGGTTGAACCCATTCTGCCACAAGAGTAGCAATCCGTTCGAAAAGCTGTACTCTGTAGGGTTGTCCTAATAATTCATAATACTTTTTCTAACGAAGATAGCCTCATATAGTGAAACATTTTTATATTGCAATATCTTTCGGTTAGATCGCAACCAGTTGTTCTGAAAAATTAACATATTAACTGTGCAATAGTTCATTAGTTTATAAAATTAATAGCACTATAATATATATTCAGAATCCTACCGTGGAGATTGTTTAAGCAAGTTTTTAATCTCATCAATAAAGAAAGAATATTTTATGCAATTTTTAGCATCTTTAATTATCGCATCCAAATTCCTTTTTAAATCTTCATCTAAACGAAATACGTCATTAAATTCTATCAAATTATCGATTGGATTATGGTCACAAAAAATTGCGAAGATTGACTCATGCTCATAAATATCGATTGGCTCATTGTCATAACAATATTCATGAATTATTTGGAACTTTCGTAATTGTTTGATACAATTTATTCCTGTTTCTATGAAGTTTAAGCTTTCCTTATTTTTCTGTTCGTTTTCTTCAGAATCCTTTTGCCCATTTTCTTTAGACTGTTTGTCATAAAATTTCTTCGCAGAAGGCCATCTGAAATTGGAACAAAAAATATTTTAATAAAGTTTTGAAAATTATGCTAAACAATGCTATAGTTCCAGTAATGAATTTTCAAAGCAATAAATTTTTTGAAATGTATAATATTTAAAGTATCAGTCAAGACTTCATTTTCAATCTTTCCGTTTTAATGCAAAAAATTTTTTTAATTATTAAAGAAAATATAAACAGTATAATCTTTAATTTTAATTCATAATTAAATTTTACATTAAAAATATACACTATAGTAAATAAAATTGATAAAGCTGTATTTATATTATAACTTTATTATGTAGCTAAAATAAATTATTTAATTTTTACATTCTATATTTATAAAAAATACTATAGTTTACTAAATTAATTAATAAAATAATTAAATTATTAAAATAAGAATAATAAAATAATAAAATAAGATATTTAATTAATGAAACATAAATGCGAAACTGCTAATTTTTAATATGCTATTCTTTTGTATCTTACATTACACATATTATATTTACGTTACACATATATTTTTTATTATGTTATGAAAATGGATAGAAAAATGTGCTAAAGAGAGTCAAGGCGTAGGAAAAAGAGCAGTTATTTTAAATAATTTTTTAATTATTAAAGAAAATAAATTTAACCAAATTTAATTGTTATTAGTTATTGGGAATAAATTGAGCAATTGATGGAAATATTTTGAAGATAACTGCTAGTACTTTGTTTTCTGCGTCTTGTCTTTTATTATCTCATCTTCCTACCCGTATTTATATTATCAGAGTCTTTTTATCTATTTGTTTTATTACATTATTAATTTTTAATATTTTTATTATTATTACATTATTAGTTTTTAATATTTTTTATTTGATTTATTTTTGTACGATACTTTTTTGCAGAAGTGATATAAAGTGTAATATATTAATGAAAAGAATTACAAAAAGTGTTTACGAACATAGAGCGGATACCTCTGAGAAAACTTTTTTATCCTATGCTTGTCGTGTTTGGCTGCCCACCGGAATTTCTTGCACACACATCTGAAGTTAATGATGTCCTCAATAGTGATATCATTATTACCGAGAATGATGTCTATCACCTCGTTAGGTAAGCACATTATTGTAGCCATTACAATAAAAAAATTCTGTAAACCACAAGAAAATAATATAAATTAGAGTGGCAACAAACTATTCGCGTAATTAATTCCCTGCTTTTAAAAGCACACGAAATTTACTGCGATACTGCTCGTATGTGTCTGCCGATTGCAGAGAGCACACAAGGGCGTGTTTGACTTGCACTACAGACATTTTCCACATTTTGTCTACTCTTATTCTGAAATCTTTACCTGAAAATCTGAGGGTCTTGCTTCTTCCCACTATACAGTTGTCACGTGACGTGTCATGCGTACAAAAGAGAGACAAAATTTAGAGACTGAGAACACAATATTTCCATTCTACATGTGCGCCGTTAAGACGAAAAGAGATAGAGGATTACAGAATAGCAGTACAGTATGCTACGGTAACAAATTCTAAATTAAAAAGGTATTATATATAAAGGTATTGAAATATAAAAGTATTGTAATATAGACAGTACTGCTAGATAAACAAATTTGTCCTGTTTGTGCGCGATAACAACAGTAAATGCTCTTCTAATTTTGCATATACATATTCCATAGTCCATAGCAATCGGGAATAGTGTTAATTAATACCTCACTTGAGAGGAATAGCAATTGCTAAATAAATAATTCGTGAACTTTTACATACAAGCTATTATCGAAATGATACATAATAATTATTGTAATTATTTACTTATTTTATCTTTGCGGTTGTCACATATCAAGAGGGGATCCCGTTAGCCTACATTCCCGATTGCCAACTACTTCGTTTGCGCAAAAATTTTTGCTGACAGCTTCGTTTGCCGACATTCTCGATTGCCTACAGAGCGATTGCCTACAAGCATTATTGCACACATGAAATGCGCACATACACATTGCACACATGACATTATTGCGCACATACACATTGCACACATGACATTATTGCGCACATACGCATTGCACACATGACTCTATTGCGCACATACACATTGCACACATGACATTATTGTGCACATACACATTGCACACATGATTTTAATGCGCACGTACACATTGCATACATACACATATTGCACACATAAAATAAGAAAATTATATTAGCACTTTGACACATGACTTTGTTGCGCCATACGCATTGTAAGGATAATTAAAATCTTCGACTAAAATTGAAGACTGCGAGTGAGTCCCGATTGCGCATATTACAAATCGGACACGAAGATATTTCCCAATCGGACACGAAGATATTTCCCAATCGGACACGAAGATATTTTCCGATCGGACATGGATTCGATTGAACAAAGTTCCACATGGGTTTGCGAGGTCTACCCATATCGACAGGTGCTTTCAGAATGTAACGAGGTCAATGATTGCATAATTATACATAGATTTGCAACTTTCCGCACAGTGTCCGATCTACGCACATTACGAATCGGACACGACGATATTTCCCGGTCAGATACAGATCCGATTGAACAAAGTTCCACATGGGTTTGCGAGATCTACCCATATCGACAGATGCTTTCAGTATGTAACGAGGTCAATAATTGCATAATTACACATAGGTTTGCAACTTTCCACACTGTGTCCAATCTGCGATTTTAGTCTAAGATTTTAATTATGTGTACAAGGCGTATGAGCGCAAAGTCATGTAAGCTAAGTGCTCATATAATTTTCTTATTTTATGTGTGCAATATGTGCATGTGTGCAATGTGTATGTGAGCAATAATGTCATGTGTGCAATGTGTATATGCGAATTTCATGTGTGCAATAATGCTTGTAGACAATCGCTTTGTAGGCAATCGAGAATGTCGGCAAACGGAGCTGTCGACAAAAATATGTGCGACAACGAAGCAGTTGGCAATCGGGAATGTAGGCTAACGGAGCCCTCTCACATATCAACAGTTGCTTTAATAAATTAATCATTTTCAATTTTTCTACAAAGCTGATAAATTTTGCTGCCACGTATACAGAGTATTAAAGGAATATTAAAGAATTTGAATTTTGAACTTTTTGGTACATACTGTTCACAAAGTGGAATAAAAGAATGATAAGCAAATATTGAAACCCTGTCAGAGATAGAAACTATTTTCCAGTTGGAATTGGATACATATACATATAAATAAATAAATGATTAAGAAAAATATGTTAAGTAACTAAACAAAAGTATATTTCCTCTATTAATTACAATATATTTGGTAAAATATATAAAATAGTAATAAAAATAAAATATCAAATAATTAAATAGAAGTCGCCAGTGATAAATAAAATTAAAAGGTGATTTATTAAATTCGACCTGACTGGCAAATACAAAAAATTCAACACAACGTTTCGGCCCTTGGGTACGGGCCCTTATCAAGTGTTTCTATAAAAAATTAACAAATTGACAGTAAGAAACGAACCGCAAATTCATGATGTAAAGTACAAGATATTTAAGAGAAAGTTACCTTTCAAGTTGTCAAATTGAAAGCCGTGATATTACTAATGTCGAAACAGAAGACAAGTATATAATATTACAGTGACTCGCGTCAAATAATATAAACATTGCAAAGAAATAGGAACAAACATTACAAAAACAAAAAATAATAGTCATACTCTGTGTATTAACGTGTCATATATCGGATTTAAATTATCTGTGTCTTTTTGGAGATTAATATTGTTGTTGAACGTTTTTATAAAGAACATCTCAGCAATCTCTCTCTTCTTTCTATGTTTCTCACAGTGTAAAACTTTTCATTCCAATTAAAATCATGTCCGTATGTAGACCGGTGTTTGCTAATTACACTGTGGTTACTAGGAGTAGTTTCTTAATGTCTCTGCAATGTTCATTTACACGTGTAACTAGTTGTCTTTTAGTTTGACCCGTATATGTCGCATCACAATCATTACATTTAATCATATATACGACATCAGTCTTATGAATTCCATTAATCTTATCCTTACCTTTCTTAATTAAATTATTAAGTCTTTTTGGAATCGTATAAACTAATTCGAGGCCACATTTATTAAGCGCGATATTTAAATTTTTGCTTAGGTTTTTTATGTAAGGCAAGGCCAAAACGGATGCCGTGTCAAATTTCCTATAGCAAATGTCGGAATTATGGGTAGAGTCCTTACGAAATTTTAACGTTTTAATTCTCTAAAAATAAAATATATTAAATGGAAAATATCATATATTACGTTATCATTCATACAAAATATGAAATTCAAGCGATTAGAAAATAATTAAAAGAATAAGAGAATAAATTGATATTTCTAAGGATTTAGTGTAAAAGTAAAGGGGACTCCCCCCCACCTCCCTCCCATGCGCACGCGAAAATCTTGTAAAACTATAATCTACGAATGTGCAAAAATAATAAAATAGTGAAAAATGTATATTATTTTCTTCATTAAATAGAAAAATCGAAGAATATAAACTTTTCATAAAAATTAGAGGAATACTTAATTTTTCATAAAAAAATAGGCAAAATTCAGGCAGCTATAACTTCGTCAGAAATGAATGAAATTTAATTCCAAAAGGAGGGTTTTAAAGCTTAAAATCTTTACTATTTTAAAATCTCAACTTTCGAAAGGTCTACTTTTTTTGAGATTCTGTGAGTATGGTAATTTTTACATATAGAAAACTATTGGACAAAACGAGAAATTTTCTTCTTATTTTGTGGGCCTGTCACGTGCTCAAAAAATATCTGAAAAAATTTTAGATTTTCTAATGTGAAAGCTTAAAGTTTTTCCTACAAAATCGTTTCTTAAAAATGTTTATAAGATTTTTTGTTACTGAGTTATCGCGGATTAAATAAAAAATGAGCATTTTGAATTTGATTGCTCAGAACTCTGTTAAAAATAATTATACTGCAATTCAAAAAACAGATTCTTAAAGCTGAAACTTTGCTCTATCGAATGTTATAATTGCCAAATTTTTTTAAAACATGATGAAAATGGATGAAAATAACGTAAAAATGAGCGATTTTTCCCTTTTTCACTTTGACACAGAAAACAATTGTGTAGAACAACAACAAAAATTTATTCTTTATGTTTTTTTTGTACTTTTAAGTACCATGCATTTAAAAAATTTGCCGAACAGCTATGAGATCTTTTTCATGGTGGCCACTATCGTTTTATGGGGCAAAACGTACAAAAAATTGTGGAACTTTAATGAAAAAAATAAAATGGAAAATAAAGTTTAATTAACGTTAAAAAAATTGATTCTCAACCATGTGGTTAAGTCTCCAGGTTTTAGATATTTTCATGTGACACACAACTTATTTCAAAGCAAAAGTATTTGTGTATTTAATTGTAATATTTTACAGTTAAATTTTTTATTTTTTTACTTTAATATTTACATAATATATATTATTTAGTTTATAATATAATATTTAGTTTTATAATATAATATTCGAATAAGTTTTATAATATAATATTTAATAAAAGTTTTGTTTATTCTAAATACTGCATACCGTAATTTATACGAATAATTTACTAATACTGTTGTCTGGGCAGTTATAGCAGCGTCTTGCGGGTAAAGTCTTGCCAGTATTTCATAATTTTTCTATGTTAATTTAGAACCAAAGCATATAATTGTAATATTTCACAGTTACATTATTTATTTTTTCAATTTAATATTTACATACTATATTATATTTACTTTACAATACTTTGATTTTAGAGTTCTATAATATAATATCTGGTAAATGTTTTGTATAGTCAAAATATTGCATAATTTAACTTATACTATAAATTTTCAGATTTAGTGGTTATAGCGGCAGTTATAGCGGCGTCCTGCGGGTAGAAACTTGCCAGCATTTTATTTGGTACGTAATGCATGTCTTCGAATTTACAAAAATAGCGACCTATTTCGCTATTTTCGATCCATTTCGGCGTTGTTAAAGTTATAGTGTCTAAAATAAAAAAGATGCAAATGAAAAATAAATTTGTGATAACTAAGGCAAACAAAGAAATAAATGAAATAGTATAATAAATAAAATATAATAACAAATATAAATAAAATAACTAAATTAAAAAAGGAAACAGAATAAATCAAAATAAAATAAAATATTATTTTATATTGTATGCAAAAGATGAGCTCGTAGAATTAACTAATATAATATTAATAAAGACGCGTTTAAATTCATACCTTTTTCTACATAACACATTTCATTATGTTCGGTAAGAATTATGTAATTTGTTTGTGGCTTTTCAAAATTAAAATTGCGACAGTGATTCAACGGCAATAAACCTATGTCCGGATAATCCCACACATTTTTTATGGGGCACGCAACATGTCTATCTATACGTCGGTGCCATCCGATTATGACGCCGGTACAACTATTTGTAGATTCATCACGATGTGTGACAATCATACCTACTGCAAATTTTACGTCCTCTGACCTTGGTGTGACCATCGCTCCTATTTTAAAGCGAAGATTGAGCTGGAAAGTGTAAGATCAAACTTGAATTGATTTTTTTATTAATTTATTTCATAAATATCACTCTTATAGCAAGTTAAAATACAGCTAGTTAAATTTTAGATACTTATAATTCGTATGTAATTGTACGTGTTATCAGAGAGAAACATCATAGAGATTTTTTATATCATTATTATATATTAATATGCTAACTGTATAATGTTAACATACATTAGGATATCTGTTATTTTCAAGCGGATGAATCGCAAAAAGGTCTTCCTTAAAAATCATCGATCTCTCAAACTTTTGTATTATCTCGCGCCACATCTGAAAAAAGAATTAAACATGAGCAGAGATTAAACGTGAGCTCTGAGTAAAACCAAAAAGAATGTGACATGTATTCTTTCTGCCTACAAAACGTATTTCATTGAATCATATCATTGCCAAGGTTATATTTCTTATCGTTAAAATTAATAGAAGACATATATATGGGTAATTGCTAACCTCATTATTAGCAGATATTAAAAAATCGTTCGGAAAATTTCTCTCTAAATACAGTTCCATGAAATGCGGCACTTTGTTGATAAGACAATCCGGAAAACTCTCAACATCACTTAAGATAAAACATCTTATATTTTCTAAATTATGCGTGGCACTGTAAGCAATAAAAAATTATGTATATGGAAGCGTGTGTGTATGATAAGAGTAAAAATACCGAAAAGTTTAAATAATTCCAAATCTAATATATTATACTTACTATTTTGGTGTCCAAAATATACCGAAGGGACATATCAGTCTTACTACATCGCAACGTAGACCAAGTCTCCTGGCCACGCTGTGATATATTATACATAAAGTTAAATCATCGCCATATTTATTTTTTAAGACCTGTGCCAGATTACAATACAAAAATTAATTTGAGCATGAGTGTTTTTAAGATATAACAAACATACAGTCATGCTCACAATATTATTGGCTATAATTATAATATACACTCAAACAATCAACAAAATTAACGTATATCTTTTTAAGTGAAAATTTTGTGATTTCAAATGAGCATAACTCCGCCAAAAATAATCGTACTTGAAAATTTTTTTTTCATTTTAAAGCTCGAAGTCTCTACTTTAAAAAGCACTCGTCAGTTTCTTAATTTACTCTTTTCCCACGTACGTTACTGCTTCAAAAGTAAGGACGTGTTTTGTCTTTAAAAAATTGCGTACTTTGACGCACTCCACGGGGTAAAATAAATTTTTTTCGCAAATCTTATCTCAATCATCAAAAAATATAGACTTTTCCCTACAAATTAAAAAAAAGTGAAGTTCGTACGATTACACAGTCTACAAAAAATGGGATCATGATTGTTGTTGGGCAGCTGGGGGTCATTTCCGAAGTAATTTTCTGCGTAGAATCCGAATCCGAGGTCAGAATTGGCCCATCACGTCAGGATTTTGAGATATTTGAGGTTATATACTCGAAAAATGGCTTTTTGGGGTACTTTTGAGATTATGTACAGGACGCACAAAATTTTTTAGCTCTTTTCTTCTAATTGCATTATTTAGTACTACTCTTTCCCTTCAAAATGAGCTGTCGAATGGTCATCTACGATTTTTCCTTGCAAAGTTACGGCCATTTTAAGATAACATGATGAATTCCAAACCCTGCGCCGTTATAGCCCAACAACCTCATGAGCATTCACATTAAACCTGTAAACTTTGAACTATAAACCCGAAAACCTGGACTGAAAACTGTATATATGGGTTTTTGAAAAAATCTATTATAATAGGTTTGGGGTCGATCTGAGATCAGATTCGTAATCAGTGACCCCAAAAACCCATATATACAGTTTTCAGTCCAGGTATACGGGTTTATAGTTCAAAGTTTACAGGTTTAATGTGAATGCTCATGAGGTTGTTGGGCTATAACGGCGCAGGGTTTGGAATTCATCATGTTATCTTAAAATGACCGTAACTTTGCAAGGAAAAATCGTAGATGACCATTCGACAGCTCATTTTGAAGGGAAAGAGTAGTACTAAATGATGCAATTAGAAGGAAAGAGCTAAAAAATTTTGTGCGTCCTGTACATAACCTCAAAAGTAGCCCAAAAAGCCATTTTTCGAGTATATAACCTCAAATATCTCAAAATCCTGACGTGATGGGCCAATTCTGACCTCGGATTTGGATTCTACGCAGAAAATTACTTGGGAAACGACCACCAGCTGCCCAATAACAAAACCTTGTAGCCTGTGTTATTTTTCGCGGAGTTATCACATTATGAAAATTACCCATACATTTTTTCCACTTACCGCCAGCGTTAGCATTACCCGACGCGCACCACGAGGAGGTTGCTGGTCGGATTTGGCGCATCATGTGTATGTGTATGTGTGTGACTGTGTGTGTGTGTTTGTGTGTGTATGTGTGCGTGCGTGCGCATGATTAGGAGGAAAAAATGTAAAAATGTTACCATTCAAAATTGTGTGTCTCGGCCTCGTCTTCGGATTATTTCTTCTAAACGATCACGCATATTAATGCACGCTCTAATTCTTGTTTGAGGAATTTCAGCCCAAATTTGATGTAATTCTGCTTCTAATTCCTCCAAATTTGTTGGCTGTCTCTCCAAATTCCTAAGCGCCCTTCCCATCATATCCCACACGTGTTCGATGGGATTTAAATTTAGGCTCATCGGTGGATGTGGAAGCACCTCAATATTAGTGTCTTGCAAAAATTTGAAACAACTCTAGCGGTGTGTGGGCGAGCGTTATCCTGCATTAAAATAAAATGTCGACCCCTTTGACGCCGCATCGGAATAACGTGGGGTCTCAAAATTTCTCCTATATAACGCACCGCTGTCATTCCAGGAGGTGGTATAGTGACGAGGTTCATTCGTCCATGTCTTGAGATTCCACCCCATATCATAATGGAATCACCACCAAATGCTTGAACAGGCTCAACGGTATTTTGATTGAAACGATGTCCTCGATGTCGTCAAACATGCATTCTTCGGTCCGAACTGAATAAACAAAATCTTGATTCGTCGGTAAACAATACGTTATTCCACTGTCTTAATGTCCAGTGCCGATAAGTGTGTGCATATTGTAAACGAGCACGTTGATGATTTACAGACAACTGCGCCACTTGAGCTTGAGCTCGCGATCTCAAACCACCTTCACGTAAACGTCTCTTAATTGTTTGATCACTGATTCGTCTGTGAGGGAGAACTTCACTGGCAATTTGTTGCGCATTCATAACTGGATTACGCCGTGCCTCATTTACGATGCGACGATCTTCTCGAGCCGATGTTCTTCGTCTACGACCTTGTCCTTCTCTTCGACGAAATCTGCCCGTTTGCCAATAACGAGCCCACACTCGAGAGATGGAAGCCTGATGAACGTTATATCTCCTTGCAACTTGAATTTGACTTAATCCTTCTTGCAAAAGAACAACAATTTGTGCACATTGAATTTCATTCAAAGGCATTGTTAGACGATTATGTCACTTGTTTTAAGAATAAACAATACACGCAGTACAGTGATTGCAATACTGTGAAGTTTTGTACGTACTGAAGTAAGTACAGTACATAACTTCACAGTATACTACAGTGCATAATTTCACAGTACTTAAAGTAGTACTTGAAGCAGTAACGTACGTGGGAGAAGAGTAAATTAAGAAACTGACGAGTGATTTTTAAAGTAGAGACTTCGAGCTTTAAAATGAAAAAAAAATTTTCAAGTACGATCATTTTTGGCGGAGTTATGCTCATTTGAAATCATGCAAAATTTTCACTTAAAAAAGGTATGCGTTAATTTTGTTGACGAGTGTATTATAATCTATAATAACTTACATTATCTATACACCTGTATTTCAAATTATCGTTGTATTTTTTTGTTCGAAAGTTCAATTTGCCAAATATATACTCCTTGAGTGTATCCAAAATCTGTGTTCCTTCTGTTTCGTTCCAGTGATTATCGTCGATATTGTTGTTTTTCCAATAGGAAAAAATTTCAGCGGACGTTGAGAATATCGATGGTCGGGATGTTTTTCTCTGAGGCAATTCAATACTTCTAGTGCCATACTATCTAATGATGCTTTTACGCACGAGTAAAATACATTTTTTGGGATTGAATCCATTATGCCACAATAGTAGCAGCCTGTTCCAAAAGCTGCACTCTATCAGGTTTCTTTTTATAATAATCCCACTTCTTTTCCAGCGAACATTGCCTTAGATGGTGCATTATTTTTATATTGCAATATCTTTCTGTTAGATCGCAACCAGTTTTTCTGAAAAATTTACGTATTAAATGTAATAAATAAATTAGAAGTTATTTCACGCCGGCTGAAAGATGATGTTATTATCAAAAATATTTATAAAGTTTAAGGGGTGAAGGGTTTGAATAGCTCAGTGGTAAGAACAGTCGTTCGGCAAGCGAAAGACTCGGGTTCGATTCTCGATTCAGCGACTTCGCCCCGATATATTTCTTGCCTATGATTTTTTAGGAGCATTAGAGGGGTTTATTTGAATTAAAATCTCGAAATGAGAGTTGCTTGACAACAATTAAAACCACATTCACGCCACTTTGTATAATCTTCGAGGAGGGTTTCTAGTATATAGTTCCACCGCAAACCAGCAAATGGCGTTAGTAGGTTAGTAGTATTGCCGTAATAAATTTAGTCCTAAAACTTTTAGACCGCACCGTGTATGTTTCTGGCATGGAAAAATATCGAAAAAGAAAGTAAAATGTGTGCGTGACGACCTTAAGATCTATCAATTTCTTTTTGTTGGACATATAAACGAATAGCTCTCATGAAAAAGACATTTTTGAAATGTGGCGGTAATTCGGCGCTAGTAGCGAAATAAATTTAAATCGGAAACACGCGGAGACAGAACCGAGCGACCGAATGTAGAAACGCGGATCGTGGATCTCGTCCGTTTTCCCTGGCGACCGTGAGGCCGAACACACGTGTGAGCGAGCGAGTGTTTATTCCGGATAACCGTAGATTGTATGGATCCATACTAAAGCGACCAAAGAGTAATCGAGATAAGTCGTACATATAAGATCACTCATTCAATTATTACTTTATTTTTCTTTAATTGCGAAAACCTTTTTGTACACTATATATACTTTACTTTCTAAATATATTTTCTCACAAACATACATGTTGCACAAGTTTTCATTTCACATTTACCGAGTAAAATCCAACACTTTTAATTTTCACAGTGACGTAAAATAATGGTCTTTATTATAATGATTATTATTATAGTCACTAAAAACTTGCTTACTATTTGTAAAAATTGAAAAATTAATAAATAAATTATAATTTTAAAAAATTTTGTTTTTTTTAGAGAAGTGTCAATTTCGCCATCTTGCCCCTATATGGAAATAAGATGACTTTTTGTAGAGAGTAAAATGACGAAGGATCAACTTAAGTTAAAATAGATTGAGAATGAACTTTTTTATGGATAAAAAAATTTAATTTACTGAACTTTCTATATTATATTTTAATATTATAATAACTTGAACGCACAAATGAAAGAAAAATAATGTTGAAGAAGTAATTTAAAGTGACTACACAAACATATAATTGAATATACGATACACGTTCAATTAAGTGAGATTATTCAAATATAAATAGAAGAACTATATTTATGTAATTCAGAACAACGATTTACAGAAGATATATACGACAGACAAGACATTAAACAAAACATACAAGGAAAACAGAAGCATAAATGTTTATATCGAGTGTCCAGAAATATCGATATCTTCGATAGAACGTCTAGAATACATTCTTTTAACACCTCCTCTTGTTCATGACGTCATCTTCAGGATCTCGAGATATGTTGAAATTTTTGTCCAAGGTAAACTTTTCGTAAGCAAATCAGCTACTTGTTCATTTGTTGAGATGTAGCTAACAGTTACATTTCCTGCTTCTTGTTCTTGTCTAATACGATGAAAACGTACTCCAATATGTTTAGTCCTCTTGTGAAACTCTGGATTCTTCGACATTGCTATCGCTGCTTGATTATCTACTTTCAGTTCTGTCTCTTTTGTTTGTTTTAGACCGAGAGATTCCAATAATGGTCGCAACCACAAAAGTTCCTTCAATGCTTCCGAAATTGATATATATTCTGCTTCTGACGATGAAAGAGCTGTAACTCGTTGTATGCTTGATGATCAGGCTATCGGTCCTCCATGTAACATAAATATATATCCAGATGTCGATTTTCTTTCCATCAAATCTCCGGCATAATCGGAATCACAATATCCAATTAATTCATCTTCTATTTTTCCATTATAATAAGAAAAATTAATCGTGCCCTTGAGATATTTCATTACATGTTTAACTGTTCTCCAATGCAATTCAGATGGATTATTCGAAAATCGAGCAAGTATATTCACAGCATACGAAATGTTTGGCCTTAATATTAAAGCAATATAATTCAAGCTGCCCGCAGCTTCTCGATAAGGAAATCTCTTCTCACTGAATTCCTCTTCATTCTTCATCTCCGATAATTTGATAGAATAATTCATTGGTGAAGTTGTCGTTTTACAGTTTTCCATTCGAAAACGACGCAGCATCCGAGAAATATATCCTTGCTGATTAAGGTAGATTGTTTTCATTTTTCGATCACGTTTTATTTCCATGCCAACATAACATGACGGTTCATGTCATGTAATTTCAAATTTTCTTCTTAATGAGGAAATAAAATCCTTTAATGATTTCTTGTTTTTACGTGCTATGAGTCCGTCATCAACATACAAACATAGAATCATCCAGTCTGTGTTAGCACCTCTTGTAAAAATGCATGGATCCGAGTCTGATTGTGTTAAATTATGCTCCATTACAAATTCTTTGAAAAGAATATTCCAATTTCTTGATGCTTGTTTAAGTCCGTAAAGACCCTTTTGCAGATGACAAACACGATCAGTTCCATCTTCATATCCTTCAGGCTGTTGCATGTAAATATCTTCATAAAGTGGACCATTGAGAAAAGCTGTCTTTATGTCAAATTGAATCACTTCCATGTCATATTTTGCAACTATTGACAAAATAATTCTTACAGATTCATAACGAACTACAGGTGAGAAAGTTTCAAAATAATCCACTCCTCTAGTTTGACTGAAACCTCGTGCAACTAATCTTGCTTTATAACGTTCAATCGTTCCATCAGTTTTTAATTTTGTTTTAAAAACCCATTACATGTTACTGCAGATCGACTTTTCGGCATTTTTTCTAATTTCCATGTTTTATTCTTTATTAACGATGACTTCATCCATTGCCTTTTTCCAAAAGCATCTTCTCTGGAAATTGCACTTTCATAGGAGATTGGATCCATTGATATCTTCATTGCAGCAATATACGCCGTTTTATTTGATCTGCTTCTTAATTCTCTATCTGTTGGAGGGACCGGTTTCTTGAAATTCTTCGAACCAACTGGTCGTCCTTTCTTCTTTTGAGGTAATAATTCTTCAATTGAGTCATCTAATGTCTCCACAAAAACATCATCATCATTTGAGTTTACTTCAGCTTCATTATTACCTGATGATGGTTCAACAAGTGATTCAACAGGTTCAGCATATTCAACAGATTCTTCAAGATCTTCTTGCTCGTGATCCTGTACTTGTTCATGATTCTCTTCTTGTTCGTTGAACGGTAGAGGAAATAATACTTGATTGTTTACATCTGTCGTATCTTGTATTATGACATTAGAAACTCTTTCTACGATTTTCTTAATAGGATCAAAAACTCAAAAAACTTTATTTGTTAATCGATCATATCCGACAAATATTGTCTTTTTAGCTTTGGGATCCATCTTCTGCCTAAACGAACTGAGAATATGTACAAAAGCCTTTGCACCGAAAACTCGAAGATGAGAAATATTAGGCTTCTTTCCATACCATTTATTATATGGAGTTGTACTCATAAGTCCTCGATTTGGCACTCTATTACGAAGATACGCTGCTGTCCCAATAGCTTCCGTCCAAAGTAAATGACGATCCGTCCTTGATAAATCCGTATTAAATAATAATGATCGAGCAGTATCACATAAAGTCCGGTTTTCTCGTTCTGCCATACCGTTGCTTGATATAAGGCGGTGATAATTCATGAATAATGCCCATTGATTTGAGAACTTCTTTCACTTTTTCATTTACATATTCAGTTCCATTATCCGTTCTTAAAGAGATTGCTTTTCTTCCTGTTTCTCTTTTTGCATCTATAAAGAACTGCTTCAAAATATCCGATATTTCTTCTTTCGTTCTCATGAAAAATACTCTGCGATAACTAGACGCTTCATCTTTCATCGTCAAAAAGTATTTGCATTTATTCCATGACATTATTCCAATGTGACAAACATCTGAATGAAAACGCTGACTTGGCAGACAATCTCGTTTTCCTCGGGTAGGATGCATATTAATTGTTTGTTTTCCAAAATGACATGAATCGAAGTCATTTCTTTCTGTAAAAATTACTTCAAGTCCTTCTGTAAGATTATTTTTCGACATTGCTCGTATTACTTTATCACTTACGTGTCCAAGACGTTGGTGCCATAATCCAATTGATTGAGCTACCTTTGCTGAGATCGATGGTGGTTTGACTTGAATGAAAGGAACATATTGATTTCCAATCCTTTTTCCACCTAATACAGTCTTTCGTCCATTCATTAGATACATGATCCCATTTCCGTGATAAAAACCATAACCTTTTGTAGTTTTCATAAACGTTGTCGAAAACAGCGATTCACTACTCATATCCCTTAAATAGTATACATTCTCCCATATTCGTTCTTCCCATTGCTTGCCATTAACTGATTTCTCAATTTTAATATCACCGACGTGAGTTGCACATAAAGTTTTGCCGTTTGCAACACTTAAAACTATCGGTGAAGTAAGCTTGCGCAATGATGAGAACCATTCCAGATTTCTTGTTAAATGAACGCTTGCTCCGGAATCTGCAATAATACAATCATTTGCATTTGCTTTAAAAACAGACGATGCCGACAAACCGCTTTCATTCTTCTGATCTTTTAATGTTTTCTTTTCTTCGGAAATTTCAGGTTTTTCAAGATTTTCCGACTTTGTCCACCAACAGTCTCGCTGCATGTGTCCCATTTTACCACACTTGTGACACTTACCTGGAAATTTCTTATTAAATGTTTTCTTTTGATTATTTTATTTTATATGATTATTCGTTGACTTCGATTTTGCTTTAAAAACTTCATGCGTTGAATCATCCGCTCGTTCCGTAATACTTCTTTCCGCATTTGAGAGCTTTTCTAAGAAAGATTCCAGTGAAATATCTTCTGATAACAATGACCAAATCGTAACAAAATTATTAAAATCTTTAGGTAAACATCCTAAAATTTTTGCCATTAAGAGTTTTTCATTAAAACTTCTACCGAAATCTTCTGATTCTAACGCTTCAATTCTACGAGTAATGACTTTAAGTCCCGCTATAAATGTACCAACAGTACTATCTGGCTTCCATGAATAAATGAAGAACTCACGTAATAGTTCTAACAAGACGTTTAACGCTTTTGGCTCATAAACAATCTTAATTCTTTTCATGATATCCGCCGATGATTCACAATCACATACCTAGTCGAACGTCGTATCATCTAGCGTTGATCGAATAAGTGAGCGAGCTTTGCTGTCTTTTACCTTCCAGTCTTCAATTTCTTTACTATTTAAGATAACTCCATCGTTGTTCCTTGCTTCTTCCGGCTTGACAGTAATGCTGGCGGCGACTTCCCAAATCCGATGACTTTCGAGAGCATCCCGAATCTCAATCTTCCAGCGTCCATATGTTGCCTTTGAAAGCTTCGTGACTCGAATTTCTCTAATAGAATTCTCGTCGGCCATAGTTCTTCACAGTCGTTACAAGCGAACCAATTTCACTTAGCGACTCTCAAAATTTTACAATTATACTTTTACAAAATATCTCACTATAACCTCAGAACGTATGTGTGTCAATTAAGAAAGTCAACTATACGAGCACTTTAAGTCTCATAATCTGTTGAAGAAGTAATTTAAAGTGACTACACAAACATATAATTGAATATACGATACACGTTCAATTAAGTGAGATTATTCAAATATAAATAGAAAAACTATATTTATGTAATTCAGAACAACGATTTACAGAAGATATATACGACAGACAAGACATTAAACAAAACATATACAAGGAAAACAGAAGCATAAATGTTTATATCGAGTATCCAAAAATATCAATATCTTCGATAGAACGTCTAGAATACATTCTTTTAACAAATGAAGATATAAAAAATATTTTATCTATATGAATGAGAAAGCGATATAATTATTAAAACATTAGAACAAAAATAATTACTTATAAATATAAAATGTAGAATAAAATAGAATCGAATTAAAGGCGAAACAAAATAAATTATCTTAAAAATTAAGGAACATTTATATATAACCAATTTTAATGAAATTAATCAAACATTACATTGAAAGATACTTATTGTTAGCTATATTTTATATAATTGTGTGTAAATGTGTGTGTGTGTGTGTGTGTGTGTGTATATGTGTGTCAGTGTTAACTAATATAATATTTGATAAAAGTTTTATAATATGATATTTAATAAAAGATTTGTATATTCTAAATGTTGCATAATGCAATTTATATTATTAATTTTCAGATATTTTTGTCTGGGTAGTTATAGCGTCTTGAGGGTAAAGTCTTGCCAGCATTTTATTTGGTACGTAATGCGTGTCTTCGAATTTACAAAAATAGCGACCTATTTCGCTATTATCGATCCATTTCGGTGTTGTTAAAGTTATAGCGTCTAAAATGAAAGATGCAAATAAAAAGTAAATTTATGATAACTGAGATAAACAAAATAATAAATAAAATAACTAAATTAAAAAAGGGACCAAAACAAACCAATGTAAAATAAAATATTATTTTATATTGTGTTCAAAGAGTATTAGATTATTTAGCGATGGATAGTTCAGAGCTGGGTGGAATACACACAATTAACACAAATTAAGAATTTATTCTCAGAACAAGAAACTTGATCACGGAACAATGACAAAAACTCTCAAGGAGAGATTTCGCGAGAGAATTACAGAGAGATAAGCGAGAGATGCGTAAACGATAACGATCGGTGAGCGACTATATAGGATAAAGCCTCGAAAACTGGGTCAAGGGCTCGCAATATTTTGATGACGAACAGCTGATTTACCGAGATCGCGAGGTAAGCTGAGGCGCGCGGAAAGGAGCGCGAGGCGCAAAAACGGTAAACATGCTCGGCGAACATGTGATCCGTTGCACGGCTTTCGCACGAAGTCGTTTAAAGAGACAAATAATAAGGCAATAAATTTGAACGGTAAAACGAATATTAAATACGTATCGCGAATTGAATTGAACTATTCTAACATTACCGCTCGCCTCAGGGGCGTGAGACGCCGCTGAAGAAACAGATAGTGAGAGGAAATAAGCAGACGTTGGTATGAGAGGTAGAATGACAATGAATAGAGCGGTTGACTGAGAAGCTAATGATGTCGCTGATATGGTACGGTACGAAAGTGACACATGAGCTGAGATTGATTAGATGTTAGATTTTTACAAGAGTCACGATTCAATCGGAAGCGGACATAATTTGACAATGGGTGTTTTAAATTGCGACGCCGCAGTGCGAACGGTAACGACGCGAATTCGACCGTCGGAGCCCGGATGAACCGCAGTAACGCGAGCTAAAGGCCACTTGGAGGGCGGATAGCGTTCCGACTGACAATGGGTTTGCTGACTGCTGCCACTTGTTACGAATTTGGAATCGCTGCAAGTATTCTGTTGACCAGCGATGCCAGAATCGTTCGATCATGTGACGCAGCAGTTGCCATCGTGATAAACGCGAGATCGGGGTTTCGGTTAAAGACGGTTCTGGAATGATAATGAGGGGTTCCCCAACGAGGAAATGCGCGGGAGTCAATGCGGAAACGTCCGCGGGATCGTCGGAGAGCGCGCAAAGAGGTCGCGAATTTAATATGGCTTCGATTTGTACGAGGAGCGTACTAAATTCTTCGTACGTAAGTACGGAGTCGCCTATAACGCGTCGAAGATGGAACTTTGTTGATTTTACCGCGGCCTCCCATTTATCACTAAAATGTGGAGCGGAAGGAGGATTAAATTTCCACGAAGTGCCGTCCGCTGCGAGAATATGAGAGAGCTCGGCGGTTTCTTTGGACGCTGAATGAAAGAGGCGGCGAAGTTCCGAAACGGCGCCAACGGTTTGTGCCGCAATCGCTGGTGATGGTGCTGCAGCGGCCTCGTCTGCCGATGAATCGGCGGTATGCCGCAATAAAACCTTGCGTCGAATAATCCGTGGCGAGTTCGAGGTGCACTGCTGACGTAGCGAAGCACACGAAGACAATTAAGTAGCCTTTATAGGTGCGTGCAGAGCGTCCGCGCCAGGTTTTGAGGGTGAAGGGGCCTGCATAATCCACGCCGGAGTTGAAGAATGGTCGCGTTGGAGTCACCCGAGGGGTTGGCAGGGATCCCATCATCTCTTTAGCGGTGTCAGCGCGATGTCGAGTACATCGAACGCATCGGCGGATGAAGGCGCTGATCGGAGCGCGACCACCGATAATCCAATAATGTTGTCGCATGATGGCTAGTACGACCTGCACTCCACCATGAAGTGTCTGTTGATGAAGGTCTGAAATTATAAGACGCGAGAAAGGAGAATCGCGAGGCAGAATAGCGGGATGTTTGCTATCAGGATCCAATAATGAATTTTTCAGGCGTCCGCCGACGCGAAGGATGCCATCTGAATCGATGAAAGGTGAAAGTTTTAGAAGCGGATGCGTGCGAGGTAGAGCAGTCGTTGATGAGCAGAGATCCACTTCGTTGTGAAGATGCGTACGTTGCGTTTCTTTCAGCCAGAAGATGCGAGCCTTGAGAATTTCGTCGGCTGTTAAACTCCTGGAGAATGAATCTTTGAGACCTTTGAAATGAGCTGCGGCGCGCATGATCCAGGCCGTGATGCGAAGAAGTCAATTGAGCTGCGAAAAGCGATTTATTAAGTCCCAACAGCTGAGTGGTGGGCTTACCATTGAGACGTGCACTAGAGTTTGAGGTCGCTCTTCGAGGTCGATGGTTGATTCGAGAATCGGAGTGTCCGATGGCCATTCCACTGATGGGCTTTGAAGCCACGACGGACCGTGCCACCAGAGAGGATGATGAAGAAGCTGATGCGGAGAGATTCCGCGCGACAGACAATCGGCAGGGTTGTCCACTCCAGCTATGTGATGCCAGCGAGCATCGGGAACTAGATCCTGAATTGCAGCCACGCTATTTGAGACGAATTCTTTCCATCTTGACGGATGACCTTTTATCCAAGCTAGCGTGACGCTCGAATCTGTCCACAAATGTGCAGAGACGTGGTGATAATCGAGCAGATTTCGAACTCGAGACAGAAGACGAGCAAGTAACACGGCGGCTGAGAGCTCCAATCGAGGGATGGTTTGTCGCTTGACGGGAGCAACCTTACTTTTGGCTGTGAGAAGCACGACTTTCGCGTCAGCGTGATGGTGGAAAGTCCGGAGGTAGAGGACTGTTCCGAGTGCATCTTGAGATGCGTCAGAAAATCCGTGAAACTTGATGCCTTGCTTGTAAAGGAAGTGCCGATCCAGCGTGGTATGGAAAGTTCGGAAACGCCTATCAATCCGTCGTTGAAGGTGCTCCATTCGTTGGCGAGGTCGGAAGGTAATGGATCATCCCATCCTATCTGCAATTTCCACAGTCGTTGGATGAAAATCTTTCCGACGATGGTGACAGGAGCGAGCCATCCAAGGGGGTCAAACAGCTGAGCTACCCGAGACAATGCATTTTGTTTTGTTAGTGGAAGTGAAGAATTGGATGAACTCACGTGAAGCTTGAAGACGTCGTTCGCAGGATGCCAATCGAGACCGAGAGTGCGAGCCTCGGTTGGAAGTTGTTTGGACGATGAATGTTCAGACGTCATTGAGATGTTCGACAGGATCGAGTCTTCATTCGATGCCCATTTTTGCAAGCGGAAGCCGCCCGCCGTAAGGAGGTGTATCAGTTGAAATGCCTTTCGTTGAGTTTCCTGAGGAGAATCTGCGCCGGAGAGGATATCGTCAACATACGTCTCCTTTCGTAAGATTGCGGCAGCTTGAGGAAAAACTTGGTCTTCGTCGGAGGCGAGCTGTTGGATTACCCGAAGAGCGAGATAAGGAGCACAGGTGAGACCATATGTTACCGTACAGAGTTGAAATTCAAGAGGAGCTCCGTCAGGACTCCAGAGAATGCGTTGGAAGTTGCGATCTTCGGGATGAATCACGATCTACCGATACATTTTCTCTATATCGGCAGCGAATACGAACTCATGAGTTCGCCAGCGCAGTAGAACAGCATCGAGATCTTGCTGTAACTTCGGTCCGGAATGGAGGCAGTCATTGAGAGTCACGCCCATGGAAGTTCGCGATGAGCCATTAAAGACCACTCGTAATTTAGTTGTGGTGCTGGATTCACGCAGCACGCCGTGATGTGGAAGGTAGACGGGCGATATGCTCTCGGAAGAATGCGTTGCGAGCTGCATGTGCTTCAGTTCTGCGTATTCCGTCATGAAGTTAATGTAGAGTTCGCCGAACGATGAATCTCGACGAATTCGCTGATGAACTCGTTCGAGAGAACGAAGAGCTGAGAATCGAGAATCTCCCAGAGATTGATGATTTGAGCGAAATGGTAACCGAACGATGTATCTTCCCGTAGAGTCTCGAGAGTGAGTATCGCGAAAGTGTTGTTCGCACTCAAGGTCATCTGGATTGAGATGATGCGTGATCGACGGTGCGATTTCTTCCTGAAGCCAAAATTGCTGAAGCTCTTCATGAAGATTCACGTCATTAATGGCTTTAAGAGCGAACGAGACTGGACATGAGGATGTTGACGAATGAGCAGGTCCGGATACAATCCATCCGAAGGATGTCTCTTGCGCGACCGGAGCGTTTGACGGTCCTCGCTTAATAGCGCCACTCAACAGAGATCCATAAACATCCGCTCCTAAGATGACGTCAATGGATCCTGGTGATGCGAAGTCGGGATCAGCGAGATGTAAATTTGCTATATGAGGTCAAGACATAGTCACGACTTTTTGAGCAGGAACTCGTTCTGTGACTCGAGGCAGAATGAATGCGGAGACGTTGATTTCGACTTCTGGATCGACGTGCGATCGAAGACGTAAGGAGACGATGCCGCGAGTGGAGCCGACGTTCTGTGCGCCAACACTAATGATCGGCACGGAAGCGCGACCGCGAGGTAACCGAAGTAACTGCACTAAAGATTCGCGAATTAAAGAGACCTCTGATCCTTGATCTAGAAGTGCTCGAACTTTGAGGTACTTGCCGTGATCTGCGATCAATGTCATGCACGCAGTTGCAAGCAAAACTTGAGGGCGTTCGAATGACACAGACGCGTGATGAGACTGAATAGCTGGCGTGGTTGCTGCTCCAGATGATGCAACGTTGGATGATTCTGAGGAGCTTGAAGAAGTTGTTGAGGCAGCTGAAGGTGTGACGTCGCGATGAAGCAGGGTGTGATGTTGCCCCTTGCAATTGCGACATCTCTTAACGGTGCGACATTCACTGAGCCAATGAGATCCGAGGCAGTTAAAGCACAGACTCTTTTTATTCACGAAATCCTGTCGTTCGCTGAGAGGTTTGGCAGCGAACTCCGTGCAGGACGCGATATAGTGTGCTGAGCTGCAGAAGGAACATTTTGAATTGCTGACAAGGGCGGCATGCGTACGAGCGGCTGACTTGATTTTTGTATTCGTCTTCGTGTTAGTTGTGCTGGGTTTTGATGATCGAGACTGAACGGATTCCAATGCTCGGATGCGATCTTCGAGAAACGTTTCGAGCTGTTTGAAGGACGCGAGTTCGTTGGAAGTTCCACGCTCGAGCTCCCACGCCTCTAGAGTGTGAGAGTCTAGCCGCCGAGTGACGATATACACAATGATAATGTCCCAATGATCAGTGGGCGCACCGAGAGATTGTAGAGCGCCGATCGATTCCTTGACGGTGGATAACACGATCTTGAGGTCGGAACTTGATTTCTGAGTCAGAGGTTTTAACTCAAATATGCGATCAAGATAGGTCGTGATTAGAATGCGACGATTTTCATAACGCGAGATGAGAGCTTCCCATGCTCTTGAAAAGTTCTCAGAAGTTACTGGGATGTTGGCGAGATATCGAGCAGCCTCTCCGGTAGTCTGAGTTTTTAAGTAGTGCAATTTTTCGACACCCGATATGTCTCTGTTCGATCCGACCATGGAGTGAAATAAGTCGCGAAAAGATGGCCAGTCTTGATATTCTCCAGAGAATTTTGGCAAACTTATTTTTGGTAGTGAGCGACCCGTTACAGTTGTTGGCGTTTTAGAATGAAAAGATTCATTCGCTTCGTCACGTTGCGGGAGAAGAGGTTCGCGATCGAACATTAAGTTAGATTTTGAGTCGTAATAGGCTTCTTCACAGAGTGAATACGTATCTTCAGCAAAGAAAGGATGTTTGCGCAGCTCGTCGGTGAGACTGCAAGCGAGCTTATCGTGATTGAGTTGAAACCTCTCCCAATTAGCTTCAAGAGTCTGAAGACGAGTCTCGATCGCAAATCGAGTATATTTTTCCGGAGTAAGTTTTTTGGCGTTGGCATAAGCGCGAGAAATGAGACCGTAGAGGTGTTGTTGCTTTTCGATGACTTGTTAACTGTTGACATCTTGAGGTTGAAGAAGGTCACAAGCACTGGTCGTTAACGTTGAAATTTTAACACACACTGAGAGACAAATGAGTTTGAGAATTGCGAATGCAATGATGAGAGATCGAACTTCACGTAACCACTGCGATAAACACTGGCAATAATTCAGATTAAGAAAGATTCGCGAATTTGGAACACGCGAGAGAGAACTGAATTTTGCGAACGGCTCGCGAAGTCGATGAGTAACCCGGGAGATCCGGCTCGAAGGACCAAAAATGTTAGATTATTTAGCGATGGATAGTTCAGAGCTGGGTGGAATACACACAATTAACACAAATTAAGAATTTATTCTCAGAACAAGAAACTTGATCACGGAACAATGACAAAAACTCTCAAGGAGAGATTTCGCGAGAGAATTACAGAGAGATAAGCGAGAGATGCGTAAACGATAACGATCGGTGAGCGACTATATAGGATAAAGCCTCGAAAACTGGGTCAAGGGCTCGCAATATTTTGATGACGAACAGCTGATTTACCGAGATCGCGAGGTAAGCTGAGGCGCGCGGAAAGGAGCGCGAGGCGCAAAAACGGTAAACATGCTCGGCGAACATGTGATCCGTTGCACGGCTTTCGCACGAAGTCGTTTAAAGAGACAAATAATAAGGCAATAAATTTGAACGGTAAAACGAATATTAAATACGTATCGCGAATTGAATTGAACTATTCTAACAAAGAGAAAAATAAATAAATATAATTTTAAATAAAGACGTGTCTAATGATATTCACGTACCTTCTTCCACGTAACACATATCATTATTTTCAGTAAGAATGATGTAATTTGTTTGCTGATTTGTAAAATTAAAATTACGACAGTGATTCAACGGCATTATACATATGTCCATATAAGGGTCCGACACACTGTTTATGGAAAATGTAACATGTTTATCTACATATCGGTGCCATCCGACTATCACTCCGGCACAACTATCTGTAAGTTGATGTGTTACGATCATACCAACCGCAAATTTTACATCCTTTGATCTTGCATTTAACTTCTCTGTTTTTTGAACGTGAAGGCTGACAATGAGCTGGAAAGTGTAAGATCAGACTTTAATCATTTTTATCAATTAATTCTTAAATAAATTCTTATAGCAAATTAAATTATAGCTAGTTAAATAACACAGGTCTAAAAAAATGGGATCATGATTGTTGTTGGGCAGCTGGGGGTCATTTCCGAAGTGATTTTCTGCGTAGAATCCGAATCCGAGGTCAGAATTGGCCCATCACGTCAGGATTTTGAGATATTTGAGATTATATACTCGAAAAATGGCTTTTTGAGCTACTTTTGAGGTTATGTACAGGACGCACAAAATTTTTTAGCTCTTTTCTTCTAATTGCATCATTTAGTACTACTCTTTCCCTTCAAAATGAACTGTCGAATGGTCATCTACGATTTTTCCTTGCAAAGTTACGGCCATTTTAAGATAACATGATGAATTCCAAACCCTGCGCCGTTATAGCCCAACAACCTCATGAGCATTCACATTAAACCTGTAAACTTTGAACTATAAACCCGTATACCTGGACTGAAAACTGTATATATGGGTTTTTGGGGTCACTGATTACGAATCTGATCTCAGATCGACCCCAAACCTATTATAATAGATTTTTTCAAAAACCCATATATACAGTTTTCAGTCCAGGTTTTCGGGTTTATAGTTCAAAGTTTACAGGTTTAATGTGAATGCTCATGAGGTTGTTGGGCTATAACGGCGCAGGGTTTGGAATTCATCATGTTATCTTAAAATGGCCGTAACTTTGCAAGGAAAAATCGTAGATGTCCATTCGACAGCTCATTTTGAAGGGAAAGAGTAGTACTAAATGATGCAATTAGAAGAAAAGAGCTAAAAAATTTTGTGCGTCCTGTACATAACCTCAAAAGTACCCCAAAAAGCCATTTTTTGAGTATATAACCTCAAATATCTCAAAATCCTGACGTGATGGGCCAATTCTGACCTCGGATTCGGATTCTACGCAGAAAATTACTTCGGAAACGACCCCCAGCTGCCCAACAAACCTTGTAGACCTGTGTAATTATAATTCAAATGTAATTACGTATGTACGTATGTACATGTCAGAAAGAAAACTCGTAGAGATTTCTTCATTATTATTATTATATATTAATATGCGGCATAGTGCTAACATACCTTATGGTTTATCACGTCGTATCCATATTTACGCGGATTAATCCCGATAGGTGTATTATATTGATTTGTCAAAAAAGCAAGTATTTCTTTCATCTCGTACCACATCTGAGAAAAAAATATTAAACATGAGCAAAGATTAAATGTAAATAGAGCTCTGATTACAAATAAAAAAATGAGAGATTATATAATTGTTTCTGCCTATATATAAAGCGTATTTTATTGACTTCGCCAAGGTTGCAAGTATATTAATTAGTGTTAAAATTAATTCAAATTATATATGAGTAATTGCAAACCTCTGTGGCACTTATTGCAAAGACGTCTTCAGAATGTTCGCTTGAATACAGTGTCTTAAGCAGTGACAGTTGTTTGACAAGGCAATCCGGAAATTTCTTAGAAATTATATTAAAACATCTTGCATTTTCTAAACTATTCGTAGCACTGTAAACAATAAAAAATTATATATATATATATATATATATATATATATATGCGTGTGTGTGTATATATGATAAAAAGTAAGAATGCCGAAAGGTTCAGATAATTCCAAACTTAATATTATATTTACTATTTTGGTTTCCAAAATATAGAGTAGAGAGGTAATACGGGAATTCGCAAATTTACTATATCGCAACGTAGACCAAGTCTTCTGGCCACGCTGTGATATATTATATATATAATTATTTCTTGGCCATATTTATTTTCTAAGACCTGTGAAAAAATTACAATACAGAAATTAATTAGAGCGAGAGTATTTTTAAGATATAACAAACATATAGCCACGCTCACTCCATAACTGGCCATAATTATAATATATATTATAATCTATAATAACTTACATTGTCTATACACATGTATTCCAAATTTGCCTCCTCTGATTTGTTTAGTCGAAAGTTTAATTTGCCAAATACATAATCCTGGAGTGTATCCATAATCTGCATTCCTTCTGCTTCGCTCCAGTGATTATCGTCGATATTGTTGTTTTTCCAATAGGAAAAAGTTTCAGCGGACGTCGAGAATATCGAATGATCGGGATGTTTTTCTCTGAGACAATTCAGTACTTCTTGTGCGATACTATCTAATGATGCTTTCACGCACGAGTAAAATACATCCTTTTCGGGTCTAATCCATTGTGCTATAATAGTAGCAGTCCGTTCCAAAAGCTGCTCTCTGTCAGGTTTTTCTTTATATTTATCCCACTTCTTTTTCAGCGAACATTGTCTCATATAGTGCAATAATTTTATATTGCAATATCTTTCGGTTAGATCGCAACCAGTTCTTCTGAAAAATTTACATATTAATTGTGCAATGAGTACGTTAGTCTATGAAATTAATAGCATTATAATATATATTGAGAATCCTACCGTGGAGATTGTGTAAGCAAATTTTTAATCTCATCAATGAAAAAATAATATGCGACAATATTTTCAGGTTTATTAATCTCATCAAAGATATTTTTTAATTGTATATCTAAACGAAATATGCATTCAAATTTTTTTACATTATCGATTGACTCATAATAATGTTTATGAATTATTTGAGATACATAACTTCGTAATTGTTTCGCACAATTTATGCCTGTTTCCATAAAGTTTCTTTTATCCTTCTGTTCGCTCTCTTCAGAGTCCTTCTGCTCATTTTTTTTAGACTGCTTATCATAAAGTTTCTTCGCAGCAGACCACCTGAAAGTGAAACAAAAAATACTTTAAAAAACATTTTAAAATTACGCTAAACAAAACCATTGCACAAGTAATGAATAACCTCTTTAAAAAAAATGTAAAAAAAAGGCGCCAAGTACACGCGCTAATTGTGAAAAACTGTTATGTATCTACAAAATAGTGTTATTTTAATCTACAAAATTGTTATCTTTATCTGCACAAAATAGTGTTTTCTAAACCGTTAAAAACTGTTCTATAAATTTTAATTGTGTAAAATATATTCTACAAAAATAATGTGATATCAAACAATAGCGCCAATTGAAAATAAGAACTTTTCAAAATATTTTAACAAAAAAAAAGTTGTACAAAATAGCTGTTTTAATTTCCTACAAAAACTAAAAAATTTTAATTAAAAATCTTCTATTAGACTTTCTATATAGGGTCGGTATAAATGGAATACAATTAATCCAACTGCAAATTTGATTTTTTTTCTCCTCTCTTTATAATATCAATATATAATATATTCAAAATATCAATCAAAACATCAATCTTTTAATTTTAATGCAGAAAATATGAAATTTATAGTTTTTAATGTTAAATTGTAATGTAAATTTTACTTAGAATATACAATAGTAAATACAAATAGACAAAGTTGTACTGACGTTATTACCTTATTATGCAACTATAACAAATTGTTTAATTAAATGTAGAAATTTTGACCACCAGTAGTAAAAATTAAAAAATAATGAACACAATTCTCTCGACCGTACTGGCAAATTCAATTTATTGTTAAGTGCACATCACAACGTTTCGACCTTAGTTTTAGGTCCTTATCAAGTGATCTATAAATCATATGAAAAAGAACGAAGAACAATTAATATTGCAAATAGTAGTAATAAATGATAAAGATAAAATAATGAAAAATAGATATGTACTTGCGATATATAATTAAACTTTATAGATGTCAAAAGATAGAAAATTCATTGTGTCAGATAGTAAACAGATAGTAAAATTTCGGTCATCAGTAAACATAAAATTGAATTTAACCATGACTTTGACTGGGTAAATCCCAAGATCTTACATAATGAAAAACATGTCAGAAAAAGAGAGATTGCTGAAATGTTCTTCATCAAGAAAAACAATAATACTTTAAATTTACAAAAGGACACAGACAAATTTAAATAACATATATGACTTCATAATAAAGGTTGTTTAGTCCTCTCAGTTCGTCTAATGTGTTTGACGTGTTTGTCTATCTGACACAATGAATTTTCTATCTTTTGACATCTATAAAGTTTAATTATATATCGCAAGTACATATCTATTTTTCATTATCTTATCTTTATCATTTATTACTACTATTTGCAATATTAATTGTTCTTCGTTCTTTTTCATATGATTTATAGATCACTTGATAAGGACCTAAAACTAAGGTCGAAACGTTGTGTTGTGCACTTAACAATAAATTGAATTTGCCAGTACGGTCGAGAGAATTGTGTTCATTATTTTTTAATTTTTACTACTGGTGGTCAAAATTTCTACATTTAATTTTTACGCTTCTGGACCTAATTATGGAGCCAACACAAGTTGACGGATTTTTTTGAATGATCTCAAGAAGGTTTGGCAACGACTATACAACTCTACTTAAATTATGGATCAACAACAAAAAAAAAATTTTTTCCGCCAATCAACAATTAATTTTCTTATTGCGGTGCAGAAGACATGATGTTTTTCCGTCACATATCACCAATTTAAAAACTAATATCCAATTTTTTAGTAGTAGCATCAAAAGAAAAATGGAGATGATTAATTTGAAGTATCGTTACAGACTATTAAGATTAGAGATTAAAGATCTTAATGTGAATCTTAATTACTTGCGGTTCGTAACTAAGAACTTAGTACTCAATTTTTTTGAATATAACAAACGAAAGTTTTTTACCTTTAAACACGTAGCGGAAAATAAGTCAATCAAAAAATTTAATAATTTAATTTCTAAGCATAATGTAATCGTTAACCCGTTTAAGAATATTGACAAAACTAAGTGGTTGGTTAACATTAGTGGTAAGACTATCCCGGAGAGAATATCTGACTTTTTGAGCTTGGGTGACAAATTCGGATTACCTATTGACCAATCTAATAAAAATGACAGGATTAATATAGTACTTGAGACGATAAAGAACTTAGAAATCAATCACTCGAAGATCCCGACTGAAATAATTGAAACAACTAGAATTTCAATCGCTGATTCTCTCAAAAAATTCTTATGTGAAAATAAACACATGAGCTTTTTAGATAGATACATTTTACAAGAATTCTCTCTTTGTAAAAAATTTTTACGTGATAACGATGATATTTTTGTCACTAGAGCTGATAAGGGTCAGGTTACTGTAATAATGGATAGAAATGATTATCTGGAAGAAATGGAAAGTTTGCTGAGTGATGAATCTACTTATAAAAAATTAAATAAGAATCCTATTAGATAACTAACTAATAAAACAAATTCGCTTATTAAATCTTGGCTCAGTAATGATTTGATTAATGACTCTACATATAAACTGTTAAATACCACTAATGGCAATTTACCACGTTGTTATGGATTGCCGAAGGTCCATAAAAATGGTTTTTCCTTTACGCATCATTGTGTCGTCACTAGGTAGTCCGGTACACAATGTCGCTAAATATGTTCATGGTATCTTACATCAGTCCATTTCACAACCTAAATCTCATGTTAAAGATGGCTGGTCATTCACGTCCAATTTAAAAGACAAAATTATTTATGACGATGAAATTTTAATTTCACTCGATGTCACTGCATTATTTACCAATATCCCTAAAGAATTGATGTTGAGCGCGATTGATAAACGGTGAAATGACATCTCCCCTAACACCGATTTTAGTCTGCCTCAATTTTTATACGCAGTTGAATTTATCTTGGATTCGACCAGTTTTTCGTTTAATGGACAGTTCTATGAGCAGATTTTCGGCAGCCCACCCAAATAAATTGAATTTGCCAGTACGGTCGAGAGAATTGTGTTCATTATTTTTTAAATTGTTTAATGTTTCAATTCTATACATAAAACAGTATAAGTTATCAAATTAATTAATAAAATAATTAAATAAAATAATTGAATAAATAAAATAAAATAATTAAATTAATATAATGAAAATGCGAAATTACTAATTTTTAATATACAGGGTTATTCAAAATGATTCGATTTTATATGACTATATTTTTGAAGTTTACAAATACATAGTGATTAATGATACATTAATCAAAAGAATAACTTTCCAAGTTTTGTCGCTCACCTTATATGTGCTCGATGTGTCTTCTCTTAATTACATGAGCAACGTCGAGACGAATTAATCAAATTCCTATCATACTCTAGCATATCCGTTGTCACTGACTTCAGAGCTGAAACAATGCGATTTTTGAGCTCATCCAGGGTTGTGGGTAACGATGGCATGAACACAGTATTCTTAACGTACCTCAAAAGAAAGTCATACCCTATGACTTGATGCTCTAAAGCTGGCTTTCTAACTCACCGAATTTTACGCCGTCCCATTTTTTGGGATGGAGGGGTTACATTAAGGTGGCTGTGCATGTGCCACCGTCGTCCACAACCCTAGATGAGCTGAAAAATCGTATCTTTACAGCCGTGGAGTCAATGAGATTAATGTTAAAACCATGATTACATCATATTTTTAATATTTTTTATTTACTTTATTTTTGTAAAATTTATTTTTTGACCGAGGTGATACATTGTGCGATAGGTTAATGAAAAAAATTACAAAAGATTTACGAGCAAAGAATTACCTCTGAGAAAACTTTTTTTCCAAATGCTTGTCATATTTGGCTGCCCACTGGAATTTCTTGCACACGCATCTGAAGTTAATAATATCCTCAATAGTGATATCACTGTAACCGAGAATGATGTGTATCACCTCGTTAGGTAAGCACATTATTGTAGCCATTACAATAAAAAAATTCTGTAAACCACAAGAAAATAATATAAATTAGAGTGGCAACAAACTATTCGCGTAATTAATTCCCTGCTTTTAAAAGCACACGAAATCTGCTGCTATATTGCTCGTATGTGTCTGTAGATTGCAGAGAGCACGTTTGTCTGCCGATTGCAGAGAACACGTGCGTGCTTTATGGACACTACAGACGTTCTCCACACTGTCCACGTGTTCACTCTTATTCTGAAATCCTTACCTGATAACCTAAAACCTCTTGTATTTCTCCCACTATACAGTTGTCACGTGACGTGTCATGCGTATGAAAAAAAAATGAAACTCAAAAATTGAAGACACGATATTTCCATTCCACAAATGCGCCTTTAAGACAGAAAAAGATAGAGGTTTACAGAATATATAGCAGTAAACTACGGTCTCACAGATTTTAAAATAAGAAGGTATTCTATTGTAATCCAGGCAGTAATGCTAGACGAACAAATTCGTCCTGCTTGCTATGCGCAATAATATCAGTAAATGCTCTTATAATTTTGCTTATATATATTTTATAGTAATTGGTAATATCGTTAAATACGCCACGTGAGAGGAATAGCAATTTTTAAATAGATATAATTCAAATGAAAACATTTACATGTATGCAATTATTAAAATGAGACATAATAAATATTATTGTAATTATTTATTCTTTTTCATTAGCGATAGACGCATATCAACAGTTGCTTTAATAAACTAATTTATTCCAGTTGTTCTACGAAGTTTATAAATTATACTGTCACGTATACAGAGTGTTAAAGGAATATTTAAAAATTTGAATTTTGAATTTTTTGGTTGATACTGTTCACCAAGTCGAATAAAAGAATGCTCAATAAATATTGAAATCCTGTCAGAGTTAGAAACTATTTTCCAGTTGGAATTGGCTACAATATAAGGTTAACAAAAGTTTATTAAATGACTAAACAAAAGTATATTTCCTCTATTAATGAATTATACTATAATTGACCGTTATTTTGTGATAAGAATAATCCAAAGAAACGTACGCCGTTTGTATTTATATTCATAATAATTGTTTCAAACAATAAAAAATTCTTTTGCGTTCTAAATACTGCGCGTGGCTCTTAATGCTGTTTTTTCTTTTATATTTATTGTACCTTACGGAGTCTTTATATCTCATATTATATTATATTTAATTTACAATATTTTGGTTTTAGAGTTTTATAATATTTGATAAAATTTGTGTATGTGCTAAATATTGCATAATTTAATTTATATTATAATATATATTGACAAATTAAAATAAAACCAAATTAAAGACAAAACAATACTGATTATTTAAAATATTATATAGGAAAGATTTTTATAAAAATTATTTAAATAAAAGCAAACATTACATTAAAAGTATATACTTAGCTTTATTTTATATTACCTATATGTGTGTGTGTGTGTGTGTGTTTTAGTGTATAATTGTAATACTTTACAGTTACGATTTTTATTTTTGCAATTTAATTTTTATATAACATATTATATTTAATTTTTAATACTTCGGTTTTAGAGTTTCATAATATAATATTTGATAAAAGTTTTATAATATAATAATGAATAAAAATTTTGTATATATTTTATCGCATAATGTAATTTATACTATTAATTTTCAGATCTTGTTGTCTGAGCAGTTATAGCGGCGTCTTCCGGGTAAAGTCTTGCAAGCATTTCATTTGGTACGTAATGCGTGCCTTCGAATTTACAAAAATAGCGACCTTCGTTATTTTCGATCCATCTCGGTGTTGTTAAAGTAATAGCGTCTAAAAAAATGCAAATAAAAAGTAAATTTATGATAACTAAGATAAACAAAATAATAAATAAAATAATAACAAAAATAAAAATAACTAAATTAAAAATAGAACAAAGTAAACCAAAATGAAATAAAATATTATTTTATATTATGTTCAAAGAGATGAAAATAAACAGATTTAATTTTAAATAAAGACGCATTTAATGATATTCATACCTTCTTTTACGTAACACATATTATTCTTTTCGGTAAGAATTAATGTGTTTGTTGTTTGGTAGAATTAAAATCATCACAGTGATTCAATGACAACACACTTATTTCCAAATTAGAGACCTCACTTTGTATAGAGAATGTAACATGTCTATCTACATGTCTGTGCCATCCGATTATTACACCAGCACAACTATCTGTAGGTTGGTTATCATGTGTAACTATCATTCCAACCGCAAATTTTACATCCTCTGTCCATCTTGAATTTAACTCCTCTGTTTTTTCAAAGTGAAGGCTGAGCTAGAAAGTATAAAAAAAAATCAGTCTTTAATTAATTCTTCTTTGTCAATTCATTCCTAAATAGACTCTTATAGCAAGTTATATTACAGCTGGTTAAATAATTATAATTTCTATGTAATTATGTATCTATATGTTATCAGTGAGAAACCGTAAAGATTTTCTATTATTATTATGTATTAATATGTGTAATAACATACCTTACGATATGTCAGGCGGCATCTACTCATATATTCACGCGAATTAATCCCGAGAGAAGTATTACATGGGATTGTTTTTCTCGTAACATATCCCATGTCTACACACATCTGAAAAAGTGGATTAAATATCAGCAAAGATTGAACGCGAACAGAGCTTTGATTATAAATGAAAAAATGAGAGATTGTATACAGTCTGCCTATATATAAAAAGCATATTTCATTGACTCATATTTTTGTCGAGTTTAAAAGTATATTAATTAGTGTAAAAATTAATAGAATTTACATGTATATATAAATGTACAAAAATCGTTTCAGCTTTTATTTTAAACTCAGAATGGCCATTTGAATACACTGTCCTGTACAACAACAGTTGGCTGCAAAGACAATTCGTACTTATGTTAAAGCATCTTGCATTTTCTAAATTATTCTCTGTGGCACTGTAAACAATAAAAAAATTATATATGTGTGGGTGTGTGAGTATTATAAAAGTAAAAATACCAAAAGAGGTTCAGATAATTTCAAATCTAATATTATAATTACTATGGTGTATATTTTGGTTTCCAAAATATACAGTAGATGGATGCAGTCCTGGGGCGATATTTCAGACCTATTATATCGCAACGTAGACCAAGTCTTCTGGCCACGCTGTGATATATTATTAATACAATTGTTTCGTTGCCATTTCTATTTTTTAAGACCTGTGCAAGAAATTATAATACAGCAATTAATGAGAGCGAGAGTATTTTTAAAAATATAACAAACATATGACCATGCTCACAGCATATAATTGGCCATAATTATAATATATTATAATCAATAATAACTTACATTATCTATACACGTGCGTTCCACGTATTCCACGTATTAAACTTCGTAAAGTTTAAGCTTCTTTCATCTTTTTGTTTGTTCTTTTCAGATTCCTTTTGTTCATCTTCCTTAGACTGCTTGTCATAAACTTCCTTCGCAGAAGGCCATCTGAAATTGGAACAAAAATATTTGAATAAACTTTCAAGAATTACACTAAACAGTGCCAGTGCACCAGTAATGAATTTTCATTTAAAATTTTTAAAATGTATAATATTCAAAATTAGTCAAAATATCACTCAAATTTTCAATATTTCTTTTTAATGCAGAAAATATAAAATATATTTTTTTCCTTTTTTTTCCTGTATACAATGTCGCTAAATATGTTCATGGTATCTTACATCGGTCCATTTCACAACCTAAATCTCATGTCAAAGATGGCTGGTCATTCACCTCTAATTTAAAAGACAAAATTATTAATGACGAGGAAATTTTAATCTCACTCGATGTCACTGCATTATTTACTAATATCCCTAAAGAATTGGTTTTGAGTGCTATTGATAAACGGTGGAATGACATCTCCCCTAACACTGATTTTAATCTGCCTTAATTTTTATACGCAGTTGAATTTATCTTGGACTCGACCAGTTTTTCGTTTAATGGACAGTTCTATGAGCAGATTTTCGGCAGCCCAATGGGTTCTCCTCTTTCACCTATCTTGGCTGATATTGTGATGGATGACTTAGAGACTCATTATCTCAATTAAGTTTTAATGTTCGGATTTATTATAGATATGTTGACGATATTTTTGCCATTATCCCGAGTACGAAAATTCAAGAAATTACTGAGATATTTAATAACTATCACCAGCGTTTAAGTTTCACCTATGAGGTCGAAGTAAATGGATGTACTAATTTTTTAGACACAACGATCATACGTTCTAATGGGAAATTTTTAACTAATTGGTATAGAAAAAACACTTGCTCTAATAGATATATTAATTTTTATTCTAATCATCCATTTAAATATAAAATGAACACTATTTTTAATCTCGTTGACCATGCGGTTTTATTATCGGATGATCAATTCCACGATAATAATATAAAAATAGTGAAACAAATATTGTTTAATAATTGTTTCCCAGAACATATTATTGATCGTTTTGTTAATAAGAGACTTCATTTTTTAAAGAATCGTTCTGTCAATAACCTGAGCATAGATAATGATAGGATCACCACCACCTCCTTCATCTCATTACCATATGTAGAAAGCTTAGGCAATATTGATAGAATTTTTAAAAAGATTGGGTTTAACGTTGTACATAACATACCAAATAAGCTAAATAATGTAATTAAACTTAGGAAGGATAGATTGCCCACCGATAACAAGACCGAGATGGTTTACCAAATCAACTGTAAAAATTGTAAGTCATCATACATTGGACAAACGAAGAGACATTTAACGATTCGCGTTAAAGAACACTTTAATAATATTAAAATGCATTCTAGCAATCTTTCGGTCATCAGTAAACATAAAATTGAATTTAATCATGATTTTGACTGGGCAAATCCCAAGATTTTACACAATGAAAAACATGTCAGAAAAAGAGAGATTGCTGAAATGTTCTTCATTAAGAAAAATAACAACACTTTAAACCTACAAAAGGACACAGACAATTTAAATAACATATACGACTTAATAATAAAGGTTGTTTAGTCTTCTCGTTTCGTTCTAATGTATTTGACGTGTTTGTCTATCTGACATAATGAATTTTCTATCTTTTGACATCTACAAAGTATAATTATATTTCGCAAGTACATATCTATGTTTCAATATCTTATTTTAATCATTCGTAAACTGCTATTTGTAATATTAATTGTTCTTCGTTCTTTTTCATATAAATTATAGATCACTTGATAAGGACCTAAAATTAAAGTCGAAACGTTGTGATGTGCACTTAATAATAAATAGAATTTGCCAGTACGGTCGAGAGAAGTGTGTTCATTATTTTATAAAATATATTATCTTTAATTTTTAATTGTAATTAAATTTTACACTGAGATTATATAATAATATATGTATACAATAATAAAAACTGTATATTTACGTTATAGCCTTATTATGTAACTATAAAAAATTATTTAATTTTTACATTTTGTATTTAAAAACAGTGTATAGTTCACCAAATTAATTAATAAAATAATAATATAAAATAATTAAATTAATAAAATAAAAATGTAAATTTAATAGTTTTTAATATATTACTTTTTTTATTATATTATATATATTATATTTATGTATGTTATATATTAAATTTTTGTTACTATATTATGAAAATGGATAGAAAAATGGGCTAATTAGGGCCAAATCGTAGAAAAGAGAGAGAGTTTCTTTCAAAAAATTTCCTTTTATTATTAAAGAAGAAATATTTCATTAAATTTAATTGTATTAATTAAAGGGGATAAATTGAACAATTGAAGGAAATGTTTTAAAGATAACTGCTCGCATTACATTTTCTTGCGTCTTATCTCTCATTAGCCCGTTTTCCAACTCGTTTTTATATTGATTATTATTAGAGTCTTTTTATCTGTTTGTTTCATTACATTATATTTATAATATTATTTTATATTTATTATTATTTTTATATTTATTTATATTTATATTATTTATTTTATTTTCGTAAAATATATTTTTTACAAAAGTGATACATTGAGCGATAGATTAATGAAAGAAGATTACAATAAATTTATGGATAATGAATTACCTCTGAGAAATCTTTTTTTCCCAATGCTTGTCATATTTGGCTGCCCATTGAAATTTCTTGCACACGCATCTGAAGTTAATGATATCCTCAATAGTGATATCACTGTAGCCGAGAATAATGTCTATCACCTCGTCAGATAAGCATATTATCGTAGCCATTACGAAAAACAGTTAAATACAAGAAAATAATATAAATTAAAGTGATCGCGAGAAACTATTCGCGCAATTAATTCCCTGCTTTTAAAAGCACAGGATATTTATTACAATACTCCTCGTATGTGTCTGCCGATTGCAGAGAGTACAAGCGCGTGTCTTATGTACTACAGATGTTTTCCACACTTTGTCCACTCTTATTCTGAAATCTTTACCTGAAAACCTAAAGCTGCCTTTTCACTCTGACATTACACGCTGTATTTCAGCGTCGAAGACATCACGTGACCAAAAATAGCAGCGTTTGCATTTCAGCGTCAAAATCACAGTGAATGTTGTACGTGTCGCTCTAAAAATGTCATTTTTTAATAAATATTAGATTTGGTTATATGAATATAATCAAAAATTATTAAAAAGAGAACAAATAAAAAAATATATTAATAGCACTTTTTATTAACAAAAAAAAAAGAAATAGAAATTATTCGAAAAAACGTTATTGGGTGAAACCAATATTTAATAGTAGATTTCGAAATTATTTTCGTATAAATATAACTTAGTTTGAAATTATTGTTGCATGATTGCACTCTTTATAACTAAACAGAATGTTAAAGAACCAATATCAGCTGCGGAACGTCCATCTATGATATTAAGATTTTTTGTTGAATTTAGTTTATCTTTTTTTGTTTTTCAATATTTTGTTGGTTACAAATTTCCTCACACACTCCACATGTTTGAACCAGTTCATAATCCTAACAATAAAAAATAATATATTTCTTAAAAATTTTTTTACTGTACACAATTTTTTATACATAATTTTTTGTACCTAATTTTTAATTTTTTCATATTGATAGAATAAGGATGCACAGAATTGTAATATATAATTGCAATATATAATGTAATATAATTAATATATTTTAAGCCTATTTTATGGAAGAACTATTTATCTAATTGAATTTGGATATAACATGAATATACATAGAATGACAAATGGTAGATTTTTCATTAAAAAGACTGTACCATAATATTGATTTTTATTATATTAAAAATAAATTACTTTAGAATAAGTGTAAGAATAAAGTAATTAATATTAAATAATTTAATTATTTAATATTAATTATATTATATTTAAATAATTTATATTCTACTTACATTTTTAAACTCCATTATTAACAATTACTAAAGGCAGATTCTAAAGATCTGCATGAAAAGGCACCGCTATGTGACGCTGAAGTAGGATAAATTAAACTTGACGCTAGCGTCAAAGTGACGTCATAAGACGACGCTATCAAAAAGATAGAGGATTACGAAATAGCAATATACTATGATCTCAGATATAAAAATAAAACGATATTCTATTATAATCCAGGCAGTAATGCTAGACAAACAAAACGTTTGTCCTTCTTGATGTGCGCAATAGCATTAGTAAATGGTTTTATAATTTTACATATACATATATTTTATAACAATCGGTAATATCGTCAAATACCCCACGTGAGAGGAATAGCAGTTAAATTGTTAAATAAACAATTCAAGAACTATTACATATATGCTATTATTAAAATGAGACATAATAATTATTGTAATTACTAATTTTTTTATCTACGGTAGACGTATATCAACAGTTTGCTTTGATAAATTAATCCCTTTCGGTATTTCAAAGAAGTTTATAAATTATATTGCTACGTGTACAGAGTGTTAAAGGAATATTAAAGAATTTGAATTTTGAACTTTTCGGTAGATACTGTTTACAAAGCCGAATATAAAAATGATTAGCAAATATTGAAACCCTGTCAGAAATAGAAACAAGTTTCAAGTTGGAATTGGCTACAATAAATGGTTAAGAAAAGTATGTTAAGTAAAAATATATTTCCTCTATTAATTACAATATAATAGGTAAAATATATAGTAATAAAAATAGAATATATTATATGGAATATATTACTCATCACGTTATTATTCATACAAAATCTGAAATTCGAGTAATTATAGAGAACGATTAAAAGAAAAAGAGAATAAATTGATTTTTCCAAATATTTAGTACAAAAGCATAGCGCGCGGATTCTAAAATCTTGTATAATAAAACTATATCAGTCTACAAACATGAAAAAATAATAAAATAGTGAGAAATGTTTAAAATGTAAATCACTTTCCTCATTAAACAGGAAAATCAAAGAATATATGTATATAATATATACTAACAATAAGTATCCTTAAAAGCAATCACGATTTCTTATTTGATTGTGCATATTGATTAATATGATTGATAATAGTAGAAAAGTAATAAATATAATTTGTTGATCGTCGATTCTTGATTGTATAGTCGATTATGAAAAGTCGTTATATTTTTGCAATATTTGATCATAGATATTTTTTTTCGACATTGCTTATCTCTAAAGCTTGCGCGCAACACATTAAAAATTCCAAGAGACTTTAAATTTTTTAAACAAAAAATATATATGTAAACGTTTTCGAAAGTTGGTTTGTCTTAAAAGACTCTTTCCTTTTCGAAACGAATAACACACATTTCTTGAAGCTCGAAGGGTCTCTCAGATAATACATTCCTGTGTGAGAGATCTTCGATTGTCAAAGAAGTGTTATTGTTTCTAAAAGAAAAAAATGTTTTTTTATAAGAAAATAACTGCATACCTGCCCCACTCTCTCTCTCTCTCTCTCTCTCTCTCTCTCTCTCTCTCCCCCCCCCCTCTCCCTCCCTCCCTCCCTCTCCCTCTCTCCCTCACTCCCTCACTCTCTCTCTCTCTCTCTCTCTCTCTCTCTCTCTCTCTCTCTCTCTCTCTCTCTCTCTCTCTCTATTGTTTGTCAACTATGTTTCTGGCATAGAAGTATAGCGGAAAGTGGAGTAAGATAACGACTTTAAGGTCGATTTTTCTTAAATTTTGCAATGACGTTAAAATAATGATATATTTTTTTCAAACTCATTAAAATCCTGCTTATTATTTGCAAAAATTGAAAAATTGATAAATAAATTAAAATTTTGTAAAGTTTTGGTTTTTTAGAGACGTGTCAATTTCGTCATCTTGCTCCTATACGCATAATTTGTAAGTACGAATGCGTCACCTTGCTTACACGTGACATTCGTCATCTTATCCCACAACTACCATATTTATTTATATATTTCAGAAAAATATTACAATGTAAAAAATGAAAAATACTAATATGTCATTATATGCGTTTTCAGCCATACTATACCGTGAGTTTATAAAAATGGTAAAAGTATTTACTATATAATTATGTCATTCCTTATGTACAAACAACAAAATGTTACATACAGGTACGTCCAACACAAATTTTTAATTATATTATTTAACAATATTACTTTCTTTAAGATGGAGAACTAGATGGAGAACTCAAACTACAAGATATTATTCATTATTATTAAAAGAGATTTTAAGTTAAGCATTGGCTCATCATTTGTTATTATCTTAGAAAAATTAGCAATTCATCAACTTACTTAGCACTTCGTCATCTAATCCCTTTTTCTTTACATATTTAGAAGAGTCCAAAATATCGATTTTGCAACTTTTATATTATTTTAATTTACGAAAATATTCTCTGAAAAGTCAAAATTTTTCGCGGAATGACGAGATATAATAGTGTCTGTGAATTTTCCTTCGAATGTTTGCTCATTTTAATATTATTCATTTTCTGTTAAACGCGCTATGTTGTATTGTGAACATATTTAATTAATATTTTGCACTATTATAAATTTTCTTTACTTACAAAGATGGTTCTTATTATCATAAAGCAAATTAAATCTGTCTTTCTTCCTCTCTTTTTATTCTTGTTTTACCTACATTCTCATTACTGATTTTGTTTATTTTTCCTCTCTTTTTTGTTTTTTTATTTTTATTTTTTATTTTCGATGAAGTCTAAAGAAGATGAACATGAAAGTACTACGCTATTTTTCAGGGAATAGCTACATATTTCAGTGAGATATACTGTATCTTGCAATGATAATAAACTTATCAGTTAGAGTTAGATCATATTAAGTAGACAAATATTCTTATCCCTTCATCTCGACAGTATAAGAAAATTTAAGAATCTGCAAAATCTCAACTTTTAACGGTACACTTTTAATATTTTATGCCTCCAATATTTCAATCTTTATCATGGTTGTAGATCTTCAGGTTTTAGGTATCTTTATGAGACTTCTTTCAAATAAAAAGTATTTGTGTATATAATTGTAAAATTACAATTTTTATTTTTGCATTTCAATATTTACATAATATAATATAAATTTAAATTACATTACTTTGGTTTTAGAATTTTATAATATAATATTTGAAATAAGTTTTATAATATAATGTTTGATAAAAATTTTGTGTATATTTTAATTATTGCATAATATAATTTATATTATGAATTTTCAGATATTGTTATCTGGGCAGTTATAGCGGCGTCTTGAGGGTAAAGTCTTGCCAGCATTTTATTTGGTACGTAATGCGTGTTTTCGAATTTGCAAAAATAACGACCTATTTCGCTATTTTCGATCCATTTCGGCGTTGTTAAAGTTATGTCGTCTAAATAAAAATGCAAATAAAAAATAAATTTATTATAACTGTAAGATAAACAAAATAATAAATAAAATAAGATAATAAATAAAATATCAACTAAAATAACTATAAATTGAAAAATTAGAAATTTGCACATTGCTTCCTCATCATTTTAATTCGCTTACAAAATTTCTCTTCAGAGGAAGCTAGTTTTTAAATTAAAGTAAGATTATTAGCATATAATAGATTAGCTTTCTCATAGAGGAAGCTTTATGAGCGAATTAAAATGGTGAGGAAGCAATGTGCAAATTTCTAATTTGCACAATTTTTTTATAAAATTTTGAATTTTACCGATCCAAATTCAATAGTAAAAGTAGGAAGTTTAAACGTAAAAAAAAAAAATGATAAAGACGAGGAAGAAGAAAAACAAGAATAAAAACAAGAATAAAAACAATTTAACCCGATATCTCAAAATTTGCGGAAGTTAAAGCATGCACAGACATTTTTCAAAACATTCAAAATTATATAAAAAATAAACCTCTTCACCAATCCAAGCCAAATTCAATACCAACCATCCTTTAATGATACTTTATTCATGTAAAAAAATTTAGCACGATATCTAAAAATTTGCGGATGTTAGAACAATCACGCTCTTCTTTGGAAAAATTCGAATTTTTATAAAAAATAAACCCCTTCACCGATTCTAGCCAAATTCAATACCAATCATCCTTTAATAATACTCTATTCATGTAAAAATATTTAGCCCCATATCTCAAAATTTGCGGAAGTTAGAGCAACCACGCTCTTTTTTGGAAAAATTCGAAATTTTATAAAAAATAAACCTCTTCACCGATTCTAGTCAAATTCAATACCAATCAACCTTTAATGATACTCTATTCATGTAAAAAAATTTAGCCCGATATCTCAAAATTTACGGAAGTTAAAGCGACCACGTCCTTTTTGATGCACATACACACACATACACACATACGGACATTTTTTAAAAATGTGATTTTTCGACGTTTTAGAACATTCTGAACACATTGGCATAAAAAAATGAAAAAAAAATTTTTCACGAAAACAGAGCTTCCTCTATGAGGAAGCAAAACGTAACAAAATAAACCAAAATAAAATAAAATATTATTTTATATCGTATACAAGGAGCACATAGAATAAACAAATAAAATTTTAAATAATAACGCGTCTGATATTTATACCTTCTCTCGCGTAACACATTTTATGATTTTCGATAAGAATTATGTAAATTGTTTGTTGTTTGATAGAATTAAAATCATTACAGTGATTCAATGACAAATCATATTTGTGCATATTAGAGTTCCTTACAATTTCCATGTAGAACGTATTTTTATCTACATGTCGGTGCCATCCGACTATTACGCCGGCACATAATTTTATAAGTTGATCACGATGTGTTACTATCATTCCAACCGCAAATTTTACATCCTCTGGTCTTGTATTTAACTGATCCGTTTTTTTAACGCGTGGACTGCTCTGGAAATTATAAGATGAGACTTTAAATGTTATTTTTTGTCAGACAATTTTTAAATATAGACTTCTGTAGCAAATTATATTACAACTGGTTAAATTATAAATAATTATAATTTGTATGTAATTGTATGTGTTATCAAAGAGAAACCTCATAGAGATTCTTTTATTATTATTATTATCATATAGTCATATATTAATAGGCGGCATAGTGCTAACATATACCTACATAATAGTTTATTACGTTCCATCCATATTGATGGAGAATATTACAGGAAGGTATATTATGTTTGTGTATCAAATACGCAAATAATTTGGTCATCACGTGCCACATCTAAAAAAAAGGGATTAAATATGAGCAAAGATTAAATGTGAACAGAACTCTGATTACTAATGAAAAAAAAAGAGATTGTATAATTCTTTCTGCTTATAAAGCGTTTTTCATTGACTTAAATCTTTGCCAAGTTTAAAAGTTTATTAATTAGTGTCTGTTATATTAAAATAAAAACCATATATGAGTAATTCCCAACCAGGTTAGCTGTTATTACAAAGCCGTCTATAAAACGTTCCCTTGCATTCAATGACTTGAATAGCGATAGTTGGTTGACAAAACACTTCGGGAATTTCTTAAAACTTATGCTAAAACATTTTACATTTTCTGAAAGTGAAGTGGCACTGCTGAAAATTAAAAATTATATATGAGTACGTGTGTGTGTATAACAAAAGTAAAAATACTGAAAGATTCAGATAATTCCAAATCTAATATTATACTTACTATCTTCGTTTCCAATATATACAGAAACGGCGGCGACGTAGCAGTTTTACATCGCAACGTAAACCAAGTCTTCTGGCCACGCTGTGATATATTATTAATAAAATCATTTCTTCGCCATATTTATTTTTCAAGACCTGTGCCAGATAAAACAATACAGAAATTAATTAGACCGAGAGAATTTTTATGATATAACAAACATATAGCGATGCTCACAGCATATAATTGGCCATAATTATAATATATAATAATCTATAATAACTTACATAATCTATACACATGTATTCCTTATATTCCGAAAATTTTTTTTCTACCGATCTGCTTCGTTGAAAATCTAGTTTGCCAAATATACATTCCTGGAGTGTGTCCATAATCTGCGTTCCTTCTTCTTCGTTCCAGTGATTATCGTCGATGTTGTTGTTTTTCCAATAGGAAAAAGTTTCATCGGACGTTGAGAATATCGAATGGTTAGAATGCTTTTTTCTGAGACAATTCAATACCTCTTGTGCGATACTATCTAATGATGCTTTAACACACGAGTAGAATACATCTTTTTCGGGTTGAAGCCATTGTGCCACAATAGTAGCCATTCGTTCCAAAAGCAGCTTTCTGTAGGATTGTTTTTTAAATTTACCATACTTTAGCTCTATCAAACATTGCCTCATATAGTGAAATATTTTTTCGTTGCAATATCTTTCGGTTAGATCGCAACCATTTCTTCTGAAAAATTTACATATTAATTATGCAATAAGTACATTAGTCTATGAAGTTAATAGCACTGTAATATATATTGAGAATCCTACCGTGGACATTGTGTAAGCAAGTTTTTAATCTCATCAATAAAAAAAGAATATTTTATAAAATTTTGAGGCTTAATAATTATCTCATTAAAGTTATTTTTTAAATGTTCATCCAATTGAAATACGTCTTTTGTTAAATTATTGATTGACTTATGGTCATAATTAACGATTGGCTCATTGACATAATAATATTTATGAATTATTTGAGATACATAACTCCGTAATTCTCTCGCACAATTTATGCCTGCTTCTATAAAGATTAAGTTTATTATATTCTTCTGTTTGTTTTCTTCAAACACCTTCTGTTCGTTTTTAAAGTTTAAACTACCTTCATCCTTCCGTTTATTCTCTGCAGAGTTCTTCTGCTCATTTTCCTTAGACTGCATGTCATAAAGTTTCTTCGCCGAAAACCATCTAAAATTGGAACAAAAATATTTTAATCAGAGTTTTAAAATAATTGACCAGAACTAGCTTCAAAGATTTATTAAAAATTCACGACGTTTCGACCATGTGGTTGTGGTCCTTATCAAGTGAATATACTAAAAGTACATATATTCAATTAGATGAGGTTGTTTTTTAGTTTTTACAAATTAGAATAATTTTTAAGAAGAAGGTAGCCACTTACAAATAAACGTTGATAGACAATTAATATTCAAACGTGTCACATTTCATATAAGTTGAGTTACAGATTAGAAAGTTAAAACAAGCCAGCAACATGTCACAACTAAGGATCGTCAGTTTCTGTTTAAAATTAAGATAAAGCTATTTAGACGATCTTTATTATTTTGTCATATATACTATTCAAACATTCTGTGTCCTTTTGTGAGTTGATCGTGTTGTCAAATTTTTTAATAAAGAACATCTCTGCTAACTCTCTCTTTCTTACATGTTTCTCGCTATGTAAAATATTATAAGTTTTCCAATCAAAATCATGCGCAAATTCCGATCTATGCTTACTGATGACAGAATGAGATGACGGATGCAATTTAATATTGTTGCAATGTTCTTTGAAACGTGTACTGAGGTGTCGTTTAGTCTGGCCTATATATGAGGCATTACAATCATTGCATTTTATTTGGTAAACCACATTCGTATTTCGGTCTTTAGTTAGTACGTCTTTCCCACACTTTATTATTATAAACTATAAACCACTCTCAAGCCACTATTTTTCAAGGAATAAGCAACATTGTCAGTAACATCCTTGATGTATGGTAACGAAATATATGGAATTTTGTCGGAAGGTTCAAAATTAGTGGTGTTACTTATATTATCATTATGTTTCAAAAAATTGATTCTCTTATGTATAAACTGCTTAATAATTTGTTTAGGGAAACCATTATTTAATAAAATTTCTTTAACTGTTTTGATATTATCTCTGTGGAAGCAATCGTCCGATAATAATAGAGCGTGGTCAACAAGATTATAGTGTTACATTTATATTTAAAAGGGTGGTTGGAGAGATAATTTATATATCTACCACATCAGACCATCAGAACATCAAAAAATATTTTAATAAATTTTTGAAAATTACATTAAACAATGGAATTACACCAGTAATGAATTTCCAGCGCAATAAACTTTTTAAAATGTATTCAAGTATCGTATATTTAAAGAATCAGTCAAAATATCAATCTTCTTGTTTTGATGCAGAAAATATAAAATATATTATCTTTAATTTCAAATTATAATTAAATTTTACTCTAGGAGTATATAATAACAAACACAATGGTAAAAACTGTTATAATCTTATTATGTAACTATAAAAAGTTATTTAATTTTTACATTTTGTATTTATAAAACAGTGTATAGTTTATCAAATTAATGAAACAAAAATGAAAAATTTTTAATTTTTACTAATTATTCTTTTTTATTATATTATATATATTATATTTATGTTATTATATATATTATATTTTTTTTTATTATATTATAAAAATGGATAGAAAAGTGGGCTAATGAGAGCCAAGACGTAAAACAGAGGGTTTCTTTCAAAAAAATTTTTTTATTATTAGAGAAAAAATATTTTATTAAATTAAATTGTATTAATTGAAGGGAATAAATTGAATAATTGAAGGAAATATTTTAATGATAATCTCTCGTTTTTTTGCGTTTTGTCTCTCATTAGCCCGTTTTCCAATCCGTTTTTATATTGATTATTAGAGTCTTCTTATCTGTTTGTTTCATTACATTATATTTATAATATTGCTTTATATTTATTATTATTTTTATATTTCTTATATTCATAATATTCATTTTATTTTCTATAAAATATATTTCTTGCAAAAATGATACATTGAGCGATAAATTAATGAAAAAAAGATACAATAAATTTATGGACAAAGAATTACCTCTGAGAAAACTTTCTTTCCCAATACTTGTCATATTTGACTGCCAACCGGAATTGCTTGCACACGCATCTGAAGTTAATGATATCTTCAATAGTGATATCATTGTAGCCGAGAATGATGGCTATCACTTCGTCCGGTAAGCACGTTATCGTAGCCATTACGAAAAAAGTTCAGTAAAACACAAGAAAATCATATAAATTAAAGTGATCACAATAAACTACTCGCGTTAATTAATTCCCTGCTTTTAAAAGCACACGAAATCTACTGCGATACTGTTCGTATGAGTCTACCGATCGCAGAGGACACTAGTGCGTGTTTTATGTGCATTCCACACGTGTTAAACACTGTCCATTCCTATTTTGAAACTTTTACCTGAAAACCTAAAGGACTTTTTCCCACTATAGTTGTCATGTGATCATGTGTTATGCGTACAGAAGAGAAACGAAACTCAGAAACTGAGAACACAATATTTTCATTCTACATATGCGCCTTTAAGACAGAAAAAGATAAAGGATTGCAGAATAGCAGAATATACTAAGATTCTAAAAAAAATGTATTCTATTGTAATCTAGACAACAATGCCAAAAAAACAAATTTGTCCTGCTTGCTGTGTGCAATAGCATCAGTAAATGCTCTTCTAATTTTGCATATACATATTTTATAGCAGTTGGTAATATCCTTAAGTACCCCATGTGAGAGGAATAGCAATTGTTAAATAAACAATACAAGAACTTTTACATATATGCTATTATTAAAATGAAACAATAATTATAACACTGTAATTATTTATTTTTTTTATCTGCGGTAGACACATATCAACAGTATTTTTGATAAACACTAATTTTTTTCAGTATTTCTATAAAGTTCATCAATTCTACTGCTATGTATATAGAGTGTTAAAGGAATATTGAAGAATTTCAATTTTGAACTTTTTGTTAGATACTGTTCACGAAATCGAATAAAAGAATGATTAGCAAATATTGAAATCCTATCAGATGTAGAAACAGATTTCCAGTTGGAATTAGCTACAATAAATGGTTAAGACAAGTATGCTAAGTAACTATATATATAAACAAAAGTATATTTCTTCTATTAATTACAATATAATTGTGGTAAAACATGTAATAATAGAAATAGAATATATTATATGGAATATATCACTCATCATGTTATCATTGATACAAAATCTGAAATTCGAATGGTTAAACGATTAAAACGATTAAAAGAAGAATTAAAACGATTAAAATAAGAAGAGAATAAATTTATTTTTCTAATGATTTAGTATAAAAGTATAGAAAATTCGGAAATCTTGTAAAACTATATCGAAATAGTTAAAATGTATTTTATTTTCGTAATTAAACAGGAAAATCGAAGAATATATATATTATTTAAGTATCTCTAAAAGCAATCACGGTTTCTTATTTGATTGTGTATATATTGATACGATTGAAAATAGCAGAAAAGTAATAAACATATTTGATTGATCGTCGATTCTCGATTGTATAGTCGATTATGAAAAATAGTTATATTTTTGCAATATTTGATCGTTGATTTACTTTTAGATATTGCTTATCTCTAAAGCTTACGCGTAAGACATTAAAAATTTCAAGAGACTTTAAATTTATTAAACAAAATATATATATGTAACGTAAACGTTTTTGAAAGTTGACCTGTCTTAAAAGAACTCTTTCCTTTTCGGAAACAAAATTTCTTTGAGACTCGAAGGATCTTTCAGGTAATGCATTTCCTCTGTGAGATATTTTCGAGTTTCAAAGAAGTGTTATTGTTTTTAAACAAGAAAAATTTCTTTTAGAAGGAAACAATTGAATACCTGTCTATTGTTTGTTACATATGTCTTTGGCATAAAGGTATAGCGGAAAGAAAAGTAATATGACGACTTTAAGATCTGTCGACTTTTCTTAAATTCTACAATGACGTTAAAATAATAATCTATTATTTTCAGTTTCTAAAATCTTGCTTATTATTTGTAAAAATTGAAAAATTGATAAATCAATTAGAATTTTGTAAAATTTTGGTTTTTTAGAGACGTGTCAATTTCGTCATCTTGCTTCTATACGCATAATTTCTAATTACGAATGCTTTACCTTGCTTACACATGACATTCGTCATCTTATCCCACAATCATCATATTTATTTATATATTTCATAAAGATATTGTAATGTGAAAAATGGAAACTAGTAATATGTTACTACATTATATGCGTTTTTAGCTATACTGTACTGTAATTTCATAAAGATAGTGAAAATATTTACTTATGTCATCCTTTATGTAAAATCAACAAAATACATACAGGTACGTTCAACACAAATTTTTAATTATATTATTTAACAATATTACTTTCTTTGAGATTGAGAACTAGATAGAGAACTCAAACTACAAGAGATTATTCATTATTATGAAAAAAGATTTTAAGTTGAGCATTGGCTTGTCATTTGTTATTATCTTAGAAAAATTAGCAATTCGTCATGTTACTCACTTCGTCATCTAACCCCTTTTCCATTACGTATTTAGAAGAGTCCAAAATATCGATTTTTTAATTTTTATATTATTTAAATTTTCGATGTTTCGAGAATATTCTCTGAAAAACTCAAGTTAAAATTTGTCACGAAATGACGAGATATAATGGTCTGTAAATTAAGCGCACGTGCGTTTCGCTCTTGCCTTTGTTTGTTTGTTCATTTTAATATTATTCATTTTTTGTTAAACGCGCTATGTTGTATTATGGACACATTCAATTAATATTTTTAACTCTTGTGTAGGCGATATATACAGGGTGTCCCATTTTAAAGGACCCACTCAAATATCTCAAATATCTCAGAAACACTGCGTTAAATCGAAAAATGTTTCAAACAAAAGTTGTGTGGCTTCAAGGGGGTCATAAGATGATGATAATGATTTGACCTTGGAAAATCATTTGAAGGTCATGTGAAGGTCAACTTTAAAATCTTAAATGAAAACCCCCATTTTTTATTTGGTATTCTTGTAACTGCATAAATGCATAAAAGTATTAAGGTAAGATTACCGAAAACTGAATGTTTTACACGATATTTTGTATTTTATGTCAAAATACTGTAAACTTCAAGCCTTATAACTCGAAAAGTACTTAATGGAAAAACATTTAATTATAATGTTTTTCGAAAGCTCTCGATGTCAGTTACAAGAATACCAAATAAAAAATGGGGGTTTTCATTTAAGATTTTAAAGTTGACCTTCACATGACCTTCAAATGATTTTCCAAGATCAAATCATTGTCACCATCCTATGGTCCCCTTGAAGCCACACAACTTTTGTTTGAAAAATTTATTGATTTAACGCAGTGTTTCTGAAATATTTGAGTGGGTCCTTTAAAATGGGACACCCTGTATATATGAGCGGGGGGATGATATTCGGTATGGGGTTGTGTGGCTCATTGTCAGTGGCAGAGTGATTGCCTACTGAGAGGGAGGTCCTAGGATCGAGTCCCGGTAGGGCCCCGATATTTTTCCGCTGCTCGAGAAAAGCCTACAGATTTTCAGAAGTGGGATTGATCTCAACGTGCCTTCAGGGTTCTGAATGAACCAAGAGGAGGGTGTGATAGTTCTGGGGGAATTAAAGCGTTGTGACATTCGGGACGAATGTTCGGTCAGGATGGCCGAGCTGTAGGCGATAATATTCGGTATGGGGTTGTGTGGCTCAGTGGCAGTGATTGCCTACTGAGAGGGAGGTCCTAGGATTGAGTCCCGGTAGGGCCCCGATATTTTTCCGCTGCTCGAGAAAAGCCTACACTTGTAAATTTATTTTGCTTAAAAGATGGTTCATATTATTATAAAGCAAAATAAATCTGTCTCTCTTCCTCTTTCTTTTTATTCTGGTTTTATCTACATTCTCATTATTTATTTTGTCTATTCTTTCTCCCTTTTTATTTTCTTATTTTTTATTTTCGATAAAATCTGAAAAAGATAAACATAAAATTGATATTAATGTTGAAGGAGACATTTTTATTTAGCTTTACGGTGTTGACGTCATAATTTGCATTCATGATAACTCTTAATCAATAATGAGGAATTCTTCTTCTTTTTCTTCTATGTTCTTCTTCTCAACTTGCACTTCCGTCCACTAATGAAACAGAGTACTACGCTATTTCTCAGGGAATGGCTGTATATTTCAACTGGACATAGTGTATCTTGCAATGATGAACTTTTATCAGTTAGATTATATTGAAGACGAATATTCTTATCCCTTCCTCTCGATAGTGTATAAAAATATAAGAATTCGCAAAATCTAACTTAACAATTCCTTTTTTAATATTCTATGCCTCCAGTATTACAATCTGGAATCGTGTGGTTGTCTTTAGGTTTTAGATATATTCTTATGCGACTTTTCTCAAATAGAAAGTTTTTACAGATACATTTTTTATTTTCTCAACTTAATATTTACATGCTTTATTATATTTAATTTACAATACTTTGATTTTAGAGTTTTATAATATAATATCTGATAAAAGTTTTGTATAGCCTAAATATTGCATAATTTAATTTATACTAATAATTTTCAGATTTAGCAGTAATAGCGGCAGTTATAGCGGCGTCTTGCGGGTAAAGACTTGCCAGCATTTTATTTGGTACGTAATGCGTGTCTTCGAATTTACAAAAATAGCGACCTATTTCGCTATTTTCGATCCATTTCGGCGTTGTTAAAGTTATAGTGTCTAAAATAAAAAAGATGTAATTAAAAATGAACTTGTGATAACTAAGGCAAACAAAGAAATAAATGAAATAGTATAATAAATAAAATATAATAACAAAAATAAATATAAATAATTAAATTAAAAAAGGGAACTGAATAAACCAAAATAAAATAAAATATTATGTTATATTGTATGCAAAAAGATGAGCTCGTAGAAATAATTAATATAATTATAATAAAGACGCGTTTAAATTCATACCTTCCTCTACGTAACACATTTTATTTTTATCGGTAAGAATTACATATTTTGTTTGTTGCTGTCGAAAATTATAATCATGACGGTTATTCGGCGGAAAAAAAACCTATGTCCATAATTTCATACACCATCTGATGTTGCGGAGAACTGAACATGACTATCCATAGGTCGGTGCTATCCGATTATGACGCCGGTACAAGTAGGTACGTTAGGGTAATTACAATGTGTGACAATCATACCTACCGCAAATTTTACGTCCTTTGATCTTAGTATAATTATCGATCTTTTTTTAAAGTAATAACTGGAAAGTTTAAGATCAAACTTTAATTGATGTTTTCAATTCCTAAATAAACTCTTATAGAAAGTTAAATTACTGCTAGTTAAATTTTAGATAATTATAATTCGTATGAAATTGTACGTGTTATCAGAGAGAGAAACCTCATAGGGATTTTTTTTTATCCTTATTATATATTAATATTCTAAATGTGAATAGTGCTAACATACCTTAGGGTAACTTCTGATGCGGAATTCACGAGAAGTAAGCCCAAAAATGTTATTACACAACAAAATGTTTACAAAAGAAAAAAACACGCCAAGTATAAAAAAAGTTTGACATTGTTTGCAAAATTTTAGAAATATACAGCTCAAAAATAAATATAAGATCATAGCTACTCGGCCAAGTATAAATGGTTTATCAATTTTGCAAATTAATATCTGATCCGATAGAAAGTTTATCATAGAATCACCTTTGTATTTTTAAGAATAATATTATCATCTGTATAATCAAAACGATTTAGACCCGGCATTGAAAGGATTAAAACTAAAGTGACGAACAAAAACTTGGCGTGCCCGAGTCGGGGCATTAAAATTACATAAATTTTTTAACAAGATTATTCAAAAATTATTCTATAAAATTAATTTGTGTAGAATAATAAATAAGATTTCGTGTTTAAAAATATACCATATTGTATGATATAATTATGCCATTCTTTTCTTATATTTTTATACTTTCTTCACAATTTATTTGTTAGACTTGTAATATATTCTTAAAATAAATTTTAGAATTGTAATTATATAGTTTGATTATATTTTACATTTTATGTTAAGACAGTACATTTTTAATTAATGTTATTTATATTTATTTTTTTTTTATATACAGATAACTCAAGATAATTTTATTTATTATATACATAAATTTGCTAATGCATATACAGTTCATTGCATGTCAGATTTTAAAGTGTATTTTATTATTTATTTTAATGTATTTTTATCATTAATTCTAGTGTATTTTTAAATAATTTTATTTATGTTTGATTTATTTATATATAGATAATTGAAGCTAATTTTATTTATCATATATATTTGCTAATGCATATACCGTTCATTGCATGTCAGATTTTAATGCCCCGACCCGGGCATGCCAAGTTTTTGTTCGTCACTTTAGTTTTAATCCTTTCAATGCCGGGTCTAAATCGTTTTGATTATACAGATGATAATATTATTCTTAAAAATACAAAGGTGATTCTGTGATAAACTTTCTATTGGATCAGATATTAATTTGCAAAATTGATAAACCATTTATACTTGGCCGAGTAGCTATGATCTTATATTTATTTTTGAGCTGTATACATATTTCTAAAATTTTGCAAACAATGTCAAACTTTTTTTATACTTGGCGTGTTTTTTTCTCTTGTAAAGATTTTGTTGTGATTTCACTGCTTTTTGTAAAAATTATAAAAAGTTTTTTATGTAACAATAAAAGTACACAGTAACCTGTATACTGTAGATTCTGAAGATGGTCCGAAACATAGGATCGAAATGTACGTTCCAATAAAGAAAATTTATTTTTAAATAAATTATTGAGAGAGAGAGAGAGAGAGAGAGAGAGAGAGAGAGAGAGAGAGAGAGAGAGAGAGAGAGAGAGAGAGAGAGAGAGAGAGTGTCAACAAAAGCAAAGAAAGTCACTTTCAAAGTTTATTCAAAGTCATTCAATGTATTATTCAAATCTTATTTAATTGCAAAATTTTATTGCGACACGTTGTTCTTCTTTCACATCCATCTCAAATTTTTGACAAAGGTAACAAATACGAGTTGCACGAAATGTCATTGCTTGACAACAACTAACACTAACGTCACTTGGTACAGTCTTCGAGGAAGGTTTCTAGTATGTAATTCCATTCCGCTCCGATAAATAACATTAGTAGTACAACCGTAAAAAATTCAGTCCTAAAACTTTTGGACCGCACCGTGTATTTACTATAAAAAAAGATATTACTATAAATATTATTCGCTGTGTCACTTTCTTACTTTATTTTATGTGTATACATTTTTGTTTTATTTTTTAATAAATAGAAATTATGGCATTTTTTATATTGAATTTTTTTTCTATTTTTTTCCTAATTAACTTTTATTTTCTAATTACTCTATTCTTTACATCGTAAAATTAAAATTTGTATTTAATTGTTAAAATATAATAAAAAGATATAATGTAAAAAGATATAATAGTTTTATTTAATTATACATAATATTACTTATATTTTATTTAATTATACTTCTTCTTTTTTCTTCTCTCTCTCTCTCTCTCTCTCTCTCTCTCTCTCCCTCTCTCTCCCTCTCTCTCTTTCTCTCTCGTTCCTTCTTCGTCTTTTTTAATTTTAAATATTCTTTCTTTCTTCTCTCTCTTTTTGTCCTTTTCTCTATCTCTTTCTTTTACATTTTCTTTGTCTCTTCTTTAACATTAAATAAAAGATTTAAATGATTATTAAATATAATAATGTTCAAATATTTAAAAAGTTTAATATATAATTTAGTAATATTTAATACTCTAACTAAATTTAATAATATTAAATAGTAATATTTACTACTCTAATTAAATTTAATAATATTAAATATTCATTAATAATATTAAATAATATTGAACAGTATCATTACCTAATATTATACTCCTCTTTTTTCGTTCTCTCTTACTCTTTCTTTCCCTCTCTCTCTTTCTTTTGCTTATTCTTCGTCTTCTTTAACTTTAAATAAACGATCCGTCTTTCTTCTTTTTCTCTTTTTCTCTTTCTCTCTTCCTCTTGTTTATCCTTTACCTCTTCTTTAAAAACATAATTAATAATATATTTAATAATTATAAATATTTAATTATTATAAATTAATTATGTAATTAATAAGTATAAATATAATTATAAATATAAATATAATTATAAATATAAATAATAATATTAAATAATTGATATAATTTAAATATTATATAATTAATAACAATATACATATATATCTATTCTATTATATAAGTACCGTTTCGTGTCTCTCTGACCGAGAACTACTCCTCCATTTATGGACCGATTTTCTCGAAATTGGTACCAAAATTTCGCAAATTTTTCGGAGATGGTGACGTCGAGGTCCTTTTTAGCTTTACATCCCCACCCACGCACCCACCCACGCAAACACGCATTTATTGACCTCTACTTCCACATTTATAGATCGATTCTCTCGAAATTGGTATCAAACTTTTGCAAATTTTTCAAAGATCGCGACGTCGTGGTCTTTTTTAATTTTGCACTCCCACCCACCCACGCAATCACGCATTTATTAACCTACTTCCACATTTATGGACCGATTCTCTCGAAATTGGTATCAAAATTTTGCAAATTTTTCGGAGATGGCGACGTCGTGGTCTTTTTTAGTTTTACGCCCCCACCCACCCACGCAATCACGCATTTATTGACCTACTTCCACATTTATGGATCGATTCTCTCGAAATTGGTATCAAAATTTTGCAAATTTTTTGGAGATGGCGACGTCGTGGTCTTTTTTAGTTTTACACCCCCATCCACCCACACAATTACGCATTTATTGATCTACTTCCACATTTATGGATCGATTCTCTTGAAATTGGTATCAAAATTTTGCAAATTTTTCGGAGATCGCGACGTCGTGGTCTTTTTTAGTTTTACACCCCCACCCACGCACCCACCCACGTAATCACACATTTATGGGCCGATTCTCTCGAAATTGGTATCAAAATTTTGCAAATTTTTCGGAGATCGCGACGTCGTGGTTTTTTTTTGGTTTTACACCTCCACCCACGTACCCACCCACGCAATCACACATTTATTGACCACGCAATCACACATTTATGGACTGATTTTCTAGAAATTGGTATCAAAATTTTGCAAATTTTTCAAAGATGGCGATATCGTGGTCTATTTTAGTTTTACACCTCCACTCACGCATCCACTTACGCAATCACACATTTATTGCCCTACTTCCACATTTATGGATCGATTTTCTCGAAATTGATATCAAAATTTTGCAAATTTTTCGAGGATGGAGACGATGGTAATTTTTTTAAGTTTTACACCCCCAAGCACTTACCCACCCACGCAATCACGCATTTATGGACCGATTTTCTCGAAATTAGTATCAAAATTTTGCAAATTTTTCGGGGATGGCTACTATGTGATTTTTTTAAGTTTTATACCTCCACTTACCCACCTACGCACTCACACATTTATGGACCGATTTTCTCGAAATTGGTAACAAAATTTTGCAAATTTTTCGGAGATGGCTACTATATGGTTTTTTTAAGTTTTATACCTCCACCCACCCGCCCATCCACACACCCACACACGCACGCACACACACATACACAATTTTCAGAAATCACCTTTTGGTTCTGGCGTTCTTGGGTGAGAGCATTTATTTATTAATTGTTGTCAAATTTAAAAAATCACCCCTTATGGGTAATAACATTCTATATTTCTTGACGTGAGTCATTCATAAATGACTATAAATAAGTTGCTGGTTTTACATCTTAGTCAAAACCAAAAGGTGATTTCTGAAAAACTGTGTGTGTGTGTGTGCGGGCGTATGCGCGCTTCGCGCGGGCCGAAAAGCTAGTCCATATATATAAGTACCATTTTCTGTCTGTCTGTCTGACCGAGAACTACTTCCACATTTTTGGACCGATTCTCTCGAAATTAGTATAAAAATTTTGCAAATTTTTCGGAGATGGCGACGTCGCGGTCTTTTTTAGTTTTAACCCCCACTCACGCACCCACCCACGCAATCACGCATTTATTGATCACGTAAACATACATTTAAGGATTGATTTTGTCGAAATTGGTAACAAAATTTTGCAAATTTTTCGGAGATGGCGACGTCATGGTTCTTTTTAGTTTTACACCCCCTCCCACACACCCACCCACGCAATCACACATTTATGGACTAATCTTCTAGAAATTGGTATTAAAACGCAGCTACTATGTGGTTTTTTTTTAAGTTTTACACCCCTACCCACCCACCCACGCACCCAGCCATGCATTCCCACATTTATGATCGATTTTCTCGAAATTGGTATCAAAATTTTTTGGAAATGGCTACCATGTGGTTTTTTTAAGTTTTACACTTCCAACGCACTCACACACGCACGCACTCGCACACGCATGCACACATACATACAAAATTTTTCAAAAATCATCTTTTGGTTCTAGCGTTCTTGGGTGAAAGCATTTATTTATTAATCGTTAATAAATTTAAAAAATCACCCTTTATGAGTAATAACATTTTATATTTCTTGACGTGAGTCATTTCAGAAATGACTATATTAAGTTGCTGGTTTCACATATTAAATGTCATCATGAAGAAAATGAGTGAAATGGAAGAGCATGGTAATAGACAGAGTGAAATTAGTACATATATATATACCTAAATACATATCCCTGCCGGAAATTTCTAACAAATGCATATAAAAAAAAACTTGTCCGTTTATTATGTGCTTTTGAAATCGTAATTCCTCACAAATGCAAACAAAATCTTTATCCGCATTTGTGGATTTAAGCGAATACGAAACGTGTTTGCAATTGCAACCAAATACGATTTCAAAAGCGCATAGTAAACGGACAAAAACGAACACGAATAGCATTGAGGAACTCGGGCATAAACCGATAAAATATCTATCCGCATTTACGGATTTAAGCGGATACAAACGTGTTTGCAATTGCAGAATTCTTTGTATTGGGATCGTATCAGAAAAATTAAACTGATAGAAATAGTTTTGACACCTTTAATCTTAATATCCGCTTTTTGCAAGCTTTATATAATTCTCATGACTAAAACTTAAATACGAGATAGATAGCGCATCGCGCGTCGCATAGTGGTAAACGAACGAACTAACGACTACTGAATACTGTTTTTTGTAATGTTTTATATGTTTATGTACGCAATAAAACTATATCCGCATATGCGAGTTAAAAACTTATCGTACTGTGTCGTAAACATATCGTAATGTGTATCAGCATATGTGCGTTTGTCTGTATATACGGATGCCAAGTTTGTACGCATTTTATAAGCACAAAAAATAAGCACATAATTTTTAGAATGTTGCTATAACATTTTTCATGAAATATTACAGTTACATGTTCTTATAATGTCTCTACAATATTACATTGCAACTTGCAAGTTTGTAACATTGCTGCAATGCAATTGCAATGTTCTGTGCTGTATGGATGCGAATTGACCGATCCGATTACGTATTCATCTTTTGCACTTTTTTTGCACGATAATAACAAATCCTGTATTCGTAGGAGCGTAAATAAAAACCAGCAATACTTGAGTGCGTAAAAATTCGGACGAAAATGTTATCAATTGCACATACCGGCAGATATCGAATAACGGCAATCCAGTTACGGATACGTGCAGATAAATTTTATATACGCAGATGCGTATACAACCAGGTATAAAAACCAGCATTACTTGGATACGTATCAATGCGGATAAGAAATATCTCGTAAATTGCAGACAAACACTGATATGAAGTAATTTTGATCAATGCATATAAATGCGAATAAAAGATGTGTCTAAAAATGCGGGTAGTTGCAAACTTTTTAGGTGCGTACAAATGCGGATAAAAATTTGATTGAAAATTTCAAATGCATACGTACATATTTTTTGTACTTATAAATGCGTACAAACTTGGGATCCGTATATACAGACAAACGCTCATATGCTGATACATTACGATACAGTATGATAAGTTTTTAACTCGCATATGCGGATATAGTTTCATTGCGTACATAAATATATAACATTTTGATCTGCATTTTTATAGGCGCGGACATCACCAGATACACGCTTATTAAAACGTATAAATACGGATAAAATACTGATCCGCATTTGATTGTTCTTGACGGAAATTTCCGGCAGGGATATGTATACATATCCCTCTTTATATTTTCTCGTCTTTCTTTCTTCTTCTTTATCCCTTCTTTATTAACTTTATCTCTTCATTTTTAACTTTATTTACTTTAGCGGTTTACTTTGACAGTTTGACATAAACTGTCAAACTGTCAAACGACACGAGCGAAACAAGTCACACAAACAAAATATTTTATATTTGCGCATTGCAAATATGTCTTGAGAGACAAAATCGATTTGCGTGTGTGCGTTAATATGTACGTGAGTGACTGAAAGTTGAAAGTCTTAAAACATGAAAATTATATAACTTTTTTGGGTACGAATTATCGAGACCTCGGGATTGACTGCACCAATTATCTTCGAACTAGTCGCAATCGAAAGCTTATATTAACATTACATAAGCAAAATGCCGTTAGATTTTTTATTATGGCTTTAGTTCAAGAAATATCTTGACAGAAAGCTCGTATATGACAAGAATTCCGGATAACCTTAGTAGCGGCGCCGTACCCGCGGTACCCCGGACGTTATTATGATTCATAAATATTTTTACTCCTTTTTTTATACTTGGCGTCACGCCGCTACTGCGTCGCTTGATTCCTAAAAAGCATCATATTTTCAAACATTCCTCTTATCTCGTACAACATCTGAAAAAAGAATTAAACATGGACAGAGATTAAACGTGAATAGAGCTCTGATTACCAAAAAGAATGTGACATTGTATTTTTCCTGCCTACAAGGCGTATTTCATTGAATCATATCATTGCCAAGGTTATAGGTATATTTATTAATGTCAAAATTAATAGAAGACGTATATATGAGAAATTGCCAACCTCATTATTAGTAGTTATTACAAAATCGCCCAGAAAACTTCTCTCTGAATGAAAGAAATAGCTGGATGGTGCTTTGAAAAGCGGCACTTTGTTGATAAGACAATCTGGGAATTTCTTAACATCCCTTAAAGTAAAACATCTTATATTTTCTAAATTATGAGTGGAACTGTGAACAATAAAAAATTATGTATATGGGAGCATGATATGTGTGTATGATAAGAGTAAAAATACCCCAAAAGGTTAAAATAATTTCATTAATAATTTTATTAATTGTAATAAATAAATTAGTCTACCTAATTAATAGCATTATAATATACAGAGTGCGCAAAAGGTCCCGTAGTGGTCTGATATTTCGGAAAGGAAGCATTTTTCAAAAAAATGTTTCAGACAAAAGTTGTAGGGTTTAAAAAAGTCTATTTACTAATCTTATCAGTTCGACCTTGGGTGACGTCGCCGAAGCCAAGGCAACGTCATCTTGAATTTTTTAAATGGAACCACCTTATTTTTGTTTTATAAATCGATTCCTCGCAACTTTCTGCATAAAAAGTAAAGAATATTTAACTGCGCTAATTGAAAAAATTACATACTTTTTCTTAAAAATAACTATGCGTTTTTCTTACACCAATTAATTCCTTTCATTATTTTGTGCATAAAGATTTTGAGATAAGATCATCGAAAAATGAATATTTTACGAGATATTTCATAGTTTACGTAAGATTATGTCAAACTAATTATAAAATATCTCGTAAATTATTCACTTTTTGACTACCCTTATAACTATTTATGCAGAATATTGCGAGAAATCGATTTATATAACAAAAATAGGGCGGTTCCATTTAAAAAATTCAAGATAATCTTATCCTGACTTTAGCGACGCCACCCAAGGTTTAACTGATTTAATTAGTAAATAGAATCTTTCTAAACCCTACAACTTAAGTCTAACACTTTTTTTTGAAAAATGCTTCCTTTCCGAAATATCAGACCGTTCCGAAACTTATTGTGCACCCTGTATATTGAGAATTTTACCGTGGAGATTGAGTAAGCAAGTATTTAATCTCATCAATGAAGAAAGAATAGTTTAATATATTTTCAGGCTTGAAAATTATTAAACTATATCATTAAAGTCATTTCTTAAATGTTCATCCAAATAAAATTCGTCTTCATGTTTTATTAAATTATTATCCATTGAGCTATTGTAATAATAAACAATTGGCCTATTGTCACAATAATATTTATAAATTATTTGAGACATATATCGGTAACTGTCTCACAATATTTATGCCTGTTTTTAAAAAATTTAAGCTTTTTTTATCTTTCTGTTCGTTTTCTTTAAAGTCCTTCTGCTCATTTTCCTTAGTCTGCTTGTCATAAAGTTTCTTCGCAGAAGGCCACCTAAAATTGCAAAAAAAAGAATTTGAATAAAATAATCGAAATTTACACTAAACAATGCTAATGCATCAGTAATAAATTTTCAGAGCAACAAATTTTTTAAAATGCATAATATTCAAAATATCAGTCAAATTAGCGATTATTTTGTTCCAATGCAGACAATATAAAATATAGAATCTTTAATTTCAAATTGTAATTAAATTTTACACTAAGTAGATATTTTTTCCGATAGACATAGATTACCTTCAAAACTTGTGCGTAACACATAAAATTCTAAGAGAATTTAAATTTTTTAAATAAAATATATGTGTATATATACATATATGTAACGTGAACGCGCGCGCGTTCTTGAAAGTTGGTTTATCTTCTTTTTTTTCCGGAAACATTAAAATTTCTTTGAAGCTCGAAGGGTCTCTCTCAGGTAATGCATTTCTGTGTGAGAGATCTTCGAGTTTCAAAGAAGTGTTATTGTATCTGGAAAGGAAAAATTTTTTTAAAGAGGAAACAACTACATACCTATCTTTTGTTTATTACATACATATGTTTCTGGCATGGAAAAATAGCGAGAAGGGAGTAAGATGTGTGCGTGACGACCTTAAGATCTGTCAATTTCTTTTAATTTTCACAGTGACGTAAAATAATAATCTTTAATATGATGATTCTTATCATACTCACTAAAATCTTGCTTATTATTTGTAAAAATTGAAGAATTGATAAATAAATTATAATTTTAAAAAATTTTGATTTTTTAAAGAAATTTTAATTTTGTTATCTTGCCCCTACATAGAAATAAGTTGACTTTTAGCAGTGGGTAAAATGACGAAAGTTTAAGTTAGGTTAGATTGAGAATGGACTTTTTTATGAATAAAAAAATTTAATGTAATGAACTTTCTATATTATATTTTGATATTATAATAATTTGAACACAACATGAAAGAAAAATAAAGATAGAAGAAATATTTTATTTATATAAATAAAAAAAACGATATAGTTATTAAAACGCTAGAACAAAAATAATTATTTATAAACCTAAAATGTAAAATAAATTAAAACCGAATTAAAAGCGAAATTAATTTTTTAAAAATTAAGGAATATTTAAAACCAATTTAAATCAAACATTACATTGAAAGATAATTAGTTTTCAATTAATTAATTATTCAGTCGCTAGTAGATAACTAATCAGAGTTTTAAAATAATTGACCAGAACTAGCTTCAAAGATTTATTGAAAATTCACGACGTTTCGATCATGTGGTTGTGGTCCTTATCAAGTGAATATACTAAAAGTACATATATATACAATTAGATGAGGTTGTTTTTTAGTTTTTACAAATTAGAATAATTTTTAAGAAGAAGGTAGCCACTTACAAATAAACGTTGATAGACAATTAATATTCAAACGTATCACATTTCATATAAGTTGAGTTACAGATTAAAAAGTTAAAACAAGCCAGCAACATGTCACAACTAAGGATCGTCAGTTTCTGTTTAAATTAAGATAAAGCTATTTAGACGACCTTTATTATTTTGTCATATATATTATTCAAACATTCTGTGTCCTTTTGTGAGTTGATCGTGTTGTCAAATTTTTTAATAAAGAACATCTCTGCTAACTCTCTCTTTCTTACATGTTTCTCGCTATGTAAAATATTATAAGTTTTCCAATCAAAATCATGCGCAAATTCCGATCTATGCTTACTGATGACAGAATGAGATGACGGATGCAATTTAATATTGTTGCAATGTTCTTTGAAACGTGTACTGAGGTGTCGTTTAGTCTGGCCTATATATGAGGCATTACAATCATTGCATTTTATTTGGTAACCACATTCGTATTTCGGTCTTTAGTTAGTACGTCTTTCCCACACTTTATTATAGTATTAAGTTTTTTAGGTAAACTATAAACCACTCTCAAGCCACTATTTTTCAAGGAATAAGCAACATTGTCAGTAACATCCTTGATGTATGGTAACGAAATATATTGAATTTTGTCGGAAGGTTCAAAATGAGTGGTGTTACTTGTATTATCATTATGTTTCAAAAAATTGATTCTCTTATGTATAAACCGCTTAATAATTTGTTTAGAGAAACCATTATTTAATAAAATTTCTTTAACTGTTTTGATATTATCTCTGTGGAAGCAATCATCCGATAATAATAAAGCGTGGTCAACAAGATTATAAATAGTGTTACATTTATATTTAAAAGGGTGGTTGGAGAGATAATTTATATATCTACCCGACCATGTGGGTTTTTTGTACCAGTTGGTTATAAGTTTATTATCCTGACGTATAATGGTAGTATTTAAGAAAGTGATTGAAGAATTGCACTCAATCTCATGTGTAAACTGTAAACGTTTGTGGTACTTATTAAACCTAGTTAGTATTTCATTAATATTAGTGCGTGGTACTATAGCGAAGATGTCGTCCACGTATCTATAATACATTGAAACGCAAAAACCCAACGATTTTAGACAGTGTGTTTCTAGATCATCCATCACTAAATACGCTAAGATTGGGGATAAAGGGGAGCCAATCAGACTGCCAAAGATTTGCTCATAATATAGTCCATCAAAACAAAAACTTGTTGATTCAAGAATGGTCTCAATCGCGTATAAAAACTGTGCCAAATTTAAATTAGTTTCCCTTGATATGTCGTCCCATCTTTTTGTAATCGCATTCAAAACTAAGTCTTTAGGGATGTTGGTAAAAAGAGAGATGACATCTAAAGATATCATCAACTCACTTTCGTCTATAATTCTGTCCTTGATAATTTTAACGAAAGACCAACTATCTTTAATGTGTGAATTTGGTTTTTTAATAGACCGATGTAATATGTTGTGGATGTAGCTCGATATGTTATATGATGGGCTACCAAGTGACGAAACTATAATTCTCAACGGGAAACCATCCTTGTGTATCTTTGGGAGTCCGTAACACCGTGGAAGATTACCATTAGTACAATTAAGATAATTATACGTTCTGTCATCAATGAGACCGTTAGTGCGCCAAGATTTAACAAGCGAGTTCAATTTATTAGTGAAAGGTTTTATCGGATCCTTCTTTAATCTCTTATATGTAAAGGGATCATTAAGTAACGTTCGCATTTTTTGTAAATAGTCGGTTCTGTCTAAAACTACAGTCGTTTGTCCTTTATCTGCTCTAGTAATTAAAATGTCTTTGTTATTGCGTAAAAACTCTTTGCATTGTGAAAAACCTTTAAGAAAAATTCTATCTACGTAAATAACATGTTTCCTATCTCGAAGAAACTTATGCAGCGAATGCACAATTGAGTTCCTAGCATCTGTTAAAACATCAGTAGGTATTCTACATGAAACCGCTTTGAAATTCTTCAACACACTTAAAACACCGTTTAAACGATCAGTCCTATTGGATTGTTGTAACGGCAAAGCGAAGTTATCACCAAGACTCAAGATATCAGAAACAGTGTCAGGTATTGTTTTACTACTAATATTAATCAACCATTTGGAGTTATCAATTTTCTTGAAAGGATCTAAATTGTTATCGTTTATTCTAAAATGCATAAAATGCAATGATTGTAATGCCTCATATATAGGCCAGACTAAACGACACCTCAGCACACGTTTCAAAGAACATTGCAACAATATTAAATTGCATCCGTCATCTCATTCTGTCATCAGTAAGCATAGATCGGAATTTGCGCATGATTTTGATTGGAAAACTTATAATATTTTACATAGCGAGAAACATGTAAGAAAGAGAGAGTTAGCAGAGATGTTCTTTATTAAAAAATTTGACAACACGATCAACTCACAAAAGGACACAGAATGTTTGAATAATATATATGACAAAATAATAAAGGTCGTCTAAATAGCTTTATCTTAATTTAAACAGAAACTGACGATCCTTAGTTGTGACATGTTGCTGGCTTGTTTTAACTTTTTAATCTGTAACTCAACTTATATGAAATGTGATACGTTTGAATATTAATTGTCTATCAACGTTTATTTGTAAGTGGCTACCTTCTTCTTAAAAATTATTCTAATTTGTAAAAACTAAAAAACAACCTCATCTAATTTTATATATGTACTTTTAGTATATTCACTTGATAAGAACCACAACCACATGGTCGAAACGTCGTGAATTTTCAATAAATCTTTGAAGCTAGTTCTGGTCAATTATTTTAAAACTCTGAATAATTAGTTTTATTTTGTATGACATTTGTGTGTGTGTGTGTGTGTGTGTGTGTGTGTGTGTGTGTGTGTGTGTGTGTGTCAGTGTCATCCAATATAATATTTGATAAAAGTTTTATAATATAATATTTAATAAAAGTTTTGTACTCTAAATATTGCATAATTTAATTTATACTATTAATACTATTAATTTAATTTATACTATTAATTTTCAGATATAGCGGTTATAGCGGAAGTTATATCGGCGTCCTGCGGGTAAAGTCTTGCCAGCATTTTATTTGATACGTGAATGCGTGGCTTTGAATTTACTAAAATAGCGACCTATTTCGCTATTATCGATCCATTTTGGCGTTGTTAAAGTAATAGCGTCTAAATTAAAAAATAAAAAATAAATTTATGATAACTGAGATAAACAAAATAATAAATATAATTACATAATAAATAAAATAATAACTAGTATAAATAAAATATCTAAATTATGAAAGGGAACAGAATAAACCGAAATAAAATAAAATATTATTTTATACTGTGTGCAAAGAGATGAGCTAGTAGAATAAACAGATATAATTTTAAATACATACGCGTCTAATGATATTTATACCTTCTCCCACGTAACACATTTTATTACTTTCGGTAAGAATTATGTAATATGTTTGTTCCTTGTTAACATTAAAATTGCGACAGTAATTCAACAGCAATTCACATTGCATAAAAAAATCCAACGGACACAGATTATAAGAGTCCGACACACTGCACGTAACATCTGTATCTTCATATCGATGCCATCCAATTATCACGCCGCACAATGGGTTCCAAGTGGAAAAAATCTGAATTTATATAAGTATTCATAGGAGGATAATAAACATATACATTTGAAGAGAGATATCTATATTTCTATTATTGTATGAAATTTATCATTTTTGTATCTGAATAGAAATATATTTGTTGTGAATTATTGATATAAAGTATCATCGATAATATGAAATTCTTAGGCTTTTATTCCATATGTTCCTACAACTTTTTAAAGATCCTACATTGAAAATTATTATATGGGATTTAAAATTTGACATAATAACTATGAAAAAACGTATTTATTTCTTTCTTAAATCGGATTCTTTATGCAACGAATAATAATATTATAAAATCGTAAACCCTTATTAACCTTCATCCTTGAATGAATCTCATCATTTATCTACATTTCCCTACAATCGGAAATTTATATAAATTTGAAATTATACTATATCTTACCATATGCAATTAATTACAACTGCGATTTAGTGCAATTATGTTTATAATAAGAATTATAACTAGGAACATATAGGAACACCCTCATTAGACTAATCAATGTATTTTCAATTGGATAATCATTAATGGCCATAGTTATTAGTATATCATTAAAAATCAGCAAAATCTCATTTCTAATAAAATTTTATTAGTTTGCAATGCTATACTAATAACTCTGCCTTATTGAAGATACAAGATCGATTGTTGTTGCAAATGAGAACACTTTCATTATAAGTTGAAGTGAGATGGTAAAAAGACAAAGAAAAGAATAGTGCAAACGCATTATATTGAAATCATAAACTAGAAATAATATGTAATATATCGTTAACTGTAATAATATTTCGTTAACTGTATAATTCTTATTTTCGCTAACTGTATAATGTTCTTGATCTTATGATATTTCTGTTTGAAGAAGTTATTCAAATCTTATTATCTCTTTTATTTGTAACTTGAGTTTTAAGTTAATCTTTTTTGCACTACTGTGAATTATATTAAAAAGGTTCTTAATAAAAATATTATTTAATTGTATTTACTTTCAGTTCAAGTTTATTATAAAATACCTATTTTGTTATAAAATATATTTTTCTTTCTTTTGGACACGCATTTCAGATTGGTCACCACTTTTTGAATAACAATATATTACATAATTAATGTTTATAGAATTTATATTGATGTTTTCTTTATTCTAATATAACAATATTGACAATTAAAAACTATTAAAATCATCAAAAAAGCCTAAATCTCTAAAGGTTAACCAATTATATAATTTTTCCGCGATTCACGTATATGGCACCACTGTGCACCGGCACAAGAAGGTAGATTTTTAGCAGGGTTGGGTAGTAACTAGATAAATAGTTAAAAGTTAAGTTAATAAGTTGAAAAGTTAATAACTTTTAACTTAAATTAGTTAATTTTAAACGTATTAACTTTTAACTTAAACTAGTTATTTTGAAATGCATTAACGTTAACTTGTTAACTTTTTTTATGCAACGGTACTATCCTCGGCGCACGTAGAGCGTATGTTTAGTGCAGGTTGTTTAGTATATAATAATTTAAGAGGAAATTTGACGATTCATAATTTTGAGATGACACTTTAATTAAAATTCAATAAGTATTACTAAATTGTTTTAACTTAGAGTATTTTAACTTAGTTTTTAATTATTCCTAATGAACCGTTTTGTCTTTAAACACTATAATATTTCTATTACTATAGTACATATACATATATATATATATATATTTAAATAAATATTATAGTATATTTAAATGAGTATTATTACATGTATAAGGAAAAATATATTATCTCTCTTATAAAAGACTACCTTTTTATTATATCATTTAAATTAAAAATGTACAATTAAAAGATTAATTATATAAAAAACATATAGTTTTGCATAATTAACATTTAACTTTAACGACTTAATTTATTTTTAACTTAACTTTAACTGAATTAATTTTTGTTTAAGTAACTTTTATCGTAAATTTAGTTAATTTATGGGCCGTTAAACTTAAATTAGTTAAAAAAAAAAAAACTTACCCATCCGTGATTTTGAGGTTTATCAGGATGTGTTACGAATCATTCCAACCGCAAATTTTCCTCTGGTCTTGTATTTAACTGCTCTGTTTTTTTAAAGCGGAGCATAACCTGGAAAGTGTAAGTTCAGACATTAATTGATCTTTCTTGTCAAATAATGTCGAAACAAACTCTTAAAGTTAAATTATAGGTAGTTCAATTATAGATAATTATAATTTGTAATAATTATAATTTATGTAATTGTACATGTTATCAAAGAAAAATCTCATAGAGATATTTGTCATTATTATTATATATTGTTGCGCCCCCTCGGATCTGCATCCTCATCCTCGGGATCACCCCGTATACGTTTCCGGGAGATCGTCGTCAAGAGGGTTGTTTATCAACAACCCCGGACTTTTCTTTTGTTTATCGGCACCATCTTTAGTCTTGGTCTAGCTGTCATACCGAATTGACGTGTTACGCGACCACAGACAATATTTCCATTAACATTGTATTTCTTCTTCTTTGTATCTCTAAAGGGTCGTTATTCCATTAAAACATCATTCTTTGTATAACGTGTATTAATTTATTTCGCGCGCAAGTGATAGTGCTCGTGTGAGAGGATATCTTGCGAGATATCGCAAGAGGCGTCCGAGGGACGTAACATTTTGGGGGCTCGTCTGGGATCGTCCGAAAAATCCCAACAACGAAATGGCAGTGCAGAATTCTCCGAGAACTACACGATCTCGAGCGGCTGTCAACGAGGCTTCTGACACGGATGCGCTACAAGCCGCACTTCGAGAACTTCAAGAAACGCGTGCCGAACGAAAACGACAACAGGCTCACTTCGAGACTCTTCTTCGAGAGAAGGACGAACAGCTGCGTCAACTCGAGCAAAAAATTTCTTTACAGCAATACCAGCTAAGTCCTTATAGAAATAGAGCTTGCGGAGACACGCAAAATAATTTTGGGGCTTGCGCGAGTACCGCGAGAGCCGCGACAAACGCGAGTGCCGCGACGAACGCGAGTGATGTGACCGCCGACTTTCGTGCGAAAACGGGCTTAAAATTGAAGCTCGACACATACGGGAAAGTTCCGCTGCGGGAGTTCCTCTCCCAATTTCTTCTCATCGCGATCGCGAACAATTGGGATGATAAAACAAAGACGATCTCTCTTGCCGCGAATTTGAGGGGAAAAGCGCGTACCGTTTTAGAAAATGTAGAGAATTTTGAGGAATTAACTTTCGCAGAGTTAAAGTCGAAATTAGAATTGCTTTTCGGGGACGGAAATTTAACTCAGAATTATTATTCCCTTTTTACTAATAAAAAACAAAAATATGGGGAAGATTTTGCTTCATTCGGGGCCGAACTCGAGAGACTTTCGCGACTAGCTTACCCCGAATGTCCTTTCACAGTTCGCGATAAAATTGCATGCGCGCAATTTGTTTCTGCGTTATCAGACAATTTTGTAAAAAGAACCCTCCAATTAGAAGGGATAACTTCTTTAAATTTAGCCATCGAAAGAGGAAAAGCCATTAAAATTATTCGAGACGAGAATTTTGAAAGAAAAAAGGATTTCGGGAATAATGAAAATAAGAGAGATTTCGAAAACAATAGAAATAAGAGAGATTACGAGAATAATGGGAATAATGGAAATAATGCGGGATTTAATAAAAACCACGAAAGACAAAATTTTCAAAAAGGAGAGAGGAACCATGCGCGAACAAATTCCGAGAAAAAGAAAGAACATTTTGACTCGAAAGGGAAAGCGCAAGCGAACAGTTTTTCCTCGAAGGATAAAGAATGTTGGTCTTGCGGAAAGACCGGACATTTGCGGTTTCAGTGCCCTGACGCAAAGGGAAACTAGAATTGGTTGAACTTTTCGGGGAAAGTTCGACTTTTTCAGATAACACCCCGATTTCAGATTTTGTCGAGTGTAGCGTTAGAAGGATCCAAAAGAAAGATTATATTTCGTATTTCGGGAAATTGAACGGAAAAGGTTGTCTTTTTAAAATCGATACAGGCTCTGACGTTTCTTTATTGAATAATAGATTAGTAGGAGAAGATCTTGAAAAGATTTCAGTCAAAAATATTAATTTAAAGTATCCAACCGGAGAGAAAATTTTAATTGAATTTTTAGTAAAAGTTAAAATTGAAATCGGAAATTATTTAGTTGAAGTCCTTTATTTATTGCTGATATTCATGATCAATGCATTCTCGGAATTGACTTTCTTAAAATGATTAATTTGGATAATGTTTTTAATAAAGCTTTTAACGAATTTACGAATAACAAAGAATTAGAGAATTTTCAATGTTCAAGAATAAAAGATTTTTCAAAGAAAATCCCATCTATTTTAAATGAACTTTTTAAAGAGAGTTAAATTGATTTGCAAGAAACTCAGAAAGAAACTTTTATCAACTTTTTAAATAAATTTCAAGATCTATTCTCCTGCGATATTGTTGCCGGGAATTGCAATGTTATCGAACACATGTCATAAATGTGAAAGACTCTCTCCCTATAAAAGGCACCCCGTAGGATTCCTTTTCAGATGAGAGATGAAGTGGATAAAATAATAGAGGAGATGAAAATCAAAAGAATCATTGAAGAATCTCAAAGCCCTTGGGTTTCGCCAGCCGTCATACAACCCGTTTACAACCCCCGAAGAGTTAAAGGAAAAGCTCCCAAGTTGCAGAGCAATTGGGAAGGACCTTTCTCTGTACTGAAGAAATTCAACGATGTGGTGTATTGCATTCAGAAGACACCCAGACATCGGAAGAAAGTGGTTCACGCGGATAGATTAGCTCCATTTATAGAAAGAAATGTTGTTAGTTGTTAGTAAGAAATAGGTCAAAGCCTGAATAAAAATTATTAGGGATTTGGGAGATGTGTGTATGTGTGTGTGTATTTTCGTTTTAGAATTTCTACTGCGTAAAGAATGTTTTCTTTTCTAGTCAAAGATCTTCGAAGAGAGGTTTGCCTGAGTCTTCGTTACGAAAAGGTTCTCCGAGAAAGTGACCGAGACTCACCGACATCAACAATTGACAAAAGGAGATTTCCCATTCGTTTTGTTCCAAGAGTTATTTGAATCTTCAACTAAGAAGACCGTCTCATCTTCAGCTGGATGGTCATTATGTTCTTCACAATTGAGAAGACTGCCTCTCTCGTGGTTTTTGATCCGTGGTTTTCCCACGAGACGAAGGACAAATGCCGAGACAGAGACTTGAGGAGTCCACGAGGGACGATGGGTCCACGGATGATACTTCCCCCCCTTATCTGAAGATTCGACGTTTGTTCTTCGATTTTCTCCGGAAGACGCTTCAGCGAAAGCAGCAAAACAACAGCGAGGAGAGCAGGAATTTTCTATCACCTCGGCGGGTGTGAGGAAGAGTCTGGCCAACTTTTCTTAGAAGACACCGCTCGAGTAGGGAGAAGAAGAGGGCGAAGCCCGGTAACCTGTAGCAGCAGCTCAGGGAGGACAGGATTCATCCGGACAGAAAAGACGCAAAGATTGGGATCAGGCGTTTCGCTCGACCACCCATAGCAGCAGCTTGGGAAGAGCAGGAGAATCGTCGGTGCCCTGGAATCAGCGTCAGTGTCCTGGGTCTTCAGCAGTCTCCGTGTTGAATTGTCGGGACGACAATCTTAAAGAAGGGGGGCAGTGTTGCGCCCCCTCGGATCTGCATCCTCATCCTCGGGATCACCTCGTATACGTTTCCGGGAGATCGTCGTCAAGAGGGTTGTTTATCAACAACCCCGGACTTTCCTTTTGTTTATCGGCACCATCTTTAGTCTTGGTCTAGCTGTCATACCGAATTGACGTGTTACGCGACCACAGACAATATTTCCATTAACATTGTATTTCTTCTTCTTTGTATCTCTAAAGGATCGTCATTCCATTAAAACATCATTCTTTGTATAACGTGTATTAATTTATTTCGCGCGCGAGTGATAGTGCTCGTGTGAGAGGATATCTTGCGAGATATCGCAAGAGGCGTCCGAGGGACGTAACAATATATTAATATATAGAGATATTTGTCATTATTATTATATATATTAATATGCGGCAAGTATAGTATTAACATACCTTACGACTTGTGATGTAATATATAGATTCACGCGTATAAATCCTGAAAGAGTTATCATATTGATTTATAAAATTCGATAGTAATTCTCTCATCTCTCGCCACATCTGGAAAAAAAGATTAAACATGAGCATAGATTAAACATGAATAGAGCTCTGATTACAAATGAAAAGATAAGAGATTGTATAATTATATCTGCCTATATAAAGCGTTTCATTGATTCATATTTTTGTCATGGTTACAAGTTTATTAATTAGTGTTAAAATTAATAAAAATTATATATGATTAATTGCTAACCAGGTCAGCTGTTATTAAAAAAACATCTCCAGAACATCTCCTTAAATACAGTGTCCTAAACAGCGACATTTGGTTGACAAGACAATCCGAGAATTTCTCAAAATTTATGTTAAAACATCTTACATTTTCTGATCCAATTAAAGCACTAAAAATTAAAAAATTATACATGCGTGCATGCATGCGTGTAAGATAAAAGTAAAAATACCGAAAGATTCAAATCTAATATTATACTTACTATTTTGGTATCCAAAATATACAGTAGATGGGTATAGCACTGGAGCGATAATGCAGATCTATTACATCGCAACGTAGATCAAGTCTCCTGGCCACGCTGTGATATATTACATATAAAATTATATCGCGGCCATATTTAGTTTTTAAAACCTGTGCCAGAAATTACAGTTCCAGAAAATAATTAGAGCGAGAATATTTTTAATATAACAAACATATATGGCCAATATATGCTGTATATATATATGTTGTATTATATTGGCCATAATTATAATATATGAAAATCTATAATAACTTACATCTATACACAAGTATTCCAAATTTGTGTCTTCCGATTTGCTTAGTCGAAAGTTTAATGTGCCAAATATATATTCCTGGAGTGTATCCATTATTTGCATTCCTTCTGGTTCATCCCAATGACTAGCATAGGTATTGTTGTTTTTCCAATAGGTAAAATCCTCAGCGGACGTCGAGAATATCAAATGGTTGGAATGTTTTTCTCTGAGGCAATTCAGTACTTCTCGTGCGATATTATCTAATGATGCTTCCACCGACGAGTAAAATAAATATTTTTGAGGTTGAATATATTGCGCCACAATAGTAGCAGTCGCTTCCAAAAGTTGCTTGCTGAAAGGTAGTTCTTTAAATATTTCGCATTATCGAACGTAGACCCATATAGTGAAATATTTTTATATTGCAATATCTTTTGGTTAAATTGCAACCAGTTCTTCTGAAAAATTTACGTATTAATTGTAATGAATAAATTGATTTATGAAATTAATAGCATTATAATATATATATATATTGAGAATCCTACCGTGGAGATTGAGTAAGCAAGTTTTTAATCTCATCAATGAAGAAAGAATATTTTAAGATATTTTTGGGCTTAAAAATTATCTCATCCAAGTTATTTCTTAAATGGGCATTCAAATCAAATATGTCTTCCAGTTTTATTAAATTATCGATTGATTTATTATCATAATTATCGTTTGACTCATTGTCATAATAATGTTGATGAATTATTTGTGACACATAACTTCGTAATTGTTTCGCACAATTTACGCCTGTTTCCATAAAGTTTAAGCTTCTTTCATACATTTGTTCGTTCTCTACAGATTCCATTTGCTCATTTTTTTTAGACTGCTTGTCATAAAGTTCTTTCGCAGAAGGCCATCTGAAATTGGAACAAAAAATATTGTAATAAACTTTTGAAAATTACATAAAACTGTGCATCAGTAATGAATTTGAAGAACTATAAATTCTTTAAAATGTATAATATTTAAAGTATCAGTCAAAAAATATCAATTTTTTTGTTTAATGCAGAAAATATTATATATATATAATCTTCAATTTTAAATTGTAATTAAATTTTACACTAAGAATATACAATAGAGTAAATACAATGGACAAAATTATCAACATTATATTATAGCCTTAGAGTGTAACTATAACAAATTATTTAATGTTTACATTCCATATATATAAAATAGTATAGTTTATCAAATTCATTATTAAAATAATAAAATTATATAATGAAAATTAATTTAATTAATTTAAAATTAATTAAATAAAAATAATCAAATAAAATAATTAAAATAAAATAATAATTAAAATAAAATAAAATAAATTGAAATAAAATATTTAAATTTATAAAATAGAAATTCAAAATTACTAATTTTTAATATACATATTCAAAATGGTTCATTCGATTTTTAATAACAATATTTTTTAAGTTTACAAATACATTGTGATTAATGATACATCAATCAAAAGAAAAACTATCCAAGTTTGACTCTCACCTTATAAGTTCTCGATGTGATTTCTCTTAGTTACACGAGCAACGTCGAGACGATAGTCAAATTCCTCCCATACTCTAGCACTAGCATGACAGTTGTCACTGACTCCATAGCTGTGACAATGCGTTTTTTAAACCTGTCCAAGCTTGTGGGAACACAATGGCACGCACACAACGTCCTCAACGTGCCTCAAAAGAAAAAATGATACCCTATGATTTGGTGCTCTAAAGCCCTAGGTCTCCTGATCTTACACTGTGCGACTGTTTCTTTCGTTAGGGGTACGTTAAGGATGCCGTGTACATGCCACCGTTATTCACAACCACCCTGGATGAGCTCAAAAATCGCAATTTTACAGCTGTGGAGTCAGTGACAACAAATATAATATGCTAAAGCGAGTATGAGAGGAATTTGACTATCGTCTCGACGTTGCTCTCTCTTGTAACTAAGGGAAGACACATCAACCATTAATAATATAAGAGACAAAACTTAGACAAATTTTTTTTTAATTAATGTATCTTATGTATGTATCTCTAATCAATTGTAAACTTCAAAAGTATAATAATTTGAAATCGAATAAATCATTTTGAATATAATCCTGTATTATTCTTTATTACTATATTATATTATATGTTATATTTATATTATATATTATATTCTTTTTATTATATTATGAAAATGGATAGAAGTAAATGGTCTAAAGAGAGCCAAGATGTAGAAAAGAGAATGCGAACAATTATTGTCAAAAAAATTTTCTTAATTATTAAAGAAAATAAATTCCTCTATAAACTTAGTTGTATTAGTTAAAGGGAACAAATGAAGGAAATGCTTTCAAGATAGCTGCTGGCACTTCGTTTTCTGTGTCTTTTTTTATTAGCCCGTTTCCTATCTGTATTTATATTGATTATTAGAATCTTTTTATCTGTGTTTATTATATTATTTTTAATATTTTTTATTTATTTTATTTTTGTAAAATATATTTTTTGCAGAAGTGATACGTAGTGCGATAGGCTAATGAGAAAAAATTACAATAAATTTACGAACAAAGAATTACCTCTGAGAAAACTTTTCTTCCCAATGCTTGTCATATTTGGCTGCCAATCGGAATTTCTTGCACACGCATCTGAAGTTAATGAAATCCTCAATAGTGATATCATTGTAGCTTAGAAAGATGGCTATCACTTCGACAGGTAAGCACATTATCGTAGCCATTACGACAAAAGTTCAGTAAAACACAAGAAAATAATATAAATTAAAGTGATCGCAATAAACCATTCGCGTTAATTAATTCCCTGCTTTTAAAAGCACACGAAATCTACTGCGATACTCTTCGTATGAGTCTACCGATCGCAAAGAACACTAGTGCGTGTTTTATGTGCATTCCAGACGTTTTAAACACTCTGTCCACTCTTATTTTGAAATCCTTACCTGAAAACCTAAAGGACTTTTTCCCACTATACAGTTGTCACTTGACGTGTCATGTGTACAGAAGAGGAACGAAACTCAGAAACTGAGAACACAATATTTTCATTCTACATATGCGCTTTTAAGACAGAAAAAGATAGAGGATTGCAGAATAGCAAAATATACTAAGATTCTAATAATAAGAAGGTATTCTATTGTAATTCAGGCACAATAATGCTAAACAAACAAATTTGTCCTGCTTGCTGTGCGCAAAAGCATCAATAAATGCTCTTATAATTTTGCATATACATATTTTATAGCAATCGGTAATATCGTTAAATACACTTCATGTGAGAGGAATAGCAATTATTAAATAAATAATTCTTTTACATATATTCTATTATTAAAATGAGACATAATAATTATTCTAATTATTTATTTTTTTTATCTGACGTAGATGAAAATTAACCATTGCTTTAATAAACTAATCCATTTCAGTTTTTCTACAAAGTTGATAATATCTACTGCCACGTATATAGAGTGTTAAAGAAATATGAAAAATTTGAATTTTGAACTTTTTAGTTGATACTATTCACATAGTCGAATAAAAAAATGCTTAGCAAATATTAAGACCTTGTCAAGCTTAGAAACATTTTCCAATAGAAATAGAACTATTTTCCAGTAGAAATTGGCTAAAACAAATATATAGTTAACAAAAATATGCTAAATAACTAAACAAAAGCATATTTCCTCTACTAATGAATTACTATGTAATTGATAAAATTCATAATAAATTAATTACAATTTTGTAAAATTTATGTTTCTTAAAAACATCAATTTCGTCATCGTGCCACTATATGTAGATGACTTTTAGTTATTGAATGATATGAAAAAAGGCTAAATTATGTTAGACTAAAAAAATGATCTTTTTTATAGATAAAAAAATTTGTTATAATAAACTTTTGATATTATTTTGATATGATAATATTTAAATGAACAAATAAAAAAATTAAAGTAGAATAAAATATCTCATTTATGTAACTAGAAACGATAGTTAATAGAACATTAAAACAATAACAATTATTTATAACAATTAAGAATTTTTTATAAGTATATTATTTATAATTATATAATGTAAAATGAAGTACAAATTGAAAACAAAACAATACTAGGAGTGCTACGCTATTTCTCAGGGAATGGCTGCATATTTTAATTGGATATAATGTTATTGCAATGATAAAGTTAGTTATATTATATTTAATAGACGAATATTCTTATTCCTTTCTCTCGATAGTGTATAAAAATATAAGAATCTGCAAAATCTAACTTGACGATACATTTTTAATATTCTATGCCTCCAGTGTTACAATCTGAAATAAATCTCTAGACTCTAGACTCTAGATCAAGGCTCTGAATAGTTAAAAAAAATATATATCATCAAGAGGGAGGCTAATAAGAGCCGGAAATTGCGAGATGTAAACGCTTATAATAAATTTAAAACTTCATGAATTTAACTGTTTATTGATTATACATTTTCCAATTCGGGCCATCTTCAGTAACTGTAACAACAAAGTCACAAAAACAAAAATTAAGATTTAGTATAATAAAAATACACGATTACCGCATTCTCATTGTTTCTCTCTGTTGAAACAACATAAAAAAAATTTGTTTGAAGCGTTGTCTTACTATTCGAAATTTAAAAAGATGAAATCATGCGGTCTGAACTCGTACGCGAGAACTCGAGATCTTCACACGGATTGAAAAAATATCGCCTCGATACTGTTCCAGCCGTCAAGGAGAGGGATGTTCGCGAGCATTCCATTGGATGTCGTGACATCTTTAAATAATTATAGTGTTAGATTGCGTGGAACTGTGCATAAAATATAAAAAAGAGGCGACTCACCGATATATACGCGGAAAAAATCGAGAACGGACAAGCTCAGCACGCACTTGTCAAACATGACATTGTGACTAACTTAATATTTGTATTAAAACTTAAGCAATGTGTATCGATGTCAGCGATATAAACAAACTAAGGACGACAATCAAGGTGTATGATTTATAATTTAGGAATTTTCTCGATTACAGGTATATACGTAAATACATATGTGGTCTAAATTCTCGGTATCACTCTGCTGGTTCAGACTGTTTATTTGTAGTTTGATAAAAATCATTTCAGATATTAATCTTTTTCTTAAGACTGGTTCCTCATACAAGATTTCAACATTATCCCAACAAAATTCATGATCTAGTAGTCTATGATCCGTAATCACAATCACCGAACGCTGAGTTGTGTTTCTCACAACAATTACAACTTGAATCGTGTGGTTGTCTCCAGATTTTAGATAGAGCAGTAATAGCATCAGTTATAGCGGCGTCTTGCGGGTAAAAACTTGCCAGCATTTTATTTGGTGCATAATGCGAACCTTCGAATTTACAAAAATAGCGACCTATTTCGCTATTTTCGATCCATTTCGGCACTGTTAAAGCTATAGTGTCTAAAATGAAAAAGATGCAATTAAAAAATAAATTTGTGATAACTAAGGCAGACAAAGAAATACATGAAATAGTGTAATAAATAAAATATATAATGACAAAAATAAATATACATAATTAAATTAAAGAAGGAAACAGAATAAAACAAAATAAAATAAAATATTATTTTATATCGTATGCAAAAAGATGAGCTCGTGTAGAATTAATTAATATAATTATAATAAAGACGCGTCTAAATTCATACCTTCCTTTACGTAACACATTTCATTTTTATCGGTAAGAATTACGTATATTGTTTGTTGCTGTCGAAAATTATAATCATGACGGTTTTTCGGCGGCAATAAACATATGTCCATGAACTCATGACTATCCATACGGTTCCATCCGATTATGACGCCGGTACAACTATCTATAGATTGATCACGATGTGTGACAATCAAACCTACTGAAAATTTAACGTTCTTTGATCTTGGTATAATCATCGCTCCTTTTATAAAGCGAAACCCGAACTGGAAAGTGTAAGGTAAAACTTTAATTGATCTTTTCAATCAATTAATTCCTAAATAAACTCTTATAGCAAGTTAAATTACTGCTAGTTAAATTATAATTTTAAATAATTATAATTCGTATGAAATTGTTGGTGTTATCAGAGAGAGAAACCTCATAGAGATCTTTTTTATCCTTATTATATATTAATATGCTAAATGTATACTGCTAACATACCTTAGAGTAGCCTCTGCTGTAGAATTCATGAGAAATAAGTTCAACAAAATTGTAATTATTCCTAGAAAACATCACTTCCTCAAACATTCCTCTTATCTGGTACCACATCTGAAAAAAAAATTAAACATGGGTAGAGATTAAACGTGAATAGAGCTCTGATTACAACTAAAAAGAATGTGACATTGTATTTTTTCTGCCTACAAAGCGTATTTCATTGAATCATTCATTGCCAAAGTTATAGGTATATTTATTAGTGTTAAAATTAAAGGAAGTCGTATATATGAGAAATTGCCAACCTCATTATTAGCAGTTTTTAAAAGAATGCTCAGAAAACTTCTCTCTGAATAAACGGTGCCGTGAAAAGTGGATGGAGCCGTTAAAAGCGACACTTTGTTGACAAGACAATCTGGGAATTTATTAACATCCCTTAAAGTAAAACATCTTACATTTTCTAAATTATGCGTGGCACTGTAAACAAAAAAATATTATGTATATGGAAGCATGTGTGTATGATAAGAGTAAAAATACCGAAAGGTTTAAATAATTTCAAATATAATATTATACTTACTATATTGGTTTCCAAAATATATATAAGGAATGTAATTTCAGATTTATTATGTCGCCAAATTCCAGACATATTATATCGCAACGTATACCAAGTCTCCTGGCCACACTGTGATATATTACATTTAAAATTATATTGTGGCCATATTTATTTTTTAAGACCTGTGCCAGATTACAATACAAAAATTAATTCGAACAGAAGTGTTTTAAAGATATAACAAACATATAGTCATGTTCACAATATTATTGGACATAATTTTAATATATTATACTCTATAATAACTTACCTTATCTATACACATGGATTCCAAATTTTTTAAGGATTTGCCTGGTCGAAAGTTTAGTTTGCCAAATATATACTCCTGTAGTGTATCCATAATCTGCGTTCCTTCTGCTTCGTTCCAGTGATTATCGTCGATATTGTTGTTTCTCCAATAGGAAAAAGTTTCATTGGGCGTTGAGAATATCGAATGGTCGGGATGTTTTTCCATAAGGCATTTCAATACTTCTAGTGCCATACTATTTAATGATGCTTTCACGCACGAGTAAGATACATTTTTTTCGGGTTGAACCCATTGTGCCATAATAGTAGCAGCCCGTTCCAAAAGCTGCTCTCTATCAGGTTTCATTTTATATTCATCCCACTTCTTTTTCAGCGAACGTTGCTTTAGATAGTGCATTATTTTTATATTGCAATATCTTTCGGTTAGATCGCAACCAGTTTTTCTGAAAAATTTAAGTATTAATTGTAATATGTAAATTAGTTTATAAAATTAATAGCATTACAATATACAGCGTGCGCGAAAAGTCCCGGAATGGTCTAATATTTCGGAAAGGAAGCATTTTTTAAAAAAATGTTTCAGACAAAAGTTGTAGGGTTTAAAAAAGTCTATCTACTATCTTATTAGTTTGACCTTGGGTGGCGTCGCCAAAAGCAAGGCAACGTTATCTTGAATTTTTTAAATAGAATCACCCTATTGTTGTTATATATAAATCGATTCCTCGCAATTTTCTGCATAAAAAGTAAAGAATATTTAACTGCGCTAATTGCAAATTACATACTTTTTCTTAAAAATAACTATGCGTTTTCCTTACACCAATTGATTCCATATTTTATGAGATATTTCATAGTTTACGTAAAATTATATATATCAAACTAAGTATAAAATATCTCGTAAATTATTCACTTTTTGACAATCCCATCCTTATAACTTTTTATGCAGAATATTGCGAGAAATCGATTTATATAACAAAAATAGAGCGGTTCCATTTAAAAAATTCAAGATGACCTTACCCTGATCTTAGCGACGCCATCCAAGGTGATAAAAAGACTGATCCAATTAATAAATAGATCTTTCTAAGCCCTACAACTTGAGTCTGAAACTTTTTTTGAAAAATGCTTCCTTTCCGAAATAACAGACCGTTCCGGGACTTATCGTGCACCCTGTATATTGAGAATCTTACCGTGGAGAATGAATAAGCAAGTATTTTATCTCATCAATGAAGAAAGAATATTTTAATATATTTTTAGGCTTGAAAATTATCTTATCAAAGTTATTTCTTAAATGTTCATCCAAATAAAATGCGTTTTCAAGGTTTATTAAATTATTATCCATTGAGCTATTGTAATAATAAGCGAATGGCCTATTATCATAATAATATTTATGAATTATTTGAGACACATATCTCGATAACTTTCTCGCACTTTTTACGCCTGTTTTTATAAAGTTTAAGCTTTTTTCATCTTTCTGTTCGTTCTCTTTAAAGTCCTTCTGCTCATTTTCCGTAGTCAGCTTGTTATAAAGTTTCTTCGCAGAAGGCCACCTAAAATTGCAACAAAAAATATTTGAATAAACTTTCGAAATTTACACTAAACAATGCTAATGCATCAGTAATAAATTTTCAGAGCAACAAATTTTTTAAAATGCATGATACTTAAAATATCAGTCAAAATATTGATTTATTATGTTTAATGCAGAAAATATAAAATATATAATTTTTAATTTTAGATTGTAATTAAATTTTACACTAAGAATATACAATAGTAAATATACAATGGACAAAACCTTATTTATGTTATAGCCTTATTTTGCAACTATAACAAGTAATTTAATTTTTACATTCCATATTTATAAAACAGTATAGTTTACCAAATTAATTATTAAATTAATAAAATAAATAATTAAATTAACAAAATAAAAATAATAAAATAATTAAATTAAATAATTAAATTAATAAAAATGCAAAATTACTAATTTTTAATATATTATTCTTTATTATTATGTTATATTATATATATTATATTTATATTATATATTACATTTTTTTTATTATATTATAAAAATAGAGAAGAAAATGGATTAATGGACCAATGCGTAGAAAAGAATGTGCAAGCAGTTATTTAAAAGATATTTTTTTAAATAATTTGATATTTTTTAAAATTTTTTATAAAGAAAATTAATTTTACAAAATTTCGTCTTATTGGTTAAAGGGAATAAATTGAAAAATTGAAGGAAATGTTTTGGAGATAACTGTTCGCACTTCGTTTTGTCTCGTCTCTCATTAGACCGTTTCACTACTCATTTTTATATTGATTATTAGAGTCTTTTTATCTGTTTTTATTATATTATGTTTTGAATATATATTTTATTTTATTTATTTTTATATAATATATTTTTTGCAAAAATGATATACATTGCGCGATAGATTAATAAAAGAAAAAATTATAATATACAATATGTTTACGAACAAAAATAATTATCTCTGAGAATACTTTAATACCTTTTTTCCAAAACATATTTGGCTCCCCACCAGAAATTCTTGCACACGCAACTGAAGTTAATGATATCCTCAATGCTGATGTCATCGTAGCCAAGAATTATGGCTATCACCTCGTCAGGTATGCGCATTTCCATAGCCATTACGAACAAAACACAATTAAATACAAAAAATAATATAAATTAAAATGATTGAACAAACTATTCGCGTATAACTAATTCCCTACTTTTAAAAGCACACCAATCTACTGCGATATTGTTCTTATGTGTCTGCCGATTGCAGAGAGCACAAATGCGTGTTCTGTACGCTACAGACGTTTTCCAAACTGTGTCCACCTTTATTCTGAAATCTTTACTTGAAAACCTAAAGGACTTGTGCTTTCTCCCACCATATAGTTGTCACGTGACGTGTCATGCGTACAATAGATGAACAAATCTCAGAAATTAAGAACACAATATTATAGATAGAACATAACATAAAAGTATAGGGGATTCGAAATACTTGTAAAACTATATCAATCTACATGCAAAAATAATAAAATAATAAGAAATGTTTAAAATGTATGTTATTCCTCATTAAACAGGGAAATCAGAGAATATATATAATATATACTAACAATAAATATCTCTAAAAGCAATTACGATTTCATATTTGATTGTGTATATTGATTAATACGATTGAAAGTAGCAGAAAAGTAATAAATATAATTTATTGTTCGTCGATTCTCTATTGTATAGTCGATTATAAGAAATCGTTATATTTTTGTAATATTTAATGGTAGATATTTTTATCGACATTGATTATTTTTAAAACTTGTGCGCAACACAAAATTTTAAGAGAATTTAAATTTTTTAAACAATATAAATATGTAGCATAAACGTTTTCGAAAGTAGTTTTTTCTTAAAAGAACTTTATTTTGTCGGCAACGATAGATACAATTTCTTTCAAGCCGGAAGGGTCTTTCAGGTAATGCATTCCTGTGTGAGAGAGTTTCAAAGACGTCTTACTGATTCGGAAAAAGAAATAATTCTTTGGAGAGAAAATAAATGCATACCTGCCTTTTATTCATTATATATGTCCTTGGCATAGTGATAAAGCGAAAATATCGGTATCAATAGGATGCATACCCCTAAGATGAGTATTTATTATTTGTTTATTAGTCGTATTGAATCAAAATTTATAAATTTATTTAATTACGTATGTGCTTATTGTTATACGCATCAAATATATATATGTAAATTTCTATGCGTATAATAATAATTTTTTTAAATACTAAATAATTTAGGCGCTGTGTGTGTGTGTGTGTTGTGTTTTAATTTGGAAATCAAAGCGAGATACGAAGCAGGACTTATAAATTATTACAATTTTTGCGAATGATTTACCTCCTTCAACGATGCTTGGAGTTGGATATATTTTGAATTTTTCTTCTATTTAAATGTAATTGGTTAATAATTTTCATAATAAGATCGCGTTCGGTAATAAATGAATCGCAGAATAATTCAAGTAATGACAAGTTATGATATATCAATCATTTATAAATAATTAATTAAGAATGCAATAAATACGGAACATAGAATATTTTATATCTAACGCGATTATTTTAAACAATTATTAAAATTAGATTATCAACTTGCGCAACTTATTAATTCAGCGACTGAACTACGTGCGATCGTTTATGCGTGTTAATTCTATACTTTAAAATGCTTGTATAATTTAATATTACGCGTATGTATATGTCACAGTACATAAAATATTTCGGCAATACTGAGAGACAAATATATTTCATCCGATTATTTATCGTTCGACTATTCGACGATCTAAATATAATTCGGATCGAGAACGCGCAGTAAAACAATTGAATCGCAGAATCGAATATTTAACATAACAATAAGCTCCGTGATACATCAATCGTTTTAAATAATTAATCTGTACTTTAAAATACTTGTATAATTGGGGCACTGGTGGGGTATACAGAAATTATTTAATCATATATATACATTGTAACCGTGATTATTTTCGGGGGTAATTATAAATATAATTACTTAAAGGGTCGTTGTTAAGGACTACCGGCACACCTTCGGCGCGATGTACGTAAACCGATCGATAAATGAATCGAAATACTTATCCAATAAGTTGGGCGCCAGGCGTGACAATTCGCGCCGTCGAAAGCAACTTTACAAAAATCACTAATTTTATATCGGTCGGAAATCGCGACGGACAATACGCGGCTATTCAGTCAACGGAATTGGTAGAGGGGTTGATCCTTGCGGACGGGACGGGAGAGAATCGAGATAGGCACGAAAAAAAATTACACAGAGAAATTGGTGTAGAAGAATATAATATACAAATCGTATTTGAGAGAATAAAGATAATTGAATTGATAATGACAGAGAGAATGTGATTATTGAAAAGATATTGACAAAACAAAAAAAATAACTGAAGTGAAAAATATAAAGAAAGAGAATAATATAATAGAAAGTATAATGAGAGATATAGTTCGTGAAATTCTGGCCAGATTTTAATCGGCCGAACGGCTTCTCGCGATCGAGCGCAAGGGTATCGAATTTCACGCGCGAGCCGAAAGTCAATTCCTCGACGAAGGGTTTTACCGCGACTCGAGGCTTATCCTGGCCTCGGCAGCGAGGAAAATTCCGTCGTATGCCGACAATTAACTTGCGCTCGCCTGCGTGAAATTGCCGACGTTTTACAAAGTCAAACAAGATCTAATAGACGCTTAGAGCAGCCGTATACACCGCGACAATAATATTTGTCGATATTTTCGATCAATATCGCGGTACGGCTCGTATTATCACTCGGAATTATACGGAATGAACTGCTTTAAAGGCAGCGACGAATGTCTCAATATAATAAAGCGAACAATACCAATATCCCGAATTTACACTATAACTCGGAAGCGACCAAATAAGATACGATCTTTTACGTGACACATATAATCTCGTTACTGCACAATACGAAACGAACATACGATTTTACAGACGCGCAATATACAAGGCGGTTACGGGTACGAGCTCGTTAATATCAAAGATCACACACGATAGCGAAAAAGAACAATTAAATAGTTAACAAGACGCAAAATATTGACTGTCGGCGGCAAATGATCTCGGGAGAGAGAGTACTCACGCGGATCCGCCGGCTCGGATGAGTCGTTTCGCCGATCTACTGCGCAATAACTCGAAATAATTACAATCGTATAAAATAACGATACGAAAACCTTACTTGCGACAGCGATGTCTCAAGGGCGCGACTCATCCGAACCTCACTCGTAATTTGGCAGCTTCACAAGTAGTCGACGTCAGTCTCACCGGTAGGAACTCTCGAAACTTCCTTGTAATAACTTCTCGATAAAAGGCCTCCGCTCAATTCGCTAGTCCGCCGAACAGTGACGAACGGAAGGCCCGCAGGAGACACGCCGGCACATTAATAGGTAATAAGGCCACGTGTGGCGCTTTCGAATTACGCAGGCCGTGGCGCGGCATTGCGGGTCCTTGCGGCCTTCGCGCTTCTAATCTCCGGCCCCTGTCTTCCTTCGCTCCCTTCTTATTAATGTCAGGCCTCGGAAAGCACTGATAGCGGCAGCGTACGGTTGTATCCGGCCCTTCTTACTCTTTATTAGTAGGATGTATCCTCGGTCGATTTCCTCTTCGATCGAGCTTTATCTTGCAAAGAAATTCGGGCCCGCGCTCCGGATACTGTGCCGTAGCTCCTCCTCGGGGCTCTCGCGCTCCTTGCGCTTGAGTGGCCTTCCCTTATTCGATTGCTTCCTTCGTGCCTGTGAAGCGTATTTATTAAACCCAAAGGGCGGCAGCTTCGATTCGTTTGTCAATTGCAGTAATTCGGTTTATTATTCAGTTATTCTTACCGGGCGTGCTCCCTTTTTCGGTGTTGGCCTCTCTTCGTCCTCGACGTTAACGTTGCTCTTCTGGTCGCTCGCCGAATGAGATCCCGTCGACCGCATGATTGCCACCGTCATTACGCTAATTTTCGCCAAATACGAAACGCCAAGAGAAAATATACGACAACTCCGAGCTGATCTAGCGCGTCGAGTGTGAGAGCGAGAGCGAGATCGCGAGTAGAGAGCGAGCGAGATGACCTATCATCAAAGAGTTCCGAAGTCTCTTACAATGGGCTCTCCCCATCTATAGCAATTCACGAATGTAAACATTTTTGAAATGAAAACTAAAACTTCTATTTTGCGTTTAATCGGCTTGAAAATAATCTTAATGGATTAATAAGATTTTGGCGATTAAAACGACATCAAACACGACATAAATCGGATAATTTTTAGTGAAGAATCTTACAATTAGTCTTCGAAGCAAAAATATAGCGTCAAGCGGAGAGCGCACCTATTGTTATATGTTTATTTTCAAAAGACTACGCATCCAATCGAATTAATAAATAAAAAATTATTTAAATTAATAATAAGTAAAAAATATAAATTATAATATAAAAAAATTAATATAAAAAGCTATAAATTAAAACCATAATTTGATTAAAATGCACGATTGCTTAAATGCTTGATACCTTTGTTCCAAGAATAAGAAAAAGTGAAAGTAATTTATATTGCATATATTTTCTACATTATATTCAATTAAGACTTATTAAAAAAAATTGATTGAAGAAAATTAATTTCATTGCACATGTGGATATACGTAAAAATACTTCAGTAATAATTTATATATCAATGTATTATATCGTAGTATATATTAGAATGCCAAAACGTTACGCGCAGTTAATAAAACATGTAAATAAATTCATGATATTTCAATATTTTAAATCCATAATTATGGACATAGCACGGAACAGAACCAAAAACTATGCACATAGCATGTTACCCATTGGGACATGGCTGAGTAGTTCAATGTCCACGTTTTATGGACATAGAGACGTCTTGAATACGGGTTCCACCAAAATCGGGGGGATGACCGCTCTCATGCTTCTCTCTGGTACGCACAACCCAGTCACGTGAGGCGCGCGATCGCGCCGCGCGGCCACGTGACACGTGAATCGCGCGCGACGCTGCAATAAAACATATGACGTGTCAAGGCCGATTGACTCCGAAGGCCGAACGCCGAGCGCGCACGCACATACACGGCTCCTTCCTTGTGTACGCTGTCTCCTCCGCACGCTTTAGCGATCCGCTTTACATTATTGTATAATATAATGCATATGCGATATTCTGGATTTTATTTTGGAATACTTCAACTTTTTGTTTTTAGCATACAACATTGGCAAAAATTTTGAGACTTCGATATTTTTTTTTAGCTTTCTCGTTAATTATTTTTATTTCAAGTTTGTGTTCTTTATCATAATTTTATTCGTTTTTTGCATGTGTATATAATCATTTCTGCAGTTTTACTTACAAGTTAGTTTATTAGGGAATTTTAAGTTTTTGAATAATTGAAGAATGCTCCAAATGCTTCAATGAATTATATTATTCTAAGGAATAACAACTTTTACATACGTTATGGCACGATAAATATCTTATAACGATTTGGTAAATTTTAATTATAGAAAAGTACATGATTAATCTAAAGTAATGAAAATAATTATTTTTTAATTATTAATGTTTTATCTCTTATATTATTTATCATATTTATTTATAGTATTCGAGGATATTAAAGAAATTTCACAGGAATATTAAAATTGAAACTATATAAGTATGTACAAAATTTTAATCTATTTTACAAGAAATTATTTTATTAACAAATACAAAAGTAATAATAAATAATCCTGTCACACAGAACAATAATTATGTATAATTATGTATTAATAATTATTGTAGTAATTATTGTATTGTTAGTATTAATGTTTAAATTCAATTATTAGTATTATTGTTTAAATTCAACTGTTCAAGAATCAGCATATATATTTTTTATATATTTTTCGGTAGAAATTTCGGCATAATATTGAAATCTTTTATCTTTCCGCCACTTGTAGATACCTTTCTAATAAATTGTTTCGGTTGCAATTCAATCGAACATCATAGATTAACATTTATCTAAAAAACAAAAAAAAACACATAAGAATTTTTTATGATCGAAGAAAGTAACGAAATTATTTAACAAAAATAATTTCTGTTTACACTCTTTTCAATTTTAAATCGCAAGCTAATATAAGTTTTGCTAAAGATCATTAAAATAGAAGTTAATAAAACTAAAAGGTTGATAGATTCACTTAGAGTCAGAAATATTTGTAATTATACGTATAATATTAATCAACGCTATGTAGGAATCTTCCAATTTGTACATATATGTAATGCAAATGTCATACGATATTAAAATAAAACAAACTTTCCACAAGCAAGAAAATAGAATATTTTCAATTGAAGCGGTAGTTTTTAATTTTTTAAATTACAATAGACGAATGACTGTAATGTGACCTGAGTATTTAAAAGTGATTTAAATAATTGATTATTTTAAAAATTAATACATATTTGTAATATTAATTATATATTAATAATTTTTAACATTTGTGTGCGTGCGTGCGTGCGTGCATGCGTGCGTGCGTGTGTGTGTGTATGTGTGTCAGTGTTATCCAATATAATATTTGATAAAAGTTTTATAATATAATATATAATAAAAGTTGTGTATAGTATAAATATTGCATAATTTAATTTATACTATTAATTTTCAGATATAGCGGTTATAGCGGCAGTTATATCGGCGTCTTGCGGGTAAAGTCTTGCCAGCATTTTATTTGGTACGTAATGCGTGTCTTCGAATTTACTAAAATAGCGACCTATTTCGCTATTATCGATCCATTTCGGCGTTGTTAAAGTAATAGCGTCTAAAATAAAAAAGATGCAAATAAAAAGTAAATTTGTGATAACTAAGCAAACAAAGAAATAAATAAAATAGTACAATAAATAAAACATAATAACAAAAATAAATAAAATAACTAAATTAGAAAAGGAAAAAGAATAAACCAAAATAAAACAAAATATTATTTTATATTGTTTGCAAAAAGATGAGCTCGTAGTATGAGAATTAACTAATAAAGTTATAATAATGACGCGTCTAAATTCATACCTTCTTCTACGTAACACATTTTATTTTTATCGGTAAGAATTATGTACTTTGTTTGTTGCTGTTGAAAATTATAATGTGGACCGTGATTCAACCGCAATAAACCGATGGTCATAATTGCATAAGTCCTCTCATCTTCTATAGAGAACTCAACATATCTACATGTCTCATCTATATGTCGGTGCCATCCGATTATGACGCCGGTACAACTATCTGTAAATTGATCACGATGTGTGACAATCATACCTATTGCAAATTTTACGTCCTCTGACCTTGGTATGACCATCGCTCCTTTTTTAAAGCGAAGATTGAGCTGGAAAGTGTAAGATTAAACTTAAATTGATTTTTTTCGTCATTTCATTTCATTATTTAATTCCTAAATAAACTCTTATAGCAAGTTAAATTACATCTAGTTAAATTTTAGATAATTATAATTTGTATGTAATTGTACGTGTTATCATAGAGAAGAACCTCATAGAGATTTTATCATTATTATTTTATATATTAATATGCTGCATGTACACACAGTGCTAACATACCTTTTGTACACTGACGCCCCATACATACGGATTAACCCCAAAAGGTTCATGTCTTCTAAGAAACATCCATTCCTCAAATATTCGCATTATTATTATGTGACACATCTAAAAAGGAAAAAGGAATTAAATATGAGCAGAAGTTAAACGTGAATTGAGCTCTGAATACCACCAAAAAGAATGTGACATTGTATTATTTCTGCCTACAAAGCGTATTTCATTGAATCATATCATTGCCAAGGTTATAGGTATATTTATTAGTTTTAAAATTAATAGAAGTCATATATAAATGTAATTGCCAACCTCATTATTAAAATTTATTAAATAATCTAGAAGACCATCCTCTGAATACAGTTCTCTGAAATGCGGCACTTTGTTGACAAGACAATCTGGAAATTTCTCAATTCTATTACTTAAGGTAAAACATCTTATATTTTCTAAATTATACGTGGCACTGTAAACAATAAAAAATTATGTATATGGAAGCGTATGTGTATGATGAGAGTAAAAATACCGAAAGGTTTAAATAATTTTCAATCTAATATTATACTTACTATTTTGGTTTCCACAATATACAGAAGGGAGAAGACATTAGATGTATTACATTGCAACGTAGACCAAGTCTCCTAGCCACGCTGTGATATATTATATTTAAAATTAAATTGTCGCCATATTTAGTTTTTAAGACCTAGGCCAGAGATTATAATACAAAAATTAATTCGAGCAAGAGTGTTCTCAAGATATAACAAACATATGGTCATGCTTACAATATTATTGGCCATAATTATAATATATTACAATCTATAATAACTCACATAATCTATACACATGTATTCCAAATTTTTGGTCCAATTTTCCAATTCGCTTTGTCGAAAGTTTAATTTGCCAAATATGTATTCCTGGAGTGTATCCATAATCTGTGTTCCTTCTGCTACGTTCCAATAATTATCATCGATATTGTTGTTTTTCCAATAGGAAAAAGTTTCAGCGGACGTTGAGAATATCGAATGGTCAGGATGATTTTCTCTGAGGCAATGCAATACTTCTAGTGCCATACCATCTAATGATGCTTTCACGCACGAATAAAATACATGCTTTTTGGGTTGAAGCCAATCTGCCACAATAGTAGCATACCGTTCTAAAAGCTGCACACTATAAGGTATCGTTGTATATTTATCCCACTCCTTTTTCAGCGAACATTGCCTTAGATAGTGCATTATTTTTATATTGCAATATCTTTCGGTTAGATCGCAACCAGTTCTTCTATAAAATTTACATATTAACTGTGCAATAAGTACATTAGTCTGTGAAGTTAATAGCATCAATTTATATTGAGAATCTTACCGTGAAGGTTGTATAAGCAAGTTTTTAATCTCATCAATAAAGAAAGAATATTTTAAAATATTTTCAGGCTTAAAAATTATCTCATCAAAGTTATTTCTTAAATGTTCATCTACATGAAATATTTCTTCAAATTTTATTAAATTATTGATAGATTTATTGTCATAATTATCGATTGACTCATTGTCATAATAATATTTATGAATTATTTGAGACACATATCTCCGTAATTGTAGCACACAATTTCCGCCTGTTTCCTTAAAGTTTAAGCTTTTTTTATTTTTCTGTCCGTTCTCTTCAGAGTACTTCTGCTCATTTCTTTTAGACTGCTTGTCATAAAGTTTCTTTGCAGAGGGCCATCTGACATGGAAACAAAAAATTTTTTAATAAACTTTCGAAAATTTCACTAAACAGTGCTAGTGCACCACTAATGAATTTTCAAAGCAATACATTTTTTAAGATGTATATTGTTCAAAATCAGTTATAATATCAATGAAAATATCAATTTTCTTGTTTTGATGCAGAAAATATAAAATATGTAATCTTCAATTTTAAATAGTAATTAAATTTTACACCAAGGGTATATATAATAATAAGTACTGTAGTCAAAGCTATATTTACGTTATAGCCTTGTTATATAACTATAACAAATTATTTAATTTTTACATTCCGTATTTATAAAGCAGTATATAGCTCACCAAATTAATTAATAAAATAAAATAATTAAACTAATAAAATAAAAATGTAATGTTAATAATTTTTAAAATACTATTCTTTTTTATTATATTATATTATATATATATATATATATATATATATTATATTTATATTATATATATTATATTTATTTATTATATAATAAAGTTGGATAGAAAAATGGGCTAATAAGAGCGAAGGCGTAGACGAGAGTGTAATTTTAAAAAAAATTTTTAATTATTAAAGAAAATAAGTTTCACTAAATTTATTTGTTGGTAAAAAAAAACGGGTTAATTATGAGCCTAGTGCGGTAATTGGTGCGCAAATAAATTTTATGGTAAAATATCTTTAGAAATCTTTATTGTATTTAGATGAATAACGAACGTTTTGGTCCTATGATTTGGACCATCCTCAGCATGTGGTGTAAATTAAAAGCGTGCGTTTGTCAAGGGCGCATAGTAATTCTTCCTTATATTGTCTTGTTCCGGTCAGGACCGAAACGTTCGTTATTCATCTAAATCCAATAAAAATTTTTAGACATTTTACTATAAAAATTATTTGCGCACCAATTACCGCGCTAGGCTCATAATTAGCCCGTCTTCTCTACCGATATATTAAATTATCAGAGCCTTTTATATTTAAAATTTATTTGTATTAGTTAAAAAGAAAGTTAAATTGAACAATTAAAAGAAATTTTTTGAAAGTAACTGCTTGCACTTTGTTTTCTGCGTCTCATATCTCATTAGCCTGTTTTCCTATCCATTTTTATATTGATTATTAGAGTTTTTTAATCTGTTCTTTTTATTATATTATATTTTTAACATTTTTTATTTATTATATTTTTGTAAAATATTTTGTTGCATAAGTGACACATACATATTGTACGATAGGTTAATGAAAAAAAATTACAAAATGTTTAAAAATAAAGAGTTACCTCTGAGAAAACTTTCTCTCCCAAAACTTTTCATAATTGGCTACCCACCGGAATTTCTTGCACACGCATCTGAAATTAATGATATCCTCAATAGTGATATCACTATAGCCGAGAATAATGGCTATCACCTCATCAGGTAAGCACGTTATTGTAGCCATTACAACAAAAATTCTGTAAGACACAAGAAAATATATATCGATTAAAGTGTTCGCAACAAACTATTCGCGTAATTAATTCTCTGCTTTTAAAAGCACACGAAATATACTACTATATTGCTCGTACTATATGTGTCTGCCGATTGCAAAAAGCACGTGTGTCTTCCGATTGCAGAGAACACGTGCGCGTTTTATGTACACTGCAGACGTTTTCCACACTCTGTCCATTCTTATTCCTTATTCTGAAATCCTTACCTGAAAACCTAAAGGTCTTGTGTTTCTCCCACTATACAGTTGTGACGTGCGCATATAAAAGGAAAACGAAACTCAGAAACTCTGAAACACAATAGTTTTATTCCACAAATGCGCCTTTAAGATAAAAAAGATAGAGGATTACAGATTATATAGCAGTATACTACGGTCCTACAGATTCTAAAATAAAAACATATTCTATTGTAATCCAGGCAGTAATGCTAGACAAACAAATTCGTCCTGTTTGTTGTGCGCAATAGCATCAGTAAATGCTGTTATAATTTTGCATACACATATTTTTTATAGCAGTCGGTCAATCATTGTTGTAATTATTAATTTATTTCAACATCAGTAATCAATAACAACTGAAACGAGAGATCCAGAAAATATCTTGCCTCACATTTCCGATTAAAATCAACCGATAAACGAAATTGGGAAACTTCACGTGCGCTCGATGCAGTAAAAACAATTAGTCATAAAAAATAATAAGTGATAATAAACTGTTAGAAAGCGACTCTGCCCACTAGAGTAAAGGTCACACAATCGATTAAAGACATAAGTAATATCAAACAAACACCGCCGATAAATTTTAAGACTTTCCGTTCTTGGAAGACGCTCTGATTTGTTATATTATTCTAATTTATCCTATGAAAGGGGTAAATGGGACCACATTAAAAATTTCAATTCGTTACATTATTAGATTTAACGGAAGGTGTTAACTAAAAACAGGATAAAAAACAGATGTTTCTCATCAAACGCGCTCAGAAAGAAAAAATGTTCAGTAGATCCATAGTAAGACAACAGAACCGTAATTACTAAAACATCGGCGTTCGAAATATGAATGACGTAAGAAACAGTGAATAATGTAAATCGTGGTCGAAACCAAATCGCAAGTTGAAAGCCGGAGTCACCTGTTCCGAGACAGAAATCCAGCCGACCTTTCAACCAGACATCTCGAGCTTACATAAAAAAAACACCGCAACAATTAGTAAGTCTCAACAACAAGAGAATTTATCTTCTATTTTAAACTCTTCATATTTTAGAATAAAACAACTCTTAGAGAAATTTATTCTTTCCTTCACTTAAATTAACCCTTCGCGGATTATATATATATTATGTATCAATATTTTAATACTCCTATATAAATTTTTCTTCCCTTCTTTTCGTGAGTTACAAGCGTGAGTAGAATTAAACCCGCATTTATTATGAGGGTCGTCAGACACGCATTAGCATTGAGACTCATGATGTTTTCTATCACCCTCTCGCCTTCGTGAGGTACCTAGTATTTAAAATAAAGACCTGTATCTTATTCCCGCGATAAAACCATACTTGCCTATATATTACTATTATTTTTATTACGTCTAAACCTATTATTATTATTATTATTATTATTGCAACTAGTATCAGCAAAGTAATCAAGAACTGTTTCATATCGCAATCTAAAAATATTGTTAACCTTCGCGTCGGTTTCTTAGTAGAAACTATCTCGGCGAAACGAATAAAATCGTGGGCTTAATACTACCGCAATCACCGTAATTGGCGGACCTGGAAGATACTGGCTCGGGCTGACGCTGCCAAGATAGCTTTAAGATTATTCACTCATTAAATTAAACCTCCCAAAAGCGAAACACTCGCTAGAGCGAGAAGGTCCGCGAATTCCTCGCTCTTCTCCAGAAATAGACCTTCCTCCTGAATTTTCTCCCGGAAACAGATACCTTCACTACCCGAAAATCAACCTCCGAGGATTCCTATTCCCCCTCTTAAGAACAAATTGATGCACTTTCCCTCGTGTGTTTGTTCCTTTTAATATTATTCGTTTGCTGCTGTTAAGTGCGCTATACCCTCTATTATAAACATATTCAATTAATATTCTACGCTTCTCCCTGTAAAATTTTTTTGCTTAAAAAATGGTTCTTATTATCTTAAAGCAAAATAAATCTGCCTCCCTTTCTTCCTCTTCTTATTCTAGTTTTTCAAGATCTAGATTTTCATTATTTCCATTCTTTACTCTCTCTCTACATTTTTTTATTTTTTATTTTTGAAGAAGTCTAAGGAAGATGAATATATGAATTTGATATTAATGTTGAAGAAGACATTTTTATTTAGCTTTATTCTGTTGATGTCATAATTTGTATTTATGACAATGCTTAAACAATGATGAAGAATTCTCCTTCTTCTTCTTCTTTTTATCCTTTTTCAGGTTGCACTTCCGTTCACTAATAAGACAGAGTACTACGCTATTTTTCAGGGAATAGCTGCATATTTCAACTTGACATAGTATACCTTGCAATGATAAACTTATCACTTAGATTATATTAAGTAAACGAATATTTTCTTATTCCACATTGTCGATATTCTAAGAAAATATAAAAACGAGCAAACTCTCAATTTAACGGTACATTTTTAATATTTATGCCTCCAATATTACGTTCTCAATCATGTGGTTATAGATCTTCAGATTTTAAGTACCATGATGTGACAACTTATTTGGAATAAAAAGTATTTGTGTATATAATTGTAATATTTTACAGTTACATTTTATATTTTTTCAATTTAATATTTACGTACTACATTATATTTAATTTACAATACTTTGATTTTAGAGTTTTGTAATATAATATCTGGTAAAAGTTTTGTATAGTCTAAATATTGCATAATTTAATTTATACTATTAATTTTCAGATTTAACGGTTATAGCGGCAGTTATAGCGGCGTCTTGCGGATAAAGTCTTGCCAGCATTTTATTTGGTACGTAATGCGTGCCTTCGAATTTACAAAAATAGCGACCTATTTCGCTATTTTCGATCCATCTCGGTGTTGTTAAAGTTAAAGTGTCTAAATAAAGAAGATGCAAATAAAAAATAAATTTGTGATAACTAAGATAAATAAAGAAATAAATGAAACAATTTAATAAATAAAATAAAATAACAAAAATAAATAAAATAACTAAATTAAAAAAGAGAGCTGAATAAACCAAAATAAAATAAAATATTATTTTATATTATGTGCAAAAAGATGAGCTCGTAAAATTAACTAATATAATTTTAATAAAGACGCATCTAAATTCATACCTTCCTTTACGTAATGCATTTCATTTTTATCGATAAGAATTATATAATTTGTTTGTAGCTTTGGAAAATAAGAACTGTAACAGTGATTCAACGACAATACATCTATGTCCGTAACTACATTATCCCAAGTTTGTTCTCTGTAAAGGTGAACATGACTATCCAAAGGTCGGTGCCATCCGATTATGACGCCGGTAGTATCTGTAAATTTACAACAATGTGTGACAATCATACCTACTGCAAATTTTACGTCCTCTGATCTTGGTACCATCGCTCCTTCTTTAAAGCGAAGAATGAGCTGAAAAGTGTAACATCAAACTTTGATTAATTGATCTTTTAATCAATTAATTCCTAAATAAATTCTTATAGCAAGTTAAATTACAAGCAGTAATTAAATTTTAGATAATTATAATTTCTATGTAATTATACGTGTTATCAGAGAGAAATCTCATAGAAATTTTTTCATTATAATTATTATATATTAATATGCTGCATGTACAGTGCTAACATACCTTAGGTCTAATTCTGGCGTATACATGACAATTAAACAAAAAAGTGCTTCTAATAAACATATAATCCTCAAGTATTCGTCTTATCTCATACCACATCTGAAAGAAGAATTAAATATAAACAAAGATTAAACATGAATAGAGCTCTGATTACAATCAAAAAGAATGTGACATTCTTGTATTCTTTCTGCCAACAAATCGTATTTCATTGAATCATAAGATTGCCAAGGTTATAGGTATATTTATTAGTGTTAAAATTAATAGAAGTCATATATATGAGTAAATGCTAACCACATTATTAGCAGTTATTAAAAAATCGTCCAGAAAACTTCTCTGTGAATACATTGTCGTGAATTGCGGCACTCTGTTGACAAGAAAATCTGGAAATTTCTCAATTCTCTTACTTAAGGTAAAACATCTTATATTTTCTAAATTATGCGTGGCACTGTAAACAATAAAAAATTATGTATATGGAAGCGTGTGTGTATGATAAGAGTAAAAATATTGAAAGGTTTAAATAATTACACATCTAATATGATACTTACTATTTTGGTTTCCAAAATATACTGTTGGAACCAGATCCCAGATTTACTACATCGCAACGTAGACCAAGTCTCCTGGCCACGCTGTGATATATTATATAAACAATTAAATCATCGCCATATTTATTTTTTAAGACCTGTGCCAGATTACAATACAAAAATTAATTCGAGCAAGAGTATTTTTAAGATATAACAAACATATGGTCATGCTCATAATATTATTGGTCATAATTATAATATATTATAATCTATAATAACTTACATTATCTATACACCTGTCTTCTAAATCTTCTTTGTCTTGGTTACGAAAGTTTAATTTGCCAAATATATACTTCTGGAGTGTATCCATAATCTGCGTTCCTTCTGCTTCGTTCCAGTGATTATCGTCGATATTGTTGTTTTTCCAATAAGAAAAAGTTTCTGCGGACGTTGAGAATACCGAATGGTCGGGATGTTTTTCTCTGAGGCAATTCAATACTTCTAGTGCCATACTATCTAATGATGCTATCACGCACGAGTAAAATACATCCTTTTGGGATTGAATCCATTGTGCCACAATAGTAGCAGCCCGTTCCAACAGCTGCTCTCTACCAGGTTTCTTTTTATATTTATCCCACTTTTTTTTCAGCGAATGTTGCCTTAGATAGTACATCAATTTTATATTGCAATATCTTTCGGTTAGATCGCAACCAGATGTTCTAAAACATTTACGTATTAATTGTAATTAATAAATTAGTTTATAATATTAATAGCATTATAATATATATATTGAGAATCTTACCGTGGAGATTGAGTAAGCAAGTGTTTAATCTCATCAATAAAGAGAGAATATTTGAAAATATTATCAGGCTTAAAAATTATCTCATCAATGTTATTTCTTAAGTTTTCATTCAAATGAAATACGTCTTCAAGTTTTATTAAATTATCGATTGATTTATTGTCATAATTTGACAATAAATTTGACCCATAGTGATAATAATGTTGATGAATTATTTGAGACACATAACTACGTAATTGTATCGCACAATTTTTGCCTGTTTTTATGTAGTTTAAACATTCTTTATACTTCTGTTCGCTCTCTACAAACCCCTTCTGTTTATTTCTTTTAGAATAAAGCTTGTCATAAACTTTCTTCGCAGAAGGCCATCTAAAATTGGAACAAAAAGCATTTTAATAAATAATAAGAATCATGAAAACGGCAATAGAATCCAGCACAGTAAATGGGGCGCAACGAAATTTATTAATCAATCAAGTCATTGAAGATCAACAGATTAATATAAATTAATGTAGAAAAATTATTATAGGAAAAACGAACGTTTCGGTCTTTTTTTTTATTATAATAAACTTTTTAAAATTACAGTGGACGGATGTTAGTGCACCAGTAATGAATTTTGACGGCAATAAATTTTTTAAGATGTATAATGTTTAAATTCAGTAATAATATCAATGAAAATATCAATCTTCTTATTTTGATGCAGAAAATATAAAATTTATAATTTTCAATTTTAAATAGTAATTAAATTTTGCACTAAGGATGTATAATAATAAATACTGTGGTCAAAGCTGCATTTACGTTATAGCCTTATTATGTAACTATTACAAATTATTTAATTTTTACATATTTATAAAGCAGTATGTAGTTCACCAAATTAATTAATAAAATAATGAAATAAAATAATAAAATAAAATAATTAAGTTAATAAATGAAATTTAATGTTACTAGCTATTGAGATTTTTTTTTAATATATTATATTATATATATTATATTTATATTATGAATTATATTTCTTTATTATATTATAAAAATGGATAGAAAAATGGGCTAATAAGAGCCAAGAAGAAGAAGAGTGTTATTTTCAAAAAAAAACTTTTTATTATTAAAAAAATATGCTTTATTAAATTTAACTTTATTAATTAAAATGAATAAATTGAACAATATAGAAGGAAATGTTTTGCAAATTCATGCACGCATTACGCGTTTTCTGCATCTTGTCTTTCAGTAGCCCGTTTTCTTACTATAAAATACATTTTTTGCAAAAATGATATACATGTTGTGCGATAGATTAATAAAATAAAAACTACAATAAGTTTACGAACAAAAAGAATTACCTCTGAGACAACTTTTTTTCCCAAAATTTGTCATATTCGGCTGCCCACCGGAATTTCTTGCACACGCATCTGAAGCTAATGATATCCTCAATAGTGATATCATTGTAGCCTAGAATGTTGGCTATCACCTCGTCAGGTAAGCACATTATCGTAGCCATTATGAAAAATATTTAGTAAACCACACGAAAATAATATAAATTAAAGTGATCGCAAGAAACTACTAGCGTAATTAATTCCCTGCTTTTAAAAGTACACGAAATATATTGCGATATTGCTCGCATGTGTTTGCCGATTGCAGAAAACACTAGTGTGGGTTTTATGCACACTACAGATGTTGGTCACACTCTGTCCACTCTGATTCTGAAATCCTTACCTGAAAATCTAAAAGTCTTGTGCTTCTTCCCACTATACAGTTGTCACGTGATGTGTCATGCGTACAAAAACAAAACTGAGAACACAAGATTTTCATTCTACATATGTGCCTTTAAGACCGAAAAAATAGAGGATTACAGAATAGCAAAATATACTAATATTCTTTAAAAAAAGGTATTCTATTGTAATCCAGGCAATAATACTAAACAAACGAATTTGTCCTGTTTGCTGTGCGCAAAAGCATCAATAAATTAATAAATGCTCTTATAATTTTGCATATACATATTTTATAGCAATCTGTAATATCATTAAATATACTCATGTGAGAGGAATAGCAATTATTAAATAAATAATTCTTTTACATATATTCTATTATTAAAATAAGACATAATAATTATTATAATTATTTATTTTATTTATTTGACGTAGATGCATATCAACCAATGCTTTAATAAACTAATCAATTTCAGTTTTTCCACAAAGTTTATAATTTTTACTGCCACATATACAGAGTGTTAAAGAAATATAGAAAATTTGAATTTTGAACTTTTTAGTTGATACTATTCACATAGTCGTATAAAAAAAAATGCTTAGCAAATATTAAGACCTTGTCAAGCTTAGAAACATTTTCCAATAGAAAAAGAACTATTTTTCAGTAGAAATTGGCTAAAACAAATATATAGTTAACAAAAATATGCTAAATAACTAAACAAAAGTATATTTCCTCTATTAATGAATTACAATGTAATTGGTAAAATATATAGTAATCAAAATAGAATATATTACATAGAGTATATCACTCATCACGTTATTATTGATACAAAATTTGAAATTGGAGCTATTAAAAAACGATTAAAGAAAGAGAAGGAATTGAATTTTCTAAGGATTTAGTATAAAAGTATAAAAAATTCCAAAATGTAAAACTATATCAATCTGTTGTAGTACTATCAAAATACGAACGTGCAAAAATAATAAAATAGTGAGAAGTGTTGAAAATGTGTATCATAATTGTCATTAAACAGGAAAATCGAAGAATATTTATAATATTAATTAATTATCTTTAAAAGCAATTATAATTTCTCTAATTTAATTGGATTAACACGATTGAAAATAGAAAAATAGTAATAAATAAATTTCATTGATCGTCGATTCTCGATTGTTTAGTCGATTACAGAAAATCGATATATTTGAATTACATTTGATAATTGATTTTTTTCGACATTGCTTATCTCTAAAACTTGCACGCAACACATGTAAAATTTTAAGAAAATTTAAATTTTCTTTAATAAAATATATACACATATGTAACATATACGTCTTCGAAGGTATTTTTTCTTACAAATTTTTTCTGTTTCGGAAACAATAAAACTTTTTTTGAAGCTGGAAGGATCTCTCAAGTAATGCATTCCTGCAGATCTTCGAGTTTCAAAATCTGCCTTTTGTTAATCACATATGTCCATGGCATTGAGTTACAGCGGAAAGCGGAGTTAAGAGAGATGACGACTTTAAGGTCTGTCGGCTTTTCTTAAAATCTATGACGATATAAAAATAATGATCTATTTTTCTCGGTCTTAATAAAAACTTGTTTATTATTTGTAAAAATTAAAAAATTATAAATAAAATATAATTTTATTTTACATATGTTTCTTAGAAATGTATCAATTTCGTCATCTTACCACTATATGCAAGTATATGATTTTTAGTATTGAATAATATGACAAAAAACCAAATTTGGTTAGAACAAAAATGATCCTTTTTATAGATAAACAATTTATTATGTTAAACTTTAGACATTATTTTGATATTATAATATTTAAATGCACAAATAAAAAAATTAAAGTAGAATAAAATATCTCATTTATGTAACTAAAAGAAACGATAATTAATATAATATTCTTATCTTTTCCTCTCGATAGAGTATGAAAATATAAGAATCTGCAACATCTCAACTTAATGGTATATTTTTAATATTCTATACCTCCAATATCATAATCTTAATCGAATAATTGTAGGTCTTTATGTGACGTATTTCAAATAAAAAGTATTTGTATATATATGTAATTGTAATTCCATTGTTACAATTATTATTCTTGCATTTTAATATTTACATAATATATTATATGCAATTTACAATATTTTGATATTCAAGTTTTATAATTTAATATTCATTAAAGGTTTTGTATATTCTAAATATCGCATATATAAAGTAATTTATATTAATTTTTAGATATTGTCTGGGCAGTTATAGCGGCGTCTTGTGGGTAAATTTTTGCCAGCATTTTATTTGGTACGTAGTGCGTGTCTTCGAATTTGCAAAAATAACGACCTATTTCGCTATTATTGATCCATGTCGGCGTTGTTAAAGTTCTATTGTCTAAAATAAAAAATGAAAATAAAAAATAAATTTATTATAACTAATTGTAGATGAACAAAGTAATAAATAAAATAAGATAATAAATAAAATAACAACTAAAATAACTAAATTAAAAAGGAACAAAATTAAAAAATAAAAAACCCAGTAAAATAAAATATTATTTTATATTGTGTACAAAGAGATGAGAATAAACAAATATAATTTTAAATAGAGACGCGTTTAATGATATTCATACCTTCTCTCACGTAACACATGTCATTATTTGCGGTAAGAATTATATATGTTTGTTGCTTGGAAGAATTAAAATCATCACAGTGAAACAATGGCAAAAAACATAAGCCTATATATTCGTCTCACTTTGTATGGAGAACATATGTTTATCTACATGTCGGTGCCATCCAACTATTACGCCGGCACAACTATTAGTAGGATTATCACCACGTGTAACTATCATTCCAATCACAAATTTTACATGCTCTGGTCTTGTATTTAACAGCTCTGTTTTTTTAATGCGAAGACTGAGCTGGGAAGAGGAAGATTAGACTTTAGTTGATATTTTTTATCAATTAATTCCTAAATAGACTCTTATAGCAAATTAAATTGCAACTAGTTAAATTATAGATAATTATAATTCATAATTGTACGTGTTATCAGAGAGAAACCACATAGAGAATTTTCTTAATATTATTTTATATTAATATGCGGAATGTATAGTGCTAACATACCATAAGGCCTTGCTCGCCGCATTCATGTTCATATTTAAACGTATTAAAAAATTTATCATATTGGCATCTCCAATACGTAATTAATTTTCTCAATTCTTGCCACATCTGAAAAAAGAATTAAACATGAGCAAAGATTAAATGTGAACAGAACTCTAATTACAAATGAAAGAAAAAGAGATTGCATAATTCTTTCTGCCTATAAAGCGTTACATTGACTCATATCTTTGCTAAGTTTACTAATGTAAGTTTATTAATTAGTGTTAAAATAGAAATCATATATGAGTAATTTCTAACTTTATCAGCTGTTATTACAAACACGTCTTCAAAATTTCTGCTTGGATAAAGTATCCTCCATAGCGACAGTTTGTTGACAAGACAATCCGGGAATTTCTTAAAACTTATGTTAAAACATCTTGCATTATCTAAACTATTCGTGGAACTGTAAACAATAAGAAATTACATATGAGTGCGTGTGTGTATATGATAAAAGTAAAAATATTGAAAGATTCAGACAATTCAAAATCGAATATTATACTCATTATTTTGGTTTCCAAAATATATAATAGAAGATTGGAGTAATTGGGAAATGTTGCAGACCTAATATATCGCATCGTAAACCAAGTCTCCTGGCCACGCTGTGATATATTGTATGTATAATTATTTCTTGGCCATATTTATTTTTTAAAACCTGTGCCAGACATTACAATACAGAAATTAATTAAAGCAAGAGTATTTTTAAGATATAACAAAAATATGACCATGCTCACAGCATAATTAGCCATAATTATAATATATTATAATCTAAAATAACTTACATTATCTATACACATGAATTCTAAATTTCTGCCTTCCGAGCTGCTTGGTCGAAAGTTTAATTTGCCAAATATATGTCCCTGGAGTGTATCCATAATTTGTGTTCCTTCTGCTTTGTTCCAGTAATTATCGTTGATATTGTTGTTTTTCTAATAGGAAAAAGTTTCAGCGGATGTCGAGAATATCGAATGTTCGGGATGTTTTTCTTTGAGGCAATTCAGTATCTCTTGTGCGATACTATCTAATGATGCTTTTACGCACGAGTAAAATACATCCTTTTCGGGTTGAAACCATTGTGCCATAATAGTAGCAGCCCGTTCCAAGAGCAGCTCTTTGGGTTGTTCCAATGATTTAACCCACTTTTGTGTTGTCGAACATTGCCTCATATAGTGAATTAATTTTTTATTGCAATATCTTTTGGTTAGATCGCAACCAGTTCTTCTGAAAAATTTACATATTAACTATGCAATAAGTTGATTAGTCTATGAAGTTAATAACACTATAATTTATATTGAGAATCATACCGTGGAGACTGAGTAAGCAAGTTTTTAATCTCATCAATGAAGAAAGAATATTTTAAGATATTTTAAGGCTTATAAATTATCTTATCAATGTAATTACTTAAATTAGCATCTAAATCAAATACGTTTTTGAATTTTATAAAATTATTGATTGGCTTATGGTCACAATTATCGATTGACTCATTGTCATGATAATGTTTATGAATTATTTTAGACATATATCTGCGTAATTGTAGCACACAATTTCCGCCTGTTTCCTTAAAGTTTAAGCTTTTTTTATTTTTCTGTCCGTTCTCTTCAGAGTACTTCTGCTCATTTCTTTTAGACTGCTTGTCATAAAGTTTCTTTGCAGAGGGCCATCTGACATTGAAACAAAAAATTTTTTAATAAACTTTCGAAAATTTCACTAAACAGTGCTAGTGCACCACTAATGAATTTTCAAAGCAATACATTTTTTAAGATGTATATTGTTCAAAATCAGTTATAATATCAATGAAAATATCAATTTTCTTGTTTTGATGCAGAAAATATAAAATATGTAATCTTCAATTTTAAATAGTAATTAAATTTTACACCAAGGGTATATATAATAATAAGTACTGTAGTCAAAGCTATATTTACGTTATAGCCTTGTTATATAACTATAACAAATTATTTAATTTTTACATTCCGTATTTATAAAGCAGTATATAGCTCACCAAATTAATTAATAAAATAAAATAATTAAACTAATAAAATAAAAATGTAATGTTAATAATTTTTAAAATATTATTCTTTTTTATTATATTATATTATATATATATACAGGGTGTCCGGTAATAATCGCCCGCGCGCTTTTACTCGCACGGATTGGCCGCTCTTTTTTATTTAATTTCTTATTAATTATTGCGAAAATCGCAAAACGGTACAAGACTTTCTTACTCAGTTTAACTGCCTCTACCTGCACGTGACGGGTGGGGCGATTATTACCGGACACCCTGTATATATATATATATATATATATTATATTTATATTATATATATTATATTTATTTATTATATAATAAAGTTGGATAGAATAATGGGCTAATAAGAGCGAAGGCGTAGACGAGAGTGTAATTTTAAAAAAAATTTTTAATTATTAAAGAAAATAAGTCCTTTTGCTCATTTTCTTCAGACTGCTTCTCATAAAGTTTCTTCGCAGAGGTCCATCTAAAATTGGAACAAAATATATCTAAATAAACTTTTAAAAATTACATTAAACAATGCTATTACACCAGTAATGAATTTGCAGCGCAATAAATTTTAAAAAATGTATTTAAGCTTCTTATATTTGAAAATGTATTCAAGTATCATACATTCAATAAAAATATCAATGTTTTTGTTTTAACGCAGAAAATATAAAATATATAATCTTTAATTTTAAATTGTAATTAAATTTTACACTAAGAATATATAAATAATGAATACAGTAGTCAAAGCTATATTTACATTACAGCTTTATTATTGTAACGGTGCGAGCACCGTTCCTATGTATATATAGTATACCGTAACAATAAATCTGTGTTAAATATTATATAACCGGCTTACGCTACCTATCCCGCTTACGCTACTGTTAAGTCGTCTCTCTCGCTTACTCCGCTTGCTGTTTCGCTTGCTCCGCTCGCCGTCTCGCTTTCATGCTTGCCGTCTCACTTGCACGCTTGCTGTCTCGCTTGCTCCGCTCGCGTCTCGCTTCCACGCTTGCCGTCTCACTTGCACGCTTGTTATCTCGCTTGCTCCGCTTGCCGTCTCGCTTGCTCCGCTCGTCGTCTCGCTTGCACGCTTGCCGTCTCGCTTGCTCCGCTCGCCGTCTCGCTCGCACGCTGCCGTCTCGCTTGCACGCTCGCCGTCTCGCTTACGCACTCGCTATCTCCGAGCGGTGGGGGAGCCCAGGAATGCGGCCGGCCGGGTATATAAGGCGGCCCGGGCGACACACCGACCAGTGATGCCAGAACCGAGACGCAAGCAACACGCAACCGTAGTGGAGAGAATGACGCACACAAGCGAAAACCGCGTACGTGTGAGCTCGGCGTTTCGGCTAGCTTCGGATAGCAGAAGAGAACAGATATACTGTTTTCTGTCTCCTTCTCTACCGAGCCGACGTCGAAGGCGACGGGCGATGCGGCCATGTTATGTTGCTCGATTCTTAATACGCGCGACAGCGTCAAATGTTTTCTTGCAGCCTTCTTGTGTTATAAATAAAATGTTTTTTTTTTTCACAACCTTCTAACATTATGTATTAAATGCCTTTTTACAGCCTTTTGATATAATTTTACCCAAATATTTTTTAACTTTGTTTAAGGAAATATTTATTAAAACGTAGGTACTTATTATTTTAAAAAAAATTAAATTTTTTATTTTTAAAAGACATATTTTAATTAATAGTATTAAATATTTTATAAGAACATTATTTAAATGCATGAAATATGAAATTCAATGTGTGATATAAATATTTAATACTCTCTCTTCTCTCTCTCTCTCTCTCTCTCTCTCTCTCTCTCTCTCTCTCTTTCGTAAAATAATAGTGTTTTTCCACACCACCCATGAGGTATCACCAATGGCGCGTTAGGTTTTTTAAAGTGGACCTTCGCTTGGAGCCCTATTATACCACACTATATAATATTATATTGTACTGTTATTCACAAGTGTAATGTCTTTTATAGACAAGATATTTTTTACACACTTGTTTTTTTACAAGTGTGATGTCTTTTACAGACAAGATATTTTTTACACACTTGTCTTTTACAAGTGTGATGTCTTTTACAGACAAGATATTTTTTACACACTTGTCTTTTACAAGTGTTATGTCTTTTACAGACAAGATATTTTTTACACATTTGTTTTTTACAAGTGTGATGTCGTTTACAGACAAGATATTTTTTTAATTTGATTTTGGACATTATTATTGTATATCATTAACTGATGAGGTACTTGCAATGGCATTATCAGCTGCATATAATGTTAAGCTTTTCTTTTTCTTAGGAGTAATGGAATATAATTTGTCCGATGACATGAGAGACAAATGCTTTTCACTAATTTCCATGTATAGAATACTTTCTTTTCTTGCTTTTAACGCTGATTATAATACGCAACTAGCGTTTATACATGCGGACGAAAGTTTATTTCGTTTTTTTGTTTTTAAATCAGTTAACAAAGAAAACATTCTTTCTGGATCGGCATTTGAATTTGGAAGTGATCTAACAGCATTCAAAAGAGACTTCATATTGGGATACTTACGTTTTAAAATGTCTTTCCACATCTCATCAAAGTTTAATTTTGAAAAATGTTCTTTTTCTGCTATTGTAAAATCCAGATGTAAAGTATGCCACTCTTTTTTTAAAGCATTTTCGTCAAAACCACCGAGGGTCTGAGCGACAAAAGAAACATCATTAAATGATGTTTCTCTGTCAATACTATATAATGCTACGTTGGAATGGAAAACTTTTAATTTCGATAAAAATTTATCTTTAATGGGGAGTCTTTTACTAATTTCCTCGGCGGCAGTTACGTAAAATTGCAGACAATTTTCTCGAACATTTTCAATTATGTCCGCGTGCCCTTCTTTCATTAATTTCTCGAGATATTCTTCACATTCAAAACCAAGGTTAATATCATTTAAAGATTTCTGATTATCTCTACCGAAGCAGGAGAAATATGCGGGGCCGCAGTACCACAATAAATAAAAACTTTTATATTAATTTTTAAAAATATAAAAAATAAATATAATGAATAAAAATAAATAATTTCTGAGTTAATTATTTATACTCTACATTTTTCTCCTTGTCCTTAGGTATAATATAATATTATACATATAGTGTGGTATAATAGGGCTCCAGGCGAAGGTCCACTTTAAAAAACCTAACGCGCCATTGGTGATACCTCATGGGTGGTGTGGAAAAACACTATTATATTACGAAAGAGAGAGAGAGAGAGAGAGAGAGAGAGAGAGAGAGAGAAGAGAGAGTATTAAATATTTATATCACACATTGAATTTCATATTTCATGCATTTAAATAATGTTCTTATAAAATATTTAATACTATTAATTAAAATATATTGTCTTTTAAAAATAAAAAATTTAATTTTTTTTAAATAATAAGTACCTACGTTTTAATAAATATTTCCTTAAACAAAGTTAAAAAATATTTGGGTAAAATTATATCAAAAGGCTGTAAAAAGCCATTTAATACATAATGTTAGAAGGTTGTGAAAAAAAAACATTTTATTTATAACACAAGAAGGCTGCAAGAAAACATTTGACGCTGTCGCGCGTATTAAGAATCGAGCAACATAACATGGCCGCATCGCCCGTCGCCTTCGACGTCGGCTCGGTAGAGAAGGAGACAGAAAACAGTATATCTGTTCTCTTCTGCTATCCGAAGGTAGCCGAAACGCCGAGCTCACACGTACGCGGTTTTCGCTTGTGTGCGTCATTCTCCCCACTACGATTGCGTGTTGCTTGCGTCTCGGTTCTGGCATCACTGACACCGACAGCAGATCCGATCCAGCTTCCCGTACGATACGATCCGACTCTCCTGCTTCCTAGCCGAGGTGTTCTCGACTACCTGCTTCCTAGCCGAGGTGTTCTCGATTACCTGTTTCCTAGCCAAGGTGTTCTCGACTACCTGTTTCCTAGCCGAGGTGTTCTCGACTACCTGCTTCCTAGCCGAGGTGTTTCTTGGCTGTCGGGCGTTTCCGATTACCTGTTCCTGGCCGAGGTGTTTCTTGGCTGTCGGGCGTTTCCGACTACCTGTCCTGGCCGAGGCGTATCTTGGCTGTCGGGCTTTTCCGACTACCTGTTCCTGGCCGAGGTGTTCTTGGCTCTCGGGTGTTTCCGACTACCGGTTCCTGGCCGAGGTGTTTCTTGGCTGTCGGGCGTTTTCGACTACCTGTTCCTGGCCGAGGTGTTTCTTGGCTGTCGGGCGTTTCCGACTACCGTTAACGTCGCTACTATACCATTGTAAATAACGCGCCGCCCTAGCTTAAGCACGCGCCTTGCATGCGCCTATACGTTTGCGCCGCTCTGCGCTCTCCGCGCGCACCGCCTAGCTGGTGTGACCTTGCACGCGCTTCGCTGATTCCATCCACACTGTATATATTGTATATAGCTTTCTTTGTCATAATAAAGAACTGTGGTATCGAACATAAATGTTTTCATAAGCTTGAGTCTCCCCTTCTCTCGAACCCTGACGCCGACAAGCCGATCCGCGCGCTCGAGAAAGGCGACCGCGTTACATTATACAACTTGTGACGTGACATTTTACGTCCGTCACAAGGGCGGACGCGCCCGGCCGGGAAGAGTTGAAAGGCGTTTAGATTTTGTATCGATTTTCTTTTTTTTGGGCGAGCGACGAATTTTTCGTGGCTTCGCATTTTTTGTGAATAATTGAGAGAGGGTCGTAGTGTGTGGTCCCGAGGGATAATGTTTTAGGAAGAAGAGATCCCGAGGGAAGCGGAGCCGAGACAGGAGGACGGCGTGGTCGAGAGCGGTACGCGCGGAGCGAGATTGCGCGCCAGTCAATGTAAGTGAATCCTGCCAACATTTAAATTATTACCGAGTCGCGTAAGAAGCCGTACTGCCGAGCCGATTTTTACAGCCTCGGAGAGCAGCCAGTCCAGAGCGGAACAGAGGGAAAGAAAAGGGCCTGTATCCTAAAGACAAGGATGACTACTCCCGAGGAGCCCGCTACCGCGTCCCGAGAGAAAGAGCCGGGTCGCCCGAGATTGATCACCTCGCGGCGATCCTTGCAGCAAACCGGACCAAACCCGGAACGGGATCGACGGTCGGAGGGAGCGTAGCCGGAGCGGCCAATAATTAAATCTACAAGGACTGGAGGCCCGAGAGTTCGTCGGGACACTTCGGCGTAAAGGGGCCCGCGACAAGCGGAGAATCGAGGCGAGATCCAGGATCGAGTCTGAGCAAGTCTGCGCGCGCAGCGCCACCGCACGAGGCTACCGGCGTGCCGCCGGCCCATCGCCGGGTACTGTTCGACGAGCTGGCGACCTGTGCGCATCGTGGACCATCGACGAGGCGCATTTTGTAAGGCCACCACTTCGACTCTCGGTAAGCGCGGACTCGGGCGAGACCTGTGGGAAGCGAGAAAGGGTTATAATTATCGAGCACCCACATGTGCCTAATTCTTAACGTTACCGAGATCTATGCCGTGTAAGAACACAGGGCCCGTACCGAAGTCCGCCGTGATATTATATTTCCGCTACCGATTCGCCTTTCCGAGGGGCGCCGTGTTACGTCGACAGTCTCTACGCATTTGTAACGTCGAATCTATAGTGTTGTATTGAGTCCTTGTGTCGTTACTGGTTATTGTTATCGATCTCAGTGTCTCGAATCGAGTAATTAAATACAGTCTGATAAGACACGCCTTGGTCATATTTTACCGAGCCTAAAGCATAAGAGCGTATTGTAAGAAATTAATGCACGGGGAATGACAGTTTCCCCTTCAGCTCTACCACACTACCAACAATAATTGTACTCGCATTCTCGAAATATACATCCATTCTTTTATCTTATGTCACGTGTTGTCTCTATCGCCGTCCTCTCTCTCTCCGGGACTCCGAGCACGTTTCCTCCCTCCGCGGAAAGAACCCCGCCACTCTACCAAATGAGATACTGAGCTACCGAGATAGAGCCGTCGTCGTTGTTAGCCGTGAATAGTACGTTTGTGTGGTACGGTTAATCCGTACCTGGCGCCCAAAAGTCAGTATATCGAATCTCGTCTCTGAGAAAGATACCGAGAACGACGAAGTTGCGCGTCCTTCCCGATATACCGAGGAAAGATACGTCGCAAACTATAACAAATTATTTAATTTTTTATATTCTGTATTTATAAAGCAGTATAATTTACATAATTAATTAATAAAATAATATATTAAAACCATTCAATTATAAAAATAAATATAATAAAATAATTAAATAAAATAATTAACTTAATGAAACGGAAATGCAAAATTTCTAATTTTTAATATATTATTCTTTTTTATTGTATTATATTATATGTATATATTTTATATTATATTTTCTTTATTATATTATGGAAATAGATAAAAAAATGAGCTAATGAGAGCCAAAGCGTAAAAAAGGAAGTTATTTCCAAATTTTTTTAAGTATTCAAAGAAATAAATTTTACTAAATTTATATAAGAGTAATTTAAAAATTTTTAACCAAAACTAGCAAATATTCCATTTATTGATCATCACTACGTTTCGACCATTTGGTTGTGGTCCTTCTCAAGTGAAACTACAATACATTTAATGCAAAAATACAAAAATACAAAAGCAAGGCGACAAATTGCATACATAGACTGTCAATGCTGTGACGTGACGCCCTTTGGGCGCCGCCACAAGGGCGTAAAAGCCTGACCGGGAGGGGCTCGGGGGGCTGGGATCGCCCTTCGTATTAAGGAGAGGGCGATCTCCAACCATTACCACGATTTATCGCGATTTCTCGATTTCGGTATTGCATCGGCCTGTTGGTGCACTACCCTTAAAATAGAGCGAGTATAGAGCGGCGACCGGAGAGGCAGGCGCCAGACGGCATTGTGAAGCAAGATTGAAGACGTTCGAGAGGAAGAGATCCGGACGACAGTCGAGGGACCGCGAGGACGCCAAGGATCCGCTTGGATAAGTATCGAGTTCTCGCTATATGTTTACGTGACTCTCGCGCATAAATAATACCGTACGAAAATAATTCTAGCAGGATACCGGTTGGATTATACGAACTCTCCTCACGCTGCAGAGTGACGGGGAGATACCGAAGGAGCGACAACAACCACTTCCGAAACCAAGGACTGGAGTACGGCCTGGCCAGCCTGCCATGTCCTCCCTTAACGGAAGACGTCCGCTACCGCATACCGGCGAGAGTAAACCCGAGGAGGATTCGCACCAGCATTCAAACTTCCCGGCGATCAGAAGTTACCGCCTAGAGGAAACATAAGGTGACACTAGACATCCCCTCCATCGATCTCATCGATGGAATGCGCGAGAGATCGGCGCGGGACTCGAGATACCTGAGAGAGCGGACCACGGTAACTCACTGTTCGGCAAGACACGCGTTCGAGTGGGTGGTCGCAGCTCCTCTCCCAGCTACCGTTCCGTACGCCACGAGAGACCACAGCGAGGGACTCCCGCAAATATTGTAAGCCGCCTCTCGGGTAGCCGTAAGTAATACGTGTCGAATAGGTTGGTGTCGTGTCGTAGTTACCGAGACCCGCGTCATAAAAGAATACCGTACTTATCGAATTATTGTCGCGTTTCCGTATCATAGAGTTGAGAGAGCCGCGCTCTCTAACTACTGCTCGCGCGGGGCCAACCGACTTCGAGTAACGCGAGATTAGCCCTCTCCGAACGTTACCGTCGAAGTCCAAATTACCGTAAGAGAGACTCTTAAAGTCTCTCTATTATCGTATCGTACCGTATCGTAAAAGGGCTGAAAAGTCTATATCGTATTTGTGCTTGTAACATATAGATATATTGCGTGTATAATTCTTGCCGGATAAACGGAATTTGCGTGCAGCCGTTCTCCGCGAGTCTGATAATTATTACGATTTTCGATTCTGCGAGAGAGTCGCGCGAGAGAGTCACGAAATTACCGTTAGTTCCCGCACACCGTTTTTTTTTGTATCGGGCCACATTCCGATCCGTGTTTACGCGACCTTCGAAGCTACCGCTCTATTGTGTTACCGAAATCGACTCTCCGAGTAACTGCCGAAGGTACCGCATTCCCGTTATTGTTCCAGATATTTAGAATATGATTCTGTTAACCACTTGTAAGATAATTAAGTAAGGAGACCTTTGTAGCACTATCATTCACGAGCTTATACTATCTCGTTGCCGATATTTCAGATCGATTTTATACGACCGCAAGGCATCGTCTATATAATTCGAACAGTATTACATTGTTAATAGTCCTCGTTATCTACTACCCTTGTATTATTATCACTTGTTAAATATATGTTTGTCACCGTCCATCTGTGTGAATTATTTCTCTCCTGAGTCTCTCTCTCCTCAAGCATAGACTCCGAAAAATTAGAAGAACCACAACCCTGGTTGAGTAAGAGAAAGAGACTAGCCGGCCTAAAGGGCCGTTCATACCGTTACCGCGGCGCATGCACATGCCTGATGTCTTTTCGTTTGTCCTATATATGTCGCCGAACAATCATTGCAATCTATCTTGTAGACAACATTAGTCGAACGATCGTTGAACAATCTGTCCTTCCCACTTTTGATAATAGAATTTAATTTTTTCGGTAGTGTGTGGAAGACATCGATGCCAAATTTCTTAAAAGAATGAGCCATACTTTCACTCAAATTATTCACGTATGGTAATGACATAAAGGGTGTTTTTTCTCTAGGTTCATTTAATTCAACCTTATTGTCATCATTGCTAATGTTATTATTCTTTTGTTTTAAGAACTTAATTCTTTTATGTATATACCGTTTAATAATTTTTAATGGAAAACAATTATTTACAAGAATCTTTCTAACGATTTCTAAATTTTCGTGGTGAAACCGTTTATCAGATAATGATATGGCATGGTCAATCAAATTATAAATCGTATTGATTTTAAATTTAAGAGGATGACACGAATGAAAATTTAAGTATGTCACGTCTCTATTCACTAACATCCCCAAGGAGTTAGTATTGAAAGGAATCGAAAAACGTTGGGACGACATTTCGAGAATAACATCATTTAATCTTGCACAATTCTTATATGCGGTTGAAGTGATTCTTGATTCGACCAGTTTTTGCTTTGAGGGACAATTTTATGAGTAAATCTTTGGGAGTCCAATGGGTTCTCCGTTATCCCCGATTCTAGCTGATATAGTAATGGACGATCTAGAGTCATTTTGTTTGAGTTCTTTGGATTTTGTTGTTCCCATTTACTATAGATATGTGGATGACATCTTTGCCATAGTTCCTATTGACAAAATAAATGTTTTATTATCTACTTTTAACAATTATCATGAACGTCTTAAATTCACGTACGAAATTGAATCTAATTCTTCATTAAATTTTCTAAATACTACAGTTTTCCGTTTTAAGAATAAGCTTTTGACAAATTGGTTTAGAAAACCGACGTGGTCCGGTAGATACTTAAATCTTCATTCGTGTCACCCTCTTAAATTTAAAATCAATACGATTTATGATTTGGTTGACCATGCCATATCATTATCTGATAAACAGTTTCACCACGAAAATTTAGAAATCGTTAGAAAGATTCTTGTAAATAATTATTTTCCATTAAAAATTATTAAACGGTATATACATAAAAGAATTAAGTTCTTAAAACAAAAGAATAATAACATTAGCAATGATGACAATAAGGTTGAATTAAATGAACCTAGAGAAAAAACACCCTTTATGTCATTACCATACGTGAATAATTTGAGTGAAAGTATGGCTCATTCTTTTAAGAAATTTGGCATCGATGTCTTCCACACACTACCGAAAAAATTAAATTCTATTATCAAAAGTGGGAAGGACAGATTGTCCAACGATCGTTCGACTAATGTTGTCTACAAGATAGATTGCAATGATTGTTCGGCGACATATATAGGACAAACGAAAAGACATCTCAGCACTAGGTTCAAGGAACATCGGAAAAATATAAAATTAGATATTACATCACACTCAGTTATTAGCAAACATCGTTCCGAATATGGACATGATTTCGATTGGAATAGTTTTAACATTTTACACACTGAAAAACATGTCAAGAAGAGGGAGATAGCTGAGATGTTTTTCATCAAAAAACTAAATAATAATATAAACTCACAAAAGGACACAGAGAGTTTAAATGACATATACAATAAAATAATTAAGGTTGCTTAAAATAAGTCTATCGTAGAAATTTCAATTTACTTTGACGTCCTTGCTGACACGCGGATTACTGTTGTTTAATTTAACTGCCGTTTAATTTTAATTTTAATTTTAATTTCTGTGTGGCCATTCAGTGGTACAATGTAAACTAGACAAAAGATGTGAATTTTTGCTTATATTGTTTTACTGTAAGTAATAATATTATAATTTGTATCCTATGCATTGACAGTCTATGTATGCAATTTGTCGCCTTGCCTTTGTATTTTTGTATTTTTGCATTAATTGTATTGTAGTTTCACTTGAGAAGGACCACAACCAAATGGTCGAAACGTAGTGATGATCAACAAATGGAATATTTGCTAGTTTTGGCCAAAAATTTTTTAATTACTCTTATTTTACTGACTAGCGATCTGAAATAATTTATGATAATTTTTCTAAATTTATATATTTATTATATATTATTTTTATTTTATAGTATTTTATTTTTTATTTTATATTTTTGTAAATTTTTTTTGCATAAGTGATAACATTGCGGTACGGTAGATAAATGAAAAAAATTACAAAATGTTTACGAACATAGAGTACCTCTGAGATAACTTTTTCTCCCAATGCTTGTCATATTTGGCTGCGGACCGGAATTTTTTGCACACACATCTAAAGCTAATGATATCCTCAATAGTGATATCATTGTAGCCTAGAATGTTGTCTATCACTTCGTCAGGTAAGCACATTATCGTAGCCATTATGAAAAATATTCAGTAAAACACAAGAAAATAATATAAATTAAAGTGATCGCAACACAAACTATAGGCGTAATTAATTCCCTGCTTTTAAAAGCACACGAAATTTATTGCGATACTGCTCGTATGTGTCTGCAGAGAACAGAAGTGCGTGTTTTATGTACACTAGACGTTTTCTACATTCTGTCCACTCTTAGGCCTATTGCACAATACAAAAGTAGAGGCAATGGAAACAGGGAATAGAAAATATCCACCAATAGGAGCAGGAAATAGTATCTATTTCCTGCTGCTATTGGTGGAAATTTTCTATGTCCTGTTTCTATTGCCTGTACTTTTATATTATGCAGTAGGCCTTATTCTGAAATCCTTACCTGAAAACCTAAAGGTCTTGTGCTCTCTTCCACTATACAGTTAACACATGACGTGTCATGCGTACAAAAGATGAACGAAACTCAGCAACTGAGAACACAATATTTCCATTCTACATATGCGCCTTTAAGACAGAAAAAGATAGAGGATTACAAAATAGCAAAATATTCTACGGTCCAAGATTTTAAAATTAAAATAAATTGAAAATAACGGGCTAAATAAGAGCCAAGGCGCTGTTAGGGGTGCGCAAATAATTCCTTTTTTCTTTTGGTTATTTAAAAAAAAAACCTTTTATTCAAAACGTACGTTTCGGTCCTCCTATCGGACCATCATCAGCGGTGTCAATAATTAACTGTCAATGAACAAAGAAATGATAAAAAATAATATTACAAGAAATATATAGTTATACAAAATAGTCTTTGACGGTTAAAATCTAGTGGAGCGTGGATAATTGGTTTTTATCGGCGTTTACGGTTTGCGGTGTTGCGGATTCTAATTTTGGCATGGAAATTGATTTACGTACATGAAATATTCGTGCGTTTTTTTCCTCTCCTTGGTCATCGCGGACCTTACCGTCTGTTAAACGAAATAATTCCTCTCCCGGTTCCAGTCGTGAAGGAAAAATTACCGTGGTTCTTAAGGGTTGTCTCCATTTTAACTGTAACTATGTATAAGAAATAATTGTTCGAATTTGATTGTTGATCGATATAATGGTGGAGAGATGTCTTACTTCGTCGAGCGGTGACAGGACCGTGAGCCGTGGGGGACTATACACAACTGTCGGTTAACATATGTCAAAATTTCGACGTCGCGTGACATTGTGCGTGCGTGTATAAACAATATGGATATCGAGGTGATTGTTTGTTGATCGAATGACGTAATCCGGCGCGCGATAGTTTTAAATTTTTGGCATTCTTTCTACTGTCGTGAGATAAGCCAGATGCATACTTTCAGTATCGGTTTGTAGGTTGAGGCTGTTCTTTTGTCTCTTTATAAATATCATCTCCGACATCATACGTTTTCTGTATATATTTTCCTCATCCAGGATTTCCACCTCATCCCATGCGAACTCGTGACCATTTAGCCTGTGATCTGTGATGACAGAGTGCTGTGACGTTCTTTTATTAATGTGATTGCGATGCTCTGTGATGCGAGTTTTAAGTAGCCTGCCTGTTTGGCCTACGTACGAGGCATCACAATCTTTGCATGATATTTTATATACTAAGTTGTTGTGTAATTCTTTTGGTAAGGTATCTTTATGTACGCGAATGTACTTCATTAATTTATTCAAGCTAATATAGGACAGCTTTGCTTGTATATCACGAATCACAGGTCCAAACTGCTCCGAAATTGTCGGTATGTACGGGATGTTGAAGTAATTAAATTTAATCACGTTGTTTATGTCGAAGGAATTCGTAATGCCCGAGTTTTCGTTGTTCCTTTTATGTAATGAAATTAATTTTTTGAGTCTTTCATTTAATGTCTCAAATGTGAATTTTAACGGGTAGCCATTGTTGAGTGTCGTGTTAATTACGAACTCCAGGTTTTTTTGGTGAAAATCTGGATGCGAAAGACGGAATGCTCTATCTATGAGGCCGATGACCATGTCTTTTTTTGGCAGAGAGGGTGTCGAGACTCAAAATGTAAATATCTCCCTGAAAACGTTATTAAAATTAAAAGGAATTCTATTGTAATCCAGGCAATAATGCTAGACAAACAAAGTCCTGCTTGCTGTGCGCAATAGCATCAGCATTTTCATTTGCGGTAGACGCATACCAGCATTTGCTTTAATAAACTAATCCATTTCAATTTTTTTACCAAGTTGATAAGTTCTACTGCTACGTATAATAGAGTGTTAAAGAAATGTTAAAGTAAAATTTTGAATTTTTCGGTAGATATTACTATTTATAAAGTCGAATAAAGAAATGCTTAGCGAAACCCTGTCAGGGTTAAAAACTATTTTCCAGTTTGAATTGGCTAAAGTATATGGTTGATAAAATATAGTAAATGACTAAATAAAAGTATATTTCCTATATTAATGAATTACTATATAATTGGTAGAATATATTATAATAGATAAAGATATGTCGATAGATCACAACAATGCTTGCTCCATTTTATAGAAAAATTTTCCCGCTAGATTTTATCGCTAGATATACAAATTCGTACACTAGATATGTTGCTCATTCTAGTTCTGAGATAGAAGGATATATACCTTCCAACTGTGGAGAATAAACATCTGAGAGATGCACGGATGCATGGAAAGCCTTTCAATTATGTTTATGTCGAAATTGACGTTAGAGAAAAATTTTCAAATTTATATCTATAACTTTTTGTTTCTTACTTTTACTCTGTATATTTTTTATCCATTAACGCTAGTGCGATTTTAGTCATATATTCTTTACCAGCTTATTTCAACAATTATTTGTATAACTTTGTTCGACACGCTTTATCCGGTGACTGTTTAGTTTTCTAGTATACAGTTTAGTTTAGTTAAGTTTAATTTAGTTTAGTTTTCTAGTCTAGTATAGTTTAGTTTAATTATATAGGACTGTTATTTTGCGCTAAGAATAATCCAAAGAAAGGGTCGAAACGTACGCCGTTTGTATTTATATTCATAATAATTGTTTCAATCAATAAAAATTTCTTTTGCGTTCTATATGCTGCGCATGGCTCTTACTGCCGATATTTTTTTCTTATTTATTGTATCTTACGGAGACTTTATATCTCGTATTATATTACATTTAATTTTCAATATTTTGGTTTTAGAATTTTATAATACCCTAAAAACTTACCTTTTTTAAAAAAAATTAAAAAAGACGCCAAGTGCACGCGCCGTGTGAGTGTTACACAAAAAGCTGTGTTATTTTTAAATTCTACAAATTATTTTAATATTTTATAAAATATGTCCTACAAAAAAATAATGATATCAAAAAATTGCGCCAACTGCAAATAAAAGCTTATATAAATATTTTAACCAAAAAAAGTTGTACATAATATGTAATTGGTTCAAACTGTAGAAAAACTACTGTAAAATACTATCTACAAAATAGCATTATTTTAATTCAAACTGTAAAAATACGTATTACACCTTATTTTGATATTGTGTAAAATATAATCGTAGAAAATTCTTCTACAAATTATTTTAATATTGTATAAAATATGTCCTACAAAAATAATGATATCAAAAATTGCACCAATTAAAAATTAAAGCTTATAAAAATATTTTTACCAAATATGATATCTGTTATAAAAAATCGTTAAAAATTTGAACAATTATATTCATTTCAATAATTATACGCATATATCCTGAAAAATTTAATAAAAAGTTTAATAATAAAAAGTTATATAAAACACAAGAAACAAAATTAAAATAAATTTCAAAGTATATATTAAAACCAACAAAGTATATATTAAAAATAAGTATATATTATAAAACAGAATATATATTAAACCAACAAATAATTAATTTAATTTAGATCTAAATTTAATTTAGTTACATCAGTAACTGCAATGTAAATGTTGAAAGAATTCATTAATTTTAGCATATTGTTTAGTTTATTAACAGCGCTAAGTTTTTTTAATTAAAATTTTTTATTTTTTTTTATTTGTATTAATATTTAATTTTCTTATGAATTTTTAATTTTTGTATTAATTTCTAATTTCTAATTTTTAGTTTCTATATATATATTTATAATATATTAATATTATAAAAATATTTATTAATATTATAAATATATATATACAGGGTATCCGGTAATTGACGGATCACCCGTCGTGTGCAGGTAGAGCGAGTTAAACCGAGTAAAAAAGTCCTGTACTATTTTGCAATCTTTGCAATAATTAATGAGAAATGAATTAAACAAGATCGGCCAATCCGTGCGAGTTCAAGCGCGCGGCGATAATATTCAAATTAACCAAATCTGACTTTTCTTCTATACAATTTTATAATATTCTTCAAAAAAAAAATATTTATTTTTTTTGAGTTCATGATAATGAGTTTTTCTAAAATTTGTGATGAGTCTATTTTAAGACTATTATCAAGAAAATATTTTTTGTTAAAGATAACTGTTACTTAAGAGAAGAAAAGTAAACTGAATAATCATTTTTTTTAACAATAGGAATAGAATGATATTTTTCTGTGTGTAGCACCACGCCGCTTGTAATAAACAACTCCCCGCGCGCCTAGCAACCTCGATCGCTGGGCGGCCGCATCTCGCCGCGCGCTTGCATTTGGCGGTAGGCCGGGCTAATACGGCGATTTTTAAACATTAATACTTCATTAACTATTGCGAAAATTGCAAAATGGTAGAGGACTTTTCGACTCAGTTCAGTCCGCTCTATCTGCACACGAGATTAGTCCCCATTATTCTGGGACACCCTGTATATATCAATTAAAAATATAATTATAGAACTATATATAGTATTATTGTTTAATATACGAGGGTGATTTAAACCAGAATATAAACAAAATTTTTTTTACTATTTAAGTTTATTTCTAAAGATAAATTACAATAATTGAATACATTATTTTACATAACTTTTCTGTATTTTAATACAATGCTCAAATATAACTTTAATTTCTCTCGCTCAGGTAATGTAAAAATTAAACCAGAGTTATAACAATTTTCGTACTCTGATTCTCAAATTCTTTCTGATTCAGTCTAGTGCAAAACTTAAAAGGCTGGCGGCAGGAATAACTTTCATTCTTCACTGTTCTTTCTTCTTTGAAAGATTTCGTCTAATCGTATATTTGAATTCTTTAAGAAAAATTGTTTTATTAAACTGAACATCAAATGCACTCAAAAATTCCGCTACTTTAATTATTACATTAATTAGAAAGCGAAAAATTGTCGTTATGCAACAAAAATACTTTGCTTGCTCATTTTAACAAACATTCACTAAATGCAATTCAATTATTGTATATAACTATAATATATATATATATATATATATATATATATATATATATATATATACAGGGTTTCTATGAAGTCTGTTCCCACCCCCTATATTTCGAAAACGGCTCAAAATTATAAAAAACCGCGAAATACGTGTTTGATCATTTCGAGGGGCTACTTTTTTAAGGAAGTTGGGGGGGGTTGTCCCCCAAGGGGGTACCCCAGGGGGATCTCAACTTAAAAATTTCAAACGGAACCCCCTATATTGTAGTATATCGTTTGAAAGGGCATAAAAAGAGAAAATTTTTGACGCAAACCGGAGGTTGATACGTTGACCCGTTCGGGAGTTATTTACGCTTTATAAATAAATTGCGGCTTATCTTTTCCCCTCCGTGACCGTATAGAGTATACTATATATAAAATATCATACATATATATATATATATATATATATATATATAATATTACATCATCCAATGAGTAGATTCTTCCTCCGTTTTAATGCAGATCTCGTTTCTCAATTTTGACTTTTATAAACTCAACAGTGGATAATGATATATCAAAATTTAACTTTATTTTATCGATCTCGATACTTTTATCTACCTTGAACATAAATGTTCGTATCAAAGTAGCCAGTATAACTTTCATTGAAATTATTGCATATTTTATACCTGCAAAGTTTAGTAGTTATATACAAATCAATTTTATCATAATATCATGTTATTTTTGTGATTTGTTTATATCTACCTATACAATTTCTGGGTCCCATACTGAACGGCATGTAATGCTTATAAGATGTTCCTATTCTCTCAGGAAGGAATCTGTCCGGGTCAAATACCAACGGATTGGGCCAATATTTTTCGTCTCGATACAAAATAAATAATCCTATGATGACGTTAGAACCTTTTGGTAAAATAACATCTCCTAAAACATATATTTTTATTTTTTAATGTTATTATACATATAATAGAAGCGTAACATACAAATAGCTTATAAGTAAAGCAATAAGAAATAGTTAACTAAAATCCATTTCTTTTTCGTTTTATTCTACAGGCAAGTGTATATTTGGTTCACAAAAAGATATTTTTTGTTAAAATTTGAAATAAATTTTTCAAATAAATTTTTCGTTTGTAAACTTTGATAAATTTGAGCGCAATTTCTTATGCTTTTTTAATACATTTGATTTTTTTAAATTTTTTGAAAATACATTATTTATAAAGTACAGTTTCTTATAAAGTTGATTTTTCTCGCATTTAAGCTATATACAATAATAATATGTATATAAAATAACTACATATTTATAATTGAATATAAACAAACCCATTTGTGTGTCCTCTGTTAGATAGCGCCCAATTACAGGAACAGCAGGAAATATTCTCATAGTTTCTTTAATGACACGATCCAAGTAATTCATATGTTGTAAATCTTCGTATTTAATTGGGGCAGATTTTGGAGTTTTTGTTCCATAAATTTCCCTTAATTCTTCATATACTTTTTCCTATTATAAGATTAAATAAAATACTTAATTATATAAATATAAAAATATGCAATATACAGGGTGTTCCATTTTAATTGCCCTAGGCAAATATCTCGAAAAATATGGAAGATACGAAGAAACGTTTCAGACAAAAGTTGTAGGATATCAAGGAGGATTATCCAGAAATGATTTTACGAGGTATTTCATATTTTTTGTCAAAATGTGTCAAAATAAAGCATTAAATATCTCGTAAACCGTTCATTTTTCGGCTATTCTACTCTAACAATTTTTTACACAAAATATTGCGAGGAATCGATTTATGTAAAAAAATTATGGTGGTTTCGCTTAAAAAAAGTAATGATGATCTCGAAATTTCGGAAATGCCTATACCTTTAATAAGACAGTGCTTACCACAAGACGTTCTCTTTGATATCCTACAATTTTTGTCTAAAATGTTTCTCCATAACTTTCATATTTTTCGAGATATTTGCCTGGGGTAATTAAAATGGGACACTTTGTATATTATAAGAGTAATGTAATCTTATTAATTATATTTACAAATTTGCATCATTCTGGTATCAAAAAGCTGATATTGATAAAGATCAAAGTTGACATTTTTGTATGGCTTCATTAAGATTCTGAATTTAATTAAAACATTACACAAAAAATTCTTATTTATACAAAATTATAATAAGTTTAGGATCGGATTAGTTCGTATGGGATTATATTTTTCGTTTGTTTACATACACACACACACACATCTGTGATAAGCGTATTTATGTTGAAAAAAAAATGTTTATACAGACCACATAAAAGTTTAAGTTAGAATTTGAACAAAACTGTAACTATATAATAATTTATGTAAACTATGTTAGAAATTATTATTGTATAATTTATATAATAGTATATCAAACGATGTGTTTCTGAGCGAGTTATTATTTGAATAATAGATAAAACTGTACAAAAGAGGACCAGTGATCTTAATCTTAACATATGTTGACAAAATCATCATTCTGACCCTTACGGAAAAACATTCAAATATTGAGTGTTAACACTCAATTTTGGGAGTTTACTCTCAAATTTTGAGTGTTTACACTGAAGATTGAGTTTACACTCAATCGTTGAGAATGTACACCCAAAGATTGAGTGTTTATATTCAAAATTGAGTATACATTAAAAGATTGAGCGTGTACACCCAATGACTGAGTGTTCACACTCAAGTTTAAATGTAAACACTGAACATTTAAAAGTTTACTCTCAACACTTGGATAATAAATGACTGATTACACTTATAAAAACATTTCAATTTCATTTCATTTTCATTTAATGTACGCTTCTAGTGCATTTTATTATTTTTATGCACTTAATAGTCACGAATCAACGAACAATTTGTTAACAAAAATGTTCATCGATAGTGTGTTATTCATTGTGACCATTAAAGATTATCTTAAACTAATATTTTATTTCAAAGTGTAGCCTGTCAAGTGCTGTATACTTCATTCATTGAACTGCGTATCCAGCTTATTATTACCCTAAACTTTAGTGTAACAATCGCTTCAGATTGAAGTACAACTTCAGTGTTACCTTCAACTTGAATGTTAACTTGAGTGTTATTCTCAACTTGAGAATTAATTTGAGTGTTACTCTCAACTTAAGAGTAACGCTCAAATTAACTCTCAAGTTGAGAATAACACTGAAGTCAACTTTCAAGTTGAGAGTAACACTCAAATCAATACTTAAGTTGAGGGTTACACTCAAGTTGAGTGTTCGAAATAACACTCAAATTAAGTGTTATTTTGAGTGTCTTTTTGAGTCTTTCTTCCGTAAGGGGAGTAACCCCCAAAAAGTTTTAACTGTCACCCATTATTAATTCAAAAGTTATTAACAAGTAAGGTTTTATGCAAAACAAATTTCTAACATGTAAACGGACACAATAAAAAATTTAATATTAAACATGATTATTCAACTTTTACGCGAAACAAAGTTTACATCACTCGGTGCTTTCAGTATGATAAAATTTATAAATAACACATAGGTTTGCAACTATCTAAGCAAAATAAAAAATTGCTAGCTCATGAATTTAATGAATCCATGAGCACAAATTCTACATTATTTGCATATTTAAGTGAATACGTGGATGGGAAAGGGGTTTCGCCTTTTGCTCTGCCTCTGCACCCTTAATACAATAAACTTTTGACCTAACACAAATCTATTTCTGATTTTAAATTAAAATTAGGTTTAGGTTAGAATTTTCTCGCCGTGGAGATGCAGAAGCTTTGTCCTTTCTCTGTCGACTCATGTATTTAAATATGCAAATAATGTAAAATTTATGCTCATGTGTTTATTGTATTTATGGATTTACAACTTTGTTTAGGTAGTTGCAAAATTTATGTAGACATACAATTGTTGACCTTGTCATAGTATTAGTGATATGTGGGCTTTGTTTTGCGCAAAAAGTAGAATAACTATGTAGAAATCTTTCCGTGCCTATACAGAGTGATCGGTAATATCCGCACTATCTCTCGTGTGCAGGTAGTGTGGATTAAACCGAGTAGGAAAGTCTCTACCGTTTTGCGATCTTCGCAAAATTAATGAAAAAATAATTAAGAAAGATCGACCTATGCGCGCGAATATAAACGCGCGGTGAGAAAAATAGAATTTATCAAAGGAGAATTTCTTTGATTATTGGTTAAAAATGTTTTCGGTATTTTCTGTATTATAGACCTATCATTCGCAATGCTTCGCTTTCTAAATGAGAAAATAAATTATATCTGAATGAATTTAACATATACTTACTTGTATATCTGGGAAATTTGCTAACATTAAGACCACAAAAGTTATCGTAATAGCGATTGTGTCGGTGGCCTAATAAATAAAAATTATATTTACTTCTTCGTTTACATACAATTACAATTATATGTAAAGATATTTTACATACCGCTAATAACGCAGTAATCATGTTATCGCGTATCATCTCTTGTGTACATTTATTTTTATAAGATGCTTCCATTAGAATGTGAAGAAGTGTCTTATCTATATTATTCAAGGAATGCAATTTAAGGTATGTATACTTTTTTGTAAATGTGTGCATACGTACATTCATGTATATATATGTATATATATGTATGTGTGTTAATTATTTTCTCAATTTCATAATGAGGATTCCATATGCTATTTTAAACAGTAATATTGAAAGTAAAGCAGATATAAAAAAAATGATGCTGTATCAACAAACAAAATTCGACATTTTAATAATAAGACGAAGTACTCTTTAATAATTTATCTAATATTTTTTAATATTTTATCTAATATTTTTATCTAATATTTTAATATTTTATCTAAAGCTATTAAAAAACTCATTTTGTTGTCTGAGCAACATTATAATACAGAGATCATACAAAACATACAAATAAAATATTAACGAACTTACGACTTGTTTCACTTTTGGTCTTAGTGTTCAATTCATTTAATGCATATATCTGCTGCTGTATCATCTGTGTGTAATAACATATTGTGTAATATATATAATATACTGTGCAAGTTAGAATAATATTTGCAATATTTACTTTATCTATTGAAGAATGTAAAATGTTTATACAGTTTCGTTGTTCTCTCCCCGTAGCAGTGAGATTAAATATAAAATTGGGGTATAGGAATATATTTTGCATTCTTATTTTTACAGTTTCTTTGCCGCTGAAACATTTTTCTTTTAAAATAATATTTTATAAGATATAAAAGCATAATTAATTAATCGCGATTTATTCTTACGATTTATGTATGAATTTTTTATAAAGTTATAATAAAGAAACCTTTTTTTACCTTATTAATACTTTGAAAAATTGGCTGATTAGATTTGATAGATATTCAACTTTGACATCCGTCATTGTAGCTTTACAACGTCATATAAAAAGTAAACTCATTATTTAAAATATTAGCTAGTAACTAACTAATTATATTCAATTACGCATTAAACATTACATTTACTATAAACAAATGTGATATAAAATTTCTAAATTGAAAATGGATGCTTTTATTCCAAATAATTAAAAATAACAGTCAGCTGTACAAGATATACGTATTTCATTGTTTCTATTGTTTGTTATAATTTTGGCAACAGTAATTTATTATTATTAATTTATTATTAATGTCAAATGTTCGAACGATCTTTTACAGCATATTTCGCGTCTTTTGTCATTAAAATGTTTCAGAAAATAAAAATATAAAAACCCAAAAACATAAATTGACACTTTTATTTTATATTTTATTCTTATTTGATGCAAACTTATGATTATAATTATGATTATATTTAATTTCGAATAAAATATTATAAATCTGATTCTGGTGTTTAACAAAATTATAGTACACAGTTTGATATTCTTTGAAATCTTATCTTTAAATACAAAGCGCTTAACATTATTTAATTTATAAAATATAATTATTGTTGTATTCCCTTACGAAAAGAATACTTAAATATTGATTGTTTATACTCCAAATTAAGTGTTAACATTCAATTTTGGGAGTTTACTCTCAAATTTGGGTGTATACACTCAAATTTTGAGTGTTTACACTAAAGATTAAGTGTTTATACTCAAAATTGAGTGTATACATTAAAAGATTGAGCGTGTACACTGAGTGTGTAAACACTGAACATTTAAAAGTTTACTCTCAACATTTAGATAATAAATAACTGATTATTCTTATAAAAACATTAAATTTCATTTCATTCTCATTTAATGTGCGCTTCTAGTGTATGCATTTTATTATTTTCATACACTTAATGGTCTTAACGAACAATTTGTTAACAAAAATGTTCACCGATAATGTATTATTCATTGAAGAATACCTTAAATTAACATTTTATTTTATAGTGTAAGCTGTCAAGTGCTATATAGTTCATTCATAAACTGCGTATCGAGCTTATTGTTACCCTAAACTTTAGTGTAACAACCGCTTCAGATTAAAATACAACTTCCAGTGTTACCCTCAACTTGAGTGTTAACTTCAGGGTTATTCTCAACTTAAGAATTAATTTGAGTGTAACTTTCAACTTAAGAGTAACACTCAAGTTAACTCTCAATTTGAGAATAACACTGAAGTTAACTCTCAAGTTGAGAGTAACATTCAAATCAACACTCAAGTTGAGGATTACATTCAAGTTGAGGGTTACACTCAAGTTGAGTGTCAATCTCAAGTTAAGTGTTCAAAATAACACTTAAATTGAGTGTTATTTTGAGTGTTTTTTTCGTAAGAGCTGTATATGCCTTTTTTATCAAAAGGTGCTAAATTTCAACTTAACGGTACATTTTGAATATCTATGCCTCCAATTTTACATTCTTAATCATGTAGTTATAGGTCTTCAGATTTTAAGTACTTTGATGTGACAACTTATTTGGAATAAAAAGTATTTGTGTACATAATTGAAATTTTTCACAGTTACGTTTCTATCTTTTCAATATAATATTTATATAATGTGTCTGGTTAAGAGGAGTAGGCAAGTGAGAGCCGGGCGCAAGAAATTAAGTCTTCAGTGATAATCTTCTTTATTTAAATTCGTACGTTTCGGTCCTTTCTTTGGACCATCTTCAGCGATGTTTACAGTATGGTGTATACATTGATACTGACGGATTGTGAAATGCCAAGATCATAAAATGGGGTGAACTTTTAAGTACGAAAACAATAACAGATCATAGGTGATTTTTTTAAAATTCTATTGATGCATTGATCTACTTTCGTTATGTAGACGATATCGCGCTGTCGGTGCCGTCCTCCATGCTAGAATTTACTCTTAATTCATTTAACTCCGTCCACCCACGATTACAATTCACGCTGGAGAAGGGTACGGACGACCGCCTAAATTTTCTTGACACCACCATTATTATCAGAAACAATGTCGTCGAATTCGATTGGTATCATAAACCCACTTTTTCGGGTAGACACCTCAATTTTGAGTCCAAACACCCTCTTTGCCACAAAAAGGGCACCGTCATGTCCTTAGTCGATAGAGCAATCCGATTTCATCCAAGATTTCAACAAAAAAATCTCGAATTCGTAATAAGAGTTTTGCGTGAAAATGGGTACCCATTACCATTCGTGTTTCAAGAGCTCCACACGAGACTAAAAACATTGTTCAATAAGTGTGAGAAGACGCCCAATCGAGAACGGGGTGTTTCCGTGGAGGAGACAACGGAGCGCCCAATATTTTTTAACATTCCGTATGTCCCGGGATTTTCGGAACAATTCAACCACATAGTCCGCGATCAGAATACAATCATGTCCTACACGGGCATGAACAAGCTCCGTTCTTTTATAAAAGTCCATAAAGATCCGCTACCGAAATACTCACGAAAAAATGTAGTATATAAAATAAATTGTAAAAATTGCGACGCGTCGTACGTGGGCCAAACAGGCAGATTACTAAAAACACGTATCACTGAGCACCGCAGTCACATAAACAGAAACACTTCGCAACCATCTGTGATCACAGATCACAGATTGTTAGATCATGATTTTGATTGGGACGGAGTTGAAGTCTTGGATGAAGAAATGAATTTAGGAAAAAGATTAACGTCCGAAATGCTTTATATCAAACAACAAAAAAACAGTCTGAACCGACAGATCGACACGGAGTGCTTACAACACATATACTCAACAATCGTTGAGCGTCTAAACAAAATCTGATTACTCTCAAATCCGACACACAATCCGTAGAGGTCCGCCGGTGCATTGCGCGTCACACATCAACATGCGACCGCCCACATTTATTCCCATTGTCGTTAGTTAATCCCGTTACGAGCGCACTAAATAATTCGGTTCACTTTTATTACCCGACTGCATATATCTATACTCTGTTATCGATTGGCACATCTAATCTCTCCCCCTCATTAATTGCTTCGATTCAATGCATCAATAGAATTTTTAAAAAATCCTATGATCTGTTATTGTTTTCGTACTTAGTTCATCCCATTTTATGATCTTGGCATTTCACAATCCGTCAATATCAATGTATACACCATACTGTAAACATCGCTGAAGATGGTCCAAAGAAAGGACCAAAACGTACGAATTTAAATAAAGAAGATTATCACTGAAGACTTAGCGCTTAATTTCTTGCGCCCGGCTCTCACTTGCCTACTCCTCTTATCCAGACACATGAGAATATATATATATATATATATATATATATATATATATATATATTATATATATAACAGAGCCTTACTTAATTTATTATAATTTATATAATGTATTACACTTAATTTACAATATTTTAGTTTCAGAATTTTATAATATTTGATAAAAGTTTTCAATATTCTAAATATTGCATAATTTAATATATACTATTAATTTTCAGAGTGGTTATAGCGGCAGTTATAGCGGCGTCCTGCGGGTAAAGATTTGCCAGCATTTTATTTGGTACGTAATGCGTGTCTTCAAATTTACAAAAATAGCGACCTATTTCGCTATTATCAATCCATTTCGGCATTGTTAAAGTTATAATGTCTAAAATAAAAAAGATGCAAATAAAAAATAAATTTGAGATAACTAAGATAAACAAAGAAATAAATGAAATAGTATGATAAATAAAATATAATAACTAAAATAAATAAAATAACTAATTGTAAATTAAAAAAGGGAACAAAATAATTATTTTATATTGTATGCAAAAAGATGAGCTTGTAGAATTAACTAATACTTCATACCTTCCTCTACGTAACACATGTCATTTTTATCGGTAAGAATTATGTAATTTGTTTGTTCCATTCGAAAATTATAATTACGACAGTGATTCAACGGCAATAAACTTATGTCCATAACTGCCGAATCCCACACTTTCTCTATGAAGAACTCAACATGTCTATCTATATGTCGGTGCCATCCGATTATGACGCCGGTACAACTTTCTGTAGATTGATCATGATGGCGATGTGTGACAATCATACCTACTGCAAATTTTACGTTCTCTGATCTTGGTACGACCATCGCTCCTTTTATAAAGCGAAGAATGAGCTGGAAAGTGTAAGATCAAACATTAATTGATCTCTTCAATCAATTAATTCCTAAATAAACTCTTATAGCAAGTTAAATTACAGCTAGTTAAATTTTAGATAATTATAATTCGTATGAAATTGTACGTGTTATCAAAGAGAAACGTCATAGAGATTTTTCATTATTATTATTATATATTAATATGCTGCATGTATAGTGCTAACATACCTTAGATCTTCTGATGCGGTATTCACGCGGATTAAGCAATAGAGGGTTTTCCCTAAAAATCATCAAACTCTCAAGTACTTCTCTTATCTCGTACATCTGAAAATAGAATTAAAAATGAGCAGAGATTACAATTTAATTACAACCAAAAAGAATAAGACATTGTATTCTTTCTGCCTACAAAGTGTATTTTATTGACTCATATCATTGCCAAGGTTATAGGTATATTTATTAGTGTTAAAATTAATAGAAGTCATATATATGAGTAATTACCAACCCTATTATTAGCAGTTATTAAAAAATCGCCTAGAGAACTTCTCTCTGAATACAGTGCCTTGAATTGTGACACTTTGTTGACAAGACAATCCGGGAATTTCTCAATTATTTCACTTAAGGTAAAACATCTTATATTTTCTAAATTACGCGTAGCACTGTAAACAATAAAAAATTATGTATATGGGAGCGTGTGTGTATGATAAGAGTAAAAATACCGAAAGGTTTAAATAATTTCAAATCTAATATATTGTACTTACTATCTTGGTTTCCAAAATATACAGAAACGGTAGTGATGTGGCAGTCTTATTACATCGCAACGTAGACCAAGTCTCCTGGCCACGCTGTGATATATTATATATAAATTTAAATCGTCACCATATTTATTTTTTAAAACCTGTGTCAGATTATAATACAAAAATTAATTCGAGCAAGAGTGTTTTTAAGATATAACAAACATATGGTCATGCACACAATATTATTGGCCATAATTATAATATATTATAATCTATAATAATTTACATTATCTATACACTTGGATTCCAAATTATCTGCGCATTTGTTTGTTCGAAAGTTTAATTTGCCAAATATATAGTCCTGGAGTGTATCCATAATCTGCGTTCCTTCTGTTTCGTTCCAGTAATTATCATCAATATTGTTGTTTTTCCAATAGGAAAAAGTTTCAATAGATGTCGAGAATATCGAATGTTCGGGATATTTTTCTCTGAGGCAATTGAGTACCTCTTGTGCGATACTATCTAATGATGCTTTTACGTATGAGTAAAATACATTCTTTTCGGGTTGAACCAATTGTGCCACAATAGTAGCAGCCCATTCCAAAAGCTGCTCTCTATCAGGTTTTATTTTATATTTATTCCACTTCTTTTCCAGCGAACATTGCCTTAGATAGTGCAATATTTTTATTTTGCAATATCTTTCGGTTAGATCGCAACCAGTTCTTCTGAAAAATTTACGTATTAATTGCAATAAATAAATTAGTTTATGAAATTAATAGCATTATAATATATATTGAGAATTTTACCGTGAAGATTGAGTAAGCAAGTTTCTAATCTCATCAATGAAGAAAGAATATTTTAAGATATTTTCAGGCTTAAAAATTATCTCATCAAAGTTATTTCTTAAATTTTCATCCAAATGAAATACGTCTTCAAATTGCATTAAATTATCGATTGATTTATTGTCATAATTATCGATTAATTCATTATCATAATAATGTTGATGAATTATTTGAGACACATAACTCCGTAATTGTCTCACACAATTTATGCCTGTTTCCATAAACTTTTTTTCATTCTCTTGTTCGTTCTCTTCAGATTCCATTTGCTCATTTTTCTTAGACTGCTTGTCATAAAGTTCCTTCGCAGAAGACCATCTGAAAATGGAATGAAAAATATTTTAATAATCTTTCAAAAATTACACGAAACGATGCACCAATAATGAATTTACAGAGCAATACATTTTTTAAGATATATATTTTTCAGTTATAATATCAATGTGTAATAGCAGTTAAGTCTGCCTTAAGGACTATTGTGATAGACCGTCTATATTCTCTGTAGACTTCCTAGGCAACCACGAGATTGTATTTTGTTTGTATGTAAACGAGTCAGTCAGTGTGTCGACCTTTGTAAGATACAGACGTGTATCCTTCTCGGTTAAAATAAAGTCAGTTCGATCAAATATTAGTCTATCTACGTGTAAATCCTGATAACAGATAGTTTTACTATTACAAATTCAGAAGTGAGATTCGAGGCTGAGAATTTGAGCTGAACAAAAAAGTATTTTTTTTTCTCTCGACAACGCATATTGTGCAAGTTCGATGACAACAAGAAACAGCTTTGTGGTGATAACGTGAAGAAATTAAGAACTATTTAATGCCAAACTGTGTTAAGAAATAAACTGTAAGCAGTGGATCATTACGTGAAAAGTTGGAAAATCATTTGTATTTTTATTTGGATGCAAATGGTAGCTGTAAGTGGTCGCTAAGGGTTGTTATAGTGGTCGTCAAGTAGTCGTCAAGTAATGTTAATGGTCGTTAAGGAGTGTCGCATAGGTGTGACATCTTGGTAAAACGCTGAATTACTGTGGTGGCATTGACAGCGTTAATTTGAAGACACTATTGCAAGAAATAAATAGCGTGACACATATTTTGAAGCACGATACGTCGAAGTAATAGTGTACGAGATAACGTTTATACAATGAAGGAATAATTTCACAGTATTGACGTTGAAAGAAAAATTAAGATCGTTGAATATGGCTACCAGCGGAAATAAGTCCGATCTTATTTTAAGACTTTCGCACGCGGATCCGTCTGGTCAATGAATGGAAGACATGGATCCAGATGTTGACACTGAATACAGCGAAGATGGAGCAGGCGCAGTGGCAGAAGAAGAAGATGAAGAAGATCGGAGACGAAGATTTGTAAGGTCTAATTTGTGCGATAAAGAGTTAGACTTTACAAGACGTGAAAATGAACTGATGAGACGGGAAATAGAAATAATGCTGAGAGAATGAATTTTTGCGGTCAACACGGTTGTTACTACGGCAGAAGCTGAAGCAATGGTGAGACGGCCAGAGACAATGATGCCTAAAATCAACTTATCAAATTTAAAAGAGATGCTACCTGAATTTGACGGGAAGAAAGAATCTTATCGTCGTTGGGAAGAACAGCTATTGTTGGTAAAAAGAATGTACAATCTTGATGATAATTTTGCTAAATTATTATTAGGAGCGAAGTTGACGGGCAATGCTGCAGATTGGTTCCATTCTATACCTGAACATCTTTTGTTATCTATGGACGAATTATTAGGCAAAATGAGATTAATGTTTGATAAAAGAGAGAAACGGCTGTCGCTCAGGAAAAAATTTGAAAATCGAGTATGGATACCAGGCGAAACATTTAGTGAGTATTTTCATAAAAAACTCATTTTAGCTAACAAGGTTCCTATAGATGAAGAAGAAATTGTTGATTACTTGATTGAAGGAATTCCTGTAAAAGCAATTAAGCATCAAGCTATGATGCAACAATTTGTTAATAGAGTTAAAGAATCTATGTTAAAGGCAATGCAGGAGATATCACTTTATCCTGAAAAAATTAATCAAAAAAATGTGGTCATTTTCGAAGGACGGAGTCAAAACGACAGGAGCATCAAAGAAATCTGAAGGAGGTCTGGAGTCGAAAAATGAGCTGAAGTGTTTTAATTGCAACACAATGGGACATATAGCAGCTAAATGTCAGATGCCGAAACGTGAAAAAGGAGCGTGTTTCAAGTGTTTCCAGATAGGACATAAATCCAAGGAGTGTCCAGCAAAAGAATCTGGAATTATCAACACCAAGGATGCAGAAAATAAGAAGAAAGATGTCAACAGCGTGTTTGAGGAAAATAAAGATTTTCGAAGAGATATTTATTATCAATTTTGCGATGATGATAGACAAAATAAAGTAGATGTGAAGCTTGATACTTTGCTTGACACTGGCAGTCCCGTAAGTTTTATAAGAGAAAATTTTGTACCTGAAAATTTAATTGTCTCAGTTTTACCGGAAGATAGTAATTATACTGGAATTAATGGAAGTACGTTGAAAGCAAAAGGACGTGTAACGGTTAAAATCGCGTTAAATCATAAAGAAAGTAAATCTGTTTCATTGCTAGTAGTTCCGATAACTTCTATGAAAGCTGCGGTTGTAATTGGTCGAGATGTTTTGCGTAAATTTTACGATAAAGTAACTAACAATAAGTCAGCTGAAGAAAATGAAGATAAAGTAATTCTTGACATTCTTAATATTGATATTAATGATTCGAAAGATAAAATAGAAGATTCGTTAAATATTAATTCGGATTTCACAATAGAGACTAAAATAGCTTTGAAAAAGTTATTTGTTGATAATTACGTTAATCCAGTAAGACTTGAGACACCTGTTACTGATGCGGATCTTAAATTAACTCTTAGAGAAGAAAAACTTTGTCATTTTAATCCTAGGCGACTTTCATATATTAAAAAGAATGCTCTCCGAAAATTGTTAGATACGTTATTAGAAAAAAAAGTTATACGTACAAGTGAAACTGAGTACGCATCACCTATTGTATTAGTTCGAAAGAAAACGGGAAATATAAGATTATGTGTAGATTTTCGCGAACTGAATAAGTTGTTGGTAAAAGATAATTATCCGTTGCCGAATATTGAAGATTTAATTGATTCGTTATATGGAAAAAAATATTTTACAATATTTGATTTAAAAGATGGATTTTATCATATTAAATTAGTAGAAAAATCAATTAAATATACTGCTTTTACTACGCTTTTTGGCCAATATGAACTTGTTCGTATGCCGTTTGGTTTAAAGGTAGCACCGTCTAGATTTCAATTATATTATATTATATCAGTTATATTAATCAAATACTAGCTGATCTTATCCGTGAGTTGAAAGTTGTTGTTTATATGGATGATATTCTTGTTTCATCGATAACACTTGAAGAACATTTTGCAATATTGAAAGAAATATTCAAAAAATTTATAGAAAGTCGACTTGTGTTAAGAATAGATAAATGTAAATTTTTACAGACGGAAATAGAATTTGTAGGATATTTGATTTCGGAGAAAGGTATAAGTCCGACAAAGCAAGAAGTAATAGCAGTACAAAAAATTCCTATACCGCCTAATATAAAAGAAGTACAAAGTTTTGTAGCGTTGTGTTCGTATTTTCGTAAATTTATTCAATCGTTTTCGTTAATAGCTAAGCCTTTGTATGATCTGTTACGAAAGAATGTTCAATTTTCTTTTGAAAAAAGAGAGTTAGATGCATTTGAAAATTTGAAAAGAAAGTTAATTGAAGCACCAGTCTTAGCTATATATAATCCGCATAATGAAACTGAACTTCATTGCGATGCAAGTACAATAGGATTTGGAGCTGTATTGTTACAGCGAGGAAAAGACAAACAATTTCATCCAATATTCTTTTTCATTTTAGAGTATATGTAAGCGGCATTAAATTTAAGATAGTAACAGATTGTAATGCTTTAATTCTTGCCTTAAAAAAGAAAGATATAAATCCGCGTATAGGAAGATGGATTTTAGAATTACTTGATTTTGATTATGTAACTGAACATCGTCCGGGAACTAAAATGAGTCATGTTGATGCGTTAAGTAGGTTACCTATGGATATATTAGTAATAGAAGATAACTCGTTCGAACTGAATTTGTCCCTTAGTCAAAGTCGCGATAAAAAACTTTGTAAATTACGAGAAATACTTCAACAAGAAGATGCACATTTTGAAATGAGAAATGGAGTAATCTATCAAAAAAATAATAAAGATTTGTTATTTTATGTTCCTCAAGCAATGGAATCACATGTTTTGAATAAATATCATGATCAAATGGGTCATTTAGGGATTGAAAAAACGTTAGAATCAATACTTAAAAGTTATTGGTTTCCTTTTATGAAACAAAAAGTAAAAAGTTATATTTCGAACTGTTTGAAGTGCATTGCATTTTCTCCGTCGACTGGTAAAAAAGAAGGATATTTGCATTCAATTCCTAAGGGACAAATACCGTTTGAAATGTATCATATTGACCATTATGGTCCGATAGATAAAGATCGATCGGCAAAACGATACCTTTTAGTTGTCATAGATGCGTTTACAAAGTTTACAAAATTATATCCAACAAAAAGCACGACAACAAGCGAAGTAATTGATAATTTAACGTTACATTTTTGTAATTACAGTAGACCATGTATCGTTGTGTCAGATCGGGGTATAGCTTTTACCTCCGGCGAATTTCAAAAATTTTGTAAAGAAAATGATATACAGCATATTCGTATTGCGACTCTTTCTCCAAAGGCAAATGGTCAAGTAGAACGTACTAATAGAGTTTTAGGACCGATGATAAGCAAGCTCATAAATAATGACGAAAAGAAATACTGGTATAAAGTTATAACAGATATAGAATTTGCAATTAATAATTCGGTTCATAAAACTACAGGTGAAACTCCTAGTAAACTGTTGTTCGGAATAAATCAAAAAGGTAAAATCATAGATAGAGTTCGGGAATATTTAGAAAATACAGTTAATGATAATGATCGTGATTTAAAAAACTGAAGAAAAAGAGCCGCTAAGAAAATAGAAAAAAGTCAAAAATATAATAAAGATTATTTTGATAAAAGACGAAAAAAAGCGAATGTTTATAAAATAAATGATTATGTTATGGTAAAAAATATAGATACTTCTAAAGGTATTTCACAAAAAATTATACCGGAATTTAAAGGACTATATAAAATAACGCGTGTTTTACGAAATGATAGATACGTTGTGAAAGATATTGAAAATCATCAGGTAACTAACAAACCTTATGAAGGAACTTGGGAAGCGGCAAATATGAGACCTTGGATAAAAGATGAATCGTTTGAATCAACAACTCTTTAGACGTTGAATGTTAGTTGTAATACTAAGAATGGAAACAAAATGTTATAAATTTTTAATTAAAGCTTTTGTTATTTTTAATGATAATGAAATGTTTACTTTAATTGTTAACTGATTGATTTGCGCTATCTAATAATGTTGTTTATGAAATAAACGTATTGTAAACAATAGTTTATAATGACTCCGAGGGCGGAGATCAAGTCAGAATTGGCCGAGTGTAATAGCAGTTAAGTCTGCCTTAAGGACTATTGTGATAGACCGTCTATATTCTCTGTAGACTTCCTAGGCAACCACGAGATTGTATTTTGTTTGTATGTAAACGAGTCAGTCAGTGTGTCGACCTTTGTAAGATACAGACGTGTATCCTTCTCGGTTAAAATAAAGTCAGTTCGATCAAATATTAGCCTATCTACGTGTAAATCCTGATAACAGATAGTTTTACTATTACAAATGAAAATATCAATCTTCTTGTTTTGATGCAAAACATATCAAATTTATAATCTTCAATTTTAAATAGTAATTAAATTTTGCACTAAGGGTATATAATAATAAATATTGTGGTCAAAGCTGTATTTACGTCATAGCCTTATTATGTAACTTTAACAAATTATTTAATTTTTACCTTCCGTAATTTTATAAAGCAGTATATAGTTCATTAAATTAATTAATAAAATAATAAATTAAAATAATTAAATTAATAAAATAAAAATGTAATGTTACTAATTTTTAAAATATTTTTCTTTTTTATTATATTATATTATATATATTATATTTATATTATATATTATATTTTTTTATATAATAAAGATGGATAGAGGAAAATGGGCTAATGAGAATCAAGACGTAGAAAAGAGAAAAAATTTTTTTAGTTTCAAAAAAATTTTTTATTATTAAAGAACATGTATTTCACTAAATTTAATTGTACCTAGTAATTAAAGAGAATAAATTAAATAATAGAAGGAAATGTTTTGCAAATAACTGCTCGCATTATGTTTTCTGCGTCTTGTCTCTCCATTAGCTCGTTTTCTTACCCGTACTTATATTGATTATTAGAGTCTTTTCACCTGTTTTTCATTATATATTATATTTTGAATATATATTTTATTTAATTTATTTTTATAAAATCTATTTTTTGCAGAACTAATATACATTGTGCAATAGATTAATAAAAAAAGATTACAATAAGTTTACGAACAAAAAGAATTACCTCTGAGAAAACTTTTTTTCCGAATGTTTGTCATATTTGGCTGCAAACCGGAATTGCTTGCACACACATCTGAAGTTAATGATATCTTCAATAGTAATATCATTATAACCGAGAATGATGTCTATCACCTCGTCAGGTAAGCATATTATCGTAGCCATTACGAACAAAACACAACACAGTTAAATAGCTAAACACAAGAAAATAATATAAATTAAAATGATTGCAACAAGCAATTTTCTTATAACTAATTCCCTACTTTTAAAAGCACTCCAATCTACTGCGATACTGTTCTCATGTATCTGCTGATTGCAGAGAGCACAAGTGCGTGTTATGTGCACTACAGACGTTTTCTACACTGTATCCACCTTTATTCTGAAATCTTTATCTAAAAACTCAAAGGGCTTTCAAAGTACTTTTTCCCACCATATAGTTGTCACGTGACGTGTCATGCGTACAAAAGGTAAACGAAATTCAGAAACTGAGAACACAATATTATAGATAGAACATAATATAAAAGTATAACAGATTAAACAGATACGAAAATCTTGTAAAACTATATCAATCTTTGCTTCCTCATAGAGGAAGCTTTGTTCTCGTGAAAAAATTTTTTTTACTTTTTTATGCCAATGTGTTCAGAATATTCTAAAACTTGGAAAAATCACATGTTTAAAAAATGTTCGTATGTGTGTATGTATGTGTGTATGTGCACCAAAAAGGGCGTGGTTGCTTTAACTTCTGCAAATTTTGAGATTCGGGCTAAATTTTTTTACATGAATAAAGTATCATTAAAGGATGGTTGGTATTGAATTTGGCGAGAATCGGTGAAGGGGTTTATTTTTTATAAAATATTAAATTTTTTCCAAAAAAAGGATGTGGTTGCTCTAACTTCCGCAAATTTTGCGATATCGGGCTAAATATTTTTATATGAATAGAGTATCATTAAAGGATGGTTGGTATTGAATTTGATGAGAATTGGTGAAAAAGTTTATTTTTTATAAAATTTTGAATTTTTTAATAAATGTCTGTGCACGTTCTAACTTCTGCAAACTTTTGAGATATCGGATTAAATTGTTTTACATGAATAGAGTATCATTAAAAGATGGTTGGTATTGAATTTGATGAGAATTAGCAAAAGGATTCATTTTTTATGAAATTTTGAATTTTTTAATAAATGTCTGTGCACGCTCTAACTTCTGCAAATTTTTGAGATATCGGACTAAATTGTTTTACATGAATAGAGTATCATTAAAGGATTTTTGGTATTGTGAATTTAGTAAGATTTGTGAAAAAAAGGATTTATGTTTTATGTAACTGAATTTTTTGAAAAATTTTTTATATGAATAAGGTAAATATAAATTTTCGAATTTTTAAAAAATATTTTGAAATATACTAAGTGAGGTTTGCCAAGATTGAAAACATTGCACATATTGGCTCGACTTGTCCTTGCAACATTTGAATTCTTTATAATATGATCTCTAAATTTTTTGTGATGAGAGAAACACACTAGTACATATTTTCCGTGCTGATCGCTCAGACTAACAGGCCGACTGACTAAATCGCAAACTATCGGTAACGCCGAATACGCGGGACAAGTACTTTCGATCGATCTATACGAAGGCTCGATCCGTCTGACCTATATGAAGGTTCAGACCCGATTGACCTGAGTCACAGGTCACAGGTTGCTCCGTCACAGCTGGATGTATCCCCTCTCTTGCTTCCGATTGTTCTGAAATTGTTCTAGACTTCTCGATAGCAAGTCTTATCCAAATGACTTTTATATCGTGACCGCATACGTATTCACGACCAAGTCGACCGAAAGTCCCAGACGACGCATCACAATACAATCCGATACCGCGGATCTTAGAAAAAAGCATTTACATACGTTCCTCCCATTACATCGCCTGTGACAAAGATGACCTAAATACATTACACGTCCGCATCGCATGTCCGCGCAGCCATCGCTACTATATACATTTCGCAACAAAATTGGAGGATCACTTAAAATCAGTGTTGAAAATAATCAAATTCAAATTCACGTATCTTTGCGAAAAATGGTCGTCTTCAAATTTGATCCTCTTCAACACTGATTTTAAGTCATCCTCTAATTTTGTTGCGTATTACGTCTAATATCGCCAACAATATTCGCGCAAGTATCGCAATCCAATAAAACGCGCAAATAGAATATGCCGATGAAAAATTACTCAAAGTCATAATAAGAGAACAATACCACTTCACGCTGCACCACGCACACCAGAAAACAGATACGCTCGCATACGCCGCACAAAGTAATGCAGAGCCGAAATAAATAATAAATAAACCACTTGTACGCAAACCGATAAAGTTTATTCTTCTTTTCGCTCTCTGCAGACTCCATCTGCTCATTTTCCTTGTCATAAAGTTTCTTCGCAGCAGGCCACCTAAAATTAAAACAAAAAATATTTTAATAAATTAAGAATTTTTAAGGCTCTAAGTATGAAATATAAATTTAACTTTCAACGGGCTGAATAAGAGCCGAACGCGGAAGGTAATGCGTCGATTTCAACGAAAATTAATTTTTTGTTGAGACTTGTTCGTTGTGTACAGGGCATATTTTTCTTGGTTTACTTACCAAGACTATGCAAATTAAAATCTCAATTCGAGATATTAATTTACAAATAATAATCCCCTTTGACCTCCATAAAGAAGCGTAGGCGAGAAAAATATCAGGGCGAAGTCGCTGAATCGGGAATCGAACCCGAAGCTTTTCGCTTTCCGGTCTCAACAAAAAATTAATTTTCGTTGAAATCGACGCACTACCATCCGTGTTCGGCTCTTATTCAGCCTGTTGAAGGTTAAATTTATATTTTAATAAACTTTTGAAAATTACGCTAAACAGTGCTATTGCACCAGTAATGAATTCTCAGAGCAATAAATTTTTAAAAATGCATTGATATTCCAAGTATCAGTCAAAATATCAATATTTTCGTTTAAATGCAGAAAATATAACATATATAATTTTTAACTTATATTACAATTAAATTTAACACTTAAAATACATAAATGGAGTAAGTACAATGGACAAAGCTATATTTACGTTACAGCTTTATTATGTAACTATAATAAATTATGTAATTTGCGCATTCCATATTTATAAAAAAGTACAGTTTATCAAATTAATAATAAAAATAATAAAATTAATTAATTAAATTAATAAAATAAAAATAATAAGGTAATAAAATAAAATAATTAAATTAACAAAACAAAAATGCAAAATTTTTAATTTTTAATATACCATTTTTTTTTTAATATTATATTATATATATTATATATTATATTTTTTTTTATCATATTATGAGAATGGATAGAAAAATGGGCTAATGAGAGTTAAGGAGTAGAAAAAAGGGTTTTTTCCAAAAAATTATTTAATTATTAAAAGAAATTTTACTAAATTTAATTTTATTAGTTAATTAAAGGAAATAAATTAAAAAATTAATGACAATGTTTTCAAGATAACTGCTCGTACTTTATTTTCTGCGTCTTGTCTCTCATTAGCCCGATTCTCTTCTCGTTTTTATAATGATTATTAGAGTCTTTTTATCTGTTTGTTTTATTATATATTTTTTTAAGTATTTCTATATATTTTATTTTTATAAAATATGTTTTTTGCAGAAGTAATACATTGTGCCATATGTTATTGAAAAAAAAAAATTACAAAAAATTTACGAACAAAGAAATACCTATGAGAAAACTTTTTGTTCCAATGCTTGTCATATTTGGCTGCCCACCGGAATTGCTTGCACACGCATCTGAAGTTAATGATATCCTCAATAGTGATATTATTGTAGTCGAAAATGATGGCTATCACTTCGTCAGGTAAGTACATTATCGTAGCCATTATGAAAAAAGTTCTGTAAAACACAAGAAAATAATGTCACTTAAAGTGTGTGATCGCAACAAACTATTCGCGTTAATTAATTCCCTGCTTTTAAAAGCACACGATATCTACTGCGATACTGCTCGTATGTGTCTGCCGATTGCAGAGAACACTAGTGCGTGCTTTATGTACACTACAGACGTTTTCCACACTCTGTCCACTCTTATTCTGAAATTCTTACCTGAAAACATAGAGGTCATGTGTCTCTTCCCATTATACAGTTGCCACATGACGTATCATGCGTACAAAAATGAAACTCAGAAACTGAGAACACAATATTTTCATTCTACATATGCGCCTTTAAGACAGAAAAAGATAGAGGATTACAAAATAGCAAAATATACTACGGTCCAAGATTTTAAAATTAAAAGGAATTCTACTGTAATCCAGGCAATAATGCTAGACAAACAAATTTGTCCTGCTTGCTGTGCGCAATAGCATCAGCATTTTCATTTGCGGTAGACGCATACCAGCAATTGCTTTAATAAACTAATATTTCAATTTTTCTACCAAGTTGATAAGTTCTGCTGCTACGTATAGTAGAGTGTTAAAGAAATATTAAAGTAAAATTTTGAATTTTTCGGTAGATATTACTACTTACAAAGTCGAATAAAGAAATGCTTAGCGAACATTGAAACCCTGTCAGGGTTAAAAATTATTTTCCAGTTTGAATTGGCTAAAGTATATGGTTGATAAAATATAGTAAATGACTAAATAGAAGTATATTTCCTATATTAATGAATTACTATATAATTGGTGGAATATATTATAGTAGATAAAGATATGCTGATAGATGACAACAATGCTTGCTCTATTTTATAGAAAAATTTTCACGCTAGATTTTATCGCTAGATATACAAATTCGTACACTAGATATGTTGCTCATTCTAGTTCTGAGTTAGAAGGATATATACTTTCCAACTGTGGTGAATAAACATCTAAGAGATGCACAGATGCATGGAAAGCCTTTCAATTATGTTTATGTCGAAATTGACGTAAGAGAAAAATATTCAAATTTATATCTAACTTTTTTGTTTCTTACTTTTACTCTGTATATTTTTTATCCATTAACACTAGTGCGATTTTAGTCATATATTCTTTACCAGCTTATTTCAACAATTATTTGTATAACTTTGTTCGACACGCTTTATCCGGTGACTGTTTAGTTTTCTAGTGTATAGTTTAGTTTAGTTAAGTTTAATTTAGTTTAGTTTTCTAGTCTAGTTTAGTTTAGTTTAATTATATAGGACCGTTATTTTGCGCTAAGAATAATCCAAAGAATGGGTCGAAACGTACGCCGTTTGTATTTATATTCATAATAATTATTTCTTATTCCAATCAATAAAAAATTCTTTTGCGTTTTAAGTACAGCGCGTGGCTTTTAATGCCAATTTTTCTTTCATATTTATTGTATCTTACGGAGCCTTTATATTTTGTATTATATTATATTTAATTTACAATATTTGGTTTTAGAGTTTTATAATATAATATTTGGTAAAAGTTTTGTATGTGCTAAATATTGCATAATTTAATTTATACTATAATATATATATATATATATATATATATTATATATATATATATATATATAAAATAAAATAAAACCAAATTAAAGGCAAAACAAAATTAATTATTTAAAATATTATATATAAGGAACATTTAAAAACAATTTAAATAAGAGCAAACCTATAAGATACTTAGCTTTATTTTATATAATATGTGTGGGTGTGTGTGTCAGTGTCTAATATAATATTTGATAAAAGTTTTATAATATAATATTTAATAAAAGTTTTGTGTATACTTTAATTATTGCATAATGTAATTTATATTATTAATTTTTAGTTGTTTATTGTTGTCTGGGCAGTTATAGCGGCGTCCTGCGGGTAAAGCCTTGCCAGCATTTTATTTGGTACGTAATGCGTGTCTTCGAATTTACAAAAATAGCGACCTATTTCACTATTTTCGATCCATTTCGGCGTTGTTAAAGTTATAGCGTCTAAAATAAAAAATGAAATTGAAAAATAAATTTATGATAATTAAAATAAACAAAATAATAAATGAAATAAGATAATAAATTAAATTAAATTAAATAACTAAATTAAAAATAGAACAAAATAAATCAAAATGAAATAAAATATTATTTTATATTGTATACAAATAGATGAGCTCGTAGATTCAAAAAAAAATAATTATAAACAAAGACGCGTCAAATGATATTTATACCTTCTTCTACGTAACACATTTTATTATTCTCAGTGAGAATTATGTAATTTGCTTGTTGATTTGTAGAATTCAAATTACGACAGTGATTCAACGGCAATTCACATTGAATATAGTTGTCCAACCAATATAGCCTACGACGGGATTTTGACTTAACTTTGAACTGAACATTTGTATCAACATGTTGGTGCCAACCGATTATCACACCGGCACAAGTAGGTAAATCTGTAAGTTGATCACGATGTGTTACTATCATTCCTACTGCATATTTTACGTCCACTGGTCTTCTATTTAACTGCTTTGTTTTTTTAAAGCGAAGCGTGAGCTGGAAAGTGTAAGACTTTAATGTCGGACTTTAATTGATTTCTCTTGTCAATTAATTCCTAAATAGACTCTTATAGCAAGTTAAATTACAGCTGATTAAATTATAGATAATTATAATTCGTATATAATTGTAAATGTAATCAGAGAGAAAACTCATAGAAATTATTTTATCATTATTATATATTAATATGCAGCATGTATAGTGCTAATATACCTTGCAGCTCATCTCATCTATATTCACGCGGATTAATCCCGAAAGGTTTATTATATAAGTTCGTCAAATACGCAATTAATACTCTCATTTCTTTCCACATCTGAAAAAAAGGATTAAATATGAACAAAGAATTAATGTAAACAGAGTTCTGATTGCAAAAGAAAAAATGAGAAATTGTATAAGTCTTTCTGCCTATATATCGAGCTTATTTCATCGATTTATATCTTTGTTAAGCTTACAAGTATACTAATTAGTGTTAAAATTAACAGGAATCAAATATGAGTAATTGTCAACCTGTACAGTTCCTAATGCAAATGCATCATAAGAACGTCTGCTCGAATACAGTGTCTTGAACAGCAACAGTCGATTGGCAAGACAATCGGGAAATTTCTTATGAACTATGTTAAAGCATTTTACATTTTCTAAATTATCCGTGGCACTGTGAACAATAAAAATAAGAAATTATATATATATGTGTGTATGTGTATGATAAGAGTAAAAATATCGAAAGCTTTAGATAATTCCAAATCTAATATTAAACTTACTATTTTGGTTTCCAAAATATACAGAAACGGCAGTGATATAGCAGTTTTATTACATCGCAACGTAAACCAAGTCTCCTGGCCACGCTGTGATATATTATTAATAAAATTATTTGTTGGCCACGTTTATTCTTTATGACCTGTACCAGATATTACAATACAGAAATTAATTAGAGCGAGAATACTTTTAAGATATAACAAATGCTCACAATATTATTGGCCATATAATTATAATATATTATAATCTATAATAAAACTTACATTATCTATACACATGTATTTCAAATTTGTGTCTTCCGAGTTGCTTGGTCGAAAGTTTAATTTGTCAAATATATATTCCTGGAGTGTATCCATTATCTGCGTTCCTTCTGCTTCGTTCCAGTGATTATCGTCGATATTGTTGTTTTTCCAATAGGAAAAAGTTTCAACAGATGTCGAGAATATCGAATGTTCGGGATATTTTTCTCCGAGGCAATTCAATACCTCTTGTGCGATACTATCTAATGATGCTTTTATGCACGAGTAAAATACATCCTTTTCGGGTTGAACCCATTGTGCCACAATAGTAGCAATCCGTTCCAAAAGCTGCTCTCTATAGGGTTGTTTTAATAATTTACTATACTTCTGATTTATCGAACATTGCTTCATATAGTAAAACATTTTTATATTGCAATATCTTTCGGTTAGATCGCAACCAGTTCTTCTGAAAAATTTACATTTATTAACTGTGCAATAAGTACATTAGTCTATGAAGTTAATAGCACTATTTATATAGAGAACCCTACCGTGGAGGTTGTGTAAGCAAGTTTTTAATCTCATCAATAAAAAAAGAATATTTTATGAAATTTTCAGGCTTATAAATTATATCATCCAAGTTATTTCTGAAATGATTATCTAACTGAAATATGTTTTCAAATTTTATTAAATTATCGATTGATTTATTGTTATAGTAATGTTTATGAATTATTTGAGATACATAATTTCGTAACTGTCTCGCACAATTTATGCCTGCTTCTATAAAGTTTAAGTTTTTTTTATTCTTCTGTTCATTCTCTTCAAACTTCTGCTCATTTTCCTTAGACTGCATGTCATAAAGTTTCTTCGCAAAGGACCATCTAAAATTGAAACAAAATATATCTAAATAAACTTTTGAAAATTACATTAAACAATACTATTACAGTATGAATTTTTAGTGCAATAAATTTTTTAAAATGTATTCAAGTATCATATATTTTAAAATATGTTCAAGTATATTCGAAGTATCAATCAAAATATCAACTTTTTCGTTTTAATGCAGAAAATATAAAATATATAATTTTTAATTTAAAATGTAATTAAATTTTACACTAAGAATATATAATAATGAATACACAATGGTCAAAGCTGTATCTACGTTATAGCCTTATGCAACTATAACAAATTATTTAATTTTTTACATTCTGTATTTTCATAAAACAGTATAGTTTACAAAATTAATTAATAAAATAATAACATAAAATAATTAAATTAATAAAATAAAAATAATAAAAAAATTAAATAAAATAATTAAATTAATGAAACAAAATTACAATATTTTTAATTTTTAATATATTATTTTTTTATATTATATTATATTATATATGTATATTATATATTATATTTTTTCATTATATTGTGAAAATAGATAGAAAAATGGGCTAATGAAAGCCAAGGTGTAGAAAAGGAAGTTATTTCTACAAAAAATTTGTTTAAGTATTCAAAGAAATAAATTTTACTAAATTTAATTGTATTAGTTAAAATGGAATAAATTGAACAATTGAAGGTTTTGAAGATAACTGCTCGCCCTTTGTTTTCTGCGTTTCATCTCTCATTAGCCTCTCTTTCTATCCGTTTTTATATCTATTATTAGAATCTTTTAATCTGTTTGTTTTATTATATTATATTTTTAATATTTTTTATTTATTATATTTTTGTAAAATATTTTTTTGCATAAGTGATACATTGTACGATAGTTAATGAAAAAAATTACAAAATGTTTACGAACAAAGAGTTACCTCTGAGATAACTTTTTCTCCCAATGCTTGTCATATTTGGCTGCCCACCGGAATTTCTTGCACACGCATCTGAAGCTAATGATATCCTCAATAGTGATATCATTGTAGCCTAGAATGTTGGCTATCAGCTCGTCAGGTAAGCACATTATCGTAGCCATTATGAAAAATATTCAGTAAAACACAAGAAAATAATATAAATTAAAGTGATCGCAACAAACTATTTGCATAATTAATTCCCTGTTTTTAAAAGCACACGAAATCTACTGCGATACTGCTCGTATGTGTCTGCCGATTGCAGAAAACACGTGCGTGTTTTATGTACACTAGACGTTTTCCACACTATGTCCACTCTTAAGCCTATTTCACGATACAAAAGTAGAGGCAATAGAAACAGGGAATGGAAAATATTCACCAATAGGAGCAGGGAATAGTATCTATATCCTGCTCCTATTGATGGATATTTTCTATTTCCTGTTTCTAATATTGCCTGTATTTTTTGTATTGTGCAGTAGGCCTTATTCAGAAATCCTTACCTGAAAACCTAAAGGTCTTGTGTTTCTCTCACTTACAGATGTCACGTGACTTGCATACAAATGAAGTAACAATTGATTCTATAACAATTGGTAATATTGTTACCCCACATGACAGGAATAGCAATTGTTAAATAAATAATACGAGAACTTTTATTTAAGGTACATATATGTTATGATTAAGAAATGAGAAATAATAAATATTATTGTAATTATTTATTTTTTTTCATCTGCGGTAGACGCATATCAACAGTTGCTTTAATAAACTAATCCATTTTAATTTTTCTACAAAGTTTTTAAATTCCATTGCTATATATAGCTATATTGTTATATAAAGTTAAAGAAATGTTAAAGAAATGTTAAAGTAAAACTCTTTGAATTTTTCGGTAGATACTATTTACAAAGTCGAGTAAAAAAGATGCTTAGCCAATATTAAAACCCTGTCAAAGTTAGAAACTATTTTCCAGTTCGAATTGGCAATGTTTCTCAACCTTTTTTTATGTGTGCCCCTTTTTCTAATTTCGTGCTCCCCTTCGCGCCCCCCAGGTTGAGAATCAATGGGCTAAGGTATGTGGTTGATAAAAATATGCTAAATGACCAAGCAAAAGTATATTTCCTCTATTAATGAATTACTAATTGTTAATATATTACATAATAATTGATATAATATATTACAATAGATAAAGATAACAAAAGATATGTCAACCAATAGATGACAACAATACTGGTTCCATTTTATTGAAAATTTTTCACGTATCGCTAAATATATTACAAACTCGTACACTGGATCTGTTACGCATTCTAGTTTTGAGATTGATGCATATATGACTCTCAATGTGTTGAGAAATTTTGTAGCTACACAGCCTTTTTGGTAATATATTAGTTTTTCAAACTAGAACCACAATAACACTGTGACACAACGAGTGCCATTGATTTCAAAACTACCTTTATACTATAACAATCGAATAAAAAATTTCAGCCTGAATGAGTACTGTACCTGAAATCGAATTATTTATGATGGACTTTCAATAGATATTATAACGTTCTGATACTAGTAATAGTATCAGAATAAAAAATAAAAGAAAGTCATATTTTTAATCACTCATCACGTTATCACATTTATACAAAATGTGAAATTCGAACAATTAGAGAACGATTAAAAGAACGAGAGAATAAATAGAATTTTATAAGGATTTATAAGTATGAGAGGATTCGAAAATCTTGTAAAACTATATCAATCTACGAACGTGCAAGAATAATAAAATAGTGAGAAATGTTTAGAATGTATATCATTTTTGTCATTAAACAGGAAAATCGCGCGAAGAATATATATATATATATATATATATATATATATAATATTTACTAACATAAGTATCCCTAAAATCAATTACGATTCCTTTTTATTGTGTATATTGATTAATACGATTGAAAATAGCAGAAAAGTAATAAATATATGAGATTTCTGAAACTCTTAATGGTAAGAATAATATTATTTATAATATTGAAAAATATACATTTAACAATAGAATATTTTTATAAGTAAATTAAATACAGCTGCATGTAAAAGTAAATTCAACTTAATTGTTTCAATCTTAATCTTTTATTCAAAATTTTATTATACCTCGTTTAACGAATTCTAATACTAAAAATAATTAATTCAATCATATTCTACTGTTCTCATTTTTCGATTATTGCATCATATCTAATTACATATTTATTTGAATTAATATTATTTAACGAATTATAAATTATATATTATAACTTCAAGAGATAATTGCAGCGATCACCACCGAACAGATCTTTCACCTAAAGACTTAATTTCACAACTAAAGTCCCAATTACCAAAAGAACATTTAATTATACATAAATATGCTAGATATTTAGACTCATAATTTTCAACATATGTCATATTATTACACATATTTCATATAATATATGTATTTGGACTTGTAATAAAATGTCTTAATAAAATAATCTAAAATAGCTTAATAATAAATCTAATTAATAGTTGTTTGCACTTCTATTTATCTTCTTCCTTTCAACCAAGCCAAAAACTATGAGATAGAAATATAATCAATTTAATTATTTCTAACAAATCTGAATTTAATTATTTTTAAGGATCCTCGCAAGAGAATCGATTATTTGAGTATTTAAAACTTTAAAATAAAACCAGTATATACTGATGAGGAGATCCAAGCCATAAATAGATAATGTATCCGACTTAATAATAACTAACGTTAATAATTAAACTCATTTCCGATTATCCCGACAAATACAATTAGACGTGAATCAATTGATTCCTTTTTTAGAAAATATAGAATCCTTAAACTAGACACAACTCTCTTACACGTATACATATATAACCCTATTCTAGAACTAACTTGCGGTTACATTACAGAACAGTGAGCGAACTTTAAATAAATCTTTTTGCAATTACATATGCCAGAGATATCACTTATTCTTTAAGATTCTTATTAACGATTAATTAAAGCTTTCAGACAAATATTCGACAAATATTTCGATATAGATTTAAGAATATACGTGTCACAATTTATGAAATCAATTTATTGGAAAAAAACTTTTCTTAAATAATTGGAGAAAACTATGAAACATTCAAAATCATTTAAAATTTATTCATAAAATTCGTAATAACAATAGAATGCCAAAACTCAACAATATCTCAAATAAATAAGTTGAAAGCAAGTTTTGTATATATATATATATATATATATATATATATATATATATAAAGAATGATTTTATAAATAGAAGAATTAATTACAAGTTATTTTAAGTAACACACATTTATAGTGTTGCATTATTAATAGAATATGCTTATGGTGATATATGCTTTATATTAGTTTTATTAATTAATCATAAAGTTATTCAAGTATTGTATTAGAAGTCACAGACTTCCATGCAATCGTAAAATTATTTGGAACGCAAGAAATGATTCAACTGGAAGTTTCCATTAATTTTTTCCATTAATGATACCGAGTGCTGCGTCTCTTGATCAAAGACAACAGTATCTATTCATAACGATTGACAAATAATTTGATTAAATTTCGCTGCGGCTCTCCTGTCATCTCTACATTCACACCGACGGATGTCAATATCTAAACAATCAATAAGCGTCTTTAAACAGTCAACCGGCGATCTCTTTTGAAATAATCATGTTTATAACAAACTCTTCTCGGAAGGGCTATCTCCGTCAGAAACAGCAACCTTCTCAGAAATCTTTGAATCGATGATCAAAGTGTAATCTAAACATGATCCAAGAACGCCTTTGTTCCATGTATCAACCGCCTCAGAGGTGTCTCATTTATTAAAATTTCGTCACTGTCAGTCGTGCGTTAGATTCGTACGGTTAATCTTGTCGAGGTCTCTTGCCAAGTATAAAGTTTTGAATAAAAGACTTTTTATGCACATACTCGTGTCCGTCAATTCAGCCCTCAGCATCCCTTAATCAAGATTCTCGAGAAGGCCTGGACACGAAACCTGATTTGGACGAATTGAAGATTTGCCGCTACTTTACGGTAAATATTTAATAATTCTTTTTATCCCTGAATCTCCGCTGCATTTCAGTGAAAATTCGAATATCTGCAATCGACTGACATCCCATCGACAACAAGCAAAGTACATTGATAAACAAATTAATATTTTTATTTATTAAAATTTTAAAAATGATTACATGGAAAGTCAGAGGTTTAGAATATGCTTGGCGGTGAATGTATTAAACGTAGATGATGAGAAAAACCTCAAAGGTTTGACTGATGTATACGTGAGAGTGTGATAATTTTTTCAGAGTACAGTCTTTATAGAATACGCAAGAGAAATAAAATTAAAATGTGTAGAGTTTATATCCTTTTCGAACAATTGAGTTTTTTAGAAGCCAAAATTGCTCTTTATGATAAAAATAAAAATAAAATTAAAGATTTATCTTATATTGCTTTGTCAATTGGAAATAGTGATATTACATAACTAACGTATCGATGGAGAATATTGCCAACAATTTTTATTAATTCCGAAGAAAAAGAATTAACTTTCTTAGAAATAGATGATATATGAAGAAAGATATTAGATTCTAAAAATTTTAATAAAGAAACAATTTTCTCGCAGTTAGAATTATTAATTAAAACAGTACTTTCTTTGCATTCTAATGCTGATGCACGACGGATATTTTCTATTGTTACTAATGTAAAATGTAAAAAACGAATTCGATTATCTAATGATGCCATTTCTGCTATTTATAAAATTCGATCAAGTTTCCAATCTGAAAACATTAATTGTACGAATTTTGTAATTAATTCAAGACGTTTGGAACTGCATAATGCACAAAATTTATATTCAGATAAATACAATAATTAATTTTATCTTTTGTATTTATGTTATTAATTGATATTTTAATTGTGTTTTAATTTCATAAATTTGCACACACATTTATTTTTACTGATTTTTTTCTTAATACATGCTAGTAAAATAACATTGTCTTATTTTACAAAATTTATTTTAGTGTTACGTCCAGTAGGAACTTCACAATTCTTTTCTCTCACAGTACATTAAATGCGATATTATAAAACTTCTTTGCACTCCATAAGCTGACAGGCGAAATGAACCCTTCAGAAACGATAAGCAAAGCTGCTGCAATAACAGATATTAAAATCTGAAACGTGCGATAAAATAGTTGACAGTCTCTCATAACGAATAACATCATTTCCAAGAGCCTAATTACTTAGAAGCGACTACGGACGAATGATAAATAATTATGACACGTGCTCGCCTGATAGATCACTCTTACTGCGTTGAGATAAACTCGAGTGGGTAACATAAAAGCGTCAACCTCATTCAACTGCAGCAAGCTTTCCAATACGGTCGAGACCTAATTCTTAAAAGTGTTCACTATAATAACGAAAGTTTTTAAACTTCCTATCAAAAAAAAAAAAAAAAAATACGTCTTCCGAATCATAGGAGAGCGTTATTAGAAAATTCGATTTGTCAAGAGATTTTAATTATCCAATGGAGAGGAGGAGCAAAAGGAGCTTGATGAAGAAAACATCCCTCGAAAACTCTTTCTCTACTACAGTGCAAGTTTGAGCAATCTTTGAAGTGTGTGCGCGAGTACAATACTCTACTATAATTTTTCTTAGAATGTGAGAAATTCAAATCAGCTCGAGCTAATCGCCGTTGAAATCTTTCGCTGTGCGTAAAAGTTTTGTGTAAACCCAGTGATCCAAAAAGGATGTATTTTTTGTGAATATTGGTAAGATTATTTTTGACAATTTTTCTTATCCATACAACAAATTGCTATCTGCCAAATAAAAAATTTTAATTTATATAAAATCATGTTGACTGTGTTAAAACTTCTTTTCATCATCATTATATTATAATATTAATCAATAAGTATTAAATTGCATTAAATTATATAAATTAGTTAAGCTCGTGATTTGTATATATTAAATAATCTTATTATTTCTTTATTTCGTGTTTTTAATTGATCCAAAAATTTTTAAATAACTCTTAAATAAGCAGTATCCGATTTTGCGCTAATATATTCTTTATATCTTTGGCTTGACAATGTATATTTTGTTGTCAATGTAATTCTTTCTCTACTCGATTTAAATTTGATATCATATTTTATGTATACAAATTTATATGTGTGAATTTATATGACATTGCGTAAATTATATTCAACATATACATAATTATCTCATTTATCGTTAATTAACAATTATTTTATTCTGATATTTTATCGTTAAATATGAATGATCTACTACACGCTAATTCTATAAAATATTATTTCTACAGATATATATATATATATATATATATATATATATCCATTGATATAGCCATTTGCTTTATATAATACCTCATCTTTTACTTTAATATATTAATTGTTTCAATCTTAGTTTTTTATTCAAAATTTTATTATACCTTGTTTAACGAATTCTATACTGAAAATTATTAATTCAGTCATTATTATCTAAATTCTACTGTTCTCATTTTTTGATTATTGCATCATATTTCTTAATCTCATTGTTCTAGCATATACTTCCTCGTAGATAGTCAACCCGCCATACAAACGTGCTCTCAGAAAGCGGAACTACAAAGCCGACGAAGGGACGCAGACGTCATACGTGTTGTTTCAAATCTGCGCTGGCTCAGGCGACAGACTTTGGAAAGCAAGTCTCGCGTCAAGTCAATTGAAAAAATCTCTTTGACTCCGGATATTTTAATCCTCGGATTTAAAATCCTCGGTAAAATAAACATTCCATTAATTGACTTACACGTGTGAATCGGTTCTGAAACCCCCACCCCCTTCTGCAATAAATATATAATTATAAATCCAAAGGTCATACAGAAGATTTTAATAAAAAATTAATTCCGCTGTTAATACGCCTGTGCTAGATGAGTCATCAGATCTAATCGCATATTCATTTGAATTAATATTATTTAACGAATTATACTAAATTATATATATTTTAACTCATCTTAAGGGGATGTCGGAGTGACTTATTTACCGACCGAAAAATTTTTTTCTTTTTCACGTTTATCTTATTATTGGTTGAATAGAATAATAAATGCTTTTCCACGATTAAAGTACACATAGCAACAAAGGGCGGAATGTCCGATTTTATGTTAATTTTATGTTAATAACACGTATTTATGTTATTTATGTTAATACATGTATGCACGAAAATTTTGCACACGCTTTTCTCTTTCACTAAACTTCTAAACTCATTTCTAAAAGTTCACCTACATTCCTCCATGCAATTCCGAGTGGCGACTGATCTTATTTTGTACGTACAAACTGCAAAACTTTTATATTAAGCAATATTGTTTCGGGTAAATATACCGATGGAGGGACTCAGTCCCGATGACCTTGACCTTGACATATATTGTCAAGGTCACTGTCCTGAGTAACATGCAAAAGGTTTTAGCCGTTCGCTCATTGTTTATTAAAAAGTTATTAACAAAAGAATTTTGACGAATTATATGCAGATTTCAGACACTATGTATGTTTTATAAAATGAATCTCTACCAGATTCATACATTTATGTGTGGTAAGTCGAAGGCGTGGAAGGGGGAGAGGTGAAACTTCTCCCTCTGCACCCCCACCCCCCAAAAATTCTAAACCCAAACCAAATTTTAGTTTAAATCAAAAATAGGTTTGGTTTAGGTTATATCTTCCGGAAGTGGAGCCCCCCCGTAGGGGGGGCGGAACCCACTGCATCCACGCATATATTTTACAACGCGAAGCGAGGTCCATCCCACATTGTTTCCTGCTTACACGGCAAAACAAGGTAACAGAAATATAAACACGCTTAAGTATGTGTTTACAGTGTTCAGTAAGAAAAAAAAAAATATTTCAGATTTGTACATATACTTTATTTAGCAATATTATTATTAATAGGATAAATTTCTCTCATTATTTGAAAAAATGCTTCAATTCTTTTTTCAAAAGTATAAATTCTTTTGAATAAAAAATTCAGCAAGATAGTGTTTGTAATGTTCTTCAATAATTCCGTAACGAGGAATTGCATTACGCATATCGCGCCAAACTCTTTCGATATTTTGCGTGTGGCAGCCACTTATAGGATCAACAAAATTTTCAGAATGATTAACACAATTATGAACATAATTGTGTTTACTTATTGAAGAATATCCCCGCCAACAATCACTATATATTGTTGTTTCAGGTAATATATGACGACGTATTTCCGTTATCAATGTAAATTCGGTACGATCTTTTACAGGAATTACGAAAATACGGCCACTACCACGTTCGTACCCTCCAAAAACCCACTGTCCTCGTATAATACGGCCACGATTATATTTTTGTTTGCCAATTTTGGCCTCATCGATTTCCACTATTTTTCCTGGACCACCCAGAACTATATCTTGATCCAACCATTGTGCTAACAACTAAAATATTTGAAAGTAGTAGATAAAATAAAATAAAAATATATACGTATTATATAATTATTTTAATTACCTCTCGACAAAAATTGGTCCAATCAACAATACTATTTGGATTCATTTCCAATTCAGATTGTAAAAACTGTTGTCGGGGTGGACGTAACATCAAGAAATAAGCAATAAAACGACATGCTTTGTCTAAGCCTAGTCGAAAACGGAAGAAGAATGTTCCATTCAACGGGCTTAATTTGAAATTGCATTTCTTCCTTTGCCTTTTTCGTCCACGAATAATTTTATAATAATTACCAGTGCAATGAAACAATAATGTATTATTTATATATACAATATTAAGAACCGTCTTACATCGCGGACACTCAACTATTTGCCTAATTACATTATTTTCACAAAGATACGAAACTAATCCTTCGTAATTGTGAGTTAAATGCAGAAACTCGTAAAGTCTCATGTTCACGTATTAAGAATCCAGCAATTACTAAACACAAGGAATATTTCTACAGCTTAAGCCTCTATTATTGTTATATGTACATATAAATGTAAACACATACCTAAGCGTGTTTATATTTCTGTTACCTTGTTTTGCCCTGTAAGCAGGAAACGATGTGGGATGGACCTCGCTTCGCATTGTAAAATATATGCGTGGATGCAGTGGGTTCCGCCCCCCCTACGGGGGGGCTCCACTTCCGGAAGATATAACCTAAACCATACCTATTTTTGATTTAAACTAAAATTTGGTTTGGGTTTAGAATTTTTGGGGGGGGTGGGGGTGCAGAGGGAGAAGTTTCACCTCTCCCCCTTCCACGCCTTTGACTTACCACACATAAATGAATGAATCTAGTAGAGATTCATTTTATTTTTAGTTCGTGAAAATTCTTTTGTTAATAACTTTTTAATAAACAATGAGCGACGGCTAAAACCTTTTGCATGTTACT